>CAOKZL010000458.1:0-650135 GCA_948472985.1 Iguana delicatissima | reverse complement strand
ATCCCACTGAACACCATGAAACTTTTCTGAGTGTAGGGTTACACTGTTTACTTTTATATCTAAAATGTCAGTATTTATTTATTGCTTTTATATTAATTAATGTGCATCCTGCCATTCTCCCTATGGTGATATTGAATGTGGCTCACAACATTTATAGTATATATTGATAGCATGTAAGGTCTTTATAGTGTATGAATATAGTGTCAGATCTGTATCATACTGTATGCTATGAATATATATAGTATTAGCATATTTACCTGGTGTTGCCTGGAATTTTATTTTCCTCCTAAGAACTCACCAAACTGTCTTCTCCAGTACCTGTAACTTTTCCCCATATTTCCCAATGCAATCTGTATTCAGAGTTATTGACATATAAATGCTGGGATCCTGAGGGAATACACTGTCCTCCTCCTTGCTGCTAGGCCTTGTCTCCATACCAACCAGACTATTCCAGTACCTGTAACTTTTACCCATAGTCCCCAGTGCAATCTGCAGAGTTGTGAACATACAGAGATTGGGTTCCTGAGGGAATGCACTGTCCTCCTCTTCGCTGCTAGGCCTCATCTCAAAACAACTGGCCTATTTCAGTACCTGTAACTTATCCCCATATTCCCCAATACAATCTGCATTCAGAGTTGTTAACATACAAAGGGTTTGGTTTCTGAAGGAATGCACTGCCCTCCTCCTTGCTGCTAGGCCTCATCTCCATAGCAACCAGCCTGAGGGCCAAGAGTTCTCTCGCTGAGAATTCTGAAGGCTCCTCCCTGAACTGCCAACCCCAGGATTCCGTGGAATCTTCACAGCCAGCCAATCCTACGAAATCTTCTCGCCTCACACAGCCAATCATAGGAGGTTTTTACCTGCCTGATGCAGACAAACAGACAAACTCACAAACTTTGACTTTTATATAGCAGGTATGACTTTTCTAGGGAATTTAGGATGGTTTGTATCATTTAATTTATTCTTGTTCCTGCTTAGATTATACTGTAATCCTGTACATGCTTTCTTGGGAGGAAGAGCCACTGTATTCAGTGGGGTTTACTTTGAGTAAACATATACAGGATTATACCATCATTTATTGCACCTGTCGCACCTCCAGAAAGATTTTCTTTATGCTGCTTTTCAAATATACTTTTTTCTAGAATAAGTGTGTCTTTCACTGAAGGAAAACGTACAGTCTATTTCCACACTTTCAAAATGTTGGTATCTCCATATGTAATGAGGCTGAGAATCTCTTATTTCTTTCTTAAATAACATGGTGACATATTTTCATGATTTTCTATATCTTCCAGCTCAGTCTAAGTTATTACCTATGGCCACATTTGTATCATCTCCTGAAACATTTTTCCCCTGCTGCAAAATCCATTTGAACGTTTGCAGGGCTCTAAAGAAATCATCATCTTTGTTAGTAGAATATATGCCGCTCATTCTTGGTTTCTAATTTTTTTAAGCCTTTCTTTTCATAACAATGTATCAATCTGCTTTATTCAAATATCTGCCATTAACCTGTAAACTACAGTTCTTGAAATCTCTCCTTTTTGCTTCGCTGCAGCATATAGTTGTCCATATTTATTATTCCTAGAAATTGTATGGAAAAAAACTTTCCTTAATTAATACAAGTATTTACTTTTTCCTCCCCTGTTTCCTATGTGTTCCTTTCTACTTATAAGCATTATTCAGTCCATTTGCATTGACTGATTATCTGTGCATGATTAGCTTGGTTGCCTGCATGTTGACACAGTAGTATTGTATAACATTGAAGTAGAAGTAGGAAAAATGAAGTGTCCCCAGACGTTTGTGGACTTCAGCTCCCAGAAGCCCTGAGCATTGACCGTAGTGGCTGGGGCTTCTGGGAGCTGAAGTCCACAAACATCTGGGGACCCACAGGTTGAGAACCACTGGCTTAGAGCATTTGCTTCGCTTGACTCTACCATAGAGATGCACAGCCAGCAAGCAGAGTGGTTAGAAGTCCCACTTCAGAGAACATTATTGTCTATTTAATAAGCAACCACAGAACAGGCCTCTGTCCATAACCATTTTAACTGAAAGAACTCACTAAATTCCTTGTTCTCAATGATTTAGGCCAGCAGTGGGAGTTGGATGGGGGTGTTCCAGGGGTGTTGGTTACATTTTAGAAAACATGAAGACTGGTTCAATTAAGACTAAGTTTTCTTCAGCAGAGTTCTCTAGGAGAAATCTCTTAAGTCTCTCTGAGACAATGATGTATTTAAGTATTTTACTTCGAGTCTCAAATCAAGTCTCAAGTCCCTACCTTCAAGTCTGAAGTCCTTGCAAGATAATTCAAGTCAAGTCTCAAGACATGTCTCAAGTATGGAAGCCAACTTTAACAGAAAAAAAGGTGGTGGTGCTGGTGGTGGTGGTGTATGTGTGTGTGTGGGGGGCTAAACTCTTAAGTTCACCCTTCTTCTACTCCCCTTCTCTTACCCACAGCCTCCCATCATCCAGTGCCTTCCCCCACTTCTCTTTCCTCTCCTCCTAACACTTCTCTCCAGTCCCAAAAAAAGCAACCCCTCGCTTCTCTTCCCACACACATTGCAAATTTTATACCTCTCCCAGATTCTCAGATCAGGAAAACTGAGAAATGAGGGGTTGCTGTTGCTGAGACTGAGAGAGATGTGGTAGGAGAAGAGGAGTGAGGTGAGGTACTGGAAGGTGGGACACTACTGGTGGTATCTCTAAAACTGTGTGGAATTTTAATGGTCTTGAGTATCTGGGAGAGGAGTGCTGGTGCCAGCTGAAGAGGAGGAGAGGTGTGGACCTTCAAACTCTGAATAATCAAATTTGTGAAAGGCAAACCTGTGAATGTGAAGAGATGATTGTACTGTTTGCTCACGAGGGAGCCATTGGGAGAGGTATGTTGATTCTGCTAGCCATGAGAGAGTGGGATGTAGTTTCCTCTCAGAGTGACCTTTCCTGATTATTTCTCATTCCTGATGCTGAGAGCACTCCATGCCCACACTCACTGAAAAAAAGGTGCAAACCCCTGTTTTCCCCATCTTCAGTCTTCCCGTGCTTTTGCTTTCCTATAAATGGCTTCTGAAAGCATGTGGGGAACAAGGGAGAGCAGGAATGAGGAGCACATGCAGCTCACACTGAGTCATCAATATAACATTCCATCACTGCCAATTGGGAGAAGGCTGGAGAGGGAGGTGGGACTGCCAAGGGCAGCAAGTCAGTCACTAAAAATAGAGATGTCACAAGACAAGACAAGTCAGTCCATCATTTATTGCCAAGTCACGTCCAAGTTGAGTCATTGAAGTGACTTGAGTCTGACTCACGTTCAGGTCAATCAACTCAAGTCTACATCACTGTTCTGATAACGGTTTTAGTAAAGTAAAGCAAACAGGAAGTACGCAAGTTTCACAACTAAAACTTTACTAGTTACTTTGAGATGTACATTCGTAACATATATATATAGATTGCCTAAACCTTGATTACCTAAAGGAAGGTTTCAAGTAGGGAAGTAGCTCAGCAGAACTGGAAAACATCATCTTAAAGTGAGGGAAGAGAGATGAAGACAGAGAGGATCTTTTTATATGGCTAAAGACATCTGGAAATTCTATGGCCATATGATCCGAGTGCTCAGCTGAATGGACACTTCTGATAACCATGCATAACTGTTGACCTGACTGACCAACTAGGAAAGTTCTAGAGAGAGAGAGACTGTGTATAGGACAGAAACATGCAGGAAATCCTTATACTGTCTAAAGCCTCGTTGTCATAATAGTAAATGGGAGAAAGGGGTAAAAAAAGAATACTTCATTGAGCAGTACTTTCCAACAGTGGGAAAAGAAAATCTGATTGGCTTCATGCAGCTTCCCATTCTTTATCTGTGTTCCAACTCCCCAAGCCCCTCACTCTCCCTTAAAAAAAAAAGTTGTAAAAATCTGAGAAAATGGCCCTAACACCACTTAAAGCTGCAAGAAGCTACTGAGAAAATGTGACATGAGATTATTTTCTGTCACCTGAGGCACATCCATGCAGTGTCCATGGAGTGCAGGGATGAAAATTGCCCTTATCTCCCATGCAGTTAGCCATCTCTGATTTGAGCTACCCTAACAAAATATGGGGCTTGAAGAACTTTTCTTCCCCTGAGATTCCTCACCTCCAAGTAAAGTGAAACAAGGAGTACTCTTTTTTTTCCCTCATGGAGCCTCTGTAATTTTTCTATACTGTTTCTGCATAAAACTAGTTTCCTTCCTATCTGAGAGGCAAAGCACTCACAGACACAGCAAGCATAGCACAACTGGCTGATTATAGAGTGAAAAATGCCAAGAAACCACCTGCTGTGAGTAATCCTTAAAAATGCATGCAATGAAGCAACAGCCATTGTTGTTCGATGCAATTGCACAGTTTTGCTTCATTTGTGCAAAAAAGTATCTCTTCTTGAAAGTACTCCTGATTACTTCTTGCTTTCATGGGATAAGGAGAATCATGTTTGGTTCTTTTTCATTGGGTTTAAGAGAGCGGAGTAGAGATTTACAATACCACTGTGCAGCCCGAATCTTCTTTGATGATAAAGATCCCTAACAAGGCAAATCAGGAGCCTTGAAGTGGTCTATCCACAGTCATCCCCTGAGCTGGAAACTCAGCATAGAAGCAAACTATCTAGTGACAGCCTTCCCTACTATGGCCGTTTCTGCACGATGTCACTATCCCACAATAGCAGTGGGTTGTTTCCAGTTAAGGATCTGTGAGACTGCACAATACTGTCGCTATCCAGCTATCCTTTCCCCCAGCATTGCAAAATCACCTTATGCTATTTATGGAAAAAATCCATTAAGTGCTCCCTTTAGCACTTCAATCCCGTCGGCTGGCTCACTGCGGAACTGTAATAGCAATTGAAAGTGCTTCCTGTTTCACGGATTCAGCAGTGGGCGTCCCAGCTTGCCCCCCCCCACAACTCCCATGTTGTGGTAACTTCAAAAGCTATCACCTTTCTGTGTTTATTATAAAGTTCTCCTTTGAGTTAAAACTTTTTAAAAAATACATTTTTGAGCATTGTAGCATGAAAATGCAAGAGCGTGCTGGCGTTTTTAGTAAAGTGTCCAAAGAAAAACAAAACAAAATCCCAACCAATCGGGGTGGTGGGGCATGTGAAAATGGGGGAAGGAGCGTGGCCAAGGATGCTGTAGTGCAGAGGGAACACCAATGGCAATACTGCTACTCACCCACTTTAAGAAGGAACACAACATTCATAATCTGCTACTGTCATGTAAATAGCAATGCTGGGATTGTAATGGTATATCGCACTAACGGTGTATAGGGCAGAAATGGCCTATGGGAAAATATATTTCATGTCTATTTAAAGGAAAGGCACCAGTGAGAATCCTTTCAGTGCCTTAAATATTTGTAAGTTCTCTTCCAGAGGTAGCTGGTCATTTTTTAATTTTAATTTTCTTTTTGGTCTCATGTGGAACATCTGCATTCAGTTGAAGCTTGTGGAGGTGAAGTGGTTCATGTAGTAAGACTGAGCACATAGACATGCATTCACTTGTAAATTCAGTTATATGTTTGGGTGTGCCTTCAGTTACACAAGACTTCTGTTCAACACAAAGATTAGGTGGCACAATCAATCACATCCTCTACCACAGAAGGAAGCAGAAGGAGAATTGCAAGGAGAAAGCAGCCTCTGACATACTTACCAATGGAGTCACTCAGATTGTTTCCTAGATTTTTTTCCCTCATGTAATGCACATCAATTTAGACTGTTTTCTCTGCTTTTATGCATCCACCTGGTTTATGGAAGCATTCTATAAAAGGGAGGAAATGGGTCCCAAAAATGTTCTCCCTCTCCTACAATCCCCTGGAATCTTGATGCAGATGTTTCAAGAGCTATGCACACACCAGTGCTTCAGAAGTACAACAAGTCTTTAATCTTGCTTGTTATGCTCCCATTACCACAATACGCATAAGGGCCAACTTATCTTCCAAAGGCTACAGCTGCAAATTGCTCATGTGCGCATGCCCTGTGATTTCAAGTGGGCTGATACAATTTTATTGATTTTATTAAATGAGCAAGCCAGCACACAAAAACACATACACACACACCCTTGCAGGAAGACAGGAAAACTTGTGTATGCTTAAAAATATGTAATTTGAAACAGATAATCCAAGAACCTTTCGGATTTATTTGTTTCAGTCTCTGTGTTTATCAGGGTTATGTGGAAATGTGAACATACATGCACATGAACAGAGGGTAGAGAATATGATACAGAGAGTCCCAAACATCTGATTTGAAATATTAAAAGAAATTATGGCCATTTCTGCATGAGAGGGCTCCTGGGAGTTGTTCTGTCACAGTTCCATCAGGAAAGAGAGCATGACAGGAATGCTCCCATCCACATGGGAGTGGCTCCCTGTGGAAGGAAGCGCAATGGCCATGCCTCTTTCTTTTGCAGCACAGCCGGGCACTTTCCCATACTGCACTGCAGAAGGAAGCATCGCCATCACACTTCCTGACCTTCCTCATGACAGGCAGGTATGACAGCATAGCACAATCGCAGGTGCTAAACGGATTTTATCCGCTTATTTAATACCCCGTGAGTGCAACACATGGGGACAGGATAGCAATGGGCTGGTGATGATGCTGTGTGGAAGCACAACCAGCCAACTGCTGCCATCCTGTTCCCATAGTGGGACAGCCCCATTGTGCAGAAATGACCTATGTCTATGAAAGTATTTTGGATAGATGTGAACAAGCTCTCTCAAACTTGTCTTTGATCAATTTGATATGGATTGATTGATGTCTAGCACTGGAATTTTAGATCAACTACTCCATTAAGGAGATATAACTAAGTAATGGCACCCTCCCATCCACCTTAAGAGCCAGCCACCAAAGGAGCAAAGGAGGTCTGTTCATCTGGTGATTAGGGTGCAAGGAGGAGGATGTTTCCACCCCTCCCCTTCCACCAAGCTGTAACCAACAAGAACTTGTGATAGGGGCCGTGCTTCTAATGGTCACAGGCTCACTCACTGGTGAAAGGTAATGGAAGTGTCATCTTCCTTGTGTCCTAATAACCGAGTGAATGGGTCTTCTTCACCCAATCCAGTGGCTGGCTCTGAAGGTGAGCTGCGTTGGCATTTGTTTAGGTTAACAGTAAGACTGTATAGTCTTGCTGAATCATAATGTCAGATTACGAAGCTGTAATATTGCAATATTAAATACCAACCTGGGACTGTTATTCCAAGTAAATCCAATGCCTTGAAACTCCTAAAAGTCTTTTTATTTCAATGTATATAGAGAAAGGAGAACTCCAAGAAAGGTTAACATATCGTGAAGAAATCACTTCAGCAAGATTTTCCCAGATAGACTAGCATTCATGGTGGATAGATGTGGGACACTCAACTATATGACACTTCCGTTGGTCTAATTTATAGCTAAAAGCGAAACAGTCTTCATAATGGTTGTTGCTGTTTCCATTTATACCCTTCCCTTCTTCACGATTGTTTAGGGCATCTAAAAATTTCTGTATGAGCAGAGTTAAAATAATACATTACAAATTAGTGAAATCAAAATTGACAAAAGTCTGAAATCACAAATACAATAAGATGCAATGATAGCAAATCAACAAGCAACAGAAAAAGGTGTGTGAAACACTTGCTTATTCCCTGGAAGCCTGTACTAATAGAGATTTTTTTTTTTTTTTTGTAACTGATGCCTGAAAGATAAAAGTGTAGGAGATAGCCCATGCTCTGACAGACCTGGAGTGCCAAAATTGTCCTCTTCTATGCTGTAGCCCAGTAGGTTGCCCACTGGATCAAGATGGACACTTGTGTGTTTCCAGTGACCACGGTTTTTTCTGTGTCTTATGTTCTCTTCTTCAGGTTGGAGGGCACACCATGCTTCCCATCCGTTGGATGCCTCCTGAAAGCATCATGTACCGGAAATTCACCACAGAGAGTGATGTCTGGAGTTTTGGGGTGATCCTCTGGGAGATCTTCACATATGGGAAGCAGCCTTGGTTCCAGCTGTCAAACACAGAGGTATTGGACCTACCAGAATTAGCAAAGATAACACTCTGAATGGGAGAGGAAGACAGTGTTGATATGTGTGGGTGTACCAGGAATGGATAGACTGTCCACTAGCCAATTTTTTTTTTTTAAAAAAATGAGAAATAAAAATAAAACTGCCCCCCCCCAAAAAAACTCCAAAAAGAGTAAGAGAGTAGTGAGAATTTTGTGCAATTTTCATCTAATATTTGCACATCTCAAAATGTTTGAAGAAATTATTCTGCTTAGAAAAACACTTTTTTTTTGTGAGAGTTTCAGGAGTTGGTGCAAAAACCACTATTTGCAGGCAGCCATGTGTGATTGTTTTGTGCAAAATTACTGTTTTCTATTTAAAAAAACAGTAGTTTTGCGCAAACAACAATTTTGTGGAAAAAGCAGCAATTTTGCATTTAGAAAATCTTATACAGAAAACAGGAAATTTGAAGGAAAAAAATCAGTACACTATAGTGTTGGGCAGCTTTTTGTTGCACAAGGTTCTTCTTTCTACCTATCAAACAGCAATCTTATAAAACACACATGATTTCTTGGAAACACTTGTTTTTTTGTTTTTGCATAAAAGATCACAATTCTCTCTCTCTCTCTCTCTCTCACACACACACACACACACACACACACACACTAATTTCCCCAAATCCTTTGGAATGTATGAAATTTTCTCATGGTGGTGATGTGCCCTCAAGTAATTTTCAGCTTGTGGTGATGCTAAGGTGAACCTATCATGGGGTTTTCTAGACAAGAAGAGGTTTGCCCTTGCCTTCCCCTGAGGAGGAGAAAATGTGACATGTCCAAAGTCACCCAGTGGGTTTCCATGGCTGAGCATGGATTTGAACCCTAGTATCGTCCGTACTGGTTTAGGGCTGGAAAACCTCTATGCCAACTGGTTTTCTGGGTGAGAATGGTGCAGAAACAGTTCTCTTTGCAGTGGCAAGGAAACTGTAAGAACTATTTCTCCTCATTTGAGAGAAATAAATGGTGAGATATTAACATCCCCAGGGTGCATTTAAAGAGCCAAATGAAACAGAATGCTACTCTGCCAGTGAAAATATGCAAAAAAAATGCGCACAAAAAAAAGGTTTGGAACATATATACACCTAAGTTGAGTAAGCAGGTTCAGAAAGGCAGAGCTATCCTCAAAGCTGCTCTCCTATGTAGAAACTCTGCACTAGAAAAGTGTGGAGTGGCACCACTGATGAGAAACAGAGGTTCTGCGGCACAGTTTTCCATACCCCACAACCACCGCTTGCTGCACCAGCACCAAAAATGTGCAGAAGTATGAGATTTGGAACATAAAACCTGGAAGTGGATGACTGTCAATTTCTGGTTTCATTTTAGGGGGTTGGGTGGGATTCAGAGGTTCTGCTGTCCATTTTTACTTGGGATAGTGGGTTCTAAGATACTGATGGCACTTCTGGATTGTTCTGATATAAAATTCTGTAAAATTATTCTGATACACAGTCAATGGAAAAGTGTGTCATGTGTCAAGACACACTGAAGACATGGTCGACTGTTGCAGCATTTTTCACATTTAAGGACTTTTTTGGGGGGGAATGTGCAAAACCCTGTAATTTCTACATAAAAACCAACAGTTTGAACCTAAATAAGTGTATGTTGCACACAAAAAAAGCATAGCTTTGGAAACAAGTACTTTTTTCTGGAAAAAAAATGCCCAGAATGTAAACAATCACTGAAAAGTCTCCAAAAAGATTTGTTATCTTATCGAGCAAATAGAAAACTTTTCCAGTTCTTTATCCTTGTGTGCAAGCAGGAAATAAGGAAAAATATACATATGTACTAGAGACCTCCAAGAGCTGGGTGGTACTGGTGGTGGTTGTGTTTTGCTTTTTTGTCAGTGGTTGGTTGGCATAAGGAGTCCCAGGGGACTACAGAGAAGATAAGAACAGCTGGGGGCAGTGGCTGCATGCAGCCTAAGTTTGCTTTGCCAGCCATTTCTACTAGCCAAAACAATTTCTGCCTGTTAACTTCAAAAACCTAACAATCCGCTTCACAGCCAAATTAAATGCTACAGCCTGGTTCTCACATTACAAGTACACTGCATTCCTGTAAGAGGTTCAAAGAAATGATTATGAACATATTGGTCAGGAGGCATCATGGAAACAAATTCTATTCGACCACATGCTTATAGGAATATCTGTGACAGATGTCTCCAGATCTCCCTATAAACTAGAACCGGTCAAAGGCAGAGTCTGCTAATAAATGCTGTCCAAGACACAGCATGCTCATCCTTTGCATGTTTTAGAAAGCTCTGGTGACTGGTGAAAAGTTTTACTACTCTGTTGAGAAGCAATATATTGAAGAGGATAGTCAGCCTGTTTCATAGGAACGGAAAGAGTATTCAAAGTATGATTAAAAAATGGGCTTCTTGAGTGTCAGGAAATCCATGATGACGACGACGATGACGATGATGATGATGATTCTAGATAGGCATGAATCTTCACTGTTTGGGACTCACTCATGCCACAGAACTCCTTTGGTTGATATCACTGCCTGGCTCTCAAGGTGATTTTATGAGGTTGATTTCAGAGATAGATTGTACCTATTTTTTCATAGCAGGATCCTGGCTGCCAAGTGATGAGGAACTTTAAAAGGGATAGGTGTGCATATGTATGATATTCATCTGCCCTTTTTTGCGCTGCAGGTCATTGAGTGCATCACCCAAGGTCGCGTCTTGGAGAGGCCTCGGGTCTGTCCCAAGGAAGTTTATGACGTCATGCTGGGCTGCTGGCAGAGGGAACCTCAACAGCGTCTGAACATCAAGGAAATCTACAAGATCCTTCATGCTCTGGGCAAAGCCACACCAATCTACCTGGACATCCTTGGCTAAGTTGCAGCCACTTTTCAGAGATAGTTACTGTGTCTTTCTTCTCCCCTCCCTACCTCTCCCTAGACCTCAAGCCAACATGTTCATATAAACTCAAGTGCCTGCTACACATATGACACTAAAAAAAAAAAGAGAGACAATAAAACATACAAGGCCTCCCCCAACAACCAAACTGTAAGACCATTTGGATTATATATAGCTAGAAATAATATAAAGAGTGATATACACCTTCCGACCAGTAGCTGCTGTTCAAGAAAATGTAAAACGAAAAAGAAAAAAAAGAAAGGAAAAGAAAAAGAGAAAGCAAAAAAAAAAAATTCTCTATGGTATTAAAGAGAGAAATGGGAAAACAGAATATTTAACTCGATATGTGGAAGCGACTGTGAATCTTCTGGTGTTCTTTTTCTTCCAGCTGCTGGTTAGGACACAGGCCAGCAGGGAATGCTGAAAGAGAATCCTGCAAGAGGAGGGAAAGCTGGAGGGACTGTGCCTGATACAGAGCTGCACTGTGTGGAATCAGTCTCCTGGCACAGAACTGGGGGAAAAAAACCCTGGGAATTGATCCAGAGTGATACTCCTTTGTCCCTACCCCCAGAGCAATGTTCTTTGCTGATCTCTCCCGTGTTCCTTCTCTTTCCTTCACGTTCCTCCTACTCAGCGGACCACAAGTTTTCTGATTCTTTCACATGTGTAGACTCTATCCTTTTTGAATATTGACAGTTCAAAAGGTTTCAATCACCTACGGGTAAACAAACGCATACCAGAAAATAACCATCGGACTGCAAGGACACAAGACCTGGATATGGTATCTCCCCCACCTTTCTTTTTCTTGGTTTCCTTAAAAAAAAAAAAACATCCTGGGAATGGTGCTGAGAGCCAAACAACTGTCTACAAGAGCCATACAGGGGAAAAGGTATATGAGGAGGACATTTGGGATGCAACATCTCTCCTGTTCCTGATTTTGCTACTGGAATAATCTTCCACACGCACACACAGATCTAGCCTAGTACAGCCATTGGTTTCAAACATGGTGGCTTGGAGGCCATGATCTCAATGGCGGTGGACAGAGGATGAAAAAAACTAAATCAAACCAGTTCTTCACAGATCTGTAAGAGTACACACACACACACACACACACACATACATACACACAGGCCCAATTTGCTCCTTTCCTTAATACTGTTTATGATAATTTATATCATATTGTTTTTTCTTGTACAAAAAATAGTTTACAATCCTTAGCGAGTCCAGCCTTCCATCAGTATTGTCCGGTAGGTAATGGGGAACGTCTGTGTGGATTCTGGGCATGTTGTGGGGAAGGTGATTTAAAGCCAAGAGAGTTGGGGAGACTGAGAGAGAAAACAGGACTCTGAGGTCTGCACAGTGAGTTCATGCTGAAGCACAAAAGTTGAACCCAAATATCCCATGCTTCATGTCCCATGACTGTGTCCCTTGAGCAAGGCTGGCCCTGCCATTAGGCAATGAGACTTCAAATGCCAGATGTTGCAAGGGGCAATCCAGAATTGAAGGAGTTAGCTGTGCGTGCCACACAGCTTGTCCTGGAAACCCTATTTTGTCTGTGTTATCCTCAGTCTTGAGGAATGATGCCACTGCCAGGCTCTTGAAACACTGTCCACTTTTCTAAATAGAATGGGAGGAGCCATTATATCATTCTTTGCCTCAGGGAGCAAAATATTTTAGGTTGGTCTTAATGCTGAATTGTTCTGTCTCTCTTTTACAACCCTGAAGTTGGGAATCTAGCTGGAATGTAAACTGGAGAAGATAAGAGAGTCCTTTCTATCTTCTTTTTTTTTTTTTTTTTTTGGCAACCTTTCTTCCATTCTTTCCATCCCACACTCTTTCTCTCCTCCTTCTGTCTCAGTTTTCTGTCTCATGCATATGAATTCATTGGCTACAGAAGAAAAGGAAAGGAAAGGAAAGGAAAGGAAAGGAAAGGAAAGGAAAGGAAAGGAAAGGAAAGGAAAGGAAAGGAAAGGAAAGGAAAGGAAAGGAAAGGAAAGGAAAGGAAAGGAAGGAAGGAGTGGGGGGCTGTGCGTTGTGAAAGTAAAATTTTCCCTTTTCTCATTTTCCTTTCCCTTTGGCATTTCTCTCAGGCTGACAGCCCCCTCGAAGAAATGATAAATCTGCTCTTGTCATTATGTGAACCGAAGAATAGTTCCACAGGCAGATTGACAGGAAGGATGGGGGGATAAGGCAGCAGGAGAGGTGCTTTCAGGAGTCAATGACTCAGTAAACAACCAAGATGGGTGGCCTGGCATCTCACAGATAATAGATCTTTGACTGAGAAAGAAGGAAAGCAGAGGCAACCTCTCTGACATGCTCTCAATCAAGGCAGAGGTTGAGAAGAATATTTTTTTTTCTGCATTCTAACTCTCAGAATCCCCAGAATTGAGAGATTCTAGCTAAAATCCTTTTGGAGGTACATTTCTTGGTTATGGGTGCATATGGATTTCTTTCGGATGTTGTAGAAGGAGGTATCCTGTACCTCCATATGCAATGCCACTCACCTGAATTGCACAATGGCAGCTGGGTTGCTTAGAAGTGGACCTCTGCGCTCTTGACCAGTAATCATTTGTGGGGTCTGCCCCAGAATGGTAAAGCTGTACCCACACACACAGAGAGAGAAGGAACAGCCTTATACTGGGAAGCCTGCTGCTTCTTCCCCACATATGCCAAAGAAGCTAGAACATGCCTATGTGTACCTCCATAACTAATCAATAGCTGTGAGATGGAGTTGTGCTTGTAATCACTTCACCAGGGGAACAACCTCCCTCCCCAAGATGAAGATGTAAACATGGAGGTAGAAACTTGTGCTTACTAGATCTCAGCCTCTGGATGTTGCAGTCGAAACATAATTTTTCCAAATTCTGGCATAAGGAATTTGAGCTTTTGGCCAGTCACTGTGTCTCATTTGGTGATGCCACCATTTCTTCCCCTCCCATCCTTCTAATAGGTAGCTAATGACAGTGCTAGCTGGGGGACTCTGAGGGTTGTGTTCCAAGACATCAGATTTTCCAGGCTGGGCCTCAAGAAGACTGGAATCTAGAAGAAAAAGTTCTGAATTCTGGCTAGATGCAGCCTTCAGGACATTTAAAAAAATCTTATTCACATCTTCTCTGTCTAATCAGGATTTTATTTGTTATTTATTATGTATTAGATATGTTTATATTCCACTTTTCCTTCAGTGAGCTCAAGGTTGTCTTCATGGCTCTCCTTTTCCTCTGACTTTATCCTCACAATAATCTTGTGAAGTAGGTAGGCTCAGAGATTGGAGAGTTACTTTTTAAAATAATTGCAATGGCTGCAAAAGTAATTAATTATCGTGATAGAGAATTTTAAATGTCAGTCGTTGTGCATCAAATGCTCAAAAATAACTGAACTAGTTGCTTGTAAAAGTTTTTGGCAAGCATCTGAATGCAGCAATGTGAGCTGATACTTGAACCCTGTGAGATATTCTTCTTCCACCATTTAATTAGACCATGCACTCCTAATTTAAGAAAGTAATCTTAAAGTTTTGGTTGCACTGGTAGAGAAATGAAGTTGTACACTTGTGATTTAACTGAGGTATACTTTTGCCATCACACAGTGGAACTAATTTCAAGCAACTCGTTATTTTCAGGATCTGATCTAGCTGAGAAAGATTGAGAGATTCAGAAAGGGAGAGAGAGAGAGAACAACAGATCCAAAGTCACCCACTTCATTTCATGAAAAGTGAGTGCTGGATCTCCTGAGACATCCAAACAGTCTAACCACTACAGCACACTAAATGAGGACACAGCAGTAATTTCCAAGAGATGGAGGGGGAAGAGGACGAGAAGGAAAGTGTGAGGAGCAGGAGGTACCATTGCTATTTTAAAGTCTGTTTCTTAGGATATGACAAGTGAAATCATTATATAGGATGATGTGTGACACAGTGGAGTATTGTTGTTACGTGCCATCAAGTCAACATTGACTTACAGTGACCCTGTGGATGAAAGACCTCCAGATCACCCTGTCATCAACTGCCCTGCTCAGGTCTTGCTGACTCAGGGATGTGGCTTCCCTGATTGTGCCATGGTGAGCAGTGGAATAAACCATCCCCTAAAATTCCTGGGAACTTCCACCAAGCTTCGTAAGTTTCTGCTTCAGTGGTGGTTCTGTTTTGGCTGACTCTTCCACTCATACAGAGCCATTTACCTGTGGCAATTTTACTTTGCATTGAAACAAAAGACATCCTGGGGAAAGGATGTTAGAAAGGCCACAGCAGAAGAGAAGCTGTTGTAGAGCTTGTGGACTTGGTACAAAGGATTGCAAGGACTGAATATACTGAGACTGAGAACATTTATAGCATAGAGATCAAAAACCCATTTCTTTTAGAGATATTCCTTCTCTCCAAAGAGTCATATAACCGTGTGTTTCGAAAGGGAGGGATGTCTCTGTACTAAACTAAACTAAAATTCTCAGGATGCTTTGGGGGAAGTCACAACACCTAAAAATGTTTGTATTGTGCTTCTCCGTGTTAGATTACTTCTGTGGTTGGTTAGTAGTTCCCATCAGTGTTGTACAATTTATTTGAGGACATCTTTATATATGGTTTAATGCTAGACCAAAGGGGATCTACATGATCCCTCAATTATATGATGAGTTTACTGATGGAGTGATAATAGATCAGCAATAGGAGACCTAGGCATCCCAGAGAGAAACAATTGTAACCCATGTTCACCCTATTTACCATTTTGACTATAATATTCATATGCACAGACCAGCTTTTATGAATGGAGTTAAGGACAGAGTCTATGAAATGGTGTGGAAGATACAGAAGGTCCCAGGGTTGTCTACAAAGTCATCCTCACCACCACCACCACCACCACCACCACCATCATAACCACTACCATCATCTTATTATTATTATTTATGAAGCACCGTCCTAATATATGGTATTATACAGAGCAAGGGAATAATGAGTGGCATGTGTCCCCAAGGACATTACAGTTTGAATTTACAACAATCACAAGAGCTGACAGAAAAAGAATTTAAAAGTTGGGGGAGGACAATGAATATGAGCAATGAATGTGAGCAATTTTGAGGTATGTACCTAGGTTAACTTTGTTTGAGAATGAGAATTCTTGCTCACTGAATCATTTACCACCCATTCATTAGGACCCCCTGAAGGTCTGGTTTATCTCTACTATAAAGATAGTTTATAAGACATAGTTTGCTAGGTGTCTTTAGGTGTAGAACCAGGAGTTTACATTTCTTTAGAATAAATCTGGAGTTCAGTATTTTTCTCAAGGTTTTATAGTGGTCCATTCTCTTCTTTTTCATCATCAATTCCATCTTTCCATATTCACTGTCTAACCATACCCACAATTTTATCATGGATTGGAAATACCTGCTTTTATATACTCCATGGGATCTGAATGTTGTCCTCTGCGCAATGCATGGAATTGAAGTGAGGGTAGCATTTCAGGGTTGGCAGCATGATTGGCAACATGATTAGAAATAAATGGCTCTAAAAGATGGAGGACTAAAGTTTCTTGGGATTCATGGAGCTACCAAGGTAACCTCACCAAGATCGGTTATGTCCATCAAGAATAAAAACAGAATTCACAGATCAAAGCTTATTTTGAGTAGCATTTGGTAACGGTCAATGCAAAGTAAGACTCCATACCATTAATACTTGTTTCTTATTTTTACTGAGGCCAAAGAGCTCTCTGGCTGAGAATTCTAAATGCCCCTCCCTAAACTACAAACCCCAGGAAGGATGCTGAAAGTGGAATAATAGCACTATAACACTGTGGTGCAGAAATGGCCTGTGTTTTTAACTGAAATGTTTAGGCACTGTATGTCACATTGTAAAATTTCTCTGGTGGCAGTGTAGCTTGAGGGAGTCAAGGGAAGGCTAGCAGTAGGAACACTGGAGTACAAAAAAGGTAGAACTCTACCTTTTGTGATCCAGGGATAGAATCCATAAGTTCTGTTGTGGCTTAATTATGCTAGTGTTGGTGATGTTGACACAAGTGACATTGCCCTTGCTCTTGGTGTATAAGTAGTAAGTGGCCCCTCAAGCTTTACCTTTCTACTCATAAAAACCTGTCCAGTCAGCAAAAATACCTCATCTGAGTTGGACACCTCTATTCTGATTGCTTCAGAGCTCTCCCCATTTTGCAACTGAAGAGAGAGAAGATTGGTAGTGAAAAGTGAAGTTTCCTTCTCTTTCAAGATTGAAGTTGGCACAGACAAAAGTGTACCTGTGTGTGAGTGTGTGTCAATAATACCTACACAACAAAGCCTTGCTGTCACTCCCAGAAAATTAAGGTGCACCCTCTTGTGGCATGAGCTCTGCATGCATCAATGCAAGGTTGCATGAAGCATCTCATTCCATTATGATCATTGGATGTGATAGGTGTGTGCCTGCACTACTGCAAGCATGTTCATGTTGCATCCATTTTAACTACAATGCGATGCAATTATGACATTTTTTGTTTTACACATGGGCTCCAGGAATGGAACTTCTGCATATACAGCAGGCACACTGTAGTGATGTTGCCAAAGTAAATGTCACAATTGCCTGGTTTGGAATACAAATGTGTTGTTGTTGTTGTTGTTTTTGGTTTGCCTTCAAGTCAGTTCCAACTTACAGCAAGTCTAAGGCAAACCCATCACAGGGTTTTCTGGGGCTGAGAGTGTGTGATGTGGCCAAGGTCACCCCGTGAGTTTCCATGACTGAATGGGGAACTGAACCTTGCTCTCCAGGGTCTACTACACCACAGTGGCACACTCATAATCAAATCTGCATTGAAAATCTGGTCCATTTTTGCCCCTTCCTCCCAATTTCCCCTCACTTTCTTTGTAATCTCTTGCAAGTAAGATTTCTTGTACCAGAGCTGAGGTTGTTCTGTTGAAAGCTGTACAGCTGTGACACCGAAGATGATAAGATACAGAAAGAGCGAGATCTCCCCTAAGTTCTTCCATCCAGTCCAGAGCCTTGCCTTCTTTTAGCCAATCTGCCCACAAATGTTCACTGATGACATCTTCCACTGTTTTATTCAAGACAATCCACGACATATATGTCATGGTTGTCAGTTACTGGTTTGGTGTTCTGCTGCAGTAGTAGAGCTGGAAGGGTGGTGCTTTTGCTGATGGATCATTATTACAGGATTAATAGGGTAATACAGGATTAACATCCTGTATTACCCTAAAGAGAAGAGAAAAATATGTGAGATCCTAGTTTGCACACTTGTTGAGTCCTGAGTGTGTCTGGGGCAAAAACTGAACAAAACAAACAAGAAAGCATCTCTATTTAAGTTGTGCACATTGGAGATTTTAGAAAATCTACCCATAACTCTGTGCAAACACTAAGGGAAGGAAAGACAAGGAACTGAGGCTGTCATCAAAGCAGGAGAGATTTTTATCCAGGAAGAAAGGGGGGGATGAAATGTTGTGCGAATGCTGGCTTTTTCTGTCTAAAATGTAAGCTGTAGCAGTAAAATCTGAGTGATGTTGACCGTTCAAGGACCAGAGAGGGGGGAAAAAAAAGCAAAACATAGCAAAAATCAAGGCATTCTCTCTTTTCTTTCAATCTTCCTTCCACTCTTTAAGCCTTCTGTCTGCTATGACCCCCACACTGCCTTCGTGGCTGGGTTTTAGTCATAATAGCCAATGGTGAAACATACAACCCTAAACTCCAAGCTTAGCAGGAGAGTGAAGGCAGTATTAATTTTTAAATGTGGATGTCAGTCAAATGCAATGCACTTGTCATTTCTTGGTACTTGGGATAGTCTATCAAAGATTTACTGGGCAGCTTTATTACAGCTACATATTTTTATAAAGAAGCCTTTCACTTCCATTTGTATGCTCAGAGGTGGCCAAGTATAGGGTGAGGCATTTCTGCGTGTGAAGCTTATGGCTGTTGTTGTGCACACATGATTCTGATAGGGAAGTCTTGTCCATGTTAGAATTCAGCTCTCTGAAGATTGCAGTTCTTTCAGCTGCAGATAGCAGAGAATTTCAACATACTCAGCAGACCCGTGGAAGGTAATAAGGGATGATAGCACTGCAGAAAGAGCCGTCATAGTGTAGTGGTTTGAGCATTGGGCTACAACCCTGGAGACCAGGGTTGGATTCCCCACTCAGCCATAGAAACCCACTGGGTGACCTTGGGCACTTCACACATTCTCAGTACCAGAAAACCCCATGATAGGTTTGCATTAGGGTTGCTGTAAGTTGAAAATGACTTGAAGGCACACAGCAACAAGCATTGCAGACTGCAAGAGTGTGTGTGAATGGTGAAGAGTCTGGAAGCCATGCCCTATGTTGAGCTGCTTAGGGAGCTGGGTATGTTTGGTCTGCAAAAGAGAAGGTTAAGAAAGGACATGATAGCCATGTTTAAATATTTGAAGGGATGTCATGTGGAGGAGGGACTGAGCTTGTTTTTCTGCTGCTCCAGAAACAAGGAAAAGGAGCAATGGATTCAAACTGCAGGGAAAGAGATTCCACCTAAACCTCAGGAAGAACTTCCTGATGATCAGAGCTATGTGGCAGTGGAATCTGCTGCTTCAGAATGTGGTGGAGTCTCCTTCTTTGGACATTTTTAAATGGAGGCTGGATGGCCGTCTGTCGGGAATGCTTTGATGTGTATTCCTAGCAGAGGGTTAGTATGGATGGCCCCGTGGTGTCTTTCAACTCTATGATTCTGTAATTCTATGGGAGAGGGACAGAGCGAGTTAGAGAGAATTCCCTAAGATTTTGGCATTCTTACATTCATTTTTCCACCTGAGTTGTAAGGCAGTTCAGCAACAGACAGAACACACTGTATGAATGTATTGACCATGTAGCTCAGAATATGTTGCCTGCTAGCATTTTGTTCCATTAGCTGTGAAGGCTGGTGGCTCCACTGTCAATAGGGCAGTTAATCTGCTTTGGGTTTTACTTTTCCTTCAAACTTTAAAGTAGATTTCCAAGATGCCAAGCCTATTCTCAAGATAAGTTCAACACTTTGAATAGTTCCTTTAAACTTTAGTCTAAAACCCAGAACAAATCCACTGTTCCATCGGCATGGGAGCTACCAGCCTTCATTGATCATCCTAAATTTAAGACGGCTTGGTTGCCCATCAGACATCTGAAGGATATCCAAATCTATCTCCTTCCCTAAAATTTTGCCTACTACATGTCCATTTCTTCTGGGATGGTTTCATATGTTTTCTTTTCTAGACATATTTAGTTTCTCATACTTCATGGAGACAGAATTGTACAGACATACACAAACATCCATGGTGAAGAGGAGTCCAAGTGTATCATCCAGTAATTCCTGAAAGCACAATTTGCCCCTCATCCTTCTCCTTATTGCAGTAGTGGCTCATGGACCAAGTGGGAACGCTTCATCTTGAAATTGTAGGGGGAGTTGTCCACCTGCCCATCTGTGAGCATGCTTTAATGACTTTGTGTTCTCAGCAAAGTTCTATTGATGATTTATTACATAATGTGAGCACTCCCCGCCCTGTCTGCTTTTTGACACAGGATATTTCCAATGAATTCAGGCCATGGATTGGAATGTATTTCCTAGTCTTAGTAAGAGAAATGCAGCCCGTGGTCATACCTGGTCTTGTAAATAACTCTGTTGGAGATGCACTGGGTTGGCTCCTAGTCTACAATGAAGGCTTTTGCTGCTACCCACAGCATTCAGCTATTGACGTGCAAATCCCCCGAAACAAAAGAACAATGTGCAAAATTCACAGTTTATCAATTTTAGCAACAATATAGCACCATAAAATGATCTCATGAATGCCTAGATGAGCCATGGCATATGACACAGCTAAAACAAAACTTGCATATAACTCTGGATCAGCACAAGATATTGTCCCTAACAACAGTTCTGACATCTAGTGAAGACTATGCATGTATGAATCAGTCCCAACAGGTTTTTAGTAGCATGTCAGATGCTGAAAGCTGTGGATGGTGGCATTCACTGAGAATATGCTCAGGAACAACCTGTGAAGAAGCTATTCTGTTTTCCAGGGAGATTAGAACCATAGAATTAAAATGTTAACTATTCACTGCAGCATCCACTTGATGTGCACAGATGGTTACATAAAGAGATCTTGCAGTGGTTCCACTCTGTTAGAAATGCCACTTTGTTTTCCACATAGACATAGATCTAAATGCTTGGTGTGTTTTTGTTTGCCATCATTGCTGTGTATAGAACTCCAGTGCCCTGTAAAGAATGAAAAACTGATAGCAAACCTGATCATCCAGTAGGTTTGTGTTGCATATGGGTGAATCCCAGAATGCTCTTGATAGTGCTGTAATATTGGTCTTTGAATGGACCTGAAATAAGTGACACATTGATGAGATGAACTGTGGTTGGTTGGTTGGTTGGTTGGTTGGTTGGTTGGGAAGGCTACTGTGCATTTAGGTCAAAGTGCTAGCAAGGTCTAGCAACTGGCATCTGGAGGGATACATCTAGAGTCCATGAAAAGAGTGGAGAAACAGGAGGAACAGAAATTGGAGGTGCTTCCCACAGTGGTGAGCTATATAACAATTCCCAAGGATTAGTGGTTTGTAGGACCAAAGGAAATCTTGTTAGTGGTATCTGTACAACTCACTGTCACAGTGGTACAAAGAACAGGGAATTAGCATATCTACTTCAAAGGCCCTTCTTTGACTCTGATGGTAACCAAAACTACTTTTCTATGTGTATCATGTCAGACAGGATGAAATGGCTGGATTTAGAAGGCTCTTGAACTAGTAAGTAACCTCCCTTCTCTTTCTCATATTTTCTATATCCATATCTAAGTCAGAATTGAATTCCAAAACAAAAATCTGAAGTCTTGTCATTTATAACTGTTCTAACTTATAACCAACCCAGGGACACAAAGCATGCCACAGAGAACAATTTCACTTTCCCCCCAGGAGGCAGTCTGGGTTACCTAACAGGTCATTCTCATCTCTTCTGTCTCAGATGCCCCATTGGCCCCAATTTCACAGCCATCTTCTGACCAATCAGAGCGTCCTCTTTTCCAGGCCCCTTCACTTTCTCATAAACAACTGACCTTATCATTCTTGGGGGAAACATATATGGTCCGTCATGAGAACAGCAGACTTTAATCTGCATACTGGATTTCCCCATGGGATCAGTCTGCCACAGACAACAAAACTAGTGATACTGTGGCCTAAACAAAAACAGCTCTTCTGAAAGGGCATGTTTTTCCCCTCGCTGACACTACTGTCTTCTTAGCAAGAGCCAGCTACAATGCCTCTCTGAAAGAAATCAGTAGCAATAGGAGGCTGGAAAGATCTCAAATCACACTTACTCTCTTTCTGGGGGGTTTCAGCTTTCGGGGACGTTTCTGCATGGGGTTTATATAGCGGAGGATCAAAACACATTCCTAGAACAATCAGTTGGTACAGGATTTTTTTTTCCCCCTGGGAGGAACTATTGTGGCTGGGATGGGGAAGAATTATGTGTTCTAATGCTCTTCCATGTTGAGTCCCAGTTTGAGAGAGAAGTGGGATAGAAACCAAACCAGTTTATCAATCAATCAATCTTTTTCATTACTCATAGTAAGCAAATATTCTACAGCAAAGAATTTTGGCCAGGCCTTCCATTTGACTTGTAGGTTCAGAGTGTTTAATGCTTTATAATTGGGATGGGGGTGGAGGTAATTCAGACAGGTTATGTGCCCACCTGCACCTGGACTTACAATATAACAACACAGCAAAAGCGTCACCCAGTAGCTATGTTCACTTACTTATAAAGAATGTGAAATAAACATGAACAGGGGAGCATGCTAGCCCTGCCTCCTTCGTCTCCATCCAGTTCCATCAGTCTCTTTGGGAACCATAGAAAATGGGGGTTTCCAAAGGAGAAACTCCATGTGTAGTGGAAGCTTTTCTATACACCTTGTTCTCAGTTAAGGGGAGACAATGGTGGTAGACGTGGTTGATGAAAGTGTGCATAGGCCTTATGCCTAATTGTGTATTTGCCAAGGATGTGTCAATTCTAACCAAATTACTGGTTTTCTGGTGGTTAAGTTACACAAATAGCTCGGTGGAGAGAGCCATGCATTCTAATTTCAGTTGGATAACAACATCAGATTGTTGCATCCAAATACTTGTTGCTTATGCTGCTATTGCTTGTATCATTCATGCTTTTGCTATTCTGCATTTGGCACTGCTACAAATATTGTCTCTCTCTAGGAGTCTTAATAGACCACAAGCTGAACATGAGTCAACAGTCTAATGCAGCAGCTAAAAAAGCCAATGCAATTCTAGGCTGCATCAATAGGAATATAGTGTCTAGATGGAAGAAAGTAATAGTATCATTCTGTTCTGCTTTGGTCAGACCTTATTTGGAATACTGCATCCAGTTCTGGGCACCACAGTTCAAGAAGGATATTGGAATATGTCCAGAAGAAGGCAACCAACATGGTAAAATGCCTGGAAACCATGCCCGACAAGCAGTGGCTTGGGAAACTGGGTATGTTTAATCTGCAAAAGAGAAGGTTAAGAGGTAACATGATAACCATGTTTAAATATTTGAAGGGATGTCATTTGAAGGATGGAACAAGCTTATTTTCTGTTGTTGTAGAGATTAGGACACAGAGCAATGGCTTCAAACTACAGGAGACAAGATTCCACCAAAACATTAGGAAGAACTTTCTGATGGTTTGACAGCAGACTTTGCTGCCTGTGCGTGTGATGGAGTCTCTTTCTTTTGAGGTTTTTAAACAGAGGCTGGATGGCTATCTGTCAGGAATGCTTTGTCCATGTGTTCCTTGTGGTTTCTTCTAGCTCTGTGATTCTATGATTCTACTTGTCTCTCTCTCTTCTCTCTCCCCCTGCCTCTTAAAAAAAAGTTAGCAGTAAGTGTCTTTTAGAGTCAGCTTTTGATTATGCCGCAATAGATTCATTAGTTTCTACAGCTGTTACAAGCATATATGTTATTTTGTAGATCTTTTTGTGATTCTTGTGAACAATATGAGAGTGAGAGTGGAAATTTCCCATTACTGAAACAGTAGTACTTTGGTGCAGATATTCAAGGCTCCAGAAGTCCCCTAAACACAAGATTTACTTACCACATTTCTACAGTAAGTAAAGTAAAATGCAGCACTATTCAGAAGTATGGATATAAGACCATTGCATTCAGATTCCAATATCACTTAATAGCACCAGATTCCTCTGGAAACCATCACACAAGTGGTCAGAAAAACTCAGAGCTCAGTCTACAAAATATCATGCAGCACTATGTTTGGGGTTCCCAGCATATTGCATGCATTTCACTGGCTGGAATCCCACTGGTGCCTTCTAAATGCATTAGTTTCCCTGCCATAGTGGTTGGACAATTTTGTTGAACATAGAACATCCCATTCTGTTCAAGGTTGTGGAAGTGAAGCTGCTCGTGGAGTGCCATTGCTCATGTAGATGGACATTATGTGGATATGTATTGCAAATTGCAGGAGTATTTTCTCATGCATTCAGTTTCACCTTTGTTGTCTTGCTTCACTTTTTCCTGTTGCCATTCAACACAGGGGTTGCTCAGTGTAAATAAGGAGTAAGTTTGCATGCAGGACTTTATCCTATGCAACCCTGGCCTTTGTGTCTCGATAGAGGAACCTGCATCATCCCATTAGTTTAACCTTTAATTTGGCTGTTTCTGTCTTCCCTGCTCCCCATCAGAAACAATTAAAACTAGTGCAGAGTCAGAGTTTGCTGTAAGGGGTGAAATTTTTCTTGCTGCTGATTTTCCTTTTCCTCCCTATACACACATCTTACCACTCCTCTTCTCCATTGGCATCCACCCTTGTGGCCCCTTTGTGCCCAGCGATCAGACTTCTCAAACCCCATGAAAGCCTTAATGTGAGGTAAATCCCAAGATCACAAAGAGTTTGGGCTTCACACTCTGAGAAAATTGGTGCCGAATGAATCCGCACACAGAGCAGAAAACTTTCATTTCCTGCAGACAGGATGGAATTGACTGTTATATTAAGACTTCAGAAGGAGCACTACCCTGGAGTAATTTTGCCGCTGTCAGGCAATGTTGACATCTACATTAACCTCTGTGCACTGGATTTTACAGCAAAGCTCATTGTGATGCTTGGAATGGTGTGCGTGTGTGTGTGCAGGACGGAGACATCACTAGTGAAACCCACCTGAATAAATTGGGTGCTCCAGCCATAGCATATTGCCTCAGGAGGATGCAAAGCTGTGGTTGCTCAGAGACACTGTTTGCTTAACTAAACATATGAGTGTTTTCTCCTTCTCCTCTCCTCTCCTCTCCTTCTTCCTCCTCTTCCTCCTCCTTTTAATCCTCTTAAGGTTTGATGGGCAGCACAAGCAGAAATAGGTAAGCTCTTTGGCAGTTAGATTGTCTCAGTGTGACAGTGATGGCCTCAGTACCCGAAAGGCAGGTGGTGAATCAAATCTATGGCTTTGTAATACCTTTTGCTTCATTATCTAGGCAATTTCTATCTCCCTTGCCCTGCAGATCCCAGGTCATAGATTTTTGTGACGGAGGTATTTGTTGTTTTTGCTGATTGCATACAATCATCTTGGATTGTGAGTTCATAGGTTTTCCCATTTAAAAGCACTGGCATCTCTTGTGGCATAATTTCATTCTAACTCAGTTGAATAATTCCAATCTAAATAATACCTTTAGAGTCAGACTAAAACCCCCGGCAGATTTTACTGACCCACTGACACGGACCCTTTCCACACTGGACTGTTAAAGCACTACTATTCCACTTGCAGCATCCTATGGAATCCTGGGATTTGCAGTTTCGGGAGGGGCCATAGGATGCTGCAAGTGGAATAATAGCGCTATAACAGTCCAGTGCGGAAATGGCGATGGAAGCCAGCAGCCACCACTGATTCAGATATTTTGATTTGGGGAAAGTTTGAAGGTCCCCCCCACCCCAGGAAAAGCTTTCTACCAGCCCTTAGACAATTGAGAATGTTTAGTTTTTCACTCATGTCCATTGCAACACTTCTTCTCACTCTTTGGGGGTTGCTTGCTTCTGCATCTGCTTTCCAGTCAATCAAAGAATGATTGACTGGAATCACTATCAGGAATGAATATGCTGAAGTCATGATGGTATAAAACTGGTCATGTTTTGCTACAGGCCAGCATTGTTTAGGGCAAACAGTTCTCCCTGAGGGTAAAGTAGCTTCTTCCTGGATTAATCAGACAGCCAATTTTGGCCAATTAGCAATGTGACTGGAAGACAAAGCATTTCAGCACAAAGGTTCCTTGAGCGGGAAATTTGGTCTCCTTTTAGTAATCTCTGGAATCTTGCCAAAAGAAAAGACTTGTGCTTTTTAATGAAAAGCTTTGTGAAAATTGCTTGCTTTCTTGTTTAACTCTGTCCTACCTATTATGCCCAGTTAACATGGTTCTGCAAGACCTTATGCAATGCGTGCATTGCTTTCCCTCACAGATCTGTAGCTAAGATTTCACAAACCTGTTGCATTTTCCTCTGAATTTTTTTTTTTTTGTCGTTTTTTGCTTCAGGAATGGAAATACACTGTTTGCTAATCTGTTTGTCACACCTACACATATACATGCATGCAGACACACATACACATACTTTTTGGCACTTCGTGACATTCAGTCTGTTCAGAGTGCCATGTGGGTATTTAAACGTATAGGTGTTGTGGCCTCACTCCAAATGTTTCTCTGCATATCATCTCTGTAAAATCCCCAGCTTTCCAGTGTTTATCAGGAAGCCTCGAAGACTGAAGAGCCCCAAACTGATATACATATCAGTGTTAACATCTAAAAGGCAACTGGTCATGAAATCCACAAGCACTATCCCATTATTTTGTTCCATTTTAAACTAGGGATTTAAAGAATCTTTGCAGCTTTTTTTAGGTGCATTTCATAGGTACATTAAAAAAAAAATGAACATCCAATGCAAGGCTTCAGGGGACTTCCCAAAAGATTTTCATACCTGTCAAAGCATTTATTTTTGTACAAAGACATGCAGATTTTGAGGTGCAAACTAATGTTGTTGCACAGAAAGCAATAATTGTTTTATGCACAAATACTGTTTTCTTTGCAAAGATTGCATCATAACTATGACGATAGAGTCCTGTTGACCTACAGCTTATGATACTCCTCCAGAACTTACTTTCACAGCCTGGCAGCATCCTGATTGAAATGTTTCTGAAGCACTGGGAAATCAAAGTCCTGGTAAGTCACATCAGCAGCAAGATCCTGGTTGCAGAGTGCTGCAAGAGAGACCCCTCTGTTCCCTGTCACACTTACTTGTCCCAAACCATCTTATGACCAAAAGCACACTGCAGACGCCATTCCCAACACCATGATCTCCACCTCTCCAGAACTGCTTTGATTGAGGTGCTGCCAGGCTACAAAGGGAAGTTCTCAGGTTTTCCTTGGCCTTTCTTGACTGTAAATTCATGACTGAATCCCTATAAGTTGAGAAGTCAGAAGTCCAGTTCATGATATTGTAACTGCTGAATAGGATATCTTTTTTCACAAAATCAGAACAATGGCCAGAACCCTGTTGGTGCATGTAGAGATGTAACCAAGGGTTATGCCCACATATGATTTTGTGGAGAGGGCAGAAGGAAGAATCCATTAGCTTCTTCATAACACCCCACAACAAGAAAGTCAGTAGCACACCTTACACAACTATTTAGTGGTCAGGGAGTGTGTGGGCACTGGGAATTTTTGAGCCAGGTGATGAAACCTAGTTTCTCACTCAGTATGCACAGACATGGTGGAGATCTGGAAAAGTGATGTCTCTCCTTCTCATTCAGATGCAAAACTGCATTTGGACATTACCCTCATTCCCTTCCATTTTCCCCAGATTGCTGCACGGCTACAGGATCAGAAGACAAGTTGGAGGAACAGTGTTGGTGCCAGGTTTCAATTTTCCAGCTATCACACAGTGTTCCAGCCAGTAGCTTTTGCACAAACAATTTTTGAACCCACTCCCCAAAAAATGTGAAAAATCATTGAAAAATGCTCAGAAACTCTTGTAATCTCACCCAGCAATGAGAAAAGTTTTGATATTCTTCACACTCTCATGTGCAACTGAAAAACTGCATGCCTACTGGTAACCTAACTGTGCTATTTGATAGCACAGTGCTGAGAGACCATCAGAGACTGTAAAATCCCTCTTAAAAATACCACTGCCCCGTGTAAGCTAATACGATTAATTTCAAAGGTAACTTTCATTACATTTTCTTTAGATATTTGTGCTCTAATATTAAGTACTTCTTTCCTTGAATTACTGATACTGTAACATAACAGAGGTCCTCCTACTAAAGTCTGAGTCATTGTAGAGAAGTTGTTTTCAGTTTATTGAAACTGCTGTATCTCTGCTACTGAGTTCTAAACATGCTGTCTTGAGATCTGTTTCTGAGCTCAGTAGTATTTCCAGGAAATCTAATCTTTGAAATATCTCAGAGAGTCTTTCAAAGAGATTAGGGGAAAAAAAAGAAGACTATGCCTCAAATTTAGTTGTATAAATAGGCTGGCTCTGCCGCTTTTCCTGTCTCTAGGGCTTCTTTTTGAAAGGAAAGAGCAGACAGAATTGGAGAGACTTACTACGTCCCTGGTTTGTGTATAGACAAGATGGAGTCATTTTGACCTGAAGTCAAATGTGCCATTTTTCAGACTGAAGACATGAGATTCCATTTTAAAAATGGAGAGAGAGAGAGAGAGAGAGAGAGAGAGTACACATGCCAGAAAGACAGGGCAAATTTCTTTCATGTGGAGGAGCATTCAGAAATAAAGTCTGAAACTCTGCGAGACAGAAGGAACAATCTGGATGAGAATGCTCATCTGGCATGTTTGACATGTGCTTGCTTTGGCAGTCCATTTCTGAGATTATGAGAAAGTAGGGCAGGCTTGCAAATAACAAGAGGCAAATACTCCCTGGTCTGGGACAAAAAAACAGGAGTCACTATTGTTGTTTTGCTCCCCAACCCATGAAATGAAGAGACCACACACAGGGCTTGAGTTGAACTAGGGCAATTTATTAATGTATGCCTAATTAACATAAAGCTGGAAGTGAACTTGACCTTGAACTTGGGCTTGAATTTAAACTTGACCATGAACTTCAACTTGAATTTATGACCTGAGAAGGGGGGGTCAACAGCATGGGTAGGCTAAGGTGAGGGTCAGCTCCAGACCTCTTCCCCAGACCTCCTTGAGCGAAGTACCGGCCCCCAAAGTCAACCTGTGAGGCTGGATTAAAACTTCAGCAGGCCCTTTTCTGGAAGGTGAGCCCCAAACCACAACCCCCCCATCTCATGACAGTCGGGGCAAGTCCCGGGCATGGTCTCTTATCATGGGAGGCCAGCAAAGGTGTCCCCCCCGCCACATGTGATCACGCGGGCAGAGGGAGACGAATTTTTGCTTGCATTTTTTTTAAATGGAAAACCCCTTAAAATGATGCTATGGATTGCTTGGACAAGCTGCCAATAGTTGCTAAAATGAGCACCACACTGTTATCCTTAAAAAAAAAAAAAAACTTTCCAAATATCCCTCTGCTCATTTCACCATTTGTCATTGCTTCTTGCAGTGTGAGTGAAGAGGTGCCCGTGCTGTATTTTATAAATTCCTGTGCTCTCTCCAGACATTCTAATACAACCCAGGACCCGTGTGTAATATGCCAAGTCACCTGTAGTAATCCAAGGAAAGAACATATTTCACACTCATGCCATGCTGCGTGAAAGATGGGTCTAATTAGTGCAGTTTGGTTTTGGACAACGAAGGAGCAAAAACCCCATTATGCTAAACAAGCACTTTCACACATCAAAAGGTCAATTAGCCACTAATGGACAAGACTGTCACATAAACTTGGCGAGTATCCTCAGCAAACTTCAGCTTAGAAGTATGCTTCTTGTTTTTCTTCTTCTTTTTTTTAAAGGGATATTCCCTACATTTTTTTTAAAAAAATATGAACCTCACTGAATGGAGCAGTATGGATTTTCTTTGGAACGCTTTAATTTTTTTCCCCCATGCTACTTGAGGAATGCTGAAATCCAGCTAACAAAATACAAGACATTATGGTGATCCACATTACATGAATAAATGAATAATGGAATAATACCTTGAATAATGGCTTGATCAAAAAGGTAGCCTAGGTTGCCTTTCACCCCTCTGAAATATTGACTAATAGTAGGAAAGATATTGCCATGTTTAGTGCTCAAGACATTCTAATGCAATTAACACTTTTTAATTCATTCAGGATTCCACTTAGCCAACTATATCCACTCCCAGAATACTCCATTCTATTCCTCCTTTTCTTTACTGTGTCCACTTCTGGGCGCCTCAATTCAAGAAGGATATTGACAAGCTGGTGTGTCCAGAAGAGGGCAACCAAAATAGTGAAGGATCTGGAAGCCTTGTCCTATGAGGAGTGGCTTAGGGAGATGGGGATGTTTAGTCTGCAGAAGAGAAGGTTAAGAAGGGACATGATAGCCATGTTTAAATATTTGGAGGGACGCCATGTTGAGGAGGGAGTGGGCTTGTTTTCTGCTGCTCCAGAGACTAGGCCAAGGAGGATTCAAACTTCAGGAAAGGAAATTCCACCTGAACCTCAGGAAGAACTTCCTGACGGTCAGGGCTGTCCGGCAGTGGAATATGCTGCCTCAGTGGAGTGTGGTGGAGTCTCCATCTTTGGAGGTTTTTAAGCAGAGGCTGAATGGCCATCTGTTGGGAATGCTTTGATGAGTGTTCTTGCATAGCAGGGGGTTTGACTGGATGGCCCCTGGGGTCTCTTCCAACTCTATGATTTTATGATTCTATGATTCTGTTGTTTCCCACAGCAGTCACTCAGAATTCTATGGCCGTGGGGTATTCACTGAGCTGTTTTTATCCTCTCCTCTTATTTCCCTTTTGAAGTTGTGTTTAAACTTCTCCATAACTTCAGTTTCTTCATAATTTGCTAATGCTTCTCTCTTATGCATTGGTTACACTGTACAGGCTACTCTCAGGAAATGAGTTTACTGTTAGAATATAGGAGGATGGCCTTACACCATTTTTCAGCCTGGCTGAGATCCTACATTAGGGTGGTGTAGTAAAAATCTCTGCATGTGGAGGTTGATTATGTTGCATGGCTCTTGTGTTGAGGGGCAACTTTGCACAACTGGATGTATATCCAATTGTGCATATGAATACATACCTTAATCTACAAACAAATGGACACCTGCCCAAAGGTACATAACTCTGCTTGTACAACCCTTGATCTAAATACAGACATTCTTCATCAGACAAGCATGTTTAACTGCTCCCATAGCAGAACCTATGCATGTATAAAACATCAAAAGGGTTTCAACCTGTGTTTTAAAATCCCTCTTTGTGTTTACAAATATCTCAGGATAAAGCTGGTTATTGTTTTGTAGTCTAAAACCAGATACTCTAATAGAACATCTTGTAGAAAGCATAACTTGAATATCTTTTGCAACAGGGTAAACCAGCCATGTCCCTGAGGTGGTAGGTACATGAGGAGGAGACTGTGGGAAGCTATAGGTGCTTGCTGGAGGGAAAAAGTGATCAGCCAGCTCAGAATCCTACTGTCTCCAAAACTTGTAGGGTTTGGGCATATCAAGCACATGGCTGCCTAAGGGCAAAAGAGATATTTGTGGAAACCAAACAACCAGATTGTTTGAATGACCTGTTTGCACCTGAATTTTAACAACATAGTAACCACAACTATAGGACAATTCCCTTTTTGTGACCGAAAAGTCTCCAGCTCTGGAGAGATCAATTCCAGTCAGTTTCCTTTGTTTATTTAGTTGGTTTTCACTTGTAATTGATGTAAACATCGTCACGGGCAAGTTGTCTTGCAGAATCTGTGGGTAATTGCTGTGAATCTTTTCTGCCTCAGCCAAATTTGTTCCATTCTTAGATTTCAAAGCAGGGTCCTAGCAGGTTCCTGGGAAGCATCTCATTGGGTCCTGGCCTTTTCAGTACTATGGACAGCGACTTCCCAAGTTAATGAAGTGGAACCAACATTTGTGCCCCAGATTTCTTCTGCAAGTTTTCCATCGATAGAAGCTCTGATGGCAGACTCTTCCAATATGTATGATTTCTTAAGGGTATGATTTCATGGAATTAGATCAGTAAAATCACTTAGATTGGCCTTTCCTTCAATTTAATACCTGCCAGATATGTTGGACTGCAATCTCATCATCCTTGGTTGGTGATGGATTATTGTCCAGCATGTATTGAGAGCAAGAAAGTAGGGAAGGATGATTTAAATGATTTAGTTTCTTTTTCTCTGTCCTGTATCTCTGCCTGTTTCTTGAGAACATTACTTCATATAATGTTTCATAAAATGTAGTCTGGTATTAAAGGAATGGGAGAACCACTGTGTCAGCGGCAGTTGGGGTACCAAGTTTCTTCTCGTTCTCCTTCTCTGACCACCTATCCCTTTACTTCCCTCCACCCCAGTGAAGATAGGTATCTGAACATGCAACTGCATTCAGAATTTAATATAAGTCTCAGAGCAGAGCTTGGGAAATTACTTTTAAAGAATAGTGAATAAGCTGTTATCCATCACTGAGCAGTGTAGGATGATGCTCTAGGATTCAGTTACAGGTAGCTTCTGCATGTCATATTCTTAAACATAGCTCTCCAAGCTGTGTCCCACAGATAGGACAGCACACCTGCAGAGTGTGTGGACACAAATACATTGGCCTAAGTACCGTTGCTGGATTTAACTGAATCAGTTAAAATTAGCCTAAGCGTAGATGCACCATTTAACAATTATTATATGTATGTCATAGAAAGTTTTATTTTTAGAGAAGAGTAGAGCTTTCTTCATTCTTGAGGATAGAGTATTATACACTTAAGAATCTACAGTAAACAGAGACATGCCAGGTCTCAAAGCTTTGCAAGAACCACTGGTTTAGACCTTATATTGGAGTGTAGCTCTGCCTGTGCAGTTCTGTGTCCATTGCTCAGTTGCCGAGCCCAGGAAGGGGTTGTTGATGCTTACCAGTAGGGACAGGAGGGAATGGGAAGGTGATTCAGATCTTGAAGTTGCTCAAGGCAGTGGGATAGAAATGAAAGTGAACTCACAGATGGATTACACCCTCCTTTTCCTTCCCCAGGAGCCCAGAACAGGCATATCTTCATGGGGACCAGGTTTTGATATGAAGTGCAAGGGCAAAAGAATAGCCCCTGCCACCCCATCTAAAATGGAATGCTTGCTGCATTGACATGCACACAAGTCACAAACAGAGTGCTGGCCTGTGTTTAACTGTGGAGGAAGGCACTCCTTTCATACTCAAGAACAAACTCTCCCCTGGCAGTTTTCAAAGAAAAATCTCAGATGATGTTTACTAGAGGAGGGGACGGGGGGTTGAGAGAGGGGAGGGAGGCTGTGAAAGAGAGAGATTAAGAGCTGAAATTTTGAATAGAGGAGGAAGGCCAAGAATTTATCCAGCAATGTAAAAGAGAGGGCGGTGGGAACATACTGGGAAGTGTGTGCACCTGTATCTTTGTACATGTGGAATGCATACCCTGGTGGAGAAAGTTACTTCTGAATATATGCAGAATATGTTTCCTTCCCAGACTTAGGCCATTTTTGCACAATGTCACTGTTCCACAATGGGGGGTGCATTGCTGGCAGTCCATAAGTCATGCTTTTGCATGACATCATCACAGGCCCACTACCAACAAGCCCCCAGCTGTTGTGATTGTGGGATGTTCCATTATCAGAAAAAATCCAGAAATGGGCCCCAATCATACAATGCTCCCCTTGACAGTGACCATGCGGAAAGGCAGGAAGTGCAATTTAGGCACTTCCTTCCCCAGTGCAGCATGGGAAGTGGCCTGCTGCACTGCGGAAGGAAGGTATGTGTCGTTCCTGCTACCCTTCCACAGGCAGCCAGCTGGATGCAGCAGAGCGTTTGTGTTGTGCTCCCATATCAGCAGTAGCACTGCTGAGGTTGTGATGGGATGACAATGGAAATGGATAAGGTGTGGAAATGACCTTAGTCTGCTAAGATTTCAGGAATCTGGGGTGCAATTTCAGAACTTTAATTTGTATTTTACAATTTAAACAAACGTGCCACTTCCAATAAAATTTCTCCAGAGAATCTGAGAATGGGGAGAAATAGCCCACCACATTTGCCACATCCACAGAAAGTCAGGTTGTCTTTGACTGGGCAAAGTTAAAATTCAGATCCTATCCACTATTTGAGTATGGATCACTAATGTGATTAAGCAAAGTCTGTGACTGCCTCACACATTGTATGGACCCCTCAGAGAGCTGAGAATACAGGAAGAAGCTGGGACATGGAGAGTAGGTTGCTTCCCCTTATCTCAGGCTGTGTGGACAACCTTTGGATCTGTGTCAGTTAATTGTCTTCTTCACAAATAGAACCAACCTTTTGGGGAAGCCCCTTATTAATGCCATTTTACAGAAGAGAAGCTCAGGAATTATCATTAGTCCTAGGCCACTGCCTAATATAAGATCAAGCTCCTCGTTTTGGTCATCTAAGCCACACACCGGTTCCTGAACAATGTTGATCAGTACAATCTATTCTTTGTAACTCCTCTGCCTGCTCTTCTTTTCATGTAATATGGGATTTTGCTCTATAATTTTGGTAACCCAACTTGCAGCATTGCAATTTCAATGGCCCTCAGTGACCACATCTGTTGAAATACAGTTTTAAAAAGCAAGCTGTGGCAATTAAAGTGAAGACAGAATGACACTTCTTAGAAACAAGATTGACTGACATTGTGGTAATGCATGGATAAGTCCTGCTAGAAATGTGGGACAAGTTATTCTCCATAGTGCAACGGACGTGCTCTTCTGACAGCATTGAAATTGCACATACAACAGTATTGTGCATTGCAGTTCTTCAGTATGCATTGCAGCTGTAGTTGTGCACACAAATGTTGCTGTTATGCATAGGGGTCTCTTAATGCTGGCATAGAATATCTTGACATTTGGGTATTTATGCTAGGCTAAGGGGATGCTGGATTGAACCCATTATTCCACTGTTAAAAACATTTACTCTGGCTGTCAGCACAAATTTCTCACTCCCCTAGTGCTTGAAATACCAAAGAGGCTGCATGCAAAGAAGGCTAGAGACCATCAAGGTCTCCCACCCACAGGTATAAATCTGAAGCTATGTTTTTAAAAATTTGCCCCTGTCATCGGACAAAGTGGAGCTTTTGAAAGAAAATGAATAGGGGAAATGGCCTGAACACAAATATCCATTCCCTTGTGTATTTTGCAAAAGAAGGCCTCTGTTGAGAGAAGCAAAGAGATGAAGGGATCAGAAACAACCAGTTTGGTTCTCTCTGAGACAGGTTTGGTGAACTGTAGCAAGTGTGGAGAAAAGATTTCCCACCCCAGCTTGTTCTATGGTGAAATTGCTCCTCTAGTTTCCCATATGTTTTCTTCCCCCAAAAAATGAGGCATTCTGGGGATTTTTTTTTTCCGTGACATTTTTCATCTTATTTTGTCACAGAGAGGTAATTGAGGTTGCTGGTGTTTTGTTTCTTTCCGCTGCAGATCTCTCCATCACCTGGCAGCCTCCCTGGATGCCCACACTTTCTGATCTGAAGAGTCAGATTACAGGAGCTGCCAACAGACATTTTCCCCTGGGCTTTCACTGAAGTGTGAGCACTGGGGAGACTGGAAGTCTGCAGACTGCTGGAGGGATTCTTATGCAACAAACAGAGGCTGAGATTCTAGATTGCTAAGTAGTGACCTCTCCCCATCCTGCTTTATTTGGCAGCATTGACTGGGAATGACAAAGATTAAGTTATCCTGTTAGTCCAGGCACGATATATGGATGTTTCTACCACCCCTCCAGTGACCTCTAGAACAACAATCAGAAGTAGGATCCCTGTTGCAATTTTGCCTTACACCAGAGATCATTGGCAGAAGTGGAGTGGCAATGTCAGCATGCTGCACCCCACTCAACAGGAGAATAGACCTCCAGTGTCCCCAGTGGCTGCTGCCCAGTAAGTCAAGACTGGGGAACTTTTATATTCCCTACGCTGTTGCCCTATACTTGAATGCGTAGGGATCATGAATATGACTCAGTTGCAGATGTGTAATTCTAGGAACCACATACCTGTCAGCCATCTTGGAGCTGAGGCAAGACTCCTGTGCACCATGCAGGAGAATTTTGCCAGCTTCTTTTTCTCTTTTCTTTTTCAAAAAAAAAAAAAAAGTGTCAAACTTTCTTATATTGGATTAGGTGAGAATGGTAAACAGGAAAGCAATCCAGCAGCGCAAGCATTCTTACTTTAATGTAAACATGCAAGAAGCTCAGAGATGGTTACGGGTGAGTCCATCCGCTTTTCAGAGCTGTGTGAGTGAAGGGCTCATTTTACTTTCCCCAAGACTGAGCTGTGATTGAAGGGAGGGAGAGGAGGGATGATTCTATTTGGGGATGCAGCTTTTGTAGCCAGATTTCTTTAACCTTTTTTTTTTTTAAAAAAAACCCTCCCCATTTTTGAAACTAGACCCAGTGTAGAACAGCAGTCTACACTAGGTTGTTGGACTGTCATGGAGAGATCCAGGCCTGAGTCCCCACTGAACCATGAAACTTACCTCAGGACTTTGAGAGAGTTGTACTGTCACTCAACTTGACCTAATTCACAGGGTTGTTTTGAGAATAATATGAGGGTACCCATGCTTGTTTCCTTAAGCTCATTGGAGGAAAGGTGATGGTGATAACGATGATGCAGAAGATGTGAGAGCTTCAGTGCCAACTTTCTTTATTCACAGAATCCCATGGGAAATACACCAAGGTTATATTGACTGCAGGAAAACCTGGAGGCACCCAGAGTTGCTCCAGCTTTATTTTCAATTGGAGGATGAGGACAGATGAAGGCTGACACTACTGCTCTCATGGGTGGTGGCTTATTTTTTTTTTAATATTGCATGCAATGCAGTAAACACTTTCCAAAGATACAGCCATGTTGCTCTGCATTGGCATAAAAAGATACAAAGGATTCCTTTGAGGCTGACTGAAAGAAAGATGTTCATAGCTAAAGGTTTTGCAAACCCAGACTGTTCAGCAACTGATGAAGTAGACTCAGTCAGTCTCAGAGGTATCACAGCATTCCTTTGTATCTGCTCCAGTAAACAATCACCATGAATGAAATGAAGAAATTGTTGCTGGAGTCCCTGGCAAAGCATTAAATTCCACCAATGTACAGACACAAACTGCAGGTTGATGGGACTGGGGCACACTGTTATGGCCAATTCGTGCAGAGTTATCATTCAGCTGCAGTTCTGTAGTCAAGAGGTGGGAACAATATTGGACCTCTTGGATCTTCAGCAAACACTGTGGATGCATCTATCATACACAGGAGGTCTGGGAGAGCAACATCTCTTCCTTTCTCCTAGTTGTACAACTGCAGCTAGATGCTACCTGGAAATTTCTAATCCCCCAGCCACAAATTGGCCATGGAGGCACATCCTGGGATGCTAATTTGCAGTAATTACACTGCTGTAACCACCCATTACACCAGCTTGTTGTGTTGCCTTAACCCTAAAGGAAGTGTGGGATTTTTGTGGTCAGCATGCTGCGCTGTGTCTTTTCCAGGTCAAGGCGACCCACCTAAGGTGCTTTTACTTGGGGCCTGTTTAATCTTGCTGCCTACTCTGCATGGTTCCTAACAGTTCATTAGATAAACTCCAGGACATATGGCTAGTAAGTGTGTGGCAATGTCAATGCAAACTAGGGCTCTTTCCACATGCGGAGGGAGAAACGGGGCAAAGCACGCAGAAACGGAGCTTACCTGAAGCCGGGTAAGTCCGTCACTGCGAGGAGCAGCGCGCGTTCGCCGCTCCACACTCCTGTGGCGTCTGGCGGCGTCTGGCGGTGTCCAAAATGGTGGCTTATGACTGGCGGAGGCTCTCCACCAATCGGAGAAGTTCGCCAGCCAGAAGCCTGCCCCTGGCAGATCTGCAGGCACGCACTTGCGCGTGCCTGCATATCTACACCGGGGCACCGCGATGGGGTCGAATGGGGCTGCACGCTTGTGTTTAATAAAAACCACTTGGAAAGTGGTTTTTAAAAAACACGCGGCACCACCACCTCCGGCTGCTTCAGGGCGGTTTGAGGTATAGAACCTCAAAATTAAAACCGACCCTGCGCACTCCAAGGTGTGTACAACCTCCAGTCGAGGTCGCCTTACACCGTTTTATTAACCCCGTGTGAAAAGGGCCAAAGATTCAAGGTTGAAACAGCATAAGAAGAAGCAGACTCCATTGGTTACTGAAACAACAAGCTCGATGTGTAAACTTGTACAGGAACATAGTCTTGTCACATGGTCTACACCGGGCTACATCAAAGAAATGTCTAGCAGAGTCTAACTTGTCCACCTGTAGGTTTTTCATGGCCCACAGGCCAGATATCTTCCCAAATGTTTCCTCAGTACCTTTGATTCAAAATCTGTTGTGCATTTGTCCTAATAGTATTCATGCTACTTTTATTCATATTCATAATGCTTGTTGTGCCTTTCCCTCCAGCCAAAAAAAAAAAAAAAAACGGAATGTGAATTAGTTTGAACTAAATGGACAAATTAGAAAGTACCCAGTGTCATGTTGGACACAATTCAACAATGAAATGTATTAGGTAATACTGAGTGTCTCAGGCTGACATCTTATTTGACACTAGCAGAATGTGAAGCTCAGTGCTGGAATCCAAGGGGGAAATAATTGTAACTTAGGTAAGGGAACTCTTCTGGTACACCCCACAGCCAATCAGTGGCCATTAGGGTTAGAGGTTGCACTTGGGTCCCAGCCAGCTGCCATTAGGCAACCTGTGAAAAAAAATGTCTTGCACAAAAGATGCTTGATACCTGAATACTGTTGCACGACATCCAAAAAAGTACTTACGTGGGTGCAGCACCTCATTATCCTAGCGTAAGCCACCAAGTGGAATCCTAAATCATGTGGGGATGGCGATTACATAGAAGATGATCTGCCATTTCTGAATCTCTGACAGTTTGCTGCAAAGAGAGAGAAATTTCTCCCAGTGGTTCATCTTTTTTGTATATATACTAGAGATATCTATCTATCTATCTATCTATCTATCTATCTATCTATCTATCTGGATATATTTATTGTTGTTATGTGCCTTCAAGTCATTTTCAAATTATAACAACCCTAAGGGAACCTTTCAAAGGGTTTTCTTGGCAAGATTTGTTCAAAGGGAGTTTGCCTGATGTAGTAGTTTGAGCATTGGGCTACAACTCTGGAGACCAGGCTTTGAAACTCCACTCGGCCATGGAAAACCACTATTCTCTTAGCCTCAGAGGAAAGCAAAGGCAAACTCATCTGAACAAATCTTGCCAAGAAAATCCTGTGATAGGTTCACTCTAGGGTTGTCATAAGTCAGAACATATATACACACATGCTTTGATGAAACCAGCAGAAGGATAAATGCATGTTGTGTAGGTTTGGAAAGTCATGTAGTGACATGCTGGGAGAATGAATGACTTGACCTGTGAGCAGATCTGGTGTATCTATGGATGTTTCTGATTTTCTCTTTTCTTGCCTCCAGAGCACCCTTCTTTTATGTCTGCCACTGATGAGAATGCTGCCAGTGGAAGGGATGCATGTAAGAGTGGACAGTACAAACACAGAGAATAAGGCCAAAACATCTGGGTTTTCATTCTTTATACCATTTCTACAGACCTAAGTGTGGTCTGCCATTGGAACATCCTTTTGGATTCAGTAACTTATTGTGAAGCTCAAGGAACGGAAGTAGACATGAAGGGATCTTGGGGAGAGTTAGGTAGAGATAAATAGAGAAGTACTCTCTCTTCTTTTGCTTATTTAAACAAAGGATTTCCAGTTTTCATGCCATTTTTTTCATATACACACATACATAGATGCATACACACACACACACACATATATGGATTATTTTGTGAAAAAGCTAATTTGTGTCCCTTCAAATTCTTGATTTTTGCATGCAAGCTATATGTTGGGTCAGAAAACAGTAACCCAGGATCCTGGATCAGATCAGAGTGTACAGAAAATTGTTTTCCTTCCCCTCCATGCAACTTCCAAATCAGGAGAGCGGGCGTTGTTATAGCCATGGCAGCACGTGAGTCTGTAGCTGAGGGGAGAGAAATGGAGCTGTTCCCCAGATCTCAAGCAGTCCCAGGGGAGTAACTTTACTTCTCTTCCCCAACTGCAGAACTGCAGCTAGAATGGGTACTACCTGATCACGTCCCTCTCCTTTCACACCGTCAGTAAACAGCCATGGCCACACCCATAGGACTCAGAATGCTGCCGGGTGGTAATGAGGAGGATATTTGGAAGTTACACAAAGAGGTATTGAAGAGCTCCTTGTGCAAGATCCTGCCACCAAAAAAGAAAAGAAAAGAAATACTTGGCTATGTCTGTTTTGCTGTCATCTTCATTAACCAGATGGAGAGATTCTAAGAATCTTTTAAAAAATAATGAATGGAGAAAATGAAACGGAGACATTTCTTACACCATTTCCACACTAGGTTGTTATTAGCGCGATGATTCCACTTTCAACCTCCTATGGGATCCTGGGGTTTGCAATTTAGGGAGGGGCCGGCTGGCCCCTCCCTAAACTGCAAACCCCAGGATTCCATAGGAGGTTGAAGTGGAATCATCGCGCTATAACAGCCTAGTGCGGAAATGGCCTAGTCCCACTTCAAGTCTTGCTTTGTGAGAGACAGCTCCAAGAAGTGCGTGTGTATTCTGATTATCTAAAGCTAGCCCACAACTTTTTTAAAATTAATTGTTATATTTATTTATTTAAGACGGCCCATTATAATTATTTATCCCTTGGTGGTTTACAGTGCAATTTTAAATCCAAAACAATAAAAAAGAAACAACATTAAAATCCATACTATTCATAAAATGAAATAGCGGGAATTTTTCCCAAAATGTTTTCTTCAAGGTTTCTCATATTTTTAAGCAATTGTCAGTGCTTAAACATGGGAACTAATTCAAATTCTTGAGGGGACAAGACTGCCTTAATTTGGTGCCTGGAAGATATGAATGGGACCATGAGAGAAGCTATTTTGGGGAAAAGTGTCCAAAAATGGAAGCACTTTGCTGCCGCCGCCCCAACTCTGACAATCAGGGCAGTGAAAGTAGTGCCTCAGTAGGAATGCTTGGCATCCAGGTGGGTTGACATGGAAGCCAGCAAAACTTAAAAGCTTGGGTGTATATGCAAGAATGTCTCAACGTGCTCTTAATAATGCAGTAGGAATAATATGAATCAGATAGGTGCCACACGGCTAGAACAGGACTCACTGTATCTCCTTGTTGAGTGCACATCTACAAAGTACGCAACAGCTGACAACTTTCCTTTTCCATCTTCACATCTGGTCCATGACCAGTTCCATCGCTCCTTCTCTTTCTCAGTCTCTCTCTTTGTACGCTTGGTGTTTTTTGTCTGTTTGTTTTGTTTTTTATCGGATAAGTTCCATCCATTTCTTTCCTGATCTTTTTTTCTTTTTTTGAAACTAGTGCACGTCACTTAAAGCATATGCACATGCTTGAATCCACTTCCCATTGACTAAACTTTGTTTAGGAGATGTTTTGCACAGATTTGTGAAAAATGTTTTTACAGATTTGTCTGTCTGTGTGTTTCAAATGTGTGCATTTTTGTGCACACCACAAAAATGATGGGAGACATTAAATACATTAAATAAATGCATAAAAATATAATATATACATTAAATAAATGAATAAAAATATAATATAATTTTTTGTTCCATCGCTCCTTGGCTGGAATCTTGTTGGGGTTTAAAGCTTGTTTAACTAGCCAGTTGCACAAGTGGTTGGATTTCTTACCAGCTTGTGTAAGGAGGTCTTGCAGAGCTGCTTACACAAGTATTCCTCCAGGTTGAGGCATAAGTTTGTCAGGCTTCTAAAAAGATTTTGAGGCCCTTTCTTACCAGCCTGGATGCCTCTGAAATCCTAACGGCTTATGCTGGTGTACCATCAAACTATGCCAGTTCTCAAAAAAATTCCAGCCAATGTGAATCTTTAGAAGAACAATTTTTGTCCGTCCTCCAGACAGTTCAAGAAATGTAGACAAAGACAAGACATTCAAATGGCTGAGAATGTGTTCCTCACAAATCCTTAGTCAAGTGAACTTTGATTTCTAATGAGGTGTTTTGAAGATGCCTATTATTGAGTCAGGTCACTGGCCAACCAATGTTCTAGTACTTTCCTAAAGATTCTGAGTGGTAGCTGCTCTGCAAGGCCTCAGAATGCAGTGAAGTTCTAACTCAAGTAGGTACCCTTCCTCCAGGTTCTATGCGGTCACCGTTACCAATTTCCCATAATGTACCACAGGCACAGGTTACAAAATATGTGTATGTAAATAGCAAACTATCAAGGGATAAGCATATGTAATCTGATGGCCCTCATCATCACCAAAAGTTTTCAATTTAACAGGAGTGCAAACTGTAAATTTTAATTTTTTTAAAAAAATGTCTATTGTTCTTGCTTTGTTGTTGTGTGCCTTCAAGTCAGTTCTGACTTATGGCAATCATAAGGTGAATCTATCCTGGGATTTTCTTGGTTAAGATTTGTTCAGAGAGGGTTTGCCTTTGCCTTCCTCTGAGGCTGAGAGAATAGTGTGACTTGTCCAAGATTATCCAGTGGGTTTCCATGGCCAAGTGGGGATTTGAACCCCAATACCCAGAGTCCTATCTCAACACCCCAAACACTACATCCCATTGGATCTTATGGTTTTTGCTAACCTAATAGAAATTTTGGAATCCCGACATAACAGGTAGGCTCTGCCTTGAAACCCACCCCTATTTTCAAGCATCATCTATTACCTGGTCCTTTTATCTGGAGAAGCCAAGGGTTGAATCTGAGACCTTCTGCATAAAAAGCATCTGCTCTGTCACTGAACTATGGCCCCTTCTGGCTATATGCCTTGGCTCATCCTGAGTTGTAGCTCTGGAGTATGACGAAAAGCCCTTTGAGAAGTGTGGGAAATGGTAGCTGAATGTACATTTGGAACTTCTCCACAGTTCGCTACATCATACAAAAAGCTGTGTCATGCATTCGTATCAGTTCCAGCATCATCTAATTTCATTCTGTTCTCTGGTAGCATCAACACATCTGCAAGTGATTTCCTTTTGTGATTTTTTTTTTTTTGATAGTTTCATCAAAGTGTGATATTCTCTCTTCCTTGAGAAAAAAGTGTCTTTTCAAAATTCCTGTTAAAGTGTCTGGTAATCTTTTGCATGAGCAGACTTCATAGAAGTGCCATTTTACATATCTTATTTCTGGAGTATGGTAGTGGATGAAGGAGTGCAGGAATGGACAAATTTCGAGCACTGTAAATTACACACATGTATTTAGTTCTACCAAATATTGCTTGTTCTTCCTGCTATGTTCAGATGGTTGCAATGATCACAGTTCTGTCCATCTCCTCACTTAATATTAGGGCATTTAGAGAATGATACTTAGGTATGTTGTTACAAGTCCCCCTTCAAATTTCCCTAGTAAATACATATTATGGCCATATTACACTGGAACGGAGTGGCACAGATGCAACTTTTCTAACATGCCTGAGTCGGAAAGGTTGCTTCTTTCTTAGCCCTGAAAAATGGACAAGTAAAGGCAAGTAATAAAAGCTTTCCTTTTTGCCACTAAAGGCAAAGCAATCTATACTTCTGTTCTTCATTGACTGGAAAGATGGAAACATGTATCAACAGTCTTGCCACAAGTTATAAAATTTTCTTAAAACCCCCATACTTCATTAGCATTAATTTAAGATCAATGATGATGGAGGGGTGGTGGTGGTGGTGGGGAGAAACAGAAACTTGTTGCTTTAGTTACAGTATTAAGAGTCCAAAGGAAGAAGGGAACAAACTAGTCAAGGATGCCTTATGTATATCAAAGGAACTCCACTCCAGAAAAAAAAATGGTAACACTGATGTCCCACTGTAATCAAAGAGGCATTTATCTGGACTGGCCTTAGACACAATGGACTCTCTCTGTATGATGACCAGATTGGCGGCAATCTAGCCGTTGTTAAGCACTTTCAGATTCCTTTGATATGAATTGAGAATGTTAAGAAGGCACTTAAGTCCCTTTTTTGAAAGAAAGGGATGTAAGCACTTTCAGTTGTGGCTAGTTAGCTGCCTGTTTGTAAAGCTCAGAAAACAAAACACAGTTGCATGTTTGTTTTGCAACCTTGCAACTTCCTGTTGCAGTATACCATTCTCCCCAATGCATAACATACTTTTCGGAATATGCCATATCATGCCTCAAGAAGAGAGCAGCTGGGTAGAATTGTAATCTAGTTTTTATCATTATCTCTATGTGTGTGTGTGTGTGTGTATGTGTGTATACACATACATATACATATACATGCACATATTAAAATAGAAACTGTTGGATTCATCTATAAGATTCACCCTTGACATTCATTTGGATTCTTTTTCAAATCTACACCTGATATATCTGTTCTTGGCCTTCCCTGACCAAAAGCTCTACCTGAGACACCATCTTTTGCTCCAGCATAAGACGCCTGGTTTCCTAAAGCATTTTATACCTGCCTTTCTCTTTGCGGCTAAACATTTGTTTGAGAGTGAGTGATGGAGACAATTATTTATAAATTTGGTAATTTACAATGGCGTTTCTCTCTATGTATATATGTGTGTAGGTGATGGTGTCATGTGGTAAGCTGGGCATCCATATTGTCTTGCCAATTGGTGAGAATGATCTACTATTCTGAGCTCCTGTCCTAGACTGTAGATCAGAGCAGATGAGCAGTAAAATGTAAAATGCCTGTAGCTTAATAAAAGTGCTCATTATATGGAGAAAAAAAGATTCCAGTTCTGATCCCTGGAATTTCCAAGTATGGCTGAGAAAAAACTTTCTATGAAACCCTGGAGAGCTATTACCAGCTATTACCAGGGAATGTAGACAATACTAAGCTAGATGAACCAGATCTGATCTTCCTATATTCCAAGCTATGTTTCCTGACAATACAGATGGCCATCCTACCCTGTGATTACATGAACACTGTGGTCACGTTATCACTTTTTAAATGTAAAGATCTACAGACTGAGTTTCAGGTCAGATTCCAGCTACGAGAATGGATGGATTTCTCACCTCCAATTTAGACTGAGGCCTTCTGTGGTGGGAAGGGAAGGGAGAAGTCAGCACTATTATTTGCCTTTCACAGAGAGGCCTTTTGTTTTGTTTTCTTCGAAGAAAAAGAACCAACCAATCATATTCTCCAGTTCTTGAAAAATTATAAAAGTTGACTTATATTTACCACTCTTAACCCATTTTCCAACTCTTCCCCAACCCTTGTCCCCCAAATCTCGGAACAAAAGAGAAAATTATTTTTTAAGAATAAGAATAATTTATGTTTAATATAAAGGATGATTAAATGGCATCACCAAAGGTCATATGTCCCATTCACAGGTCACATGCTTAGTTTGTGCCCCTGTCCATTCTTATACACACCCCACAGCTAAATGAAAGCCTTGTAAGGAATTGGGATGACTTGTATGCCTTCCGACATCAGAGAAGGATAAAGGTTTCTGCTGCCACCACCATCCAATGAAAATGCCTCCTTGAAACAAGTGACTGCTGACATTAGAAGGCGAACTCATTCCTTGACTTTTGTTTCAAAAGAAGCCTTTCTTCATGTATATGTGTTTGTACATGGGCAATGTACATCATTAGAATCTTGCATTTATGTGTACATCCACCAATGCACATACCTCCCTCAAGTATAAATATATTGTATGTTAGAGCTGTAAATAATTCTTTGTCATGTGTCTTCTGTCTTCTCATAGCATCATATCCTCAGTGTTATGTTTAATGACGCCATTTATTGATAAAACCTGTGTGTAGAGCTGTATCCTCCTGACATAGTTTATGTAGATCTCTCTTCTCAAATAAAGTACAAAAAAAAAAAAAAAAAAACACACACCCTTCAGCTTTGCAAGATTTTTGTGTGTCTGGTCACCTTCTTAATTCTCATCTCTTAGCTCTGGTGGTTTGAAGGTAAAGAAAGGAGATGACATGGAGCTTGCTGGAGACAGCATCTGAGATCCAATAAATATGCTGGCAGAGCTCAAGTACTTACATTGTCATTTGAAAATGGAGGCTGTTGTTGTCATTTGAAAAGGAAGGCTGTTCCCCATTTCCTCTATAAGATGCAATAGCAGCTTGTTCCTTCAAGTATGTTTGGCTGTGGGTGTGCACCAGGGTGCATTCCAGCTGCCCGTGTGCACCCAGAAAAGAAGGATCAGCCTCTGTCCACACTGAAAGACCAGTTTTCCTTCTGTGGCTGTACCTGGGCTGTCAGAATATACCTGTAATCACTCCTTCAGTTGACTAGTGACCAGGAGGACACAGCTGCACCTTGGAAGCTATTGTATGCCCAGAGAAAGGGGTCTAGTGAAAAAGTGTTACCCTGCTTTCTGGGAGTCCCTTAGGGGACACCTCAATATGCTCCACGTACAGAAGACCGGGGAACTTAAAGGAGCACAAGCAGTGGCAATATGAGAGGCAGGGTAACCCTGCGGGATCTTTTTACCCAGTTTTTACAGGGTCAGACCAAGTCAAAAACCAGACAAATTATCAAATAAATGATTTTATTGAATGATAATGTTCTCACACACACCAACACAATCACTCACTCTCTCACACAAGACCTACTAGAAGCAAAAAGAGTGGAAAATTGGATAGGGAGTATTGAGAGGGATTGAAGATGGGTGATACTGCACCTGTCCTGAAGTCCTTCATCTGGGAAGCAGCAGGCAAAAATGGAACTCAGTAAAAAAATAGCTGAGGGGATTACTCACAAATAGAGCAATGGTCTGTTAGTGTGGCAGGGAATTCTCCGAAAAAGGAGTAGAACCAGCATGCTAGTTATAGAGCTGAAGACATGTCCTGGGGAAGAGATGACTGTATTTTTATGAAGATGGATTTCAGCTTTGTAGTTCAAAGAAAATACAGCCAGACATCCTTGTAGTTCTCTGCAAGATGGTTATCTTATCCAGAGATACTCGCCTCCAAGGTTTCACTTTCCAGGCTGTTTGCACAGTTTATTTGCTCCCAGAGACCTATTGCCTCCTGTTGGTGTTATTCTTGCTGGTAATCCATTCCAATGAAATGTGAGAACCATTTCGAGATTCACCTAGGATGTGTGACAGAAAACTGGGCTATCCTTTGACCTATCTCCATAGCTCTACTGCCTATGTATCCTTCCAGTAGATCTCTATGGCTCACTATGTTTGATATAAAATAATTGTGATCCTCAGGACACAGCATGTAGGTGGAATAAGAAAAGAAGTACATAATGGTTTCTTCTGAAATGTACAAAAAAAATCACAAGCACAGGCTTAACTAGGGGTTATACCTATGTACATCACTAACAGTTTTCTAGCCAAAATTAGTATCTAATGCTGGCATTTATACCTAAAAAGGCACTCAGGACTAATTCCCAGATACCCTTGGCCCCATTTCTTCTCCATCTTTAAGCTCGTGCCTGTGTTCCCAAGTGGCAAAGTAGCAGATGAAGGCAAAGAAACTTCTGTTTAACATTTTCTTTCTCTTCTGGAAGATGGTTCTGAATGGTCCAAGAGGAAAGGTAAAATGGTGTCAAGTCCAAGATGAGGGGAGAGGGCATTCAAGATGGGATGCACTGCTCAACAGACCACCAAAATCTGGAAACAAAACTAGGACCTCAAGTCTATGGATGGACTTCAGCATAGAGGATGACGGTGTAGGTGATGGACTGACACAGATGGTGGCAAAACTACATTTTTTTTTCTAGTTAAAATGAAAGACACATCACCAGATGTGTCTCCTGTCCACTGGGATCATTGAACAAATAAGGCCCTCCATTGTGAAATCATCATCCCACTATGGAACTGTATTATTGGGTACCACTTGGAATCTTGTTCAAGAACCAGCATACTATAGTGGTTTGAGTGTTGCACAAGGATTCTGGGAGAGAAGGGTCTAAATCAGTGGTTCTCAACCTGTGGATCCGCAGATGTTTGTGGACTTCAAATCCCAGAAGCCCCAGCCACTATGGTCAATGCTCAGGGCTTCTGGGAGCTGAAGTCCAAAAACATCTGGGGACCCACAGGTTGAGAACCACTGGTCTAAATCTCTGCTTAGCCATGGAAAACCCATAGGAGACACATCTTGGGTATGTCTCTTAGCCTAAAAGGAATGCAATGACAAACCTCTTCTGAATAAGCCTTGGCCAAGGAAATCCTATGACAGGGTCAAGTTAAGTCAGAGTTGACGTGAAGGCATATAACAATATAAAAAAAAATAATGTTCATTATATAGTACTACAAAAGGTGGTCCCATCCTTGTTGTTGTTGTTGTTGTTATTGTTCTTATGTTCAAGTTGTTTTTAACTTATGATGACCCTAAGGTGACCCTATAACAGGGTTTTCTGGGGCTTAAGAGTGAGTGGCACACCCAAGGTCACCCAGTGGATCTTCATGGCCGAGTGGGGAATCAAACCCTGGTCTCCAGGGTCATAGTTCAATTTTCAAACCACTCCACCAGGCTGGCTTTCTTCCAACCCTACATTGGATGCGGCAAAATGCACATTGCAGTGAGGAATCTTTTATTGGAAAATGAGAGAGATTTGGTGGCTCTTTCTACAAAGCAGACCAATTAGTATGCAAACAAAAGTTTGAACAGTTTGCCAGCCCACCTTATTCCCCTTTACAAACTTAACTCTAGCTGGGAAGTAAACATAATCTCACTTTTTGTTTAAAAAGTATATAAAAAGTTACTTAGAGCTACTTGTGCATACTCTACATAGGTTCATGTTCCTTAAGAAAAGTAAGAAAAAGGTAAACAATTACATATTTTCATTGGAGACTCTCCCCTGGAGCGCTCCTGGCCACATGCTTGCAGGAGGGTAGGCAAATGAAGAAGAAATAAGAGAGATAAAGACTCCAAGAATAAAGGATGTTTAAGTGCTGGAGGAAGAATGCGGGTGTGAACAAACAAACAAGAAGTTATCTTGGGTTTTGCCCCTAAATTTACAGTGATCATGCAACCTAACTAGCAATGAATTCAGAGCATGCAAAGGTTGCTACTCCCAATACCTTTGCCTGTTCAGATGATTTTGGCTTCAATACCCAGAAGCCCCAGCTGACCTGGTCAGTGATAAGGGAATATGGGTGATGTACTCAAAAACGTCTGAAGAGCCACCTACATATGCATGATTGGCATGCTTAACACTGCATACCAGTTTATATGTATTTGTTCCACATTCAGAGATGACGTAATTTTTTTTAGCTGCGTCTGTTTTAACTTTTGCAATCTTGTGTCTCAGAATGGGAAAAAAGGCAAGATATAAATAAACATAACAGTAACAATAAAAAATGTCATGTATGCAATACATATGATAGCATTGTAAACATGGAACATATTACTGCCAATATGGAGTTTCAACCAAGAATGCATTCCTATGTGAAATTTTTCATCTCTCTTAGTGTAAGAGTAACAGTATTGTGGCCTCTTACTCAAAAAAAAAAAAAGAGCACAGTGATATAAAATAATATGGAAAAGCACTGAGAACAAAGTAGATTGAGATCTAGGTTGATTTGAAATAAATAAGCAAATAATGTTGACTCTAAAAGGGGCCAGAATTCAAGGAACCACAGTCTCAAAGCTTCTCAGCTTCTCTGCAAAGCATAGTTTATTTGGAACTGTAGTACACTCAGCAGACTCAGCTTAGGCTAACAGGATAGGCGAGAACAAGCTGTTCCCACCCACACATTCTCCTCTGGCTGTGTCTTCGTTGTCTCTCTGCAGATGTTTTCCCAGGCCTGGTACCAGCCAAGCACCTACTTCAATGTCTCTAATCATCTACTCTAATTCCCATACTAATGGCGGGCACTACTTACTACCCAACAAAATGGCTCTACCATAGCAACAAAACACCCCCCAACCCATTACACTTATGCTGTGAAGAAAACTTTGTGTCTGCATGTATGGGGGTAATTAGGGGTGGATTTTTATCTGGAAGGATTGTATAAGCTTGTTTCCCTCCTAGTACTGAAAACAAATTCTGAGGCTCAGAATTGTTGAGATTTCCATACTATGTTCTGATTCATGGATTTGATATTTCTAGTAAAAAGAGAGTCAGAGGGATGTAGTGGTTTGAGCTTTGGGCTATGACCTTGGAGATCAGAGTTAAATTTCCCCCTCAGCCATGGAAACTCCCTGGGTGACCTTGCCTGCGCCACACATTCTCAGCCCCAGAAATCCCCCTGATTTGCCTTGTTGTGTGCCTTCAAGTCATTTCCACCTTATGGCATAGGGCCACCATGAGTTGGGAACAACTTGAAGGCTCACAATACATAGCATGAACAAACAGAATACATCCAAGAAGCCTGAATTTGCTTTCATGTGGTGTGGAATACCGAAGATAAATGTGATTGAATGATCTGAACACATTGCAAATTTTTCTATATGTTAATAACCAGGGATTAATGGTTTATGAGGTTGGACTTAACATGAAGCTTCACTTCAGTTTTCTACTTTTCTTGTGAAGACCATGAATGCCCTCAAACTTTATTTTCATACACTTAAGTTGTGCTTTCTCTCCAGCCACTAGAGGGGCACTTGGTACGCTATAGGAATAGAGAGAGATACTTTCAGGCTGCTAACCTCTTGCTACCCTTGATGTATTTCTGTTCTAACAAACATAGTCAAAAAGTGTTTCTTCTAAAGGTCTTTCTTTTGACATCTGAATTGCTGCTACTAATAGCAGGAGAGAGCTGTCACAATTTGAAATGTGACAAGCTACTCAAGGGGACCAAAAAAAAAAAAAAGCAGTACTAAGATAGGAAATTAACCCCCTGAAGAGACAGTAGGGCAGAGAAGTGCAAAATCTCCTGCCATCCTTAACTGCCTGATAACTCCCCAGGAAGTTTCCCCATTCCCTTTTGTGCAGCACATCCTCAGGACGACAAAACTTCAAAGAGGAAGGAGCTGCCCCCTGTGCAGTGCTGATGGTAATTCTGTCAATGATAAGTACTAAAACTTAAATAACTAAGCTGGCGTTCTGCATTGCATTGCTCTAAGGTGTGTTTGGTGATTTCCCCGTTCTATTCTCAGCAGTTTTCTATTGGTTGCCTAATTACTGCTCTGAATGCTGCACAGGGGAAAAGGAGTAGCTAATAAAAGGATCCAGGTCTACAGGAACAGCTGACAGTGCTTGAGGTGAAGCTTGAGAGCTGTATGTAAGAAGGGACGATCAGATGTCTCATAGGTCCTACCTACATACCATCATTTCCTCCACTGTGAGTATTCATTGAAAATATCTATATTTCAACCTTCTTTGCAACACTGCAATAGCTCGTATGTAAGGGATAAGGGCACCACCTGCAATCAACACTGGAAAAGCCCACAATTAATTTGTTAGATTCTGCTGAACTCCTTCAGTATGTTAAGTCTTTGCTGAAACAAAATGAAGTTCTCAGAAAAGTGAAGATGCCTTAGCAACTCTTGGAAGAAAGCTGCCAACAATGCAGAGCAAAACAATGTAAAGGCACTGCTGGTTGCTCCCAGTGATAGTATTTCATTGAGATGCGGGATTGGTGCTCGTATGGATGTTTTTCACCCATTTTTTCTTGGTAATTTTTTTTGGGGGGGTCAATGGGTGAAAGACAATGTCCTTGAAGCAGGGACATATATATTCATTCACCTCATTCTTGTGTGTAAGAATGAAACATATCAATTGCATTTTTTGCCCTTACTGCTACTTGGTATTATGAGAGGTTTTGCACATTTTAAAGAATTTTTTTTTTGCATTTATGAGACTTTGTTATGCAAATTTCATGAATGATTTTTGCACAAACTATGGCATTTTTCATGCTAACTACTATTGCTGATGCCTTGTTCATTGAGTTCTTGGAAATGTAAGCACTGAGTGAATTGCTTTACTCTTTTATTATAAATAATCCTCTTCTTCTGCTCTTGGTTAAGAAAAGGGGAAAGAAACCAGTTTTGTTTTCTCATTCTTTTTGTTTCATTCCTGTACTATTTTAAACTTTCCACGGGGTGTGAAAAATCTTGCAGTGTTTATCAGTTTTTCTACAGGAAGTCTCAATGTGTTGAGATACCCATTTTATTGAAGATGAGGAAATTTGTAACCATTCCTTACTCTGGGCTCAGTAGAGAGAACAAGATGGCAGAACAGAAAATGGTGGCATTTTAACCAGCTCCATGAAAATCATCTTGATTTCTCAGGCAATAAGAGCAAATCATATACTGTTATGATGTTAAGGCGGAAAGAAATAAACAAGGAATAACTCTGGCATGTTATTGTGTACCTTCAAGTTGTTTCCAACTTATGGCAACCCTAAGGCAAACTTATCATGGCGTTTTCTGAGACTGTGAGTGTGTGATGTGCCCAGTGGGTTTGCACCAATATGAAATAAAAATCAATAAACTCAATCCCAGAGGGAGGGGAAACTGGTTGTAGAAAGTGGTTTAGATCTTGAAGCAATGAGGAAAAAGGGGAAAAGGCAACCTAGCATACTTAAAAGAATGGATGAAACGGCAGGATCTTAGAAAAGAATAAAGACACTCACAGAAAAGGTAGAATCCATTATTGCTACCTGAAACCTTACAAAAAACACAAACAAAGCAGTGAAATTAAGCAGCAAGCCAAAGCAATAGGTAAAAAATTTGGCATGCTTCTTGCTAGGGGATCAAACTAGACCAGAATTCCTAGAAAACTAAAGAGAAAAGATCAACAGAAAAAATAAGAGATCTTAAAGGAAACTTCAAGGGGAGAGAATATCAAAAACCTGGCTATTCATATCATTCAAGGATGTACTACAAGATCTGGAAATTGGGTAAGACAGCATTAGGACTCCTAAAATAGTCGCCCCAGATGATAAGCCCAAAGTCAACTTTAGAAACAAAGGGATTAGTGATACAATCATAGAGGTTGCTAAAACGAAAAAGATCCAATTTATAAAAGGCGATCCAATAAAATTTCTGCAAGATTTCTCTTCCCAGACATGACAAAAATGCATGTGTTTTTCATCCATTCACAGATAGACTGCATAAAATCAACATTTTCCCCTTATTAAGCTTTGTAGCACAGTAGAAGATCAAACTAAGATTTTTCTCACCTTTGAAGAAAGTGCACCCTTCCTTAAAGAAAAAGGACTAAAAGAACTAAAGTGTCTTAAAGACCGAGGCCATTTCCACACTAGCCTGTTATAGTGCTATTATTCCACTTTCAATCTCCTATGGAATTCTGGGGTTTGCAGTTTAGGGAGGGGCAACCAGATGGTTCTGTAACACCATTTCTTCAGCCAATATTAACAGAAAGGGCCAGGAGACTCTCCTACTCCTGAAGGGGAGAAGGAATACAAGATAATAACACACATTTTACCAATGTATGAAAAAAGTACCCCAGATTCAACAATATAAACACAAGAAGCTCTTCCATTATTTTCACTCCACTACTTTTTGGGCTATGATAACTACAAAACCAAGCTTTAATTTCACAAAATGGACTTTCCTGATTGCATATCCCAAATAGGGCAAATATGGATAGGGTGACAGAGAAGATATGGGTGTCACAATATGCCCTAGTTCATGTAAATTTAATGATAGATAACCATACGCCAAGATCTTGTTCTTGGAAGCTTGGAAACTTTATTTATCTGTAAGCAGGAGATAGATAGACAGATAGATAGATAGATGAGAGATGATTTTCTGTGTTTGTTATCATGCTGGTGGCGGTGGTGTGTGTGTGCCTTCATGTTATTTCCAGCTCAGGCAAACTTATTATGGGAGGGATAGGGCAAGATTTGTTTTGGAGAATTTGCTATCGCCTACCTCTCAGACCGAGAGAATGAGTTCCCCCAAAGGTTAACCAGTGGGTGTCAAACCTAGGTCTCCCACAGTCCTAGTCCAACATTCAAAGTACTGCATCACAACACGCAAGGTCATATTTCTCATGTTAACTTGTCTTTTCTATTGTTTTTTTGGGGGGAGAAATTTCTTAGGGATGAAAGAATGGAAACAAAATGGGGAAAAATACCTCTAAAAATCCCTAAGTTAACCTCAGAACATACTGTCATAGAATCTTAGATATGGAAGGAAATACAAGAGTCCTTTAGTTAAACCCCCTGCTATGCTACGACACACAACTTAAACACACCTAAAAAATCCCCATCTAAAGTTTAATGTTGTGCCAATAACATTGTTTTCAAAAATCCGGCTTCATTCTACCATTGTTTCCTCACAATCGAGGAAGCTGTATCCAGGTTGAATGTGCTGCGGAAATGAATGAGTCGCTCCAGAATTCTACAGACTTCTTGGACCTCAGTATTAGATGAAAAATTCTGGAATTTTCTGGATTCGAACAACTGCCTCAGGCCTGCTGATATGCTTTAATATTTTGCTGGCTGGCTGTTCAGAGACCCAACACTGTTAAGCAAAACAAAGAAATGGATTTCAACAAAGTAGCTATTCCCAATATAGTGGAGAGGGATTCCAACCCTTAGCTAAGCTAAAGTCTTATTTAAATTCAGTTTCTCTACTCTTGTGTGTGTGTGTGTGTGTGTGTGTGTGTGTGTGTGTGTGTGTGCCTCAAGGATGTTTCCTTGCTGACTCCAAGAGTCTAACCATATTATTTACCATTACAATCTACAACCGTTATACTTCCCAGGCAAAGCTGTAAAAATGATTTGTGGTATAACATTAATATATCACTCTTTTCCACCAAACTCCAACTGTCAAGAATTTGACTGACAATTTCTTTTTATTTATATCTGCTTATATAATATTAGGCTTAATGGTATAAATTCTTTTGACTGGAATTTCATGGCATCTGCTTGAATATTTATTGATTGTAAAATAATCCGGGCAACCTCACACAGCCAAAGCTAAAAGAGAATTCGCACTAGTGAATTCGTTTGTCAGGCCATAGGTGTTCAGAGCATGAGAGTGGGAAAATAAGAAAAGAGCCGTTTCCATGGTGGATCAGATCATACAATGGAAAGAGTTTATAAGAATGTTTACTACCTCTTTTTGAACCAACAGCGGTGTAACATACTAGAACAATTACAATGAGGTAATGGAATGTAACTGCCTCATGAGTGAATTGCAAGGTTGCACAACCAGATGTGCAGACATATCCACATGTACCATGAGCAGACCATATTTGCATATGCGTATGCGCAACATATGCATTTGCATGTGCAGTGTGCACCTGTATGCACAGTGTATAATCTGCATATTCAAAACCACTGGAGACTCAGCTGTGCTTCCACATCCTTGAAGCGAATGCAGACACTGTGCGTTGCTAAAACATCTCCCATTGGTTCTATGGTTCCTTATGAGTTATCAAGGAAATTCTATCCAAAAACAGGCATGGGGGACACATTGCTCTTTGGCTATTGTTGGAGTGCCGTCCTTATCATCCATAGTCAGAGCAGCCAATGGTGAGTGATAATAGAAGTGGCAATCCAACAACATCAGCTGGGCCACATGTTCCCCACCCCTTCACTAAATTATTTCAGCAATAGCAATAGTAGTCACATTTCTATACCACTTATTAGTGCAAAGCACTCCCTAAGCAGTTTACAATGTGTTTAGCTAATTGCCCCCAACAAACCGGGTATTCATTTTACCGACCTACGGAAGGATGGAGGGCTGAGTCAACCTGGCGCCCAGCAGGATTGAAGTCACAACCTTGTGGCTGCAGTACTGGCATTTAACCACCGCGCCACTAGGGCCCCACCACTGGGCCACCAGGGCCAGGGCCACCATGTTGGGAACCTGCTCATTTTGTTAATAGCAACACTTAGTAATAGGACTACATCATACATGGTCCCATCTTGTTTTATGCGCTAAAGTTTATGATATTGGTAAGGTAGAAATATTCTCTAGAAAACACTTTGTGCAAATACTTTTTCTTCTGTCCCACTGGGGTCTTTGTTTTCTCTGACTCAGGCTGCTTTGTTGCCTTTTCCCCATAGCATCTGCTCCTTTTCTTTCTTGGATTAGAAATAATTAGGGGGGAAGGCTGCCAATTTGGATTCAAAGAAACCTTGAACGCACTAGGGAGATGCATATTTGCCAGTTTTGCTTTCTTCCACACACTTTCTCTTTGTCGTCGTTGTTGTTAAAAGCAGTTTCAAGTTCTTTCCATAGAAATTGGTCAATTTGAGCAAATTGTGATGGCAAAAATGAACACAAAGTCTTACTCGTCTGCAAGCACTGCCAAATTCATTACAGTGGTGGAGCTTGGAGTATATGGAGGGGGGCGGGAGGGGGACAGCGCTATGGCATGAGGGGCATGGCCACTGTGTGCAGGGGTGTGGCCAGGGTGTGTGGGGGCATGGCTATGGGCTGGGACGCCCCAAAAACATCGCTGCCCTGGGGTGAATTGTCCCCCCAGCCCACACATCCCTACGTGACTGATTAATTAGTTATAGTTATTCGCAAGTTAGAGAAAATCCTGTTGTATTTGCCTGCTATGTGACAGTTAAAGATGAAGAGCTTCACAGAAAAGGAGTGGGAACCCTAAATAAGGCACCACAAAGTTGAATTAATGGGGATTCAAAGACATATTCAGTACTCACATCTAGGGATGTCAATCCTATTTGTCCCATTCTTGCATGTATGAATCCTTCTTCTGTGAACACATTTAACTTTATTAAGGTTAAGCAATGACACCTGGACAGTAAGAAGAGGGTTCTTCTTTATTTCATTTGTGCAAATGGGGAATGGCTATGGCCATGCAACCAAGACAAGCCACTCCAAAGAAATGGCTGCACGCAGGCATGATTGCAGAAGCAAAGATGCTGGTTAATTGGCTAATCCAAATTCATACATGTAGAAAACTATGTCGTGAATACATTATTACATCAGTACTCAAGCATTGCAGGTGTCCATATAAGTGGTCCCAAATTATAATACCAGATCTCACCTTGGGGGTGTGAAAATTAATATTATAATGAAGCTAGAGGTGATTTTAAGTCATGAGCAGCTGCTCCACCTCCCAACAATCCAATTTGAACTGACTCTGTTAACTACACCGTTTCAAGATGACCAGACTCAGATAGTTTTTTACACCTGCAATTCTATTTTTAGTCAGCTTCTACAGATTCCCATTCTTCCAATTTCAAGATGTAATTTTTATCAATGTCTGTCTGCATTCCAAAGAGAATGGCACACTTCCCAGGACGAGAATAAACAATAACGCCCTCTCAAGCTGGATTTAGCATAAGTTTTCGAAGAGTGTTAGACTGCATTACCCATCCTGTTTTAACTACAACTAAACAGATTTCCCTTCACAAAGTTCATTTATTTCATTTATTTCTCCTCTTCCTTCTCCCTGCTTGCCCGCCTTCTTGGAGATAACTAGCAAAGTAAAGATTGGGGTTGCCTGCACAGAATGAAAATAGAGGAAGGGTGGTTAGTCATCTGGGAAGCCATAGTGCAGGTTGCTTTTGACTCTTTTTGGGGCTGAATATGGATATGAACGGTGCATATCTTCATCAAGTGCCTTTAATGGTCTCATTCTAGGTAGCTACTGTTTATTTAGTTGCACTTTCATAGCAGCCTCATTAGTTGTCCCTTCGACCAGCACATGCTGGGTGACAGGGTGGCATGAAGGCTGGCAGTAGAAAAAGCAGCATGTCAGCATGTGTTTCCTCTGTTCAGTTGCCAAAGACCTTTGCTTAGAAATGCGTCTTAAGCAGTGACTGAGTGTGTCAATGTGCTCGAGGTTTTAATCTGAAAGTTAAATGTGCTATTCAAGGTGGCATGAATCTATTTGGGGGATAGGGTTCAATACCCTGGATAACTTCTTTAACATCTGCATTAAACAACAGAGTGGATCCACTGCTCCAGTGACATGAAAACCGGCAGTACACACTGCCAAATATTTTATTTTATTTTATGATTTGTATGCTACCTTTCTCCCAGAGTGAGACCCACTGTCACTTAAAACTAGTCATGTAGACTCAAGTCAATTGACTCGGATGCAAGTTGGACTCAAGTCACTTTGGTCGCTCAACTTGGACTCAATTCGGCAATGAATGACCCACCAACTTGACTCACTTTGTGACTTGTATATTTTTAGTGACTGACTTGCTGCCTGTGGTTCAGTAATGTCACCCATTCATCCAGAAACTTTATGACATCAAACAGTGCTTCCATTTCCTTTTGTCTACTGGTCACATGATGATCTGTCTCAAGCGCAAAGCGTGGGTGTATTTTTTGGAGAGGAACAGGAAATGTGTTAGGCAATGGGGTTGATTCAGGGTTGAGGCCTGTCCCCACTGCATATTGGAGGGGCCTTTTAAACTTTTTCCTAATTTTAGAAGGTAAGACTCATCCCCAAAGCGCAGGGCATGTTTCTCAGAAAGGAACAGCAAATGTTTTAAGCAACATGCTTGAAGAGGATGAATCCTTCCTTCTAAAACTTTTGAAGCTTCAGTAATGGAGAGTAAGAAAGATCCTATTTCCTCCTTCAGAAGCTTCAGACTTTTTCATGTCCATTGACAAAAACCTCCAGTTTGGAGAATGCAGAAGTAAGATGGATCCTATTCTCCACTTCTGAAGCTGCAGACCTCTGCTGGCCCATTGACACCCCCCCGTGCACCCCACCACCACCTTTTTTTTCCTGTTAAAGTTGGCTCCCACACTTGAGACTTGACTTGAGATCGGAGTAAAAGACTCAAATACATTGCTACTTAAAACAAACCTGCCTTCTGCCACTTCAATGTGTTCATCATGCGTCGGACTGATAACTTTAGCTGTAAGGATTGGCAGCTCAATTCTAAGTAGAAAGGTTTTGCTGATAAGCTTCATCACCGTTGTGTTCCTTATATCCAGCATCACCCCTTGTCCATACCCATAGCTAGGGATGGGGGAAGAAATTTTCCACTCACATTTTAATGTAATTTGCACATCCTGAAAGAATAAGTAGACAAGTATGGTTTGCTGTCAGCCCTTCTAAACGTTTTGCAAAGTAGTTCACTCAGTTTTGTTTTTTTTAAGATGAATAGCAAAATGTGTATGTGAAGGGAAAGTGAGCACAGATGTGTGCCCATCAATGAATATATTATACAACATGCATCCTGTTAGAGAAATTTCTTGCAAAAAAGTGTCTATTAGGGGAAAATAGATATAAAATGAATATATTTGGAGAAATTTGCACAAATATGCATTTTTTTTCTTTTTAGGATGCAAAGTGATGCAGAGAGAAGGTAAACAAGCTGAAACCCCACAGAGGCAGAAAGACAACTAAAATAGACTATGCATCCCTACCTACAGCCTAGAGAAGCAGTGCTTCAGTTGGTCAGCTCATATTATGCCTGGGGCTATGTCAGTCTCCTGTAAGTCATCTAGTCACTTGCGCGAAGCATGTGATGCTTCTATAGGGTAACCGGTCACACACAGATAATCGTGCATTGTGTGGCATATGAAACAGGACCCTGACCTTCCATTGTATAAAATTCTGAGCTAGATGCCAGTTGCTGAAGTCCCAGATAGGCATAAAATGCATTTGATAACCTTTTCAAGGTCCATAAATCCCTATACTTACCCTTCAAAAGCCAGCATTCCATTTTATTTGTGGAGGCAAAGGGGAAAACAGGGGTTATGCTCTCAGGGTCAGAAAGAAAGGTTAGTTGTAATGCTTTATGCACCACTGGTCCCGTGAGGACAGACCGTGAGATGGAACCAACTACACTTTGTCTTAAGATCAAGCAATGACACAGAATTCTAGGAAGAGAGAATGTGATCCACCACCTTGCTATTGCCACTAGCCACTTTATTAATATCAACCAACTAAAAGACTTTCTGCACTACCCTGATATAGTGCTATTATTCCATTTTCAACATCCTATGGAATCCTGGGGTTTGTAGTTTGGGGAGGAACATTTAGAATTCTCATCCAGAGGGCTCTTTGGCCTCAGGAAACTACAAACCCCAGAATTCCACAGGATGTTGCAAGTGGAGTAATAGCACTATAACAGGGTAGTGCAGAAATGGCCCCAAGAATGTTGCTAACTGCATTAAACATGTTGCATCCATAAACCACCTTTAGATTTTGTTGTGTTTGATAGCAGCAGCAAAGGACAAACATATAATAGCCATCCAAAAAAGAATGGTCAGTGAACATAGAGAGGAATGATGAAAGCTGTTAAATTTGACCGTGTTAATGAGTTTTGCCTACAAAGATAATTAAGGAAGCCAGGAATATGATATATCATAAAACAGATAAAATAGATGTTTGTCTTCTTTTACCTGTATCTTTTCATAAGCAAGAATTCATTAACTCCCTGCTATTATATATATCAAGATGCAATATGGGAACATCCCTTCTCAGATGCATTTATTTATGATTATCTGTTAAGTATTTATAATAGCAAAGAGTCTGACTTACAGCTGAGCATTGTCATCTACACTGAAAGATACGTTGGGAAATGTGTGAGAGAGTACTGGGTGTGACAAGGCAGAAGTTGAACAGCAATCCATACCATGTCCCCACACAGGGCGTGGCAGAAAAATAAGCTAAGTCTTCTTTATAAAACACAAGAAGATCTCTCTCTCTCTCTCTCTCTCTCACTCTTTTTTTTTTTTTTTTACAATTCTTATCCATAATCAAACATAGAATCTAATGAAGGAGAGAGAAAGAAGGACAAAAAGAAAATGGCTGCAAGTAAGAAGGATGGAGAAAGAAACAGGTTGTGGAAAAACAACAGGAAGTCACCCTAAATGATGTCTAAATGCATATAAAATAAGCAAAAGGCAATTAGTGAGTGTAGGCTTGCAAAGCTGGCTAATTCTAACAGGATAGTACCATCCAGTTCTGTGGCAAATTTATTATGGGGTTTTCTGGGGCTGAGAGTGTGTGACACACTCAAGGTCACCCAGTGGATTTTCATGACTAAGCAGGAAATTGAACCCTGGTCTCCATGGTTGGAATTCAACACTCAAACAACTACACCATGCTGGCTCCCACTGGGGTGAAATATCTTGCTTTCATCCATACAAGGAAAAAAAAACAACCCTAGTGATTCTTATTGCAATGTGTGAGAATAATACAAGCAAGTGTTTATATCTTGTTATAGGTCCTGGATAAGCACTCTAATAGGACTGATCACCCAGAATCACCATGCCATTGACTACTGAAGTGTAAGGCTATTTCCATGCAAAGCTCTCCATTGCATGATTGGAAATGGAGTACCGCTGAACTAAAATATGCTCTCAAACCTCTGCCACCCTAGCTGTGATGCTGAGGAACATTTCAGCGTTTCTCAGTTGTGCCCTTTTTCTTTCATTGCTCTTTACCATTGAAGCACATTACCTCCTGACCCTCAAATCACCATGAAGCCAAGTCCAATCGGTCAGAAAGGATGGATGTAGACATTTAAACAATCTAGAGCCACCTCCTGCCCACAGGCTGTTGTGGAGGAGACTGGACACACGAGAGATTAAGGAGAGGATGAGGTGAAGCCAGAAAGAAAGGTAAATGTTAAAAGGGAAAAGGGCAAGCTTTTAATCAGTGTTTGAGTGGGGAAACATAAAAGGCCACCTGAAGGTCAGGAGGTGAAGCCTTCCACGGAAAGAGAAAGAGTGCAGAAAGGAACTGGAGGATGAAGTATGGCCTTCAGGATCAAAGAGAAGGAGACATAAGCAGGAAAGAACATAGAGGAGCAAAAGAGATATGGGAAGGTGGCAGAAGAAGATATTTGGAAGACCCTATGGGTTCCCAGAGCTCACAGGATGATTTTAAAGAGGTCACATGATAGACTGCATCTCTATTCTTTCTCCAAATATTCTCCAAGGACACTCTTTCAGTCAGAATTCTTGCAGTAAAGGAATATCCCCTTTATCACTGCTTGGAAATCAAGGGAGATGCTTCAGAATTCAATTAGCCAAGCAGTTGCCACAGCAACAACAACAACAACAACAACATACATGTGGACTTAAATGATTTATGCCAGCACAAACCACTTCAAAGAGGGATAAATTTAATACAGCACCTGGGAATGAAATGCTTTGTACAGGAAGAAAATTGTATTTCCCTCCCTCCTCTCTCCAATGATAGACGTCAAGGTTGTAATGCAATATAGATGAAGGGAGAAAAATAGATATTTGGGTAGAAGTAAAATAGATTGTGTTGCGGGTACAATGCCAGCTCAGAGGGCATGATGTATAATGAATGCAGGAGCCTAAAAAAAGTTATCAGAGTCAACCCATACAATGGCTGAAAATGAGAGCCTAGCATGGCAGAGGGCAATTGGTTGATTTTGGTTCCTGCTGCAATATCATCCAGCAGATAAGGATGGTATCCTCCAGCATTCTATTAAGCCCATGCTGCTTTCCCAGTGGGGCTTATTTTACCCTCTATTACTAAAGTTCATAGGCTTGGGCAGGTCCTAATGTAGTCAAAATGGTAATATCCACATAAAAAAGGATGATAGCAGCAAGTTTTAGGGAATCCTAGGGTTTGCAGAAATGGAGGGAAAATTACTTTCAGAAAAGGGAAGAAAAATCTCCCAAACATGGATTGAATGTGGCTTGTGGCCACAGAATGCCAATTGACTTGTAGAGGGATAGTATCCTAGAAGAGGGCTTGATGGACTCTCTGGAACAGTGAAACTCCCCCTTCACTTAGAACATCACATTTACTTAAATTATAATTATTCCATGATCCAATAGCCCCTGTCTTTTAAAAACTAACATTACACCTATCTCAAGAAATGGGATGACTGATGTAAACCAGCTGTATTTTCCATGCATCCTCATGTTCCTTCTTCCTTGAGGCCCTCTGGATTGGAGAGGATGGAGTAACTGTGACCACTGTAGAGACCCCTCGACCTCCTGGTCTTGCCTTGTCTTATAAAACATCTATCCCTTCTATATTACTGGAGCAATCCTCCTGTGAGTTGACTTCTGTCTACTTGCTTGGGACCTAGCAGCTTCGTGCAGCTTGGTAAGGTCTCAACCAGAACTCCTTGTGACCACCTAAAACTGTCAACTGGGGAATAGGTTACAAAGTTGCTTTTTTCAAAATGGTACACTGAAGCCATCCATAAGTGAGCAGTAGTGTGAAGATGCCTTTACCCAGAAACACATCCTAGTCTTATACCCAGATTAACTAGCCTAAATATTGAATTTGGTAGTTGAGGTCCAATTCTTAGCTGCACCACTAACAAATGTTCTAATTGATGGGACTAGAGCTAGGGCCTTTTCAATGGTGTGACCATGATTGTCAAACTCCTTGATCTGGGAGCATCACCAATCTCTCTTCTTCATGGTTCTTGAGAGCTGTATGTGTGTGTGTATATATATATATATATGTAGTCAGTTTACAGTTTATTCAGTGAATCACAGCTCTCTGGCTCATTATTTTCTTCCTTATTGCCATTGATGAGTTTCTGTATGTCATCCACAGAGTGGATTCCTCTGTCTACATGGTGATGTATTTGAATTACAAGTACTGTTGATATATGAAATAAATGGAAACTAGATAACTTCAAAAGGACATGAGTTCTTTTCTCCCTTATCATCTTTTAACCTATAGGGTTGTTGGTGACTTCATGCTAATATTATGTATGGAATATTTTACCCCCCATTTTCCCTCTTTTTATTTAAACCCTTTCAACGGGCCCCACTTCTGCCATCCCTTATCAGTCCCTCAAGGCCCTCTCCATTTTTTAAATAAAAGCCACAGTATGGTTTCAAATCACCCAACCTTCACATGTATGAAATTATGCAAAAGGACTCTGATCCCGCACAGGTGTGCCAAGCCCAACAACACTGTACGTACTTCCCTTTTCTTCTGCTTGTTGTTGCTATGTGCCTAAAAATCATTTCCAACTTATGGCGACCCTAAGGTGAACCTATCGTAGGATTTTCCTGGCAAGATTTGTTCAAAGGGGATTTGCTTTTGTCTTCCTCTGAAGCCACGTGTGACTTATCCAAGGTCACCCAGTGGGTTTCCATGGGCCATTTCCACACTGGGATTTTAAAATGGCGCAAAGCGACCTCCAACAGAGGTCTTCTGCACCATAGAGTGGACTGGAGTGGACTACTTTCTGTAGTTCCACACCTCAGTCCGGTTCTGCGTGACCAGAACTGATTGCGCAGCGTGGTTTTTAAAAACCTCTTTTGTGAGAGCGCGCAAAGCCGTGTAGGTCCGTCGCCCGGCTCCGGAGCAGATTTGCAGGCTCGTGCAAGTGCATGCCTGCAGATCTTCCGGGGGCGGGCTTTCGGCTGGCGGGCTTCTCCGGTTGGTGGAGAGCCTCCATCAACCGGAAGCCGCCATTTGGGATTTGATGATGAATGGACAAAAAATTCTGAGAGCAGGACATATTTGGATCCAGAAATATCTGATGCCAGTAGGGTAACTGATTCTGAGAACATTTTGGGGAAAAGAAATGTGTAAAATTCACATAAAACAATAAGAAATAAGAATGCCCTGCTTGGCTTTGAGTGACCCTACATGACACAGAACAATTGATAAAAGTGCCTCCGGTGAGTAAGACATTTGGACATATTTATTACTACTGAGATTTTCCAAAGAAAATACAGAATGTTTAAAGAGATCATTATCTTTTTTGTTTGTATCCATTTTTTCCAAGATTGGATCTCAAAGCAGCTTACAAACTAAAATAATTACAGAATAGTTAAAAACATACAAAAATCAAAATTAAAATAGAATTAACAATTTTTTTTAAAAAAAACCCATTAAACAGACACTTAAAATGGTACAAAGCTGACAGAAAAGTACAATTTTAAACAGTACGGCACCCTCTTTAAGCCCTTTCCTTAAAAACCCTTGTTCTAAAAGGCTGCTGGAGAGCCAGTGTTGTGTAGTGGTTCGAGAGTGGAACTAGGACTCTGGAGATGAGAGTTCAAATCCCCACTTGACCATGGAAACCTATTGGGTGACCTTGAGCAAGTCATACTCTCTCAGCCTCAGAAGAAGACGAGGGATATTCCCTCTCAATAAATCTTACCAAGTAAACCCCACAATAGAGAAACCTTAGGATTGCCTTAAGCCAGAAATTACTTAGAGACATACAAAATTACCACAAAAGCCTGTGTGTTTTTTTTTTTAAGTCTTCACTTGTCTTCAGGAGGACAACAAGGAAGGAGCCATTCTAGCCTCCCCAAGGAAGGAGTTCCAAAGCTTAGGGGCAACCACTTGTATGGCCCTATTTTCATATTCCCACCAACTGTATGAAGGTGGATTCAGGGTCTGGGAGATATGTTGTTTCAGAAACTGGGCAGAATTCTGTATTTCCACACTAGACTGTTATAGTGCTATTGCTATTATTCTACTTTCAACATCCTCTGGAATCCTGGGGTTTGCAGTTTAGGGAGGAGCCTCAAAGGCCTCTCCCTAAACTGCAAAACCCAGGACTCTGGAGGATGTTGAAAGTGGAGTAATAGCACTCTAATGGTGTAGTACAGAAACGGCCTCAGTTAAATCTACTTAAGTAAGTTACTTCTCCTGGTCCAATCTCCTCAATTCTGATAGAAATGTCATTCGCCCATGCTCTCATTGCTGGCAGAATGGGGCTTCCTTCTCCCATTAAGCTGGTGCCTGAAAAGGTGGATGGGAAGGGGAATTATGATCACAGCAATAGTGTCACACTTGTGACTCAGTAGCGGTCATGAATATGAAACAGTTATGGATGAGTAAATCTACTAGGTCTGGCTACAGTGAGACATGCCGTGATTACATCTTGGTTGGACTACTATAATGCACTCTACATGGGACTGCCTTTGGAAACTGTTTGGAAACTTCAGCAGGTTCAAAACGCGGCAGCCAGAATCCTGACTGCAGCCAGTTACAGGGAACATCTAACTCCCTTATTAAAACAGCTACACTGGCTACTGTTTGTTTCCGACACAATTCAAAGTGCTGCTCATGACCTATAAAGCTTTACACAGCTTAGGAGCAGTTTATTGGGGAAGGCTTTCTCTTGGTCCTCCTACCATCCCAGGCTCACTTGATGAGGAGACAGGAAAAAGCTCTCTCAGTGGCTGCTCCCACCCTTTGGAACTCCCTTCCACAGGAAGCAAGGCTGGTGCCCTCCTTGCTTATCTTTTGGTAGCAGGCAAAAATGTTCCCATCCAAGCAGGCTTTTAATGTGTGAACAAGTGAGCTTTTTATCTTATTGAGATTTTTTTAATGCTTTTATAATAATTTTGCACTATTTTTACATGGTTATTTTAATTATTTTATTACATTTCCCATATATTGTATATCTTTCTATCTTTTCCAGAAGCCACCTTAGCTCCCGCTTGGGAGAAAGGTGGCATACACATAAATAAATGAATAAATATAGATAACTGTTCTGTATTTGCAATGGCTGCTCACTCATAATTTTGTCACTATTGCCATGATCCAATTCTTCCGTGCCCACTTTAGCAGGCATCAGCTGCACGGAAAGGAGAACATCCATTCCTCCTGTGATTGGAGCACGGTTGAATGAAATTTCCATCAAGTTTGGGGGCATTCAACCAGAAGAAGTTGCTTAATTAAGTATACTTAACTAAGGGCCTTTCCACACTACACTGTTACAGTGCTGTCATTCCATTTTCAACATCCTGTAGAATTTTGGGGTTTGTAGTTTGCTGAGGCCAAAGAGCTCCCTGGCTGAGAATTCTAAACGTCCCTCCTCAAACTGCAAACCCCAGGGTTCCATAAGATGTTGGAAGTGGAATAATAGCACTATAACGGTGTAGTGTCAAAAGGTCCTTAGTTGCTGATACAGGGTTCTGTCTGATCCTCCCCCTCCTCCCCCAGGATATATCATCAGGATAGACTTATCAACATTGTAGTTCCTATCCATAAGAAAGTAAATAAATCTGATCCAGGCAATAGATGAATAATGTTCCTGGATATTATCCCTCCGCTGTTTGTATGATATCTTCTCTAAAAACTGAAAGGCTGGAACAGAGGAAAAAAAAATAATTGAGGAACAGGCCAGCTTTTGTTAGGGTCACTCTGCAATTGATCAGTGCTTCATTTTGCATCAGATTATTACAGTCTCTATTACGGGACCTATAAAGAAGCTTTATGCAGCTTTTGTGTATCTCTCAGCTGTATTTGGTTTGGTTAATCAGCAGTGTCTTTGGAATAAATGAGACAGAACAAACATAGATAAGAGGTTATTTTTAGTTAATACAGAAATTATGTAGCCAAAGCATTACATATATTAGAGTGGGGTGTAATGCAGCCACACAAATAAACTAAGATCTCTAAAAGTCAAATGAGGGTGCATTTGGCCCTCTTTTTAATTTAATTGTTATGTTGATGGCATGGAGCAGATTTTATTTGGCATCACTTTTCATTCACCAATAACTGTAGCCAGAGACTTAGCCATTCTGATTTTTGCTAGTGTTGTTTTCACTGTTACAGCCTGGCCTTGGCCTAATATTATTAAGATTAAGCCAAGTCTCTAGGCAAGAGTATCTAAAATAAATGATCAGAAGACTAGGGCCATTTCCGCACTAGACTGTTATAGTGCTATCATTCCACTTTCAACATCCTATGGAATCCTGGGATTTGCAGTTTAGGCAGGAGCCTCAAAGGCCCCTCCCTAAACTGCAAACCCGAGGATTCCATAGGATGCTGAAAGCGGAATGATAGCACTATAACAGTCTAGTGTGGAAATAGCCTGTGCTTGGGCTAGGGATGACAGAACTATACTTTCTTCATCTTCTCTCCCTCTGAGACCAGGACGGTGGCCTACCAAAGAATCAGAGGGAAAGTGAAAATTGTACTATAATAGACAAAGCCAGTTGAAAATGATGAAAAAGCATACATCTAAAATCTTGGGATAGATACTGGCCCTTTCCTCAGCTTACCTTTTTTTGGCGCTGGGGTGCGGGGATTGTGCGAGCAGCCTGCAGCGAGAGGCTTTCACGTCCCTGCTGCACCAGCTCCGCATGCGCTGCCTGCTCCCAAGCAGGTAGCGCGAGAGCCCCACCACTTCCTTCCGCAGCGCAGCCTGGGAATTTCCCAGGCTGTGCTGGAACAGGAAGCGCGACCGGCGTAGCTCCAGAGGCTCCGCACACCAGGTAAGTGCACCACCAGGGAGCAATGCGCGATCATGCACCATTTTCGGCTTCCAGCCGAAAATGAAAAGGTGTGCGATCAGTGCCTGCCAGCCCCTGGAGCATCACGAGATTGTGGGTGCATCATGCAGATCGCTCCTCACAATCGCATGACGCTCCAGACGCCCTTTCTCGTGGAAAATGCTGTGCGGAAAGGGCCAGAGCCAATTTTTCAATATTTTTTGTTTTGTTTCGTTGCAAACCCAGAAGACATGCAAACAATCTGTCCACATCTTGAACACGGCATATGTCTCTTGAAGATCTTAGTTGGTTCATATAGAGTGACATGCAACTGATACCCCATTTTCAGTAAGCTTTCTTTAATAGTAATATTGATAACAATAGAATGTACATATTCTGTCATAATAGAATATCCTCCATTATCTTCTTGCAAGAGTGCTTATAAACATTTTTGGCATCTTGATTTAGAAAAGAAATTGAACAATAAGATTGTGGAATGTTTTGTTTGGTTCTAAAATAACTTTATGTTTGTTTCAGATCAAGATGGAGCCAGCCTTTGAAAGTGTATTGGTTCATTAGTCATTGCTGTGTATTTTCAAATTATTCCACCTGAAAAGTGTTTAAAAATTGTCCAGTAAAACCATTTGGTCCAATGGCTTTATTGCTCTTCAGATTTAGTATAAATACTTTAACTTCATAGTTAGATATGGATGCTTCTGATAAAGTTATGGCTGTTTGACAAAAACTCAATATTTTTATATTGACAAATCCTTACTCAGTGTCATACCTGGTTGGATTTTGCAAGGTATATACTTCTTCATAGAATTTCCAAAACTGTACAGCTATCTCCAGTGAAGTTTTAACCTTTTTCTTGTTGAAAATGATAGCTGGGACTAATATTTGTATCGACCTCTTTCTTTAAAAAATTCACAATAACGTTGATGTGTAATACTCTATTCAGACTATTTCTGCTTGGCTGCATTGATATAATTTCCTAATTCATTAATACGCTTTTGTTGATACAACTTTCTTACTGTATTCAATTGAGTAAGAATGTTCAGATGTTTATGATTACTCCATTGCCAATATTTTTAATAGTAATTCTTTATCTTCTTGAGTATATATACAGACATAGACATGCACACACATATTTGCTTTTTTAAAAAAAAAAAATTAGGTGAGTATTACCCTTATATAGGCTTTCCTAGAGTCCCAAAGAACTGACCATGTAACATCTAATATAGTCCTCTGCTCTAGAAATAGCTCTTCTGTATATTTGTATTTTGTAATCTACTTGTGTTTAATCTTCATGGTATGATACCAGGACCATGCTTAATTAATTCAAAAGATTTAAAAAAGCATGATCAGCACAAGTCATTGGAAGATTTGATATCTCTTTTGTGTTATTAATCTTGGATGCAAAAAAAAATCTTGAACAAGTATTATGAAGATAGTTTTGAATTAATATTAAACATAATATTAAAATATAGGAAAGCCCTATGAAAGCATAAAACATAAGAAAACCCTATGAAATTCATGGGGTTGCCATAAGTCAACAGGCAACTTGAAGGCACACACACCAACACACACACAATCTCTTTCTACTGGGTGGTAGAATCTCCATACATCAAGTAAATAATTTTCCTGTGCCAGATTTATAAAAATGTTTTGGCAAAACACCTTATGATATTCTGGAATGTAATTTTACCACAGCCGATAGATTTATATTCCAATGTTTGACCATTGGAATATAAATTCATTATAAACTGCAATAATAGTATCTATTTAGCTGTATCTTCAGCACGATATATAAACCTTTTTTGATTTCTTGCTTGATTTAACTAAAATGTTGAGCTTTCTTCTCAGAATTGCTCCACTGCTTCTTTTAGATGATTCCCACAGAATACTTTTCCCAGTGCCAGCTGTTCTAAATATTCTTGATCTTCTTGTCTAATATCTGCTTCCTGCAATAAATATATGTCATTTCTTCTTGTTTTAGTTGATAAGATTTCCTTCCTTTATACAGCGAATTAGTACCTCTGATATTGAATCACAGAATCACACAGTTGGAAGAGACCCCAGGGCCATTGAGTCCAACCCCTGCTTTGCAAGAACACTCATCAAAGCATTCCAAACAGATGGCCATCCAGCCTCTGTTTAAAAACCTCCAAAGAAGGAGACTCAACCACACTCCGAGGCAGCAGATTCCACTGCCAGACAGCTCTGGCCGTCAGGAAGTTCTTCCTGAGGTTCAAGTGGAATCTCCTTTCCTGTAGCTTGAATCTATTTCTCCTTGTCCTAGTCTCTGGAGCAGCAGAAAACAAACCCGCTCCCTCCTCAACATGACATCCCTTCAAATATTTAAACATGGCTATCATGTCCCCTCTTAACCTTCTCTTCTGCAGACTAAACAGACCCAGCTTTCTAAACTGCTCCTCATAGGGCATGACTTCCAGACCCTTCACCATTCTGGTCACCCGCATCTGGACACATTCCAGCTTGTCGACTTTCTTCTTGAATTGAGGTGCCCAGAACTGGACACAGTATTTCAAATGAGGCCTAACCAATGCAGAATAGAGTGGTACCATTACCGCCCTCAATCTATACTCCTATTGATGCAACCAAGAATTGCGTTGGCTTTCTTGGCTGCCGCATCACACTGCTGACTCATGTTCAGCTTGTGATCTACCAAGACTCCTAGATCCCTTTCACACATACTGCTATCCAGCCACGTGTCCCTCATCCTATATTTGTGCATTCCATTTTTTCTGGCTAAGTGCAGGACCTTGCATTTCTCTCTGTTGAAATTCATTTTGTTAGCTTTGGCCCAGCTCTCCAATCTCTTGAGGTCATTTTGAAATTTGATCCTGTCCTCTGGCATATTAGCGACCCCTCCCAATTTGGTGTCATCTGCAAATTTGAGTGAGTGTATCTTTAGAAAATCTACCTTTATTATTTAAGACGCCTTACCTAAAAAACAGCCAGCCGCTGCCTGACAAGTGAGAACAACACATGCCCCCTTTGCAAAGAGGATATAAGTTGAATAAGTTAATAAGTTAAAAAATGAGGACTCTGTTAGTGGAGCCCTGCTGAAGGGGGCAACACCAACAGGGAGGAGTGACGCTGAGGCCCCATCCCCTTGTCTGGAAGAGGGGCAGAGTTTGCAGTTGTGGTACTTTCTTGCATAAAGTTTATGGTCTTTTCAAAGCAATCTGCCCTACCAGCAAAAGAAAGAAAAAACTGGTATATAAAGGGGATGGAAGGGGATACAACCCAGGGAGCAGCCATTACAATAAAAGACAGAGGAAATACAGAGTGGGGCAACAATGCTATCACCATGGGGCGGGGGGAGCCACAGAGTGTTGGTTGCCCCCAGAGTTGTCCTGCTTTTCAAATAGTCTGGGTAACCTTGGTGATAGGCAAGTCTTTTATGCAAAGTCTCAAGTTTCTACCTTCAAGCTTCAATTCGAGTCTCAAGTCCTTGCAAGAGACTTTCAAGTCTCGGGTTAAGTCTCAAGTCTGGGAGCCAATTTTATGCCCCAACTTATATTCCAGAATTTCTGAACAGAGTCAAATAAAATCAGTTTTAATTTAATAGTTTTAACAATTTAAGTAGAGTCAACCCTCTACTTTTGTGATTTTGCTCTCTGCAGCTTCAGAAGTGGAGAATAGGATCCTTCTTCCTTCCCATTTGTAAAGCTGGAGGCTTTTTCAGAAGTGGGGAACAGGATGCTTCTTATTCTCCATTAACTGAAGCTTCAAGAGTTTTAGAAAGAAAGATCCTTCCTCCTCAAGCCCATTGTCTAACACATTTTCTGTTATCCTCTGAGACATGCGCCCTGCCCTCTGGGCACAAGTCGTGCCTTCTGCTCTTAGGAAAGGTTTTAGAAAGCTCCTCCTATATGTAGCGGGACTGGCTGCTGAGCAGATCTCAAGCCCACCTCAAGCCCATTGCCTATCTCATTTGCTGTTCCCTCTGAGAAATGTGTCCACTATTTTGGCTTGAGACAGATCATCATGTGAACAGTAAGTTGTAAAGTTTCTAGATGAATGTGTTATGTTACTGAACCAAGGGCAACAAGTCAGTCACTAAAAATATACAGGTCTCGAGTCGAGTCAAGTCGAGTCGAGTCAATGTGTAATTTTTGCCAAGTCAATTCTGAGTCAAGTCATTGAAGTGATTCAAGTCTGACTTGAGTCCAAATCAATCGACTGGAGTCTACATCATGGGTGATAGGCATCCTGGAAGAAAGTGCTGCTGCTTAATGCCAGGTCTGTACATAGATGGAAGACCCTCCCTCCACCCCTTTGGCTACTGCTCCGGTTTCAGAGGGAGAGAACAAGAAGCAGGCACTGCTCTGTCATGCCTCTGCCCCAGAAGTAGAAGAAAGGTGCTTCCCTCCAATCCAATTGCAACTGCCTCAGCCTTGGAGAGACAGAAGAGGCAGGCACAGGTCCATTGTGCCTATGTCCAAAAGCAGATGAAAGGCTCTCCTTCCATCCCAGCTGACACTGCCCTGGCCTTGGAAGGGAGAGAAGAAGAGGTAGTATCTGTTGGACTTAACCCTGTCCCACACTGCTATTCCCTTTAACTTTTGTGTCATGTTTCATTTAGATTGTAAGCCTGAGGGCAAGGAACGATCAAATTAACAAATTTTAAGCCACTCTGAGAACCATTGTGGCTAAAGAGTAGGATATAATTTTTTATAAATAAAAACAATAAATAAAATGAATGGGGGGGAAAATCCAGTCATGATTCAGGATCTTATCCTGGATGAGCATGACTTGCATTGCAAAGATGTGATTGGATCCAGCTTTGTCCATCTGGGTACTCTGTGTGGCAGCAGATAAGTCCTGCGATGGGGAGGCAGAGTTGCAATTGACCATTATAGTTCCATAGCCCTCACTTGGTTCCACTTTCCAGTCTGCTAGGGTTGAATATGAGTATTTGAAGGTGAGTGGCCAGTCCAGAACAGAGATTCTTTTGGTGTACCACCTGTCTGGCTGTTCAACAAACTTTCTCCATGATCTTGCAGAGCAGGTCCCAGTGGTGATGTTCAAGTCTCCCCTGGCTGTTGTGCTGCAGGACTTCGACATTCACACTGAAGCCACTCTGCTGTGAGTAGCTGAGGACTTCATGTCCTCCATAATGGCTATGGATCTGTCCTGAGTAATATCTGGTGACACCCATACCTCAGGACAGACTCTGGATCTAGTTTTCTGTGCTGGGAGGGACAATGGTTATCTGGGTATGGAGAAAATTTCCATAGTCCTGTTGTCAAGTTTGGATCATTATTCAGTGGAGTTTAAACTCAATGGAACTGAGAAAATCTGCAAAGAAAAGGGACTGATTAAGATGGTCTACTCCAGGAGGCTCATAATTGTTCTTGGAGAGTTTCCTGTTGCCTTGGTAGGTGATCTTGTTAAAGCTCTGCCTGATCTCTGAAACAAGGAAATGGACAACATTGTAGACACAATCAGTACTGACCCTCTCTCAGAGTGGAACCAAATGAGGCACCTAATTTTTTAAGGAGCTGGTGGTGATGAAATGAGTGGAACAGAGGCTGGAGCTTTGATGGCAGAAAAGTCAGAATGAGTCTTGATGCTATCAGAACAAGAAATAATGAGGTGGGGTCAGCAAAACAGTGGCAACAATTCCGGTAAGAGTAATGCAGTGAATATATCTTGAGTTTCAGAAACATCTGTCAGAGACCATAGCTCCACTAGACAAAAATGTACAATTGCAAAATGCAAAGCTCTCAGACATTTGAAAGATTAAATAGAACCACCCATTGTGACCAACTAAACCAAAACAAACAAAACCACAAGAAATGATAGAACTCCAAGGTAAGTTTATAGACCTTATGGTAAAAGTTGTCTGAATATTCACTTGAAATAGTTCCAGGAAAATGCTGGTAATGGTGACCTGTTTGCCTTCTTACCATTCTGGCAGGCAGAGTTGTGTCTGGACCTTGCTTTCTCAATCTAAGATGCGGAGAGAGTACATAGTTTGGTCTCAAACCACAATGCTAGGATTTCTGTAGAGATATTACATATGCATACATATATACAATATCAAGAGATATTGATTAGACTTTCCAATTATCAACAAAAACTACTGATCTTTTGTGAACTCATTCTCTAATACAATGAAACCGAGATATCCTTTTCTTCAAGATCTAGCTTCTCAGACCTTGCAAAAGAAAAAGCTCCTTTGAGCAATCATAGAAGTGTTTAGAGAGTTAGGAAACAAATTCATATGAGGTCTCCTGTTTAAGCTACTAATTCTTCATAGTGGAGATACCTTCACTGAATCATCACTTGAGGAAGCCAACACAAAGTGCAAATCGCTGGATATCCCTATTCCAAGATCATCAACTAAAGACACTGTGGATGGAAATTCTGAGCAGCATGACAAACCCCTGAATCCCACCTCTTGGAAATCAATAATAATAATAATAAAAAACACATACATAGGAAATACTGATTTCAGCGCTTAAGTCCTAACCCTGCAGTACTTCACCATCTTACTTTCTGCTTTTAAGGACTACATTCTGAAACACAGCCCCCTGCTGTACTCAGTCAATAGTGAGGAAACAAAGATGGGAAATCCACCTCATCCGCCGACACCGCTCCATTTCTTTGATCTAATCATTTCAACACCTTGTACTTTCTCTGTGCTTGATTTTGTACTTACACTCTTTGCTCACAATCTGTACATGAAAGCACTTTGCCACTGGAATGCAAATCGTCTTGTTTCCCAAGACTTGCCTCCGGATATATTTCTCCAGGGAAGTGGTCTGAAAAGATTCATCACTAGGAGTTCACCTTTCTAGCCCTTTAGTGGAGATGGTGTTTATGTGCCTTCAAGTTGCCTGTGGATTTTTCCCCCACTTTATTCTCTTTTTTTCAATTTGTTCTCTTTCTGTTCCATTTATGTGTCTTTTTTCTTTTCTTTTCTGGACACTATTCTCTAGGTTTTAACTTCTGATCTGATTATGGGCACCACAGTGGATCATAAATACATGATGGTTCCTTCTAGAAGATGTTATGGATAAATTAAACTTGACTGCTTTTGATATCAATGTTTTAATGACTAGAATCAAGCAATACACAGTGTTTAGTTTTGACAGAAAAATAAATCCTGTTTTTTTCTGCAGGACACCCCACTGCACAGTCTCTCACAATAGTATTAATTATCTCAGGTTTGGAGAGCAATTCTGAAGAGCTGGCATCACGAAAACACAGGGGCAGCCATAATTATTAGCAAAATTGTGCTTTTACTACATATGATTATCTAGAGATCAAAGATGGAAATGGACAATGATGGAAAATTCATCTTTGTCAAAAGCTTCCTGGAAGGCAAGAAAGTCACTCTAGGTACTTTTTATGCTCCAAGAAATCCGTTCCCCTCTCCTCATAGAATGTCTAAACTTCTAGAGAAGTTTGCAGAAGGAGCCATTTTCTTTGGGAGACGCCATTCTTGTTTTTGACCTGCACTGAGATAAATCAGGACCTCCTCACAGCTCTACTCACTTGTCAGAATCATTTTTCTAACTGACTAGTAAAATAAATCTTGTCGATATTTGGGGATTTTTACATCATAGAAAAGATTGCTCCTTTTATTCATTCAGGTGCTAATCATACTCCAGATGTTGAGCATTTTTTTGACTTTCTGTTGAACCAACTGAACAAATATCTTCTGCGGAAATAGAATTAACATTAAATTGGGACCATCAACCTGAACTTTATATTGGAAAATTAATACTGCTTTATCCACTCCTTTTTCATGAAAACTGAGCCCAATCTTTTTGAGCTTGAAGTTGAACATATTCTAGAAGCCACTGAGTATTTCTATGAAGAAAATTCTACCTCCAAAGTTACCAAAGTGTTGCTTTGGGATTTTCGTAAAGTTGTAATTAGAGGCCTATTTATAAAGAAAAGCTTAACTCTTAGGGGGAAAAGGAGAAAGAGGTAAGATCATAAACCTAAGAAAAAGTTAAAAAAGAAATAATTGACCTTTCAGGGATGCATAAATGCAGTGGCTTGCAAAATATTTTCATCATCTTATCCTATAAAAGGTCTGAGATAGAATCTCTGATGTTAGATAAAATACACGACTTCATAATCTATATGAAACTGCATTTTTATGAGCGTGGGAACAAAAAACTCTAAGCCTCTTTTTTTTAAAAAAAAAATCAAACAGAAATGTCATAGCCTCATTAAAGAATGCTCAAGATGAACTACTAACCTCAACCATGGGGAATTTGTAAAATTTTACTCTCAACTCTTTAAACAAGAATGAACACCAAGCTCAATGGATTTGCATTTCCTTTCTTTGAATGCTAGGAGTATTTAAACACTCCCATCACCTTTTCAGAAATACTAAATACAATCAGATCTCTCAAACTAGACAAGTCTCCAAGGCTTGAGATCCTAACAAGGGAATTCTATAAAGTCATTAAAGATGTCATTCTCTATTGCCCCCAGTTGGGGGTAGAATTTTTATGAAGTCCTTAAATAAAGTCCTGGAAAGTAAAAATCACCCAGAAGGTTGTGATAGATCAAAAATTATAACTGTAAAACCAGAAGGGAATCCATCATCTGTCACTCCCTGTAGACCTATCCTTATCCTTATCCTTATCCGGGACCACAAAATCCTTACTACCATTCTAGCCAAGGGTTTTAAGAATTTTGTTGCTAACTATATGCAAATAAATCAAACTATCTTTATGCCAAAGTGAAACATATCCAGTACAATCAGATATTAGTTAAATATTAGTTCACCATATGGTCTCCACCAAAACCCCTCACTTTATTGTTACTAAATGCTCTTAAAGTTTTTGAGAGCATTGAATAGCAATTCCTAACTGATCTATTAGAAAAAAAAATCACAACTTGGTGATAAATTTATTTCCACCATGCTGCAATCAGACAATAGCTCAGAGGCTTCAAATGGTTTGCTTTCTCAACCATACTTTGCTATTGCAAGGAACTAGGCAGAACTGTGCTTTGTCTCCTATCTTGTTAGCTATTGCTATCAAACCATTAGCAAAACCAATTAGACCTGGTACTTCGATTTCTGGAGTCAGTGTCATTTGTGCTTTTTCCCTGTGATCCCAAAGATTCATTCAATGTAGTACAAGCTTCCTCCACTTATCTGAAAGGTTAGGGATCAGAGCACAGTCAGAAAACAGAATTGCTTGAAAAGGAGAACCCATATACTGCCCTGTAAGAAGCATGAAGGACTTGCAGAGGTTCACTTGTTATCGACCATGCATATGCTGCTTGCAAAATCTCCTAGCTGGCTTAGTGCCTTTTCCCCCTCCTACCCCACTTTGCAAGCAGCATGGACGTGCAAGTAGTTCCAAGCAAGTCCCCGTAGCCAAGTAGAACTGATAAAAGAACAGAACCCCTATCAAATTAATGGAATTTGTCCTTTATTTGGAAGCATCAAAAGACTGAGTTATTAGATAATGTGGAGTCAAAAGATTGGGGCTTCCTGTGGAGTGAATTCAAACAATCAATCAAATTTATTACAATCCGAGATCAGTCATACAAAGGGCAAAGCAAAACATAACAGAAAATCAAGTTAAAAAATGGCCTCCCAGTACAGGAATTCGTGTATAAATACAAAAGTGACAATTCTATGGCGAGCTTCTAAATCAATGCCAATTAGCATTCAGTGGCATTAGGGTGAACTGTGGTCGGATTTGACCAATTTGCATCTAGTGGGACATGCTAACGTATGAAATTTTGCAATCTCTAACGTAAATTCTTTAGAGGAACCTGAAAAAAAGAAGGCGGCATAAAAGCTATCAGATCTGGCTGGGAACTTTTACAAAATCAGATCTATAAAATGGACACAAATATCTTTATTATACAGGTGATATAGCAAAACATTATCAGCTGTTTCAACCATGTCTGACTGACTTGGGCAGATACACATTGCAAAAGGAGTTCACAGGTATCTCCCTTCTAGTAGGGCTCATGGAAGAATCTTGAAACGGAACAGAATAAAAGCTCTGTGATAGGGATTTTCAGAGCATGAACAGTGATTTCAGACTTACACTGGTTACAAAATAAACCATGCAAAATAAAACAATTTGTCCCTTCGTCAATCACCCAACATTTGGGGTACAAACATGAAACCAAACAGTAGCAAAATGGAAAAGGAGAGGCTTTTATAGAAGCAGAGGTCATCCAAAGAGTTTATCCCATCTCTTTAGATCTCCTATGACACAAGCTCTCCAAACTCTAAATCCCATGGATATAGCATTTTCAGATTTACAGTTTTGTGATCTACTCTTTTAGACTTCTTGAACTCCATATACCATTACAAAAAGTTGTGTGGCCTCCAATTTTACTTTTGAAGGATTAGTTTCCAAAATCTATGGAATGATAGAATATTCTTTAATTTAATTGGAGTCTTGAAGATGTCATGGGAAACGGAATCAGATCTCAAATTGTAAGGGACTGATTGGAAGAGAATTTAGAACTTCTCACCCTTTTAATCTCTCTCACTCTAGCCTAGAGAGATTTATCTTAACCACTGGCACTTTTGACCTAGTAAACATCCCAGAATTAGTCCTGTGGTAGGAGGAGCTTATTTCTCCACATGTGGCTCTATGCCAAGAGCTGAGAACTTCTGGAGGGACATTTTGAACTTTATTTCTAAAATAATGAATGATCTCATAGTGCGTTGTGGAGCTTCACTTTTACTATGTATATTCATGGAATCATACAGCAAACTATATCATAAGGACTTCTGACAGTTCCAAGATTTGAAACGGCCAAGTTTTGGAGGCCATTAAGAGGACTTTCCTTACCGTCTGGCTTAACAGACATTGGTCTCATGGAGAAGCTGTCGCATCAAATCAAATCTTCCAAAGGCTTATTAATGCAGATATCTTTGCCAATATTTGGCACACCTTCATTATGTTTGTCTATGTAGACCCTCTTCCTACAAAACCTTTCAGCCCACCTGAATGGATACCTCATTTTTGAAGTCCCACCGTCCTTGCACGTTCTTCACATCCAGATAATCCTTTTCTGTCCTAAAATCTCTCAATGTGCCCTTTGTCTTGTTTTACTTTATTGTTTATAATATACTCTTAAATCCATTAAAAAAAAAGTCTTCTGGTTCAGTTCCCGACATCCTCAGGGCCTACTCAGTCTATTTTTAATTATGATGTATTTTTAATTAAGATATTTAATTATGATTTTAAATGGTTTTATGTTTTTAGTGTATTTTAGTGTATTTTAATCATAATGCGCTTTTAATTGTGTTTTAACCTCTGTTGTACCCAGCCTTGAGGAGAGGTGAGAAACCTATTATTATTATTATTATTATTATTATTATTATTATTATTATTACTACTACTACTACTACTACTACTACTCCTCAATTTAAATGCTGTCAGGTCACTTTGCTTCCCTGACGTAACATCCTAATGCTATCCTAAAGACATGTAGTGGTTTGATGTTTTCTTTCGTATAATACCCTGTATGTCACCATAAATCATCATAACAACTACTTGCTGTTTTCTACCAGATAATGCTTGTAGTATTTTGCTGTTTAACTCTGTGTAATCCACATAGTTGTGCAGGGCTCAATGTCCTGTAAAAAAGGCTGGTAGGATGGTGAATGAGACAGAAGAGTGTTTTAGGAAGGAGGGTGTGCTGATAGAACAGACCTTATTTAGAGAGAGATGAAAGGCAACACAAGGTCAGGATGTTGAACGCAAGAAACCAGCCTAGGGAAAGGAGTTATTTTAATTAGCTGGCAAAGGAGGGCCTTGTGCACACAAACTTGTAATGCTACTGCTTATAAGACACTGTAATTCCAATAACGCCTTTAGTTCTGGCAATTGCCAATATATGCAACTGATACTTCTTGGAACTGGAGTTATCCTGTACATAAGAAATGGTCTATTAGTAAATTAGACCTGTCTGAGACACTGGGAAACATTGAGAAACGGCATAGGGTATTTAACTAGTGGGACCAGCAGTTTTATGTGCTTAAAAATAGTTAGCATTTACCTTCTGTCTGTCTCTCAGCTCACAAACACTTTGCTGAAACCACTTTATTACTCATGAGAAGAAAAAAAAATGAGGATAACACATCAACTCTATGGGGAAAAGAAGGGGCCAATAGGGATCCTGTCCAGAAGAAAAGTTCCCTCTACACCTTTGCTTATAGTGTTTGTCCAACTAAATTGTGACTCAAACGCACTGTGGAAAGAAAAAAAAACTACATATAACATGCAGCTTCGGCCTCAGCATGGACATGAAAGAAACTGGGCCTTTTCAGCTGGGAAAGACAATTAGTGCCTCTGAAAATCTTGTGAATGTTCAAGCTCCTTTGAGAACGGCCCTTTGATTATAACCGTTCAGCTCACCGTTCCATTCTTTCTTTCATATAGCTACTTTCAATTCATTTCATTTACTCCCATTCAATTGTTTTTGTAATGCTTAGCTTCAGCCTGGAAAAAAATAAATAAACATAAAAAACTTTTGAAAGATAACTGAGGAGAAAGCAATTCAACAAAATCAAGAACATTTAAGAAACTCGTTGTTCACTAAATCAAGCAAAGTACCCCCTAGCAAAGAATATATTACCTAGGGCAACTGGCAACACAGATGTGACTTTCCCCTTATTTTGCAGTGTTAAAATGAAAAATCTTTATTTCTGTAGCGTGGCTTTATCCTTAGATCTCAAGGTGCCATATCTGCATATATGACTTTACCAGGCTGCATAAGAGGGAGATGTGCAATAGCCAAACAGACAAACTGCACTTGATTCCTAGCTGGGACCACTGAACACTGTTTTAATATATTTTATTTTTATTCCACTTTCCTCCCAAGAGCTGAAGGCAGCTGGATTCCTCCAAAGCTCCAAAGCTGGCTTCATCAACCACCACCCACCTAGTAGAATCAGAAGAAGAACTGAGATGGCTAGTTCTGTCTTTGGCAGTCAGTCCCAGCTGGACTATTTGGGCTTTTCTGCACTGTACTGTTATAGCGCTATTATTCCACTTTCAACATCCTATGGAGTTTGCAGTTTACAGAGGAGCATTTAGAATTCTCAGCCAGAAAGCTCTTGGGCCTCAGTATACTACAAACCCCAGAATTCCACAGGATGTTGATAGTGGAATAATAGACACTATACACTATAGCAGTGTAGTGTAGAAAGACCTTTGTTGCTATTTTTAACTGTTAAGTTGGCTTTGACTTATGGTGATCCTATGAATCAGAGACCTCCAAGAGATCCTATCATCAAAAGCCAGTTCATGTCCTGCAAACTCGTGCTGTGGTTTCTTTGTTTGACTTTACCCACCTGTAATACAGTCTTCTTCTTTTCCTACTCCCTCCCAGTGTACCAAACGTTATCATCTTTTCTACTGAGTCAAGTTATCTCATTATGTCTAAAGAATGATAGATTCACTTTGTCCAGTCTAGCTTTTAGGAAAAGTTAAGGCTTGTTTTGTTCCATTACCCATTCTTTTTGGCAGTCCATGGTATCTGTTGATCTCTCTTCTAGAAGCACATTTCCAGTGAGTTGATTCTCTTCATGTCCAGTTTTCAAAACCCCAAAATATTGGAGTGTAGGCTCTGTTATTTGGAACTATGGTCTTCATGAGTACCTGAGTAATTAGGCATCATTTAAATACTGCCTTTTATATTTATAGACAAAAGACAAAACATAAATATAAAACATGTGGTGCTGTTGGGGGGGGTCCCATCTGCTCAATGGTAAGGTAGCTTCTTCATCATATGCATTCAATCTGTGCGTTCATTCTGTTCTTTTAATTCTTTATCTCTATTCACATATCAGGAATGGTGTACCTTAGCCCTATGTCATCTCTTCCATTATCATGGAAGAAAAAAAGGCTGAAGTTAGACAGAGGGTCTTTCTGCCCTACATTGTTATAGTGCTATTATTCCAATTTCAATGTCCTATGGAATCCTGGGGTTTGCAGTTCAGGGAGGGATATTTTATTAGAATGAGAGAATTTTAAATGCCCCTCCTTAATCTGAAAATCCCAGGATTCCACAGGATGTTGGAAGCAGAATAATAGCACTATAACTATGTAGTGAGGAAATGGCCTAACAGTAGCATTGTCTAACTCACAATCCACCAACTTGCCTGCAAGAATTTCATGGAGAATCTTCTCATACACTTTACTGAAATCAAGATATGCTACATTTATGGCATTTCTCTAATCTACTAAATTTGTAATTTCTAGTAAAAAGGATAGATAAGATTATATAAGTTTGGCATAGCTTGCTGTCTCTTAGGGCCTTTCTGCACCACACTGTATAGTACTCTTATTCCACTTTCAACCTTCTGTGGAATTCTGGGGTTTCTAGTTTACTGAGGCCAAAGAGCTCTCTGGCTGAGAATTCTAAAGGCTCCTCCCTAAACTGCAAACCCCAAGATTCCATAGGATGTTGAATAAGTGCACTATAACAGTGTAGTGTGGAAATGACCTTAAGTAACTGATACAGAATATTGCCCAGCAACAATATAATAGCAGATCTCACAACCCAAAATGAAACTAGAAGGACAGGAAGAAAATGCATGAGAAATTTGGATAGGTTAAAGTAAGTTGAGACTGAGAGGACTTCACATCCTTAATCTCTTCCCACAAATTGGTACCTTCCTGTACTGAAACAGATGTAAGACATAGGGCAACTTCGGTTTTTCTAAGAGCTCTTAAATGGTTACAGATGTGGAATGATAATACCAATTATAAAAAGAACTTCTATTCTTCATTTTTTTTCCTTTTAAAAACTTTTAAGATCAGGATTGACAACTTTGATATATCCACAATCCAGCTGCCTGCTCCTGGGACACTTGGGGGCTTCACAGACTGCCAAACATGCAGCCCCTCCCTCCATATTTGGATATAGCTGAAAACTCTGCTGCATTGTGTTCTGCAGTTATTTTGAGCCTTCTGGGTCCCACCAGTGATTGTTTCTGTCTTTCCTCAGGAACATGGGATGAAGGGAGAAGAGAGCAAAGGAGTATGATCAGAATGGGAATGTGCAGGCTTGTTTGGTGGCCAAACAGTGTCCATGGGGGGGGGGGGTGGGAGTTTTGGGATTTTAGGAGCTGCTAATGTGCCTCGACAGTTTTGGGACTTTAGGAGCTGCTAATCTGCCTGCAACCCATGGGCTATACTTTGCTCACTCTTCCCATAGAATGTTGATTCCATACAGAAACACACAGTTGCCAATTTAGGATTTAAGTCAAGGCTTCCTACAGGCCCTGGCTTTGTTTCTTGGCCAGTGTCCTGTCTTAAACCAGGCAAGCACCCAAGAGAGTGCAGCCCCAGCCCATAGAGGCTGACCAAGAGAAAGCTTGGCCAGTTCCAAGGCAATACCAGTGCCCCTAAAAAACAGAGACATATTCCAAACAGCTGAAAGTCAGAAGAAGCAAAGAATCCTGAGTCAAGGGAGTTATCAGAGAAATTAGTTCAAATTCAAGCCAAGGGTCAGAGATACACAAAGCCCAGGAGATCACACAAGGTCACCAGGCAGCATTGGATCTATTGTCTGTAACACCAGAATGGCCCTGGCTCTACTAATTTGTAGCCAGCAATAAATTAGCACAGCTGGCCTCATTAACTCAGCAAAGGATGCATCCAGACTGATTAAAAAGACCCAGAAGTCCCAGATTTTGTTCCTGTTCTTTCCAGTTGTATTTTGGAGATCCACACATGTTTTGCTTACCCCACAACAGGTTCTGTCAGCTCCAGGCACAAGCAGAGGTGTTTTTGATTGGCTCCCCAAGTCGATATATTTAAACCTAGTATAAAATTGGACAGATCAGGAACAAAATCTGGGAGTATTTAATCAGTCTGGATGCACCCATTTTTACTTAAGGTGGAAGGGAGTGTTTCTGCTGTTTTAGTTTTGATCTGTGGGCATCTGACAGGGTACAGAAATTCTGTTTCTTCCCTCAAACCTGCAGGGATACTGGGATGGACCATGAGCAATCCTGGGATATTTATGATATATTTATTTTGAGTATTTATACCCCCCACACATACTTTCAGTAGAGCAGCTTACAAATTGTAAATTTGACAGTTCCCTGCTCTCAGGCCCGCAATCCAATAAGACACCATACACAAAGGAAATGAGGCGGCAGTGAGAGGGAGGTATTCTGCTGTTCTATGAGGCTAAAGCAATAGAAGCAGGAAAGGTGTGTGTGTGTGTGTGGGTCTCACTAGCAGCTGGGACCACAGATGATGGAGCTCTGCCTGGCTGCTATTCTCTCCTTCCAAAGCCATAGCAGTGGCAGCTGAAATGAGGAAGGACTGTACATAACTTGATATGTAATTTGATAAGGCATTTAGAATTTTGTCCCAGAGCACTGCCTGAACTACAATTTCCAAAGTATCTTCATCAGATGGATTGGGACTGAATTCCAAGATACACTCAATTTTATAGTTCAGAGGAGTACAGTAGAGTCCCTAACAAAAAAATTCTAACTGGTTCATCTAACTGCAAAACCTAGTAATCTATAGGAGGGAGCTATGTCAGATAAAGTGATATCAAACAGCTATAAACTGTGCAGTGAAAATATGCTCTGTGATCCCACAGAAAACCATGTCCTTTTGGGAACAGCAGTAGCAAGAAACTGGCTGTCTCAGAGCATTTCCGGAGGATGAAACCCTCCTGGCATCAGGATGTGAGAGGAACAAGACGGCAACAATGTCTTTGCATGACTTTGCCATGGTCTTGCCTTTCTCGCATCCTCAGCCAGCATGATCATGGGGTATATCATTGACAGAAAAACTCCTTCAATGGCCCCTGATTGTGCAATGCTCCCATCACCACTGGCCATGAAGAAGGGATGGAACTGTGATCACACAGTTCCTTCCTCACTGCAACATGGGGAGAAGGCCAGCTGCAGTATGGAAGGAGGGAGGAAGGAAGGAGCATGTCACTTGTGATCCCTTCTGCAGGGAGCTGATTGGGTGTAGAGGGGAGCATTCCTGTTGTACTCCCTTCCCAGCAAAGGTACTGCTGGGACCTTGATGGGATGCTGGCAGGAACTGGTAAGGTGCGGAAATGGCCAAAGTCTCAGTTAAGAAGTCCTGTGACTAAGTTTACCATTTCTTTCTCTCTGTGTTCATATTTACAATGAAAAGCTGGGTCATCTGTAAAAATCAAACACCTCCTCTCCTTCCAGAGGGCATTTCATGTGTTTGTAGATAATAATGGCTAGGCCTTTGGTGATTTTGAATCAAGCAGTACCAATGACAACACACGATAATAACCAAACAGATCCTCTTAATGAAATCATTTTTGCATAGGCAGAAAGTAAGCTCAATTGCCTGGAGAGTACTAGGCTTGACAAGTGTAAATACATCTGCAAATAAGTCCACTTGACATGTCGCCAAATTTGCTCAGCCAAGGATACCACTTTAGCACTGAAGTGCCCCCGTAGGAGAAGAAGCAGGAAAGCATCCAGAAAGGTCAATGGGCAGAAGATGGAGCTCAATCAAATTATTATGCAAACAAGCACAGGTTGCTGAACATAGGACAGATTTTGCTCCAGCTGGATGTGAAACAGCAAAGAATGCTTGCCATTACAACCCTGAAGGTAACTTTCTTAGAAGCATGTGACCGTTCACTTATGTTCAAGAGGAAGCACTGAATCTTCCAACCAGATATTGAGATGTGATTTGTGTTCCCCTTCCAGTACTCCATCCCTTTCTGGAGCATGTTCTCTTTGTTACAGAACTTCAATATCACCCTGTCTCCAAAGAGTGAGGTCAGCAGTGACAATTCCCTGGTTTGGGTGAGTCGTAGAATTACTATTTTTGCCAAGTTTGTGTTGACCAAGTAACTGAGCTACAGTTCACCATTCCAAAGCAACACTGGTATTATCCTTCAAAACAGAAAGTAATGCTTCTCTTGGGCCATTTCCACACTACACTATTATAGTGCTATTATTCCATTTTCGACATCCTATGGAATTCTGAGGTTTGTAGTTTTACTAAGGCCAAAGAGTTATCTGGTTGAGAATTCTAAATGCTCCTCCCTAAACTACAAACCCCAGGATTCCGTAGGATGTTGGAAGTGGAATAATAGCACTATAACAATGTATTGCAGAAATGGCCTTGGTCTTTCTCGATGTCTCTTTTGCTCCTCTTTCACATGTCTTAGGAAAAGAAATATCATCTCTGGCTATTTTTGATCTGATGGGAGAGTCATGCACACTCCAGGTGTTCAGAATATCCCGTTCCCTATTTCTCCCCATATCAAATGATCCTGATATTCCAAACTTAAATAGAAGAGTTTGCCACAGGAGATTGTTACTGACAATATTGCTTAGTGTTAAACCATTTAAGAGCTTCTCTGCGGAGATTTCAAGAGCTGAAAGCTGCAAGAAAGCCACTGGGAATCCATTGGCTTTTTCTCATCTGTATGAAAATGGGAGACAAAGCGTGGAAAACCTATCTGATTACATGTGTGGTATTGTGATGTTTCCTTGTATCACCCAATAAACTACTATGGGGATTTTTTTGGTAAATTCCCAGGTCAGCTGGATGGAAAAGATCTAAATCTTCAACCTATAGCAGCATCATGAATACAGTAAAGCCATTAGCTGTCAAAACATTGAGGGAATGTGTATTTTCATTCTTTAATGACAGCAAAGACCTCTTGCTTTGAAGTGGGTACTAGCAAAGTGTCTTCTGATGAGCTCTTTCTTACGTTAGTGAGTTTCTAGAGCAGTGGTTCTCAACCTGTGGGTCCCCAGATGTTTGTGGACTTCAGCTCCCAGAAGCCCCAGCCACTATGGTCAATGCTCAGGGCTTCTGGGAGCTGAAGTCTAGAAACATCTGGGGACCCACAGGTTGAGAACCACTGTTCTAGAGGCTTACCTGTTATGAGTTGAATGGTATATTTTACCAGTTTTATGGGCCTGTGCTTTGACTAAAATATGTTTTGAAAAATGAAAGTAAAAAAAAAAAAAGAAATCTCTTGACATGTCTGTTTGACAGAGGAATATTAAAACAAGGGGCTTGAAATCTGGTTCTGGGCATTTAGCCAGCTAACTGATAAGAGAACTGTCCAGCTGAGGAGCAACATAACTAGATCCATAGAGCAATGACCTTGATAAAACCCCAGTAAAAGATGCCAGTGAAAGATGGGGAGATGCAAACAGAGCACTTTGTCATTCTGGGAGACAAAGCGCCAAAATTTCTGGATCACTAGTTTCTGATATGTCCTGATCACAGGTTGAGATATTGTAAGCAAAACCTTGTAAGCAATATAAAAGAGAGAGAGAGAGAGAGAGAAACCAGGAAAATGAGGCCAGGTTCTGTTTGTACCAAAGAGTATGGTCTGTGAGAACATGCAGAAGCCACAAGGCTATATGGTTATATGTGTTACCCACAATTGGTGAGATGACTGTCTCTGCTATGTTTTGATAAGAATGCTATTCCTGCATGGCAGGGGGTTGGGGTAATGAAATATACTGACAATACCTATTTGAGCTGTGTAATGTCCTGAATAGAGGAATACAAGTTTCTACATTGTGTAAGATGTTGCTGTCTTACCTGTGCATCATACCATGAGTAACATGTGCCTTATAAGTTTGAGAAACATTTATTAGAAGAGACAATATGCATAATTTGCCCAAGGTCATGTAAATTCTATCTAAGCAAGCTGCCTAGACTATGTAAAGTCTATGTAAAGAGGTGTAGTTCTGAACTCTGAAATGTCTAAGAATAAGAATGCAGCTAGACTGAGAAGTCTATATTCCTTCACAAGAGAGTGTATAAAATCTCTATAATAATAAAATATTAGCCTTAATAAAATAGCCCAAAAGACTACAAGCCAAATCTCCTGAGATTGGGGTCCTTAAGGAGACTTATGGGAGCATCCATGTTAATTTGCCTAACCAAAGAATATTACTGTTACCAGGTATGCCATCAGCACACACGAATGAAATCATACATATTCTGACTAGTTGCGCCCTGTAAGGTTGGCAAGTAGTGCGTCAAGCAAATTGGACTCTAAGACTCATATTCACCCAAAACTCTCTAAAATGAGTGTTTTGTTGAACATACAGTAATCAAGATATACACAATAGTTGTGTTAAGGAATAGCAAATATAATGGTAGAGCTTCACAAATAGCAAAAGTACACATCCCACTTTTTCAGCTATTTTTAACATGTCCTGGTTTCTTTCTCCTCATCATTTTCTCCTCCTCATTTTCCCCCTTCATCCTCAGCTCACTTCAGTTTTTCCAAACTGAATTCAAATTGCAAAAGTAGTTTATACTCAGTTAACTCGGGGAAAGGATAAGAAAGGGCAGAATCTTGCCATTCCCTGTAGATTCAGGCAAAAGCTAACTGCTGCAGCCTCTCCCAGCTTGTGGTTTCTCGTCATTAATAACTTTTGCTATCTTGACCACACTCTGATGTTGCTTGGCCACACACGTCTCGGCTTTCACTGTAAAATGCTGGAGGGGATGTTATCAGAAGCCCTGGGGAACCACAGACAGCTAGTGAGACCATTCACTGCAGCCTAGATAGATCAAAAGGTCCAATTCAGGCTAGGTCAACTTTACATGTTCATGGGAAGAAGATATAAATGATAAAACAAGAGACTTTCTGAAGTACAAAGTCTATTGAAATGATAAGGCTGTGTATGCCAGATCTTTAGTAGCTCCTTCCTAAATGAATCCTTTGTTCTATGAGCACCTGGAGCATTTCCACTACAATTGCCAAAACTTCATCCTTCTTAACAAGGGGAGACCTTTTCAGGAAGCTGAGGTTAACCTTCTGATGCTCTCTGCCCTTGGGCAAGCATTTTGCTTTATTTAAAACGAGTCCTTGGTTTCTAAAGCTGCAGCAGTGTGGAATTGTTTATTAAATCCACCCAGGCTTATTTATTTTGATTGAGTCTTTTTATGTTGGCCCTAGATCATTTATGAGTTTTTTCCCCCCTTCAACTGTGCTTTCTTGACTACTGCTGATAAGTAAATCTCCATAAGGCTGGTTATGTTAGATCAGTGGTTCTCAACCTGTGGGTCCCCAGATGTTCATGGACTTCAGCTCCTAGAAGCCCCAGCCACTATGGTCAATGCTCAGGGCTTCTGGGAGCTGAAGTTCACAAACATCTGGGGACCCACAGGTTGAGAACCACTGTGTTAGATGGATACATTCTGCACTGGTGTTTAAAACACTTGAGGAACCGCGAGATATTAGATTGGGGGTCTTTTGCCATTTGTCTGGTGGAAACAAAAGAGAACTAGACCTGTGCTTTTAGAGGGCCAAGTCTTCTGTCCTGAACCGTCTTGGACAAAGGGGATAGGCAATAAAGATGGGGAATTCAGGCAGATTTCAGTAGCAGAAAAATAAAGGCAGTGGTACAGCAGCTGAGATCCCACACTGTGGACCATAATGTTCTGTGATCTCAGTTCTGCAACTTTCTCGCACAAAGACGGCTGCCTAGTCCTTCAGGTCCACTGCTACAGCCAACAAAGGGCCATGGAGAAGAAGAGAAAAGAGGGAGTAATTGATCAGTGGTCAATGACTTTTGTCCTCATTGCAGTTCTGTAGACAGAAAGAGAAGAGGAATGAAGTCATTGTTTATTTGCCTCCTTCTCTAGAGAACTGGACTGGGGACAAAAGGCAGTTCCAATTGCTTGGTTGGCTTCCTAGCTCTCTTCTTTCCCTCTACAGCCATTCCACAGCTACCTTATTCAGGGCTTGGAACCTGTTGGGGAAAGTTTTTTTGGCAGTGAGCAAGATGCTATGACTTATACCTTGCTACTTGTTCAAAAGGCAACATATACATGCATAACCTTGAACTGGACACATTTATGTCACCAACAGGATTCCAGTCATGGTGTCAAAGTGCTGGCACATTTTCATTAGCGGGCCAATGATATCATCTGCTGAATACTTTCCTCAGGCTTTCTTATTCCCGCTATATTTAGCTGCAATCCTTAAATGCACTGAGATGGGGAAACAGATTTCCTCAGCAACAATATATTATTTTCAAGTGGCTTGGTCTTCAAAAGGGATTCCAGATTTGGGAAAAGTTACCTTTTGGATTACAAGTCCCAGAATTCTGGAACTGAGAGGTTCAGGAAGTTGTAGCTCACAACATTAATTTTCAAAAAGCTCAGATTAAGATAGATTAGTTTTGCAAAAGAGCTTCTCTTGGAGGAGATGGATTCAGCTAGAACTAGCCTTGTCATGAGAAATTTTAATGTTTCAAGATATACCCCTATGCCAGTGAATAAGGGCACTGTGTTGGGTGCACAGTACTGACCATGTCCAATCAAGTGCTGTGCGGGTCTGAATGAAATAAATCAAGCTTTGCTAATATTCTACTTTGGTTGCTTAGTTACAACTATGCAACATGAGCCAACAGTGCAATACAGCAACTAAAAAATCCCAGTGCAATTCTAGGATACATTAATAGGAGTATAGTGTCTAAGAAAGTAATACTATCATGCTATTCTGCTTTGGTCAGGCCTCATCTGGAACACTGTGTTCAGTTCTGGGCACCACAGTTCAAGAATGATATTGACAAGCTGGAATGTGTCCAGAGGAGGGTGACCTGCAATAAGGACTTGCAACAGCAGTCCAGCTTCTGATTGTTGCAGTCTCACTCGTTGGTGGCAACGAAACCTCCTCCTCCTTGCGTCTGATTGCCAAATGAAGAGATGTCCTCACCCAATGTGGCTGGTGGCTCATGAGGTAGGTAGGGGTAACATTTGTGTAGTCTTACTGAATACAGAGGAGGTACACATCTGTAGAAAGCCAGTGTGATGTAGTGGACTATGACCCTAGAGTTCCATTCCCCACTTGGTCGTAGAAACCCACTGGGTGACTTTGGGTATGTTAGCCCAAAATGTGGGTGACTCAGGGGACCATTCGTGATGTCAGTGCTTCCATGAAACAGCGGGGAATATTAGGTAAAAGAAGAGGCATGCAAGAATGGTGTAACCTTATGAGATCTTTTACACCTGTGTATACCAGTACTAGTTCAGGTAAGAACCAGCCAAAGATTCAAAAGTATGCTTGTTGGTTTTATTGGGGTTTTTGGGGGGAATTAATACACACAAGATCCGAACAGTCTCACAATCACACAAAATTAACTGAAGAAAAAGGGAAAAATGGTTTGGGTAGTGAGAGTTTAGGCCAAAGTGGGTGATATTTACCAATCCAGCAGAAAGGAAGAAAAGTGCTGTGGCTTAGACCAGGAGTCCAAGGGTAGTATAAATCAGAAATCAGAGCAGCAGAGTGATGGCCAGTAGACCAAAAGTACTATGAGTTATCTGGTCAAAAGCCAGGGTTTAAATACTCTTTTTCTGCTCTGAGAGGGAAGATGTTGATGGCTCCCTGGCAGAGTAGACAATGGAATCTGCAGAGTGGACAATGGGGTATAGAACGAGCTGATGGCCTCAGCATAGGTGACAAAAGACTGATGGGAATTATGATAGCTCCTTAGTAGTGGAACAGATGAGGGGACAAAAGGAAAACTTTTGATGGACAAAGTCGGAGGGTGGAAGACAATCAGCCTTTTTGTGAAAACAGTTTCAGGTGCTATTGTTTCTAAAGTTCAAGTCATTGAGAGACATCAGCCAATCCATTATCTCTGGAGTTTCCTTGATTATGACCTAGCTTTGCCCTAAGGTCTCATTCTGACCTAGTTTTGCAATGCATGTGGGCAGCCAGTTCCTCTTTGCCAACAAGCTCCCAGTCATAGCAGGATATAATTTGTATTTCATCCCAATTAAATATTTTGCCAATTTATCCATATCAAAGAGTAGAGGTTATGGTCTGATAACAGGTACAGTATACACTATCAGACCCAGAAAACCCAATGATAGGTTCACCTTAGGGTCACCATAAGTCAGAAATGATGTTAAGTTACATAACCACAACAACCGCAGCAGCAGCAGCAGCAACAGATCTGTAACTGCAATACTGTATGCCAGTCCTTGTCTTTAAGCCCTAACTTGGAGGCCATAGTCTCCATAGTCTCAGCATGTGCATGTGAACGGAATTGCCTTCAGGCAACTGAATGTTATGGTTAATCAAGAGAGCATTTTTGGTCCTCATCTGTGCCCAGCTTGAAACCTGAGGCGACAGCTTGGGAAGGGAAGCCCAGCATAAAAATGCAGCTCTTTGTCTGTCCTCTGACAGGCCAAGGGCACATCCCTTGTCAGAGGAGTGTCGGGGTGGTGGTGGCATTTACAGGACTGAAATAAATAATCAGCATCGACTGTAGCATTCATAGCATTTGAATTGCTCAGTCCACCTCTAGCAGCCTCAACATATTTTGTTTTGGTTTTGACTGGTACGGGCCCTTTCCACAACTCACCTTTTTGCGGAGCTGGGGTACAGGAATCGCGCAAGCAGCCTCTAGCAAGAGGATCTCGTGTCTTGGTTCCTTCAGCTCCGCAGCTGCTGCCTGCTCATGGGAGAGCTTCTCCTCTTCCTTCCGCAGTGCAGCCTGGGACTTTCTCAGGCTGTGCTGGGGCAGGAAGCGAGAGTGCCGCAGCTCCAGAGGTCCACACACAAGGCAAGTGTGCTTAGGGCCCCGGAGCGATGCGCGATCATGCACCATTTTCGGCTTACAGCCAAAAATGAAATAGTGCGTGATCAGCACTTGCCAGGCCCTGGAGCGTCGCACGATTGTGAGTGCGTCGTGTGGACCGCTCCTCACAGTTGTGCGACGCTCCAGGGGCCCCTTCGTATGGCAAATGCCCTGCAAAAAGGGCCTTAGTAATTCCCCTTCCCTTCCTGGAAATTTTAAGACCCGTCTAGGGCCTTCATTTTAAAGCCTTCCGCTAAGCAAAACAGCTATCTCAAGAGCTTTAGTGTTTATTTTATTTTCATTTATATATTATTTTAGCCATTCAGCTCCTTCTTGCTTTGTGGAGGCACACACAATATTTTACCCACATAAAAACTCAGCAGTTTAAGTTTCTGGAAATATAAATATTATGCATGAGAAGGGAGCAAGGAAGCAGGCAACCCATCAAGAGAGCTAAAGCATTCTTCCCTTGTTTAGGATTGTTGGATAAATCTACCTCTCCAGCAAACTGCAAAAAGTAACCCACTGTTTGGATAGTTTGGGAGGAGACAAAAGACTGGCAAATCCCATCCACTGTTTGAAAAGCATCTCAAAAGGGAAATCACATCTAGGGATAGAAGACTCCAACAGTTTCACTAAGATTCATATAGCCATTTTTTTTCAATATCAAATTCTTTCCCACTGAGACCTATAGAAGTGTGTGAGGTTTTGTAAATTCTTACCAAGCTCGGCTCACATGAAGTCTTCCTCTTCATTCCTTCTGCTCAGCTTTCCCCACTGTGAACATCTGCATTAGACTTAAGGATGGGGGCCTCTCTGGCTACCAGTGAGAGATTAGAAATAACCAACTACCATCTCCCCAAGTTACTAGGAATTAAATACTTTTCACAATAACTAAGGGATAACCAAATTCCATTACAACTCTCATTTCAAAAGAGATGACTTAACAAGGGTTATCCAATCAAGAGTGATAGAAAAGGGACACAATTCCCCAGTGTGACTTGCTATACATTTCTCCTCATACATACTAGCATTAACAACTTGCTAATTTAAAGACCCCTCAAAGATTGATTAATTCCCTTTCGTCATTAGCCTCATCCTGACTATGAGGTGACTCATAAAATGATCTTAACTCGTTCCAGTCACTGAGCCAGCTCTATACCGTAGTATGGTTTTAATCCTGCTAGCTTCCCTGGATCACAGCTGTGTTTCTCAAAAGCCACTCTGCCTACTCCAGTCATCTTGGGCCATTTCCATACAACTGTGATAGTGCTATTATTCCACTTTCAACTTCCAGTGGAATCCTGGGGCTTGTAGTTTCCTGAGGCCAAAGAGCTCTCTGGCTGGGAATTCTAAAGGCCCCTCCCTAAACTACAAACCCCAGGATTCCACAGGGTGTCGAAAGTGGAATATCATGTAACAAGTAAAGTAGAGAAATATAGCAGGAATTAATGAATTAAGTTTGATTATTAACATTTTATTGGGATACGCGGTATAACAAATAGAGCAGTGATTCTCAACCTGTGGGTCCCCAGATGTTTGTGGACTTCAGCCCCCAGAAGCCCTGAGCATTGACCATAGTGGCTGGGGCTTCTGGGAGCTGAAGTACGCAAACATCCGGGGACCCACAGGTTGAAAACCACTGAAATAGAGGAAACATTAATAGTTGTAATCCAGAAAGGAAAGGAAGAAGAAATAATATTGCATGTAAACATTGCAGAGATAATTGTTTATTTGCTGAAACTTTAATAAAATTATATAAAGAAAGAAAGAAAGAAAGTGGAATAAGAGCACTATAACAGTGTAGTGTGGAATTGATTGGTTTCCTATTGGTTCGTGAGACTTTTCCCCCTTAATTCTCCTGTGGTAGTAGTAGTGATAGTTTTACTACTACTAATTCCACTACTAATTTACTACTACTAATTTACTAATTTTACTACTCCTAATTTTCCTATGGAAATTCATACATATTTTTGGTACTCAGGCCTTTTCTTTCTTTAAATTTCATTTTTCACACATTTCCCACATCAGTTAAAGTGTTTTTATGTGCCTTTTTCAAGGATTTTCATTTTGTTTTGTTTTTTTTAGTTTGTCAATATTTCAGCATTTCAAAACAAGTTGGGAGGGGGGTTAGATGGCCTTGATCGTACCCAGTGATGGGAAACTGAATTATACCCACTTGCTTTCATCAATAGTCTCACAGATCATGCATTTGACAAATTTGTTTTTTAAAAAAACAATAAAATCCAACCCTATTAGAAGCATATTGCTATGCTGATGTCACACCCTGCCCCTTCTTTATTAGCTGATGTGATGTCGTGATTGTATTGGTCTTTCAGAGATCAAGATTGTCACCACTAGCACATGAAGCTTATTGAGTGTGACCTTGGCCATTTCCGCATGACACTCTTATAGCGTGATTATTCCACTTTCAACATCCTATGGAATCCCGGGGTTTGCAGTTTTGGGAGGGGCCAGCTGGCCCCTCCTGAAACTGCAAACCCCAGAATTCCATAGGATGTTGAAAGTGGAATAATCACGCTATAATACCCTAGTGTGGAAATGGCCCTTGGCCTCTCATTTTCTCCCAGTCCAACTTACCTCATAGCATTGTTGTGGAGATAAAGGGAGGAGGAGGAGAGCCATGCCTACCATTTCAAACTCATTGAAGGAAAGAGAGACTACAAAAGTAACCAATTGCCAGATTTTACCAAAGGTATGAGAAAGAAGTAGAAGTAGATGTTTCTTGCTTTCATCGGCACCAGGAACATTGCCTTGTAATGTCACTTTTCTAGCCTACCATCACCAGATTGAGTTTGGACATGGAGTCTGTAACCTTTTCTTTTTCTTCTGGTGGGATGTTATCTTTTTCAAGCACCTCAAAATTGCCCTTCTGAAGTTGGCCCACCCCCGTGCCTCCAAACACCTGGTATACTAAATGTTTCCATTGGCAGGATTTGATCCCTAAATTGGGCTGATTGACTGACACACTGAGAAAATGCAGGGTTGTCATTGACCGCTGATTTCCCCCAACTGGAAGATTGCATGTTTCTCTAAACGCCATGCAAAGGTTATCATCTTCTCTTGTGTTGTCTCTTTGCAAAGGGAGGGGAGAGAACGGGGAGCACTTCACGATGCACTTATACAATGGCTAAGTGTAGTCCTTCCTCTCAAGCCTCAGAAAGAATAATCAATGGTATAAAGACGTTTGGAAAATTGCAATTAATGGTAAGTTAACATGTTGAATTGAGGCCAAAAAAGGAATAATGAAGGGCAATTTGAAGCAATGATTTTGAAGCAACATGGAAGATATCTGTGGAAAAGAGTTCAATAAAAGAAGAAGGTGTCATACCTCCATAAGAAGAATTACAATTCTGGAAGGTGGAGCAAGTTGAAACATAATTGGCTCTGGGGGGTGGGTTTGTTTTTAGGAATAGTTTGATATGTTTGGTAATAAGATCATATTTAGTAATAGATTAAATGTAATTGAAAAGTATAGTTAAGAATGAAATTATTATAATAATAATCAGTATAATGAGAACGAAATCTAGATATAGGTAACCAAAATATATAAGCAGTGTGATATAGAATATGTTGGATAAGTGTATGATTGTAATGGAAGTGGGGAGAAATAACAATGTAAGCTTGTTTTTGTTGAAATTCCTTAAGTTATGTGTATCACGTGGTGTTTTTCTTTTTATTGTTCTTTTCGTTATAATCATTTTTTTAAAAAAAAGAAAGAATAATCAAGTGTTGCGAAAGAAAAAAAAATTGTAAGTAGATCCAAGAACATAAATACTCGCAAAAAAATCCTGATTAATATTTTTGTTTTGAAACAATGTCTCAATCTAATATCTTCTGGAACACTAAAAGAACAGAGACTAGTGGTGAAAATAATGTTTAATCTGAAGATTTCAGATGGGAGTGTGGGATTTGCCTTTTTTTTTTTTTTTTTTAGGAGAGGGTCGCATTTGGCCACCTTTTCATAGTTTTTCTTTATTGACTTTTGATTTTGACAACTAACAAAATTCATCAGTTTGAATGCTTCAAGATACAAAGACCCAGTGACTTACGTGTCAAAAAGTTCCCCTGTGACTGGACAAAAAAAAAAAAAGTTATTAACAATATGACAAAAATGGCATAATGTAACTATTTGTTTTAACAGAACAAGAAATTATCCAAGCATTGCATGTTGTTGTTGTTGTTGTTGTTGTTGTTGTTGTTGTTGTGTGCCTTCAAATTGTTTCTGACTTACGGAGGCCCTACGGCAAACCTATCATGGGGTTTTCTGGGGCTCTGTGTGTATGTGTGTGAGAGACATGTCCAAGGTCATCCAGTGGGTTTCCATGGCTCAGTGGGGAATTGAACCCTAGCCCATTTCCGCACTAGACTGTTATTGTGCTATTATTCCACTTTCAACCTCCTGTGGAATTCTGAGGTTTGTAGTTTACTGAGGCCAAAGAGCTCTCTGGCTGAGAATTCCAAATGCTCCTCTGTAAACTGGTCCTGGTCTCTAGAGGCGTAGTTCAATGCTCAAACAACTATGCCACCTTGGCTCTTGCATATTATTTTCCCCAAAAGTAAGGATTCATATAAAATCTTTGGCTCATAGGTTCACAGCATGAGAAAATAACAATAAATTTCCCATTCAACCAAAGCAGTGGTTCCCAAAATTTGGTCCTCCACTTGTTTTGGACTTCATCTTCCAGAATTCCTGACTGTTGGACAAGGTGGTTAGGACTTCTGGGAGAGGCAGTCCAAAACACCTGGAGGGTCAAAGTTTTGGAAATCACTGAACCAAAGCATCTCTCCATAGGTCCAAATGTGACAGTGAAGGTGTTGGAAATTCCCCATTGTCACTGATGAAATTAATACAGTAGAGTCTTGATTATCCAACATAAACGGGAGGGCTGATAGTCGGATAGCTGAAAATGTCGGATAATCCGGAGGGCTATCTTTGCCCGTCACGGCTGCCATGTTTGGGAGCATGTCTGGGGGTGCCGAAATGCCTACAGCCACGCCCCCAAGCAGCCGCGACTTCGGATAATCCGGAATGTCGGATGACCGAAGGGCGGATAATCAAGACTCTACTGTAAAAGGAAATTGTGTTGAAAAGAAGCTTCGTTCTGATTGGTCATTTCCATCATCTTGTTCAGTATGTGTTAGCTTTTCCACAAGCACTGTTTCCCATACACACAAACGCAAACACACACACACACCAGGCTTCAGTTGAGACATGGTCAAGCTTTTTTCCCAATTCTGAGCTATTATCAATCTTGCTGAAAAACAATAATGTAACATTATGTTTAAAAGTGTTTAAAAACTGTTCTTAACTTCTTTTTTTAAACAGAATGGGTTTTGTTTTTAAAAAATATTTCTATTAATAGATTTATTTTTTTAGCTGTATTTTGTTTTAACTTGTGAGCTGCATTGAATAAATAAACAAATAACCACAATAAGCACTCTATAGGTGCAAGTTTCCAGTTAAGCGGGTTTTACATTTACAGGAGGACTTGGTCAAGCCATTAACTACAGTTCCAGCAAGCTGCTTGGTTATTCCCTTTGTCCAATTGTAGCATGAGACTTTGTTGCCCTTTTTGATTAGGTTTAAGCTATTAATTTCTACCTTACCTAGAAGTCTTCAGGGGCTGCAATTCTCGTTTTAAATAGTTGCTCATCCTCTGCGCACTTTGGCCCTTCCACACGGGCATATTGCCCACGCTAGGGCGACCTCTCCAGGAGGTCTTCTTCACCGTAGGGTGCGCTAGAGCAGTTTGAAAAAGTGAGGCTCTACAGCTCAAACTGCTTTAGCGCAGCCGCGGGGGTGGCGCTGCGAGTTTTATAAAAACTACCTTCGCAAGTGGTTTTTACAAAACTCGCCCATGCTGCTCTGCGGCAGCCCCCGGTGAAGAACTGCAGAGGCGCAGTAGCGCGTCCCTGCAGATCTGCCCAGGGGCGGGCTTCCAGCTGGCGCGCTGCCCTGATAGGCGGAGTGCTACCGGAAGCCACTGGCCGCCATTTTGGGCACCGCCGAACGCCACCAAACACCACCAAAATTCGGCGGCGTTTAGAACGGCAAATCTGCGCTCCCCGCAGGGACGGAGCAACCTGCTATGAGGTAAGCTCCGCCTCTGTGTGCGGCGCCCCGTTTTGGCCCCCCCACGTGAGGAAAGGGCCTTTGTAACATTTAAAAAAATTATTTTTGCAAAGTAGAAGTGGACTTCCGTACAAATCTTGATTTTTTTAAAAAAATTAAATCACGTTTTTGGCAGTCTACATATCCCCAGGGTCAGAAAACTAGGATTTGGACCCTCTGAAGTTGCCCATCCCTGTTCCAGAGCTTAGGAAAAGAACAGCCTAAAATAACAGAATGTCAACAGAGGCAATGGTACACTTCTGCATTTAGGCAAGAACAGTTAGAAACACAAATCAAGTCTGAGCAACATTTGTCCTGGGAGCAGTACATATGAAGAAGATCTAGGGGTTTTAATAGGCCAGGAGGTGAACTCAGCAGTAAAGTACAGTGGCTAAAAAGACTGGTGCAAGAAGGTATTGCGCTGCTGGAAGAATAGGCCAAGATCTAGTTTATACTCTCTGACAGCCACAGAATAGTTAGCATGACCAACAATTCCCCAGTTCTCAGTTTATTTTTAGAAGAATCAAACTTCTCCCAAAGCACCTCCAGGATGGCGAACAAAGTCTCTGGAGGTATTGAGATTTGTTGTTGTTGTTGTTCTGATTATATCTGCTTATTCACAAATTTATATCCCATCTCTTTCTTGAAATATGTGGGGTTTTCCTCTGTCTCTTTCTGTCTGTCCTTCTCTCTCCCCCTTCTATTAATGATGTGTAACATTCAGCCTCACTCAACGGCCCTTTCCGCATGGGGAAGTTAAAACAGGCCAAGGCGTCCTGTCACGGAGGTCATCCACATCTTGAATCGGATTAGGTTCGGACTATTTACCTTAGTTCCGCACCTTAGTCCGATCCAAGACTCCCCCAAGTGGTCCTCCAGCATGCTAAGTGAAGACCGGACCAATCCGGTCTTTCAATCTTCTGGAGCACGCCATTGCGTTCCTTCTCACTTGTGCAGATGTGTAGGCTCGCACCAACACAAGCATATGATCGGGGAGGGCGGGCTGTGGGTGTGGCCAGCGTCAGCGGTTGGTCCGGACCCACGAAGAACAGGAAGCCACCATTTTCAGCCTGAGCAGTGCGGATCTACAGACTTCACACTGCTCCGATTCGCCCTAGACCAAACGGAGGAGCCCTGCAGAAGGGCTTAAGGGAGAGTCCGCATTGCTTCGAGCAAAGAGGAAGAGGTGAGTAATGGCATGGAGCGATTCCCTCGCCTTGTGCAGAAAGGGCCAACATGTCAGAAGTTGATTTTCACCAATTTCCAGTGATCTGCCATCACCACCATCTCCACCTTCACCTCCACCTCCTGGAGCTAGGGTCGTTTTGCTTTCGTGCTAAGGTTCCTCGTTCTCTCCCTTCATGTGCGTAGAATCTGCGTCCTAGAAACAACAGCTGTGTTTACTACTAGCAGCCATCTTAGCTAGTTCCAAGAATGTAAAAACATACAAGGCAAGTACAGATATATTTCATATCAGAAAGTGTTGGGTTAATTTACACAGACCTGGAGAGTAGAAATGCCCAAGGAATACTTTAGGATGAAGAAAACATCATGCGGTTCTCCAAATTAAAACCAGTTAGTACATTTTCAGCAAAACTTCCAAGAAAATGGACTTGGGAGGCAAGAGAAATGGTGTACAACTCAAATGCACTGTTTCTGCATGTTTTAATTATTCATTTTCTTGTCAGAAAATTTGAAGAGAACATGCCAATTGCATATAAAACTGACACAGGCCAGAAATAGGCTACATGCTTAGAAGTGAAAGTACTTTGTGTCTGAAAAGGTGGACAATTCCCAGTGTACGTTCATGAGCTGTTCTGCTCTAATGCATAGGGAAATATCCGCTTGAATCCCTATTACCTCTGCACATTGGCTTTCTTCATATACTCATTTACTTTATAGAGTCCTCCTATGATCTCCTGTATAGAAAGGCCTCAAATCAAATTATAAGATTGCTGATAATCAGCAGACCAAAGAATTCAAACCGTTGGGGGTTCTGCCAGACTAGCCTTAGATTTCATTACATTTTAACTGCTGTACCAGTGGTCCTTATACTTTTCACTCCTGTGACTGCCTTTACATCTACAGGCTGATGTTGTGTCCTTGTTCATCATCATCCGATCCTACACCTCTCTCTCCCTCACTCTTTTGCAGGCTCCTCATGGCGTATGTGCTCTCCGACTTAATGCTGAGCTTTCAGCTTCTCCATCTCCTCTCTTCATTTTCCACCCTTTCACGTGAGAATCTGCCTCATGGTCATGAAGGGTCTGCCCCTGCTGCACCAATAATGGAATGAACATTCAGAGAACCTGAGTGGGAAAAGAATTTTAAAAAGGAGGCCAAATTTTGCTATGTTAGAGGTTCGAGGGAGGTATGATGAGGGAAAATGCTTTGCATTGCTCTTTTGCAGAGATCAGCCAATCCTCAACAGTTCATGTGCGTGTGCGCACACACACAGGCTTGCAGTTCTTTTTTCACATTTGTTGTACTTGCAGGTTGGCTTTTCTTGTGCCCCCTTGAGCAACCAGCATGCCCCTATCAGGGTTGTACCCTTCAGTTTGAGAACCACTGTGCTGCACTGTCCTTCACATATATAATGTCGTGAAAGTTCTTCCCTGCTTCCATCCACTTTGCCCTGGCTCCCTCCTCCCTCCTCTACCCAGAGTCAAAGCAATATATTTTGTTGCCATTTAAAATTCTCATCCTTTCAAGGTCCAAAAATACTTAGGGTTGCACTCCAGCTCTTTTTTCCAACATCTGCAGCTCTAAAAAGGGGGGCAGGGAGTGAGTCATTTACATGAAGTTTCCTTTACATGAATGCAAAAGCCCTAAAGAGCAGGGACATGACTGCAGCCTGTCTGAAAGGGTATTGTCTGTCCAAGTGAAATGCAGCAAATAGCTCTTTCTTTGGCTTGCTCCTCCTGCCCTCGTCTGTGTGTAAATCTCCTAACGCTTGGCCTAAATGAGTTCTTACTGCCATCAGATAGCCTAGGACAACAGAGTAATCCTTCTAATAGGATTACAGCCAAAGCTAAAAGGAGACTCCGTGCCTTTTATATTCCATGTTGTAATGCATAGCCATTTTCTCAGTGCACCCTCCTCCCTCATTACACGCATCAAATAGACACAGTGGCCCAGCTGGTTAGTGGAAAATGTTAGAATATTTCCCTGATATTGCCCTTTTTCTTGGGAAAGCAGGCCAGTTTAACTTCTCTCTTTCACACACAAACACCCACCATCCCAACCAGCATCACAGGTTGGAGAAACAGCTTCTGTGGGTTTATGAAAGATTCAGTCTCATCAAGATTAACAGTGAAAACACAGGATCAAAACAATCATGGGAGCCGTTTTTGTTTTCAGTTTTTGGACTTCTGAATGATGCAGCCTTACTGCAGAGTCAAAAAGACACAATAGGGATCCTCCTATGCTCAATTAAAACAAAACAAAACACTATTGAAATGGAAGCCACCAGCCAACACTAGCTGCTGTCAAGTCAACTGTGACTTATGGCAACTCTATGAATGAAGAGACTTCCAAATCACCTTGTCATCTATAGTCCCACGTGAGGCTTGCAATCTCAGGGTTGTGGCTTGCTTGCTCGAGTCTATCCAACTGTAATACAGTCTTCCTCTTTTCCTACTGCTTTCTACCTTGCTAAGCATTATTGTTTTTTCTAGTGAGTCATATCTTCTTGTGATATGTCAAAAATACAACAGTCTCAGTTTTGTCATCTTGAGCTCAGGCTTTATTTGTTCTAGGACCCATTTATTTGCCTTTTTGGTAATCCAGGGTATCTGAAGAATTCTACTCCAGCACCACATCTCAAATGACTTGATTCTCTTCTTGTCAGCTTTCTTCACTGCCCAATTTCTATGTGCAACCGTACATAGAAATTGGAAATAAAATGGCATACAATGGCATGGACACTCCTGGCTTTGGTAGCCAATTTGGTAGCCAATAATCCAGGGAATCTGCAGAATTCTACTCCAGCACCACATCTCAAATGACTTGATTCCCTTCCTGACAGCTTTCTTCACTGTCTAATTGCTATGTACAACTGTGCCTTTTAATTCCAATTTCTATGTAGAACCATACATAGAAATTGGAAATAAAATGGCATACAATGTCATGAACACTCCTGGCTTTGGTAGTCAATGGTATATCTGTAAATGTGAAGATCTTATCTAGTTGCTTCATAACTGTCCTTCTAAGTCCTAGACTTTTTCTTTTTTTTCTGATTTCTTGATGGCAGTCTCCATTTTGATAATGGATTCAGGTGAAGTATAAGAAATCTTTAACTGTTTCAATCTCTTCGTTATCTACTTTAAAGTTATATAACTTGTGGTCATTATTTTTGTTTTCTTAATGTTCAGCTGTGAGCCTGCCTTTGCACTTTCTGCCTTGACTTTGTTCAGTAGTCATTCCAAGTCTTTGCTGTTTTCTGCTAGTTGTGTGGTATCATTTGCGTATCTCAAATTGTTGATGTTCCTTCCTCCAATTTTCACAGCTCTTTCCTTAGCGTTTGATCCAGATTTGTGTATGATACATTCAGAGTACTAGTTAAACAAATATGGTGATAAAATGCAGTCTTGCCTGACCTCCTTGCTAATTGAAAACCATTCTTTTTCTCCATAATCTGTCCTAATGTGAATAATCTGTCCTTCTTGTGAATACAGATTAAGCATTAGGATATTCAAATGTTGTGGTACACCTAATTCTTTCAGAGTGATCCATAGCTTTTCATAACTAAGGTAGTTATGCAGCTAAGAACCTGATCTAGAATACTGTCCCCTCTTCTAAGAAACTCCAATTAGAAGAAACCCATCCCTTTGGCCATGCTTAGCCTCTTGAACACACATTCTAGAGCAGGGATGGGCAATGTGTAGCTTTCCAGATGTTGAAGGATTGCAGGTCCCATAAGTTCTCATCCTTGGCTATGAGGGAGAGGGAAGGCCATAAATTGCCTATCCCTGCTGACCTTTCACCATTCTTTCACATACAGTTAAAGTATATGATCCACTGAATTTTTTAATCATCTGCATTCCTGGCTTGCTTATTGGGGAGTATATTTACTGCATATATAGACTTAAATTGTTGTTGTTGTGTGCCTTCAAGTAATTTCCAACTTATGGAGACATTAAAGTGAACATATCCAAGGAGTTTCTTGGACAGATTTGTTCAGAGAGGGTTTGACTTTGCTTTCCCCTGGGGCTGAGGGAGTGTGACTTGCCCAAGGTCACTCAGTGGGTTTCCATAGCCAAGCAGGGATTTGAACTCTGATCTTATAGTCCAATGCTCATACCACTGCATCATGCTTGCTCTCTGTAACTTAGATAGTTATGTATATATCATACATAGTTATGTTTACGGGTGTTTCGATATTGCCCTGTTGGCTGCAGAGATGTGCTTTCTTTAAATGGAAAGGTGTGATATAAAAGTGTTTTTTTTCTCCCCCCCCCAAAAAAATAAAGGAATTAATTAGAAAGCAGTCAGTAAGAATCAATATTCTGCCAGCATTCCCTGAAGGAAGGAAGCAGAATGTAGCAGTGTGGAATAAATGAAAGGGATGTATGTGAAAAGAAATGTTCAAATATAGCACCTAAGAATAATAAAGCATAATTAGTTGTGGGTAAAAGTCAACAAACGGCTCACCTAATTGGTTTGTGAATGAGGCTTGATTCAGAGTTCCCAGCTGGCAGACTATTTAAAGGGGAAAAGGTTATATGGTGTACTTCCTAGGCTATTATTTTCAGGTGCCCTGAAGGTCTTTCTTTACAACCAAACTGTGACCTTAAGAAACACAAACGTCTTTTGAATTCTCAGCAAACCACCTGGTAAAAAACAGGTGCACCTATTGTTCAAGCAAACTGAGAGGGATACGGAAGACTTCCTGTCAACCTCTTGCTGTAAATCAAGCAATCCAGTTGGTTTCTGAAGTTCTCAGAACTCCTGTAGATCAAAGAGGGACAAAGCACAAGTTGCATTCTGACAAAAGTCTGGCTTTGAAATCAATCTGTTGGTCCTATGATGATCCACCAAGAAGAATCCAGGGACCTAAAACACTGGAAGACAACCAAGACTCTGTTTCTTTGTGTATGTTTTGTTTCCAAATGTCTACTGCAGAGTCGAAACATTTGCTAAATTGGAACAGAAACAGATAAGAAATATTGTTGTTCTTTACCCTGTGGACCATTCAGATGTAGCTTTTGTCTGATAATATTATGAAATTTTTCAGGGTAAAATTTGCTCCTTGCACAAGGCCTATTGAGATCTCGAAGTTTATGGGACTTGCTAGAACAGAGTGTAGGGATGTAATTGTTTACTAATTTCATTCTCAAAGGAATCCACAAACTATGTTCAGCAACTTTCTGAGCAGTTTTGAAAGACTATTCACAAGTCCGGACCGACCCTGTGTAAAATTCTTACGTTTTGTACAGAAAACAGCATTTCCTGTGGAAGAAATAGAATTTTCTGCACAAATCTGTCAAGAAAAACAGCAGATGCTTCTTCCGTCTCACACACACACACACACACACACACACACACACACACACACACAAATACTATTACACAGAAAAAATGTGCAAATTTTATGTAGAGTAAATTGTATTGAATAACAATTGCTGTATGTATCAGGCCATGGGTTCAAAGGCTTTCAGGTGTCAGACAAAATGCTGGAGGGCATCTGATAAGGAATGTGCGTTGGGGGGAGAGATAAGAGAGATGAAGTGTGGGATCCCTGGAAGACAGTGTGAGAACAACCAGAAGGGTAGAGATAAGAACACAGGAAGAATTTAGGTCCCTGAGATGAAAGCAAGTAAACATCCAAAGAGCCTGGGAACACTCAGGATCTGGTAGGGTGGTATAACCCTTGTGGTCCTCACCAACCAATGCCATTTGTCTTTAAATTTGTATATTCTAGTATAAAACCTTGTTACTAACGAATATATCTCAGTCTTAGCAACTTTTCCCAAGCTGATGTGCTGCTTGCTTTACCTCAATAAAATGCTGCTGCTAAGGGGAGACATAGTGATAACTAGCTTTATAGACTAAACCTGGGTATGAATCATGAACTAGAGTTATATTTCAAAAAGAGATTTAAGTCAGTATTTAAAAAGTTGATATAATTAACTTGTTCTGGAACTAAAGGAATTATATTTAGCCTAAGATAAAGATTAGATTAATTTATAAGGGAATTATAACTGCAATGATACCCTGTCAAATTGTAATAGGGTTTTGTTTTCTTTTGTTACTCTTTTTCTGATATTGTTATTATTTCTGTTCTACTATCTTTTTTCTTTTTTGTTTGTGATTGTTTGATTTATGTTTCTCTTATAGTATAATAAAAAATATTGGAAAAAAATCAATTAAAAAAATGCTGCTGCTGCTGTAGTCTTGAGTGTTTTCTTGGAAGCTAGTTAACCAGCACATGACATGTGAATAAATACAGATTTAAATCTATATTATGAGGAGTTAAGCACTGCTGCCTGGATAGACGATTCTGTGCATTTTTGTTTCTCTGATGTACAAAGGTCTTTGATCTCAAACCTTTTCATCCCAAGTATGAAGAACAACTCCATGGATTTTGAAAAATATTCATCTAAAATAAATTAAGAGAGCCAGCTTGGGCCATTTCTGCACTCGACTGTTATAGTGCTTTCATTCCATTTTCAACATCCTATGGAATCCTGGAGTTTGCAGTTTAGGAAGGGACCTCAAAGGCCCTAAACTGCAAACTCCAGGATTCCATAGGATGTTGAAAGTGGGATGATAGCTCTATAACAGTCTAGTGCGGAAATGGCTTTGGTGTAGTGGTTTGAACACTGCACTGCAACCCTGGAGACCAGACTTCAGTTCCCATCTTGGCCTTGGAAACCCACTGGGTGACCTTGGGTGTGTCACACATACAGCCTCACAAAACTCTGTGATAGGTTCAGCTTAGGGTCTCTGTAAGTCAGAAAAGACTTGAAGGCACACAGCAACAAGAAGAAGAAGATAAAGAACATTTTAGTAAGACATCATCAAAAGGAAAAAAAATAGGAGCGACTGTGTCTAATAAGGGCCAAAGATTATAAAATAAGAATGGTCCATGGATGAGGGTTATTATAAGAAACAGTACTTTCTCCTTTGAATGTGTGTCCCCACTTTATGAGAAAAATAAACATAATAACACCCATCAGTGAAGCCCTGGAAGCAGGTAACTTATAAATATTTTACTGGCAGAGAAAGGACCCTCAGCTCATGCAAGCACAAAGCAAGATGAAAGATGTTATCCCTTCTTGGTTGAAACACACCAGCACAGTGGGAATGTACTGGTACTTTCATCTGTGTAGTGAGATGCCACCTGCATGCATCAGAAGAGGGGACAGCTAGCAACCAAAAGCTCTCATGTGATGGAAAGATTAGCAGAGAATAAGATTCTACTTTTAAACATTTCCATTTGGAAAAAAATATTTTGTATTAGATTTCAAATGATTACATAGCTATGTATCATAGAGAAAATCTTCCTACCTTTATAGCACAACTTCAGATCAAAGAGAAAAACTAATAAGGACAGATATTTTGGGGAAAACGTGTCATTCTAAAACATGACAAAGAGACTTCATCATTCCAAGGTGGTGTTTGTTTGTTTTTTGTCAATCATATGATTCTTTCTAACCTGCGTATGTATACATCAACTGTATCATTATAGTAATGTTGCACATTCTTAATTAGGAAGCAGCAAAGGGAGAGGGAATTGAAGCAATGGGAATGTTGAATATTTTCCATGAAATATTTTAAGTAGTTAAGAAGAACTCTTTTTAAACAGTTTTATCTAATATGTTTAAATAGCCAAGGAGACTTGGACAGCTTAGCAGGCAGCTGTTGAGACATCCAGCATGGGTATGTCCTGCTGACCAAGCCAAATAATCTATCTTTAATCATGGGACAGTGAATGAACCTGGTACTAATAATCACCAAATACTACTGGGAGGAAGTTGGGACAGCTGATGGTGATGGTGTGAAGAATTACCATGACAGTACAGATCAACAGTTTAATTCAATCTTTAAAGATAATTCAAAGAGGTAATATATGCAATAAGCAGAAATGCCAGTCTGTGTTCTACGCTAGAGAAACAAGACAGTCTTTACACCAGAGGGTAAACAGACACAAGTCAGACATTAGAATATCCCAAAACCAGTAGCAGAACACTTCAACCTTCCTGGACCTTATATCTTGGACCTCCAAGTAGCAGTTCTTGAGAAAAATAGAGGAACATTTGAAAGAGAAATAGCTCAGTTGCAATATATCCACAAACTCCAATGTTTGAACAGAAACAATGGTTTCTTGACACACTACATATATTAACACATGTATTCACCAGCTTATCTATGTTGGTATGCAAAATCTGTCTCCCCTTTTGTCTTTTTGACTAGCCTTTGTGACTATCATTAAGATGACATTTAACAACCCATGAACATGTTTTGCATTTCCATTCATTTTATACTCCCGAATGTGCATTTTCCCATTTCTCCATATGTCTGTCCTAAGATATAGAACAATTAGTAAACACCGGAAACCAAAATTTAATTTACTAGCCTGAATGCCAATAATTGAATTCCTTTAATTTAGTAAGTCGTTGTTCATTAATTCCTTAATTAAGCTGCTAGTGTTGGTCAGGTCACAGGTGCTAGAAAGTTCACTGGTGAACTCAAGAAAACAGATTTTGTTACCAGCTCCTTGAAGAGGTCTGTTTTTGTGCTTTTATAGTCACCTTCCTCCAGACTAGGTTTTTTCCCTGAATGGAGTAGAAATCCCATAACAAGATTGTTATCTGGGAATAGTGGGAGTTTATCACCTCTAGGAACTCTCAGGGTGGGGAAGGTTGTCTCAAACATGGGATTTCATCTTACCTCTTCAGTTCCATTTATCACTCATCTCTGCTGCTCTTTTCATGGCTACAAAAACATGCACTTCACTTATTCATTACATTGTCTGTTAATGGTTAATAAGGAGTGATTTATTTAAGTCAGAGCGCATTATCCAACACAAGTATAGTAATAGGTGGATAGCAACAAAGATTAGTCAGTGAATTAAGAGTGGTGAATTCTTGATCAGATTTTTTTAGTACATCTGAGCTTATACAGAATATTCTTCTGCACAAATAAATAATTCTGCCTCCTTACTCCCAGTCAAGAAGTATAGTCTGCAAAGATCAGTGGCTGAGAAGAGGTCTTGCATGCAGGAGCCAAGGATCTCAATCAGTGTTATTGGCAGTTTTAATGATCCAGCTTATAATAAGCCTACTCTATTCTCAGTTGATTTTACATTCAGTGTATAACTAAAAGAGCGTGTGAAATAGATGTGGTTCCCCCCACCTATCTGAGTGCGTGAGGGTCCTTGCCATGTAAAAACTAATCCTGGAGTCTGCGTGGCATCACCTTTATCAACCTCTGGTCACCTTAGTACCAACTCACAATCATGGTTAAATAGACAGGCTGAGTGTACAATAACACTCCACTTAAGCATCCTTAAGGATTGGAATCTCAAGTTATCTACATGGGAAATAAGCATGCTCTTTAGTAGTCTTTTGGGCTATTTACTATAAGCATCCATAGACATATAAATATAAAATTCCTCTTAGGAAGAAACAAAAAAAAAATGGCAATATCTGGTTGCTTAAGTTTCATTACTATACATTACAGGTAAGCCATTATTACATTACATTACGTTATATTACATTATATTATGTCACATGGCATTCCAGATGTTCACTTCCATATGGGTATTTCATAGCTACTTTATCTCTCTATTCAGCTCTTCAACAGGGTTGGTAATCATTAACATTTAAACCATTTAAAATAGCCTTTTATCTATCATAACCATCAAGTTCTCCACACTTTCCATAATTTTTCATAGTATCTGCAAAGGCATTATAAAAACTTTTGTGTAAAGGCTTTTACATACATAGAATTCTGTTCTTTGTATTATCCTTAACTATCTCAACAGAGCTTGTAATCCATTCAGGTATACATTCTCATCTGTTGAGGAATTTCACATCACTTAAAGAGGCACCTGTGACTGCACAGGCATTTAAAGGTTATTCTCCTTATAAAATCTTAACAGCATTCATTACTACGTGAGTAAATCTGTTCTTAGTGTAGGCTTACTAGTATCAGCATAAATCAGCATTTTAGGGCAGCATTTCAAGACTACCAGGAACAATTGTTCCTGTTGATGAAACAATGCCTTTGTGCATTGGAGCCTTGGTGTAAGCCCATCTGATAAGAGCTATTTCTTGGCTTCTGTCTATTCTCTCTTTATGCTTATCCATCTAATCAGTTGACCAGCCAAAGTAATACCAGAGATGTTGTGCTTTTGTCTATCCAGTTAAACCACAACTCTAACTCAGTGGTGGAGGGGGCTGCAGCATGAAGAGTGTGTCCAATGTGTGCGGGGCATGGTTGTGGTGCATGGGGATGTGGCCAGGGCATGTGGGGGAATGGCTAGGACACGCAGGGGTGTGCCTATGGGCCACGGTGCCTCAAAAACATTGCCACCTGGGCCCGCATTGAGTATGCACGACTTTGGAAAAATGAAACTACACCTACAACTGAACAGCGGTGGACAACTTTTATGGAAAATAGAAATGCGGATATACTTACACAAAGATTAAAAGGGAAATCAGATGAAGACACTAATAAAGAGTGGAAGGTTGTTACAGATTTGGGTTGAGGGTAGACAGAAGGTAATACATTTTTCATGATAGCAATTACTATTCAGGTTAATAGCCAATGAAATATCATGTAACAAGTAAAGTAGAGACATACAGCAGGAACTAACAAATTATAGATTATTAACATTTTATTGCGATACGTGATATAATAAATAGAAGAAATATTTATAATTGTAATCCAGAAAGGAAAGAAGGAAAAACATTTCATGTAAACATTACTGACATATTTGTTTGTTTTATTTGTTGAAATCTGAATAAAATTATAATAAAAAAACCATTGCCACCTGGGGCAAATCACCCTCCCACCCCCATGTCCCTACGTGACTGTGGATAACTCCACTTGGACTTAAGCAGAGGTCCTAACTTGCCTCAACTAATGCACCTGTGAAGAAGTTCATCCTAGGTCAGATTAGTGACTGTCTTCCTTGAGTACAATCATAGACTCTTATTTATATTCCAGTGCATCTGGTATTTTATCCCAGACTGACATTAAAGCTGATACTAGTTTACTATGAATCCCACCACCCACCCATACTCTCAAACAGAACTAACTGCCTGTATTAAGCTGTATGCCATTTATCTTACATTCTATAAGTGATGACAGGGTAAATTCTGTCTTAAAATGTGTATGAGCAGCCAGCAAGTTGGCCACTGAATAGTCTCTGGCTTGTAACAACTGAGTGCAAAGAAGGATGGGGTGAGTAAAAAGCAGAATGGGAAGGGTTGGGAGAGGAACAGAGAGAGAAACTGAAAGACAAATAAATGGAGGATAGGATTGAGGAAAGCTTTTCACTTGTGTGTCCAAGAGCCAAGCACTCAAGGATTACAAAGGGGCTATTATGGCTCACCTCAGATAACTTATCAGGTATATTATACAATAAGGTACAATAGGAATCAGTTCAGAATAAAATCAGTGGGGGAAGAGTGCATTTCCACTCTCCAAGAAAGACTCCAAATACTTTAATTCATACAGAACTAAGGGTGGTGTGGGGACTCTCTTTTAGCCTAAAAGGCTTTTCTGAAAGGACACAAAAATATTATATAATTGTATATTATGTCACAGTATGCAACAGAAACTAGTTCACAGAATAATCAATAGAGAGAAAAGGAATGTATGAACAATGCACAATATCCTGAAAGACTCCAAATGCCTTCTTTACCTATAGGTCCAAGGAGAGGATTTTGAAAGTCTCCTGGGAGCTTGAGGAGTTTGTTCTCTTGCTGAGCAAATAAATCACACCCTTCTATCTCTGTTCCTTCTTCTTTTCTTTTTCTTCTTTTCCGTTCTTATGTTTTTCTTCTTTACCAAACTTAGCTGTTCTGTTCTGCAAACCCAGCTGTCTTGGATTCAGAAAGTCCCCTCCTCCACAAACATTGCCTTCTCAAAGAAATCATAGTCTGATAATCTGCCAAACAATGGAACCATGTTTTCTCCAATTTTAGTACAGACTTGTCTCAGTTTACAAAGCCTCTAACCAAAAAAACTCATTTTTACAAAACTTTGTTATACTTGTGCAGTCCCCTTTCCTTCTCATCCTCTGCCTAGCTGACAGTTTTTTAGCATCAGCACTGAGAGCTGTCTCCAGATTCAGTGACTGAGCATGCATGAACAGCAAAACAGAGAGAAAAGGGGAGACCAAACAATCCTGCCTCACCGGTTCCCCCACTGTGTTAGCATAGGCCTGTAAGTTTGGCCGCCAAAATAGAAATTATAAAAAATGAAGGCTGGTGAAGGAAAACACCATCCTTAGATGCAGTTTATTTTCAACAGTGTATGACAGTGGTTCTTAACCTTTTCTTTATTGGGTACTCTCTGCAAATATAACTTGTTGCTGGGGATCCTCAAAATTTACATATTTAAAATTAATTTAGATAAATATTAATTATTAAATATTAATTAATTATTAATTAAAAGTTTCTGGGGTCTAGGATTCAAATCCCTGCTCAGATACTGGATGTCCTTGAGCAAGTCACATTCTCTCAGTCTCAGAGGAAGGTAAAGGCAAACCCCATCTGAACAAATGTTGCCAAAATTCCCCTGTGATTTAGGGTTGTCGTAACTCAGAAGTGACTTGTAGGCACAGAACAACAAAGTGCCACAGACAGGGAAAGGTTCTTTCTAGGTATCATGTCTTTCCCCTTTTAGAACTGACTCATGGTGAACCTAAGGCGAACCTGTCATGGAGTTTTCTTGGCAAGATTTGTTGCCTTTACCTTTCTCTGAGGCTGAGATAATGTAACTTGCTTGAGGTCACCTAGAGGGTCTCCATGGCCAAGTGGGGATTCAAATCTCCAGCCTCATAATTTGGGCACACACACACACACATGTGATGCCATGTCCCTTTTGTCAGGGACACAGCAGCAAGGGGTGTGGGTGCCAAAAGACACAGCGTCAGCCATGTGCACGGACCCCGGGTTAAGAACCACTGGTGCAGGGAATACATAGTGATCATAGAAGTCCCTAAGTACTGCCTTACCATGCATCTGTTACTTAGTGCAATGCGGCTGTCAATCAGGATGCAGGAAACTGATGTTTCCACTCCTGCCTGCAAGTGATCTCCAGCACAACAACCAGAAACACAATCCCTGTCACAATTTGTCCTTTCACTCATGGGAGAGTTATGTAGAAACATTAGCATTCTACATCTTGATTGCCAGGAGAACAAACCTCCATTGCGCACTGTGGCTGATGCTATGTAATCCCGATTAGGGGAGGGATGGACAGACCAGAAGATACTTATTTAAACATCTAGATCTAGAATCTCGGTCCAATATTTTCTGTTCGCAAAATGGTTTTGGTGCAAAAGCATCCATATTTTTTCTGCACAGAGAAATCTTGACGAACTCTTCAAATGCAGGGAGAAATGAATGAAAGTCCTGCTGTTCTATTATTAATCTAGATGGTATTTCCAACTATCAGACTAGGAAATGTTTAATAGAGAATATTCATTCCTGCCTAGTATTTATGTATACATAACTGAACTGAGCTGATGTAAATGAGGCACATTCTGGAGCTATCTCTGTTCTTGCCTTGGCTCAGAAAGCACATGTTTCCATTCTGGAGTGTCCCTATCTCCGTTACCAATTCAGCTGCCATAAGAGCTGCAGGAGGTTCAAGTTTCCATTGGTTACACTTACCCATCCAACCTTACTGATCAGATCTAGCAGCACAAGAGCAATTTTCTACAAGAGGCAGCAGAAACCTCTTCCGTCGCGTGCTATCCTAGATAGCCAAAAATGCAAATTTCTGCCTGAAGAGCAGTTCATACATAAAACAGATAAAATTTAAGGGCTCTGAGTATGTGTATAATGTAATTTATCATGGAGATGTGCCCTGCGTTTAAACACACAGACTGGTTTGGAAAGGGAAAGAAAAATAAAAAGGTCTCTTAGAAAATGATTACCCTTTCATCTAAGTCAACAACTATGATACTGTGATAGACACCAGCAGTTGTGTCACATTGTTTTATCTGTGTAATTACATCAGGAACACAGGAACTGTCTGGGAAAGATAAGATTAAGTGAAGCTGTTCTTGTTAGTTTTGCTGTTCATGGCTTTGGGATTTATAGAATGGCTTCGTTTTTGGATGCTGCCTCCAATAACTTTTCTTTAGTTCTGAAGCTCTCCAGTCCCCCAAATGGTGCGATCAAAGAGTTTTCAGCGCTGCTTCAATTTCATTATAGATGGAATCAGATAATACTTAGAGCAAATTTAGGGATGGACAAGCCTGTCTATTATTGATCTGTGTCAGTTTCTCATAAATTTGGTAACATTTCCATGCTAGTCTGAGAATATATATCCCCCCCACTGCACATCTCTATGGTCATTCACACTTAAAGGCAAAGTTATATTTAATAATCATTAAATATACACCCCCTTATATATAATATATAATTGTCTTTTTCTTTTTTCTTTCTTTTTTTCTTTTTCTGTTTTTTTTTAACAGTGAACTTTGATGGGTAGGTAATCTTTGATATGCGTAGAAATCTAGGAGGTTGTGTGCTTTAGTAATTAGCTAAGACTAAATTTCTCCAGCATCCTTGACATTTGGAAATTCCTACTTGAAGGAAAGCAATTTTGAAGATGCAAAAGGCTCCAACTGAGGTTGGTCTTCTCCATGGTCATCTAAAAGCTTGTTTTCCTGGGTTAACTAGAGTTTATTATCTACAACGACTGCTGTGTCAGAATGTATCTGTACTGTGAAGTTACACCCATCTGATACCACTTTTAATTGCCATAACATCAATCTAAGGAATAATGAGATTTGTAGGCTGATGAGTTCATAAGAATACTCTGCTACAAAGATCTATTAGCTTCACAAAAGACCTGCCCTTGAGACCAAAACTGCTCTAGCACATTTCTTGATCTGGATCAAGATGGCTGTAAGCATTTTTGGACTCTCCAAAGGGATGTATTTAAGGAGATTGTCAGTATGAGTGTTTTATATCAACAGTTAAAATAATACCACTCCTTACTCCTGCACCAAACTGTAAAATAAATCATGCAGCATAACAGGAAATAATACAAGTGGTATCAGTTTACGTAATGCACACTGCTCACAAGATTCAGGTTTTTATGCCCTGAAATTTAGATTGGCTGAATGTAGACTTCACTGAGGATACACAGGCCTGATGATAGCTTCCACCTTCTGCAATATTCATCTAAAAGGAGCACAGATGTTAGGAGTCTGTCTCCCTAATGCAACCTGAGAGTCATGCAAAGCTTGTATCATTATGCAGAAGTGTTTTCTGCAATGTGATCATTATTTCCTTCTTCCTCTGATTTGCTTGGGCTGTGCCAAGAAGACTCAGCTTGAGATTAAAAATGGCAAAGCCCTCAAGGCATCGTGTCTTTTTATATCCAGGATTCTAGCCCTCTCCCCCTCTCATTATATCCATGTAGCACTGTTGAATAAGCACATCATAGCTATGGCAAGGTGGGCAGCCTGGAACCCCCGAAACCTTTAGAACAACAATTCCCACGACCCATGGGAATACACTGGCTGGGGCTGATGGGAGTTGTAGTCTTCCACACCTAGAAGACAACTGGTAGCCTGTGCCTTGCATTTGCGTAATCTGATCACAGAAGTCTGTAAACACCATGTATGAAGTGTGGACAGATTTGTACAGATTTCATTTCTGCAGAAAAAGCTGAGAAATTTCACTTGTTTTTATCAATGCTCTTTTCCTCAAAATTCTTGAAGCTTTTTCAAACTGGAACTTGGAATTTGCCTCACAATGTCACTTTAGGTAAAAACGAGAATTAGGGGGCACTATATCTATTGATTTTCCTCTAAGCATGCACCCCATTTTATACCAACACTCAAGCCTCTCTATTTTCCAGTGGGAGCTCTGGGTCTAGCTTTGTACTACAAATCACCATTGGAACTTTGGCTGAAATGTTCACCTGAATTTTGTAGCATCAATATCAAGGGAATAGCAATCACCCTGAAAAATGCTGTGCCTTTCTGCTGCGCTTACTGGAACAGTGAACCCTTGTGGTAGGGTTGCCAGGTGTCACTCAGTGATAAGGGATGCCCCTCATTTGAGGGCAAGAAATTACATCCCTTATAGGGCTGACTAGTATCCCTTATTACAAGGGACGTCTCCTATTTGAGGACTGGAAAGCATTTCTTTTATTGTAGTTTGAATGAGATACCACAAAATCCAATATTTTGGTGTGGGCCATTTATGAAGACAGAAATATATGCATCACATAATTTATAAATATGGACAATACATCTCTGAGTTAATTGAAGTCAACACTTTTATTTGGTATTTAGATAGAACACAAAATATAGCTACTTTCTAATTGTCATGAATTTTGGATATCTGTTTTTGCTGTTTTGAAAACTTGGCAATGCTGCCTTGTGGTTACTTGTGTTATTCTTGCCAAATATAATCATATGCTATATATGAGGAAAATGGTTGCATATTATATCAAGTTGTGAGCATAACAACCCAGATCATCCTAGGTATGTGCAGGCCTTAGCTAAATCAATTAAAATAAACTAAGGCAGCTTGTGATACAAGCAGCTTGTGACCCATGCGCACCATCCTGAGCACTAGTGATCATGAATTTTCTCCATACCATAGCAGGAAGTTACATTTGTGAATATTCCCTCCATCACACAAGTAGATGTTATCTACCTTCTTGTATCTTCATACTCTCCAACATTTCAGAGATGAAAACTGAGACACATGTGGCAAGGCAATATCAGAGTGTGCTCAAGATGGAAGAAGATATTAATGAGGAAGGAAAGAAACAAAATAGGAGAGGCTGTAGTCTGCCCCTCCTCCCTGCTGGATTAATCGAGTGGATAATATTTTTGCAATTTGAACTGAGTTTACAGCAACTGAAGCAAGCTGAAGACAAAAGGGGAAAATGGGAGGGGGAGACAGAATCTGGAACATTTAAAAAGCAGCTGAAAAGTGGAATGGCAGAGGATTAATTAGAACTGTCATTGACTAACTGGGACAGTTTTGATGGTGGTGGATGTCATTCCCAAACAACTATCCATACCATGAAACCAAACAACTGGATTTTAGGCGCTTTCCATCAGAAGTCATTGACTTCTACACACATCCTTCTGCATTTTTTCCTCCATTTCTGGCAAGAAACTCTACAACCTACATCTAAAATGATGGCTTTGGGCCTTTTTGCTTCATGTATTTTTTTTCTTGGATATACCAGATGGGAATACACAGAAGTGGTTCACACTCTTGATCGTGCATTAAGTAGCAAGCCTGGCATGGTTTTGCGCTTACAGTATTGGACTGGAGCTTTGGAGATGCCCATTCAAGATCTCACTTAGCCAAAAGTTGAGCCAGTCAGTTTCTCTGCTCAACCTACCTCACCAGGTTTCTGTGAGGAAGAAATGAGGAAGAAGAAAGAACAGTCTTGATCCCTATGGTAGAAAAGTGGGATATAAATAAGAGACAAGTAAGTTAAGTTGTGGCTAATCAACAAGAAGCACATAAAAGGACAATCCAGAGAAGAGCATCAGCTGATCTACACTTTGGAAAATGGTCCTCTGTATTCATCCAAAGCTGTTCCCAAAAGATACATAGAGATCATGGGGTGTCAGATAGAGCTTGCATACTCTCTTTACCACAGACCAAGGCGAGATCTAAATATGTTTATCCTCTGATCTTATCCTTGCCAAATGGTTAGCTGCATTCATTCACCCAGAATTGTCCTCCCCAAAGACAGTTGTGGACTGTTTGTTTATTTTACCATCTGTGTTCTCCCACAATGCAGCAAGCATTAAAAGTGCATAAGAAATCTGTATTTTGTAGGAGACCAGAAGATAAGCAAGCAGACAACTGACACATGCAAGATAAGGGGTGTGTGTGTGTGTTTGAGTGTGCGTGCGCACATGCACATGCCAAAGAGGATAGCCCCTTTGCCTAACCCTATCCCAGGGTTTACAACTTTGATATGAAATTAATCTAACCCACCAGAGAGGTCACTGGGATGTGCACGTAGGCAATAAAACAGTCCTACAATCTAAAAGGAGAAAAAAACCCAGACCAGGCCAGTAAATATCCCCAGTCACGTAGCAACAGAAAGACCTCATGTTATATTGCCCTGGTGGACAAATGGTCTTTAACCTTTTAAGGAGTCCACTTGAAGGGAGTTAAAGTGTTGGGCACTGGAAGTAATAAAAACCTTATCAAACCATCTCCAGATGCCCACACCACAGCCTCAAAACGGAGGAAGATCCTATTATTTAGATGATCTTCTGATATCAGAGAAATGCCAAGTGTGGAGATGTTTTTGCTTTCTGCCCTGCTTGTTTGTTTTCCGTGGGAAAGGTTTTGCCTTCAAAGTAAATTTTTCCTACAAATAGTTCATGTTTTAAGGCTAGAGAGGACACACACAGCACAGAAAACAAAAGGACACAGGCAGGATTGCGAAGAAGAAAAGGCGATGCCACGCTGTGATCCCTGCCTCTCTAACAGAAGACTTCAGGAGAGGCATAGCATATTATCCTATTTTTCAACTATCCTATTCTTCATTCTTTAAGTCTATTAGCCCTTGAATGAATGTGTGTGTGTGAGCTTATGTACAAACTATTGTTAGTCAATAAAGCTATTCATTGAATCTCTTTGTGTGATTTCTGACTGGGCCCAACTCCGTAAACATTGGGTTAAAAAGATCCTAATTACCCTGCCCTCTTTGCATTGCTAAAACAGTGCTCAGAGCTAATTTTTCCCCACAAGAGACGATTTTGACAGCGTTTGGAATTCTTTAAAGGAGTCCTAAGCGAGCAGGGTAACACCATCCGGTTTTCTCAACATTGTTTACTGTTGCCTCCTGTAAAGGCATCAGATGAAATATCCTCTTGTCTGAAGCTTCCAGCAACAGCACAGTTAAGGATTATCCGTCATGCTGCAGTGCTTTATCACGGTAATTATATCAGGAACAAGTTTACTGTTTGAAAAAGAAGCAAGATTACAAGAAGCAATCCACCAAACCGGCAGCAGCGGCGCAGCAAAGAGATATGCAACAGAGAAGACGAAAGAATACATTACATGGATCTGGTGGTGACTAGATTTATGCAACTCTGCAGATGCTGCTGTAGCAGTCGTCCAAAACCACTTTTCTGAAAGTTCATCCAACGGTGATACTGAATCATTTGAAGTCGCAATGGGAGAAAACTTTTTTTAAGTTTTACTAACTTCAACTAACTAACTAACTAACTAACTCAAAAGTGCCTTCATATGCAGAATGGAAAAGGTGAGTTTCTTTTCTTTTTTTAGACCAAAAACAGATTTTCCATCTAGGCCCAGAAGGAGTGGTTGGAGAAAAAGAGGAAGAAAGCTGTAGTTAAACAACATCTGGAAGACTACATAAGCCACATTCCTACACTACAAGCTATAGGTTTGAGTTCATATGACTATGTTCCTCCATGCTCCCTCATGTAGAAGGCTAGAACTTTCATGGAAAATCTCACTTATCCCCACATCTGTTTCCAAATGTGCAGAGGATTTGCATGCATGCATGTCAAACATGTCATTCATCTGACTGATATCACAAAGTGTGGGTTCACAGCTCTACTACCTCCCGAGGACTAGGTCTTTGCACAGGTCTATAAATTCTGTTGAAATGAATTGTATCGATTCTGCACCACTTGCAAAGCTCTTGGTTCAATGCCTTGTTTTGGGCAGTGATCTTAGTGTTGTTTGTTTTATCTTGGACACCGATCAACATACAAATCAACTACTGGGTTGCATATGTACTTTGATTTATCTTTCACAGCTGTCAGGAGATGCTTCAGTGATCTGAGCCAGTTCTTGATTTCTTAATACAGGTTTGGCATACAAAATTCACCTGCATTGTCAAGGGAACATTACACAAGGTGTTAAGCTATGAGATTCTTTCCCCAAATTGATTTCTTAAACACACACACCCTGATAGAGTTAGCACTCTGGACTGGGTGTGGTTGGGAGAATAGTACCTATCCCTTTCACTTCTTGTTCTTGTGGCTACTCAGAATCTTCCAGTTGCTTCTTTATAGAAAAGCAGATTGAGGAGCAGTTTTCAAGGGATGAACGGCAAGAAGGGAAAAAGGTGGAGCAACCGTTATTTTCCATCTTCTCAGTTCCCATCAATGCTCCTCAGGAAGCTTTTTGTTAAAAACAAACAAGCTCTGTGCTATCAGGTGAAGGTATCACAGTTAATGTTAATTCGCATTATGCTGATTTCCTGTTTATTTGCTTTTGTCACACTCACGGTCTTCCTGTATCACTCTAACCCACAAATATTTTTTTCTTCACTTTCTCTTTTTAATCAGACTGTGAGTTGGATTATGCATAAGCACTGAAAATAAAACTTCAAAGAAGATTTTGCTGGATTCTTTCTCTGCCAGACCTTGCGGATGGGTGGGTTGGCATGGGACTGGTTGTGATTCAGCATCTGCACTACTATGTCTCAGATTCCAATAAGTATCATATGCAGTTGGGCTGTTGGTTGCACTGTCAGGAGCTGCTGCAGTAGTATGATATCTTGCACCTTCATTTGTGACACTGATGTTCTGTAAGGGCTCCATCCCTTGCTCCTATCCACTTTGAGATAGTGTGAGAGATTAAAGTTTTCTGTGTCACTTGGCCTGAAGTTTCTACAAAATAGGCTCTCTCTGTTTGAGGAATAAAAATGGGCAGATAACACCTAAAAAAGAAATCCCTATTCAGGAACATTATTCTTTCCAAACACAAAAGGGCATCCAAATTACAAAAAGCCTCTCATGTGAACAGAGGTGAGCTGTTACCTCCACACAATATACTCTGCTTGCTTTCTTATGGAGAGAGAAAATTGGAATTTTGGAGCAGTGTTTAATGAAAAGGCTGGTTGCTGTGCTTTTCACATTTTTCCTTTATACTGTCAGTAAAATACACAGCTGTGGCAACACCTTAACGTTTACACTCTAGTAACTACCTGCGATATTTGTGCGCTATCCCTGCAATGCCAGAGAGACGCCATTAGTTTCAATATATGGACATAAGAACTGATCATGCAACAGTAAACTGAAGGCCCATTTGGTCAACCTGTCACCTGGCCAGCCGTATGCCCATGAGGAAATGCATCAGCGGCATGAAAAAGGTAGCCTTTAAAGCAGGGGTCTGCAATTGTGGAAGGCCTGGGAGCCACATTAAACCCACAGGAGACCTTGGAGGGTTGCATGCGACACACAGCCACCCAGGAAAAAAGGAGTAAATTTTAACAGGAAGTGAGCAGCTGCTGCTTCCTGTTCCTTTCCTGTGATTAAAAAATAAAATAAAAATAAAAGCTTCTTCTGGGCCCACAGTGGTGGCAAGTGGGGGAAACATGGCAGAAAGGCCCTTGTGCCCCCTAGAGCACATTTGATGGTAGAAAATACGGGAGCTCAGGGTTGCAAAAATAGCTCTGAGGTTTGCACACAGCTTGTGAGTCACATTTTGCCCACACTAGGGCCTTTCTGCACTACACTATTATAGTGCTATTATTCCACTTTCAACATCCTGTCAAATTCTGGAGTTTGTAGTTTATTGAGGCCAAAGAGCTCCTTGGCTGAGAATTCTGAATGCCCCCTCCCAAACTGCAAACCCCAGGATTCCACGGGATGTTGAAAGTGGAATAGTTGAACTATAACAGCCCTAGGTTTTTATCTCTAGCCAGGTAATAGAGATAACCCGACAAATTAGAGGTCAGAAGTGCGAGAGCTCTTGTCAGTATTCTCAGAAGATTTGCAGATTGCATCACACACTGTTTTAACACATTTAGATTAAATAGCATGGATGGCCCAAACTGTGAAGTGGACAAAATAGTCAAATGCCCTGCTGCAAAAAGAAAAAAGAAAAGAAAGGGAACAGAAAGAAAAGAAAGAAGACGGGGAGGCAAATCAAGTCAAACCATCCTATAGTCCAGTTTCTTAATGCTGCAAATGAAGAACCGGGGGATCATATTGCCCATTTCAGCAGTACCAAGGGTCTATACAATGGCAGCTCACTGACAGGAACATTAGTTCATGAATCATCATCAATCAACCTGGTATCTACAGCTCAACAAACCACAACCCAGCCACTTTATTCTAGTCATTTTGACATTGAAGCCCCAGAGGGAACAGGCCTATTGGAAAAAGAAATGCATATTCTGGCTGCAAGAAATGAGGCAGGTCAATCAAAGCCTTGATCTTGGGGAACTCAGGCTTCAAGATATCAAAAACCTTGTCAAGTTTGTGGTGGTAAGACAGAAGTAAAAGAAATGCCACATTTTTTTTTTGTTTTCCTCCCTTCCCAGCAATTTTCAATTTTTTAAAAAACATAAACCCTCCCCACATACATACCCAGAGACACATTGATGCTAACATTATAATTAGATATTTTAATTAAATTAATTTTAATTTTTAAATTTATTTATAATTCCTTTTTAACACTGATATACATAACAAATTTTCCAACAAAATACAAAATGATCAGTACTCCATTCACAACCAATAAATTGATTTTCTAAAATTTATTTATATTAACTGTTTTAATTTTTTAAAAAAAAATTATAAACCCACCTCCATTTTAAATGTCATTTTGTGCAATTTCACAGCATTTCCAAAGACTGTTATTGGGAGGTGGGGAGGACAGTCTTTCTGTTTGCCATGTTGTTTCCCTTTCACCATGTCCCCTGCAATCCCCATTGGAGTCTTTTTTTTCCCCTCATTGATGTTTGGCAGCAGGTATAGCCAGTGAAAATTATGATAGACAACAACAAGAACAGAATAAACAGAGAAGGAGGAGGAGAAAGCCCAGAGTGTGTTGCATCAGCATTGTTAGAGGTGCTGGCTGTTCATCATCTGGCATGAAGTGCTGGGCTAGTAGTAAGCTATTTACAGTCAATAACACTTACCTGTTCAGGGGGAAGCAGAAACATAGTCAAGAATCTGTCCAAAGGTCCAGGAATCCAGCCAGCTAATGGTCAGACAGTCCAGGGTCAGAAAATCCGAGCAAGCAATGAGCAGGGAATCTAGAGGACACAAGGAAAGGGCTGGCAAACATATGAATTGTTTCTGGTGTACAGCCACTGCCCTCTGCCTTCCTTACAAAGGCTGGAGCCAGCTGGCTCTCATCCCAGCCTGATTAGCTCCTGATGTGCTTGTGTCTGCGTGTCCTCCTTCAAGACTGCTCTTCACCTGGGGAAGCTGAGTCCTGGCCCATAACAAGCATAGTCTTTGGTGCTTCTTTCTGTAAATGTGATTGTTGATGATCAGCTGTTTCATTCTAGCAATCAATCATTTGTTGGCCAGTCTTTGGTCTGCTCCTTAGCCTCCTCTTTAGCAGCTGCACCAAACAACAAGGGTCTGTTTTGTTGGTGATTGGGGTGCTACAGGATGATATTTCTATCCCCCTCTTGCCAGTCATCTGTGCTGCAATGAGGAGTTGTGATGGGGGTCTTCTTCTGATTGTTGCACTGCAGATTGCTGCTAGGAGGGGGCTGGAAATGTCATCCTGGAGTACCTCAGCACCCAGCAGGAAATACCTCTTTTGCTTGGTGCGATTGATGGATGCTAAGATTGGTCTGGGAGGTTGTTTGCAATCATGGCAATAGTGCCGCAATAGTAAAGAAGAATGGAACAGATTCAAATATGTAAGTCTAGCTTTTTCAGTCATAATTGCTCAACAAGATTCCAGTTTTTATACATGTTTCTATGCATATTTTTCAAATGGACGCATGGATGCATTCATAGATACATGAGCCCATTGATCCAAGAGTTGTAGAAATGCATTCAATGTCTTTTTTAACATTTTCCAAATGTCTGTGTGTCTCTTTTTGGTTTTTATGGAGCCAACTATAACTGAATATTGGAATACTGAAATCCCAACATATTTTTAGCAACAGAACAACAAATTATATATTAAGTTTCACACTGTCCAAGCATGATGTAGTGGTTGGAACATTGGACAATGACCTTGGAGAACAGGGTTTGAATCCGTGCTTGACCATAGCAACCCACTGGAGTAGCCCTGCACAAGTCTCAGCCTCAGGGGCAAAGACAAACCCCTCTGAACAAATCTTGCCAAGAAAACTTAGTGATAGGTTTCCTTTAGAGTCCCCATAAGTCAGAAGTCACTTGAAGGCATGCAACAACAACATTGCCTCAAAAGTTTCATGCAACTAATAAGGGGTCAGTGCAGAACATGACTACAGGATGCTTCTGTCTGTGCTGCTCAGCAGTATTTCATTTTGATGTAAGCTTTAAGCTATATATATATATATATATATATATATTCACACACATACACATATATAAAATATATGTATATTTACTACAGTAAATACACGTTTAATAAAATACAGAAAGTCTACTATAAATAGTTTACTCTTTTGTTCTCTCCAAAATTCATAACTGAAAATCCCACAAACTTATAAAGTTTAATCACTGCAATTGCAGGTCCTTCTCAGCTCCAATTCTCTTCCTCTTTCTGAATTGAATTAGTAAGTACAGCCCCTTTTTAGACTCTCCTCATGCAATGGACCAAACCAATAATTCATAGACGTTATATGTGTGTATTCTCAAAGGCACTTTCCTCCTTTTTCTCTCTCTCTACGTTCCTACAATACAAGGAAAGCCCAGAAATATATGGATTTCCAATTGCAAATTTTACCTATGTTCAAGTTTGGGCTAGGAAGTGCAGATCTGACAAATCTGATTTGAATTAAAAACCTCAACAGAATCGATTTCTCATCTATCTCTAGGCACGTGCGTCTTTTTATTGGTAACACACTCATTATGGAGTGCCTCCTTACAAAGCTGTAGGAAACATCAAACCCTTAGTCATCTAGGAAACAAGATATAGGCCTTTGAATTTTCCACTGTCTTTTTAATGGGTGTGTCGATTTTATTGGTCTGTTTTCACACCAGTCCCAAAGATTTCAGCTGTGCTTTGCTGCTTCTACTGCTCTTTAAATTGTTTTACTATTAGTATCTTGTAAAGAATTTTTTAATATGTAAATTGCTCTGGGTTATGTTAATAGTATATTAATATTTCAATATTTTATTCAGCAATTATTGCATAAGAGTCAATAGCAACAAGCTGTGTGGGTCTAATTGCATATATCCACAAAATTGTCACCACTGGATGTAGCCAGCTGGATATAGCATCACAGTCTGTGTGCTGTATTTCCCATAAATGCATTGTGCTCAGAACAGTTCATGGAAAACTGACAATTTAAGTACCATAATTCAACCCATAATTGTGCAACAGCCCTAAGATATAATAAAAACTATAACAAAATGGCAACATAGCACTGGGAGTTTTGCAATTAGGTCTTCATTCAAAACGTATCAAAAGTACAAATGACTATCAACCATATCAATAGGTCAATTAACAATTATTGAGTACTGATACCATCAAGATTATATTCATTTGGCAGTCCCTATAAGGAGAGCTTAAAAAAGATACCTAGTTCAAGACTACAAGAAGAAAAGGATAAAACTAAACTACTCTTAAAAGGACACGCCAAAGCAAGCCAGACATATATATTGCACCCCTAAATGAATGGCCTTTCTGCCCTATTATAGTGTTATTATTCCACTTTCAACATTCTATGGAATCCAGGGGTTTGCAGTTTAGGGAGCGGCATTTAGAATTCTCATCCAGACAGCCCTTTGGCCCCAGTAAACTACAAACCCCAGATTCCACCGCATGTTGAAAGTGAAATAATAGAACTATGACAGTGTAGTACTGAAAGGACCAACAGTGCATCTAGATTACACCAGAGCTATAGCATTCTGAACCACTTTAACTGTCATTATTCTATCCTAAGGAATGCTGAGATTTGTAGTTTGGTGAGGTATTTAGAATTCTCTCCTAAAAATTTTTAGTGAACCAGTTTGGAGTTGTTAAGCACTAAAGCAACAGCTTTGAAATCCCCTCATCACATAATTCTAATATTTTAAGATTAGTGCTCTGTTCTTTCCAAGATGGCAAAAACTCTTTTCAGAGCCAGTGTGGTGTGGTTGTTTTCACATTGGAGTACAATTCTGGGAGACCAGGGTTTGAATCTTGACTTGGTTGTGGAAACCCAACAGGTGACCTTGAGCAAAACACACTCTCTCAGGCTCAAAAGTGGGCAATGGCAAGCCCCCTCTGGGGAAATCTGGCCAGGACAACCCTGTGAGAGATTTGCCTTAGGGTCACCATAACTCTGAAATGACTGGAAGGCACACTAAAGCAACAACAAAACAGGCATCTTTTGTTTTGGTCTGAAGCCGGAGTGTCCTGACATTATCATTTTTAATTTGAGCTGTGCCAGTGGACTGGGTGTAGCCACTATTTTAATTTCCAGTATTAGGTGAACCTCAGTGAGTGAAGTAGATGCATTCCTCAAGATTAGCACTTTAATAGAAAATATGGTACCAGAAGAACTAATAACATGGAAAAAACAAAGATAAGTGCCTATGCCACAAACTAAACTAAAATAATAAAATAGTTCAGTTCAATGTAGTTCAGCAAACTTTTTTTATTCAAAACTAAACAATATGCACAGGTGAAATGAAATAACCAGGGCCCTTTTCGCATGGTGTTTTCCATGCAAAAGGGCGCCTGGAGCGTCATGCAATCGTGAGGAGCGATCTGCATGAAGTACTCACAATTGTGCAATGTTTCAGGTGCCAGCAGACGCCGATCACACGTCTTTTCATTTTCGGCTAGAAGCTGAAAATGGTGCACGATTGTGCATTGCTTCCAGGCCCCGCGTGCACTTACCTGGTGTGCGGAGCCTCTGGAGCCATGGCAGGCACACTTCCTGCCCCAGTGCAGCCTGGGAAACTCCCAGGCTGTGCTGTAGAAGGAAGAGACGAGGCTCTTGCACAAGCAGGCAGCTCATGCAGAGCCGAAGGACCCCGGACACGAGAGCCTCTCACCAGAGGCTGTTCATGTGATCCCTGCACCCCAGCGCTGGAAGAAGGTAAGGTACGGAAAGGGCCCAGGTGAGGTGAACCTTGAATAAGTAAATAAAAATAGTTTGGAACTTATAGAGACCATTTGAAGGTTTGTTCTAAAATGTATCCAGAGATGACTTTTTATTTCCCCAGCTTTCATTTTTCCTATGATTTCCATTTTGGTGGCCAGACTTACAGATCTATTTCTCTTTTTAACATGCTGATAGGGACCTGGTGAGGCAGGCTGATCTGTTCTCCTCTTTTCTGTTTGTTTTGCTATTCACTCTTGCTCAGTAAGGGATCTTGGAGTCAGCCGTTATTTATATTGTCTGTTGTAGTAGACACACAAAGCTACAGTAGGATTTGGCTAGAGTAGAATCCTCCTCTTTCCTCAGCTCATGCTTTGTTTATTGCATTACACTTGCACAACTTGACAGTGAAAACCTGTATGTCTCCAGCCCTCCTTTCCTCTCCTAACACTTCCAATGCTTCTAAAAACAAGGAGAACAAGGAGGAAAAGAGGGGCTGGACATGTGTAGAAAGCCTTTGTACAAATCAGCTTAAATGTCAGAGGCCTTGGTAAATGTGGAATGCCTGTCATGAATCAATCAATTTTGTCAATTTTGACCCCTGTCCCCATTTTCTTCTATTGTATGTTCATTGTAACCCATTTCCACACAAATCTCTATTTCAAAAAATCTGTTCAAAACATGCATGCATTTTCATGCATGTATATACTATTTTGTGCATTACCCTTATGTATATATTTTTATATACATTTTCTGCTTGGGGAACATTGCCCAATTCCAAAAAGTGTTACTACGACCCTTTTTTCACCTTACCTTTTCCCGGTGCTGGAGTGGGAGGTTCACGCACGAAGACTTTGGAGGAACGCTCCCGCGTCCCTCCTGCTTGGGCTCCGTAGTGGCTTCCTGGTTGCTTGAGCGCCCCGCCTCTTCCGTTGGTAGTGCAGCCTGGGACCTCCCAGGCTGCACTGAGGAGAGAACGAGCAACTGGCCCAGCTCTCAAAGGTCCGCACACCAGGTAAGCGGGGCCCCGGAGCGATGCGCGAGTGCGCAGCATTTTCAGCTTTGAGCTGAAAATAAAAAAATGCGTGCACGGTCCGCATCAGGCCCTTGAGCATCGCGCAAATGCGAGTGCGTCATATGGACTGCTCCTCACATTTACGCGATGCTCAAGGGGCCCTTTCGCTTCAGAAATTCCGTCCAAAAAGGGCCTACCAAAAGATTGCAGTTCACATGTTGATTCAAGAAGGGTAAATCAGGTGGTTACATAGCACAAGGAGGATAAATCTGGCACTTGCATAGCAAAATGTGGCATGATGGTGAAAAATGCCGAACACGGAGAAATATTTTTTTCATATTTTTATTTTATTACTAGTGTATGTTACTCGGCATTGTCTGGGATTTTATTTTCTCATAGGTAATACTTGTTAGAAAGATTTGAGCTCCTGTGTCTCTAATTCCCCAAACTGTCTTGTCCAGTACCTGTTACTTTTCCTCATATTCTCCAATCCAATCTGTATTCAGAGTTATTAATATGCAGAAGCTGGATTCCTGAGGGAATATGCTGCCCTCCTCTTGCTGCTAGGCCTCGTATCCACAGCAACTGGCCTATTCAAGACATGCCAAAGAGCTCTCTGGCTGAGAATTCTAAAAGCCCCTCCCTAAACTACAAACCCCAGAATTCCATAGAATCTTCTTAGACAGCCAATCATATGAGGTCCTCTCCTGACACAGCCAATCATATGAAGTCTGTCTGACACAGACAAACAAACTTTAACTTTAATATATTAGACGAAAGGTGTTTTTTTTTGTTCAAATGCATGTTCTCAGAGGTGGGTTTAGTCATAGGTTTTTGAAAAAGAAGCTTCAATAATTACGATAGGTATGAGTTTCTACTGATATTTTTGACATGGTCACGCACGATTTTATCTTTCAAAAATTTTTTTCATTTATAATGGCTACTTGGTATTTTCCTAATTACAGAGGAATTTGGACAAACAGCCTTCATGAACTGCTGTCTGAAGTGATCACCATTTGGATGACGATCTGTGTTGCTGTCATCTTTTCTTCAGTTTGCGAGGGTAGAAGGAAGAGGCTCTTCGCTCTGCAGCATGGTGCCATTTGGTTGAACAAGACATCCACATCTTCCAGAAAGTGAAATGTCACACCTAATGACCCCATTAGCACCTCCTAATCTCTGCTTTCCATCAGAAGGCCAAACAATGGCTAGTTCAATATTTCCAATAAAAAGCAACTTGGCAAATAGCTTCTGAACAAGTCAGGGATGTCTCTAAGCTGATAAGAGAAGCTCTGCATTGCTTCTTAACAGCTGATGCAGGGAAAGGCTGGGAATGCCCTCCCAGTGCACCTTTGTGCACATCACATTTCCTTCTCTCCCTTTAGCTTAAAAACAAGGCCAAGCAGAAGCATGGGGAAATGGAGGCTTTGCAATTTGTAAAATGCTTTCCCCAGATGCAGATCCTGATGCAAATGTTCATTAGATATAAAAATGGTGTTCTTAGATTTCATTGCTACAGTGAAGTAGTGTTGTTCTTCCAGAACAAGGCCTGAATTTCCAGCAAAATAAAGTGGGGCTGAATTACCTGACCTGAAGGTGAGTCAGATGTAACCGTATTATCCAAGTTCCCACCTTCAGATCTATCAGATGAGCTGGTCTAGCAGGAGTCATAACTTGCAGCCATAATTGTGGCTGCTGTTCCTCCCAATAAAAGGAAAGGTTAATAGCTGGTTCATGTGGAAGGCCTGATCATACCGAAAGCATGCTAGGCCCATGCAGTCCACATAACCTCTATAGATTACTTCAGTACACTGCAGTAAATACAAGCCCCTCCATGGCTGTGCCTGTACCAAAGGCTCTGTGATATATAAGAAACCCTAGCAACCAGATCCCTTCCGTATTCCTTTTCCACACTCTCTGTTTACCCCTTTCATCCTCCTTATCGTTATTATCACTTGCATGGATTAACAGGTTAAGAAATGTTGTAATGAGTGATTTGTTCTGCTTAAAATTTGTGCATGATTGATTTGCATAGAAAACAGCATTTTCTGCACAGAAAACAACATTTTCTGTAAAGAAATTAATATTTTTACATTGAAATATTATTTTCCATACATAAAATAATGTTTCCTCCACAGAAAATGTTGGTTTCTACACAAAACAACCACTTATGAATTTTGGGCCAAATAAGTGCTCGACTGCAGAGATTCTCACCAATCCAAGATTCTTCTCATTATCATTTTTTCTAATATTTTCAACTATTCTCTCCATCTCTAACACCTTAGAGTATACATCCAACTAAACTACATAAAATCAATTGAGAATTTCAAAAAGTTGCTAGAGAGAATGTGAAGGTACAGATCCATTGGATCATCTGCAGTTACAATGTCTTAAGATGAAAATGTTTTGGATTGAAATAATACAGTGGTTGAGTTTAATATGTTACCAAACCATCTATTTGAGAAATATTACTCTTCTCTATCAAGGAAAAGCTTTTGCATAAAAATCTTATGTTTTTATTACTTAAAGCTGTCTGGATGGAAATTGCAAAGTTTTGGAAAACATGGTGAAGTCTTTCATTAATGGTTGGCTGGGTAGAGTCTGATTAGCTGTCCTATCTGAAAAATTAACTTACTGTCTATGGCCAGGGGAAAGATGGAGAAGATGGCTTCATAGAAATCTAGTTACCATCTCTCTTCCACAAACTAGATCTGACTTCAACATATGGACAAACAATAAATCAACTGGAGTTTTAGAACAGCACTTTTGACACAATGATTTACAACTGGAAAGGAGGCCAATGAGCTGTGTCTGTATCTGAACTTGATGTAAACATGCCAGGTGGACTTTGTGCAAGACTGTGATAGTTGATTTAACTATTGGGGGGGAGGGTACATTGTTATTTGTAAACGTACTTAAAATCTAAACTATAACTAATTGTAAAAAGATCTGTGCAAGCTGGATAGGGCCAGGCTCTTCCAGATACCAAGCATCACTGGGACTGCCAACAAAGTGAACTCTCTGGCAGCCTGTGGGACCATCCTTGTGTTGCCCTGCATATAGCACACACTGGATGAAACTCCCACACACTTCATTGCATGGCAGGCGAGTAACTGGGCCTGATCAGGGTCAGTGAGCTGTTGGTTGGCTCCAGGGTCCCCATGTCTACCCCATATGTTCAGCTCAGGTTCATGTGTACTATGCTTGCCTACAGGGACAAGCTGGTCTGACAGTGTTGTGTAAACGCTGAAGAGTCCCACTTCTTCTGTCCCAGATGTTTTTCTTTCTGGATCTTTAAGGGTGTTTGCACTGTGGAATGAGGAAAAGAGTGAAAAGGGGAATCTAAACTCAACTTGGTCTAAAGGGGGCCCACTGAGGCTGTAGGATGTCCCTCCCCCAGGGAACTGACCATAAGGAGACTGCCAGAGTGCCTCCAGAGGCCCTCCTGGTTTTACTGGACCTGCTGCTGTGTGTCTTCAAGTTGTTTCCAACATATGGTGACCCTAAGGTGAACCTATCATGGGATTTTCTAGGACTAGGTTTGTGTGATACACCCAAGGTCACTCAGTGTGTTTCCATGGCCAAGAGAGGAATCAAACCCTGGTCTCCTGGATTGTAGTCCAACACTCAAATCACTAGACTATAGTGGCTCTCTTGTGCCCTGATAAACTCCTCCACAGGCCTAGACAGGGCCTACAGGCCCCAGATGCTTGCCACTGACTAAATAGGACCTTCAAGGTCCAAACTGTCCTAAACAAACTCAAAAGTAATATGACCACACCCTACTGAACTGTGTCCTTGATGCTTCCCCCACAACTTTGAGTGACTATGCCAGTGTTTTCAACTATTTCAACTATAACTGTTGCAGATCTACTTGTCCAGCAAAGGTTACTGCCAAAGGATTCTACTTGTCCAGCAAAGGTTACTGCCAGCATCTGGTGGGACTTAATAATTCCAATAAATTTGTATAATAATATGTCTCCTTAGAGGCAAAAGAACGAGAGTTTTTCCACATAATAACTCCAAAGTGTGAAAAACTATCAAGAAATGTGCAAAATCCTTGCAGTCTTGCCCAGTAAGGAGAAAAATTTTGAAATAATTAGTCTTGCAGGCAAAATTGAAACAATCAAAAATGGCATTCCTCGGTTGGAGTGAATTTAGGTTCAGGAAAGACTGACAGGGGATATTACATTAATGGTGCTATTTGCAAAATCTGTTGATGGTAACACAAAGATCCAGGCAGTAGGTAAGGCAGTTAACTCATTAAGTGTGAGAAGCATCTGTTATGCAATGCAAACTACTGCTCAGCAGTTTCAGGCTCCCTTTAAACCTTTAAAGTTTCTTCATACTGTGAAGCAATAAAGAATCTTCAGTGGCATCATTTTGTTTTTTATGCAAATGCAAATTTCCTTAGTGTGGTCCTACTTTTTTGGCTGTGGTGTAGCATCCCTATTCAGCTCACAACCGAGTAAGCAGAATTCTGTAAGGGTAATTTTTATATGTGCATTTGCATACACTTCAACATTTTCCCAGGTGAAAAATGGGGCACGTGTGGCCAAGTGACATCAGAATGTGCTCAAGATGGCCACAACTATTAATAAGAAAGGACACACAAGCCAGGATTTTACTTTTGCCTGAGACTACTGGGAAGGACAAGATTCTACCCTTTCTTCTCCTCTCCCTTCTGCTGAATTAGTTGACTGCAAACTACTTTTCCATTTTGCATTTGTTTTGCAACAGTTGAAATAAGATGAGGAAAAGGAGGGAAGTGAGAGGAGGAGAGATAAGCCTGGACATTTTAAAAGCAGCGGAAAAGCATGCCACGACAAAGGATTAATCAGGAATGTCCCTGTCAAATTGAGAGGGTTGCAGGGTACACAGTGGTACATTCTTGGATGATGCTTATTCATTCATCAGCATCTTTAATATACTTCTTGAGTCACTGGGATTGTACAAGCAGAAGATACATTTGCAGGTATGTAGCTGGTTGCACAGGTTTGGTATTGAGCTGAATGATGGCATAATGCAACCACCATTTAAATATGTGAGTCTAGATTTACAACAGGCAACCATGAAGTAGAAGCTATTGTTCATCTGGGTGTGTTCATCTGCTGTACTGAAACCACAGAAAGCCCTGTGATACCTTCATCACATGTGCCATTTCCACACTATACCCTTATAGTGCAATTATTCCACTTTCAACATCCTTTGGAATCCTCGGGTTTGCAGTCGGCCCCTCCCTAAACTGCAAACCCCAGGATTCCAAAGGATGTTGAAAGTGGAATAATCACACTATAAGAGTGTACTGTGGAAATGACCCAGTAACATTTACAATATTGCCGCTGAGAACCCAAACCTAAGGTCTATAGACCTGTCAATTAAGGTGTATTATCATCACTGCTATTATTCCCCAGCACTCTAGGATGGTAAGGATCTCAGCTGACCAATTGTTTGTTCCCCTCGCTTTCTCATTCCCACCATTTCATTTCTTTTTCACATTTTTGTTATTAATACATACATTTTTGTGAGCAGTTTTCCCGAAGGTACACACTTTTGCATGCTTTTTGTTTTTTCTTTTCACCTGTAGAACTGCATGGTGAAATTCAAGAAAAAGCAACTGTGACCTAAACCTAATTGACAGATCCAAAATGAAGGAGACACAGTAAACCCTCACTGGGGTGCAGAACCCTCACAAAAGTGGAAAAACAACAAATAACTCCACTCCCAGCGATCTCCCCCCCCACCTGCGATTCCTTTGCCTTTTGTGTGCTGGGGCTGGAAACAAAAGAATGAAAAGAGAGAGACATAGAGGCCTCCCCTCCATTCCCTTTCATCTTTCTTTTCCCACCTGGCAAAATGCAAGAGAATGGCAGAAGGATGGAGGAGAAGGCATGTGTGCACCTTGTGAATAATCAAATTCACTATAGTCAAACCTGTGAATGTGAAGAGAGGAGTGTGCTCTGGTTAGGATTAGGTTGGTGTTTCAGTCCATACTTCAGTTAGTGCTGAAACATGGATTGGCCACGTTTCTCTCCTTCTCTTACTTGTAGGCTAAAGTCCCAAAGAATGTGTGTGTGTGGGGGGGGGGGTGACAGCTGAAACCGAGTAAGTTTAATCATATGGAGGCCTAGCCAGTTGTAAGTCCTATTGAGTTCAATGGTACAGACAAATGCTTGTGAGAAAAGTGGACAACATGTGGCCAAAGGCCAAATACAGCCTTTGAAAACTTCAGTCCCAAAACTGCCCCAATAAAACTCAGCAGCAGATTCAGCTGCTAAAATCTAGAGATAAACTAAGCAAACCGCTTAGCCCTCCCTTGTCCTTTGAGGGTACAGTTTCCTATCAAATTTCAGCAAACTGTTGGAGATAGGGGCATACTCTATGACAGGTGTCCTACATCTGGAATTGCTGAAGTAGCTTACATCTGGTGTTTGGGACTGTAGTTATCAATGCTGTGAACTTTCAGATAAATTTGATTGGAATTTCAGATAAAGATTCAGTCTAAATGCTTGTTGCATTTAATTTCATTTTCATTGTAATCTTTCCAACCATCAATGTTAAAGTATCTCTCCAAAGAACTTAGTTTTAAAAAAAAATCTGGCTCTGGCTCTTGAAGTGAGCCCTGAGGGTTTACAAATACAAATTTTGTATGTTTCAGCACATGGCTATAACATTATTCACTGCTATGTCAGTGCAGTTTTTTTAAAAAAAAAAAAAAGCTCTGTGTGCGTGTGTGTATACGCACACTCAGAATTAAAGATGCTTCCCTCCCTTAAAAAACCTGGTTTACTTTAAAGACAATCATCTTATTGTATTTCTAAAAGAGCAATAAAATAAAGTGATTGTGGAAATGAGGGAAAATCTCTTCCACTTGGCTGTCCTGGTTTTTTATTGTCATAGGACAAAACAAGGTTTTTAAAAAGTGTTCAGGTCACTTATCAATTAAGCATTTCACTACATCATTTAGTTAAAATGGAAACATCTGGAGCCAAGAATCAATTGCCCAGAACCAGCAGCTTTGCTAATGAAAATTAACTTTAAATTGCAGTTCTGTCAAGGTGCCCCTCCCTTTCTTGACAGCCAATCTTTTGTGAGCAAAGAGAGAAGCTATTGGGAAGATTTAGACACAATTAAGCATGCAGAAATTCCAGTGATTTATGGGAGAGTTAAGTACATTGGTGAAGATCCTACTTCAGAAGATACAGCGAACTGCAATGATGCACAACTGGGTGCTGTGAAAAATGCCCCACTGCGCAAGGCCGACTTACATTGCACAACAAGTCTTCATGCACAATGTGCCCCAATGTGCAATGTGTCCTTTTTTGCATTGAGATACAGTGTGCATGGGGACCACTGGGCAATGAGCACAGTGTTGGCTCCACTTAAGTCATGTTGTTGTTGTCTGTCTTCAACCCATTTCTTACATATGGCAACCCTAAGGCAAATATATTGTGGGTTTTAGAATGATGCTGATGGCGATGGCAGTACTGATGGTGATGATGATGATAATGATTTTCCAAGATAATGATAATTTATACATATGTAGCCACTAAAAGAAGAGTGTGGCCCTTTCCACATGGCATTTGCCATGCAAAAGGGCGCCTGGAGCATTGCACAATTGTGAGGAGTGATCTGCATACATACTCACAATTGTGTGATGCTCCAGGGGCCAGGAGGCGCCAATCGTGCACCTTTTCATGTTCAGCTAGCAGCTGAAAATGGTGCGCAATCACGCATTGCTCCCGGGCCCCATGCACACTTACCTGGTGTGCAGAGCCTCTGGAGCCATGGCGGTCACACTTCCTGCCCCAGCACAGCCTGGGAAACTCCCAGGCTGCACAGCAGAAGGAAGAGGTGGGGCTCTTGTGCGAACAGGTAGAGCCGAAGCAGCAGGGATGTGAGAGCCTCTCACCAGAGGCTGCTTGCACGATCCCTGCACTCCAGCGCTGGAAAAGGTAAGGTGTGGAAAGGGCCCATAAAAAAGAACATATCAGAGAATAAGGGTGTGCCAGCATGATATATGGTTTGAGTACTGGACAATGACACTGGAGACCAGGGTTCAATTCTCTGCTCAGTCATGGGAACCCACTGGGTGACTGTGGACATGTCACACACTCTCAGCCCTCAAAAACCCCATGATAGGTTCACTTTAGGGTTGCCATAAGTTGGAAACAACTTGAAGGCACACAGCAGCAGCAACAACAAGAACAACATCCTGAAAGTTTTCAAAGATTAATAAACATATTTTTTTCTTTAAATCCATTAGATAATGAATGAGATCCTACCTCAAGGAGACAGAAGTAATTTTACACTTATGACCTTATGAGGTGGTTGCACAACACTACTTTATTGTTGAGTTATGATATTACAGAACTATTGGTGAAGACCAATGCTTATGCAGCTCTGAATGCACAGTGAGCAATGAACAATTCTGTCTCTGGAACCTTGCAGTGAATGCATATATTGTTCATTGGACCAAAATCTCCATTTCCACAGATGAATTTATACATGGGTAAAACACTCACAAGGATCCTGATTTCAACATTACCAATAGGGTTGAGCAGAGAGATTTGAATCTAAGCTTTTCAGAACTAAACCTTTGAACCCTCCTTCTGATTAGACCATTCAAGGAGTCCTGGTGGCGCAGTGGTTATATACTGGTACTGCAGCCACAAGCTTGTGAGTTCAATCCTGCTGGGCTCCAGGTTTACTCAGCCTTCCATCCTTCTGCAGGTCAGTAAAATGAATGCCCAGCTTGTTGAGGGCAATCAGCTAACACATTGTAAACTGCTTAGACAGCACTTAGCTGATAAGTGGTATAGAAATACACATGCTATTGCTATTCTGCCCTGTTTTGCTTTTTCTGCATCAGAATTTCTTTAATTTCAAGTTGTTCTCATCCCATTTATGGAGAACTTTTCAAACTTTGCACACTACAGTTTTAAAACTTTATCCATGCCTAGTCACAACTGGTAGGGCTCTGTGGGCATAAATTTATTAAGCCAATATGAGCGAGGGATCTTAATAGTATAAGAGGTTTAGATGCCTTCTTTAGAAGTTAGTGAGATATCACTCAAAGTTTAGGGTAGGGGGTTGTTCGTGGTGGGCCAATAACCCTGCCAACAGCTCCATGACACTCAGTTCTCATATGCTACTGTTGCTTGAGTTTAGCGTTTATTGGGCAGGAGATGTTCAAAGCAAGATTCCCCTGTGTTCCCCTAATACAGGTAAGTTTACAACAAGACTAAGACTTTCAGGTCTCTTGAGTAAAATCACCTCACTGACTTTCGCAAGCATCTTCCACTCATGCTTCTCATGGCCCTTCTGCTGCCAGCCACACCTTCTTCCCAGCTATTAATAAAAGGAAGGAGGATGGAGAAATTTCAGGTACACTAATCACAATTGATCCTTAACAATCAAAATTTGTTTGTTGTTGTTAACTGCTGTCAAGTTGACTTTGACTTATGGTGACTATATGGATGAAAGATCTCCAAGTCACCCTATCCTTAACCAACCTGCTCATGTCTTGCAGATTCAGGGATGAATCTTCTTTGATTGAGTGTACCCATCTATAATGTGGTCTTTTGCTTTTCCTACTTCCTTACACCTTACCAAGAGTCATGCCTTGATGAGTCATGTCTTCTCATGATATGACCAAAGCACAAGAACCTCAGTTTAGTCATCTTAGCTTCTAGGGGGAGTTCAAGCCTGATTTGCTCTAGGACCCATTCATTTGTCTTTTTAGCAGTACAGGCTATCTGCAGAACTCTCCTCCAGCACCACATTACAAAAGAATTGATTTTCTTCCTATCAGCTTCCTTTACTGTCCAGCTTTCACAACCATACATAGAAATGGGAAATACAATGACATGGACAATCCTAACTTTAATGTTCTATGATATATCTTTGAAACTTAAGGATTTTCTCTTGTTTCCCAATAGTTCTCCTTCCAAGTCCTACTCTTCTTCTCTCTCTCACTCCAGTGCAGTGTGAGCATTGCTGATTGCTTTGATGCCAGGTAGGAATTTTCTTCTGCCTCTTCCTCTGCCCCCCATTTTGCCTACTCCATACTCTATCTGGGAGACTTTGATGATTGGCTTAGGGAGGTATCTTTTAAAAAGCAGTCACCTGACAGGTTGTAAGTGAGATAAAGTAAGATTCTCGGTGAACCCCTTGGCACCTTTTTGCTGAAGGATAGGGCTCTGGAACTGTCTCTTTACAGCCTCTGACCTGGGAGGTCATGAAGAAATCTAACATAAAACAGCAAACTGGCCTGAAATATAAGACAGAACTAGAAAAGCCTATGTATTAATAAATATAGAATTGAATATGAAATAATTTTATTTCAGTACTAGAGTACATACGCAGCATTGCTCGGGATTTTATTTTCTCATAGGTAATACTTATTAGAAAGATTTGAGATCCTATGTCTCTAATTCCCCAAACTATCTTGTCTAGGACCTATAACTGTTCCCCATATTCCCCAATCCAATCTGTATTCAGAGTTATTAGCATACAGCAGTTGGGTTCCTGAGGGAATACATTGCCCTCCTCCTTGCTGCTAGGCCTCATCTCCATAGCTACCAGCCTATTCAGAGCTCTCTGGCTGAGAATTCTAAAGGCCCCTCCCTAAACTGCGAACCCCAAGATTCCATAGTATCCTCTCAGGCAACCAATCCTATGAGGTCTTCACCTCACACAGCCAATCATATGAGGTCAGATCTTCACCTGACACAGACAAACTCACAAACTTTGACTTTTATGTATTAGATTAACAAATACAAAGTGCTAGTATACAAATGAATGATATACAGGAATAAATATATACGGACACTGAATAGACAATACAGAAACTTACAAAGATAATACCAAGAATGATGATACATACAGGAACTAGTCAGTTTCAACAAGCATTGTAAGCAAAACTTTGGAGAAGCCCTATAGAAAATCTGGTGCCCTGGATTCTTCAACCTATTTACAACTGTCCATGAGCCTTCATTGGTAAATAGATGCTCTTGAGTTGTCCGGGTATAATAGCACAGTATAATTCCAGTAATAAATAGATGCTTTTAAACTACGGATAGCCACGGACTCCACCCAAGTATAACAGTGAAGACTCCGATAAAAAGCAAATGCTTTGAACTTCTGATGTCAAGGGAGAACCACCCAGCTATTGGATTGCTCTTGGGGATCAGGTGGAAAGGTTGAGAAGGAAGTCAAGGGTGACATCTGGCCCCAGCTGATCCTGCACTAGGTTGCTCTCCCCACTGTCAACTTCTTTCCAGGTTCAACACAGCTTAAATAGATTATAGGTTAAAAAAGTGACCTTTGTTCAACTCAACTTTCTGTGTGTGGTCTTGTTATTTCATGGTTTATCATCATTATCCCTTCTTCAACTACTGCAGTTTCACTTTTTGCCTCTACACAGCACCCCATGATAGCGGTAAGAAGATGCCTGATCTAGGTAGGGATAGAGTGTGTCATTTGGGTGCATATTAAAAATCAGAAGAAATTCCTCGTGAATATTTATCCTGCCCTAGAGATGATATGTCCCTTCCAGATATTATTCCATTGTGACTAGACGGGTCATTACTCTTCCCCGTTTTGTGGCTGGCAAACTACTCGTGAAGGACCAAGCTAGGCTGGCTTGTAGTCAAAGCAAACAGAACTACATGAATTCAAGTACCCATTGGGCCCATAACAGGGAAGAGAATGGCAGAGCAGGCAAAAAAGACTGGCTGAACCTTTTCATCTTTCATTCTATTGCTCCTCATCTTTCTCTTCTAAGCCCTGATTAGGAAGGCAAGGATCTGTTCATCGCGATTTTGCTTATGCAGCTCCCTTTCTTTAGTTGTGGGGATGTGTCCCATCTGAACTGCCTACAAGCAACCAACGTCATTGGGCTTCCGCACAGCGTTTGCTCAAACTTAGATTCATCAGTTTCATCACAGGAGTGTGAAGGAACAGAAACCTAAAATTTCATATCTTCACCAGTTCTGTTTTTTCTTCCTTACCTGACTTCATTGAGCCTGGGGGGAATTTCAAGCAGCAGAATTAGGAAAGCTGTAACTTTCAGATTTACAGCTTGATAGAGCGGGGAGAATTCAATGAGGTAAGTAATAGCTTCTATGCAGTTATTGAAAGACCTGAGCTGAAAATTGTTTAGAAGCCATTTAAGGTGTGGTTAATTTTTAAGCAAATGCCTGAGATTTTCATTTCCCGTCAGATCTGTTCCCTCCAAAAAAGTAGGCTATTTTTTGGGATTTCCCCCCAATATCCTCTACCATTTTACTATGACAATTGTCAACACCCAAAATATGAGGTCTGGAGGGCCTCATTGTACAGAATGCAAAATGGTGCTGTACAGTTGCCACAGCAACACCTGGCAGTACCAAAAATAAGTAAGTAAGTAAATAAGTAAATAAAATCCAATAAATGTTATATGGAATAGTGACAAAGGCTCACGATGTTGAAAAGAGAGATGATTTTTATTATTGAAAATAGTCCAAGGCATGTTGTCATGGAAATGTTTTTATAGCTTCAGGGGCTGTTAAAAGAAAAGAGGGACAATGCATTGCTTTTGTGTGCCTCCAAGTCATTTCTTGGCTTACAGCAATCCTATCGTGGCAAGATTTGTTCAGAGGGGGCTTGCCTTTGCTTTCCTTTCAGTGCTGAGAGAGTGTGACTTGCCCAGCATCACCCACTGGGTTTCCATGGCTAATCAGGGATTCCAACTCTGGTCTCCAGAATTATAATTCAGCACTTAAACCACTACATCCTGCTAGCTCTTGATATTAAGGCCATTTCTGCCCACCATGCCACACTGGCTCTCAAACAATACATAGGTAACAGTAATTATAACCAGAGACAAGTTAGTACATACATGTATCTTACAATAGATAACGTATGTTGCCAAAGTTTTAAAAGATGTATATTAAGCAAAATAAACTTGGGTACAAAATAAGACTTACGTTAGAACTTTAAAATCAAACTGCATGGATTGTACAAAGAGTGTCTCTAAAACTTATGCCTGGCAACTGCTAGTTTACAGAGGAGGAGGCAGAACCCAAACCCCATGGTTTAAATGTGGATTTTTCCTTTTATTTGAAAACTTGAGTTTCCACCCAATTCCTAAACTGTCACTCTGCGTTACAGTTGTTATGGTAAGGAGCTCCTGGACGCACACTGAAAAAAAAATAGAATAGCCCAACATAATGCTTCCTACACAGCAAGCATGCAGTTGCCAGGCATAAGCTTTGGTGACGGAGTTCTTGCCACAACTAATGATGAATCCTCCCTCCAAGAAATTTGGGGGATTAATCCTGGGGGGGGGCGGAATATGTGACATGGCCTTCCTAAAATTCTCTGCCCTCAAAGAAGATGGAGAATTTTGAAATCATTTTGGATACAGCTTGTGATTACACAGCACCACAAAATCTGAAATAAAACCCTTAAAAAATCATGGAAATGTCTTTTGAAAAATGGATTAAAAAGTGTGTATTGGAGATGAATGAGTAGAAGCGGAAATCCTTTTCAACGAGTAGATACAATTTTTTTTTAAAAAAAATTAAAAAATTAAAAACATGAACAAAAAGTGTGCATTGGGGTAAATGAGTAGAAGTGTATACCCTTTTTTAAAAATAGGAAAGACAAGTAGAGACAACAAGTAGAGACAAAAAAAATTGGATGGGAAAAAAGTGTGTATTGAGGATGAATGAGTAGAAGTGGATTTTTTTTTTTAAAGGAAGACTTTTCAACAGGTAGAGACATGAATTGAGAGACTTTTCAGCAGGTAGAGACATGAATTGAGAGACAGTGTGATGTTGTGGTTTAAAGATTGGTCTGTTGCTCCTGGAGGAATCCCTGCTTGGCCATGGAAACCCACTGGGTGACCTTGGGTGCATCACACATTCTCAGCCCCAGAAACTCCCATGATAGGTTTATATTAGAGTTACCATAAATCAGAAATGACTTGAAAGCACACAAGAACAGCAAGACAACTGCTTTCAGTTAGGACCCTATAAAGTAAAAGTGCATTCTATCATATGCTGCACAAGAAACTCTTCTGTCATTAGACATCTTGTTCTAACTCTCCAACAGAGACATGAATTTACAGGAATGGATGTATCTGGCTTCACAATATGAGGTGGGAGGAAGGGAAAGTTATATCAAATCTCCCCTTTAAAAGAAAGTTTCACATGTTATGTTCACATGCTCTTTGAGTGATGCTGATGAGTGTGTATTTATATTTCTGCCCTCTTCAGCAAGCTGCCATTTCCATCAATGCTCCTTCCTAAATAACTCCAGTATGAGGGTAGTAAAGGCTACTTCCTGTTTCTACCATTATTCTGATCTCCCTTCATGATCAGGCCATGTGTCAATGTCACGAAACCAAGCTGGAGTGAAAACAAGACCAGGAAATCTGCTGACATATTCCGGGTAGGAAGCTGGATTTGTAGTGGAGAGAAACGTCATTGCTTAGCAGTGAGGTATATAAGTGTTATCACTGCTCAGTCGCCACCCGTATATTTCCACAGTAATAGCCAACAGCAGCAAACCCTCTCTCCACACACACATTTGGCATCGTACAAATAGGATGGCAATGACGGGAGTGTCATTTTGTATTAACACCCAAAATAGTTTAATGAGAACTATTAAAAACACTCACAAATGAATTCTACTCATGTTCTACTCAAAAAAGTAAATTAAAAATAAAAATATAGGAACAGGGAAGGTTTTTCCTTTTTGCTCTCTTTGTATTCTCCTCATGCTATGGACAAGATGCTATTCGTGTAACAGAACCATTGCTACCAAAGAAAATCTTAGTGCACAGTCATTTTGCTATTGTTATACTAATTTTGAGAGCCGACATGGTGTAGCAGTTTGAGCATTGGACCAGTGGCAGAACTTGGAATGCATGGGCGGGTGGGCAGAGGAAGGTGGAGGGAGGCATGGCTACGGTGTGGGGGCATGGCTCTGGCACAGGGGTAGGGCTATGACAGATGTAGTGGGGCTACAGCACATGGGGAGGGCAAACAAGGAGCCACGGTGCCCCCAAAAAGTGCCACCAGGGGCACACCACCTCCTTCACGCCACCATCCCTACACAACTGCATTAGACTATAATCCTGGAGTTCGATTCCCTGTTCTGCCACTGGGTGACTTTGAGCATGTCACACCCGCCCCAGAAAACCCCATGATAGGTTCACCTTAGGACTGCCATAAGTTGGAAACAAGTTGAAAGCATATAACACTAACAATACTGCTTTTAGTTACCTTCTATCCCTTGCTGCACTTTTGTCATTAGACAACCTGTTCTAACAGTAATTTTTGATGTACAGTTTGCAACATGGATGGCTCTTTTTCAAATTTACATCGCTGAAGGATGCCAACAAGTGGCAAACTGGAAGGTGGAAGCCACTGCCAACAGAAATTCATGCTACTTTTTTTCTATTCCACTGCATGCTATTTCCAAATTGGAGAAGAGAATTATCTTTTCTCACTCAATCAAGGGCTTTGCAAAGTGTTAAAGATCTACCAGTTTCAAGATTCTCCCACCACATATTTTTGTGTTGCTAATCTGATTAATAATACTTTAGCGGCTCTGAGCTGAAAGATCCCATATGGAATGCATCAGAGGGCTAACCGAAGGAATGTACAGTGCATTCATTTGATTTGTTATATTTTTATCTCACTTTTCAGTCAAAAAATGACTCCCCTAAGTAATTCACAACAAGTGCAATCCAATGCAGAAGGCAATTATAATTCAGCACAGCAGAGCATGATGATGATGAATTAGGGGCAAGAGACATCTAGCAAGGCACTAAGAACTTTATAAAAAAAGAACAACCCTAACTTATTCAGTTAACATTTGTTCCTTGAAATTAGCCAGGCTGAACAAATGGGTCCTCTAACAAAATGTTGTAGCATGGAATGCTTCTTCAAGGAAGCCGGACATCCCATCATTCTCCCTCTCTTACTGATTTTCCAGTTTTCGCTACCAAGAATTGGTTATCAGTCCATGCAAAGTGAACATATATGGTAGGGAGAAATACATGATTCCAGAAATCCATATAGTCTTTGTGCAGAATTAGTGTAGATCAGTAATTCTGTGCAAAAAAATATAAGTATGTGGAAAAAGGTTTTTTTGATGAGAAAAACACATTCCCCCATCCCACAAATATGCTATTTCAGAAACCTTGGGGATGATTTCTGCAAAATGTGTGTGCCTGTGTCCGTGTGTGTGTGGGTTACTTATGGAAAAAAATAATTTTGCAATGAAACACCAAATGTCTGTAAATATTTGTGCAAAAAAAGGAGTTTTTGCTCACAAATATGGGGAGGGTTGCACCAAAAAAATATGCAAGTATTTCTGCAGAGATCAATTTTCTGAAACACTTTGTGTTGTGCGAATACCTCGTGAGATCTGCACAGAAATCTTTGTGCCCCTGTAACAAAGAAAAACTGCGCTAATGATTTTTCCTCACATATGAAGACAAAAACATCTCTACATGGTCTTCATGGGACAATTTTGGGCACTCACCACACCTCCGCTAAGGTTTATTATGATTTTCTTGGTACTCTGTGTTTTGTAGAAGTGTCTTGAATCTGTTTTTTTACCCAAGTTGTCTTATATCCTGAATCCTACATAAGAATTCAGCATATAAAAAATACGGGTTAACATTTGCATCCATAAGAACACAAGAATAAAAATCCTGGAAAAGGAGCACAAATGCAAAATTCTTTGCACTATAAGACTTTATTTATTTATAGTGTTTGTACCCTTCCTTCTGCCAAAAAGTTTCCCAGAGTGGCTTACAAATTGTTCGTTTGACAGTTCCCTGCCCTCAGGCTTGCAACCTAAATAAGACATGACAAACAAGGGAAGGGGGGGAAAGCAGTGAGTGAGGGGATTAAATTAAGCAGATATTGTCTGTCCTTCTCTCCTCTAGAGACCCCAGCAATGGCAGTCGGGATGGAGGGCCTTTCATAACAACTGCCAGGCCCAGACATAGTGGAACTGTATCTGCCGGTGGGGAACATTTCAGTGGGGAAAATTCATTTTTTATAAAACTAGATTTCCATCCCTAAATATAAGATGTGTCATGTTGGCTGTGCTCCATGACATAATTGATAATGTGACTCATCCACAATAATAAATGCCTGTTGATTGTGCTAGTATCAAACATTGTTGTAGTGAGTTATCATCTTGGTGTAACATAGGGCTTGGATGAACATATGTGTTATATGTGTTACATGTTATATGTGTGATATGTTTAACATGAAGTAAAATCTGAATGATTTTTTTATAAAATGTTACATAGATGGTACATGACACGTGAAAGGTTGGAAAAAAATAACAAAAAATGGGAATGGAAAACGTTGGAAACGTGATGAAAAGGAGGGGTCCTTTTTTCATATGTGATGAACCTGTAAGGTAGCAAGAAAATTTTGGAAGGGAATACATGATGAAATTCAAAGAATGTATAGTTTAAACTTTGAAATGAAGCCTGAATTCTATTTGTTAAATATGTTAGGACAACAAAGAGAAATCAGATTTCATCAGAAGACATTATTATATGTAATAACCGCTGCAAGACTGACATATGCACAATATTGATATAAAAGAATGGAAATTAAAAGTTGTGGATATGGTAGAGATAGAAAAGTTAACTTTTTTACTTAAAAATAAGCCAGTCCAGAACTCTGAAAGAGAATGGCAAGAAGTTCTGAATTGGATAAAAGAATAAGAAAAGGAAGGAATAAAGAAAGATTGTTGGTAATGTTGGTAATGTAAACTAATGAAGTTATAGATAAAGCATAAGTTGTAATGTAACAAGCTTAAATGTAACAGTGCAAGATTATTTGTTAAACAGAAATAATGTATGTATGGAATGTAAACACAGACTCAGTTGGAAAAAGGATGCTTGGAAGCGGGGAAGGGGTTTTTTTTATTATTATTTTATTCAAAATTTTAATATACAGTAGAGTCTCAGTTATCCGACCTAAACAGGTGGGCTGAGAGTCGGATAAGCGAAATGTCAGGTAAGCCGGAGCCCATCGCAGCCGCCGTGTCTGGGGGCATGTAAATGCCTATAACCACGCCCCCAAGCAGCCGCGACGTCGGATAATCCGGAAGGTCGGATAACTGAGACTCTACTGTGCGTGTGTGTGTGTGTGTGTGTGTGTGTATTTTATATATAAAATCTGAAGGTATGGCTTTGTTTCCTTAAAAGTGATAGCAATCAACAAGTGATTTACTATGTATGTCAAGTAGCATTCTCTCCGTGTCATGGGAATACATGTGGAATATGCTGAGTAGGCCATTGATGCATAGTGATGTAACAGAAAGTTTGTACGAGTATAATGCGTTACCAAACGGTCCATGTTGAACATTGTTTGTTGCATTGTTTATTTTCTGGAGTTGTAAATGGGCATTTAAGCAGCATGGCCAGGAAAAGTTTTGTTTACTTAGGAGTAGGAGCAATCCAAGGGTGATTTACTATGCATGGACTTTAGATTACTAGGGTTAGCGTCTCAAAGGGAATAGCCGGGAATATCAGTCCAATGAAGAGGGATCAAAGAAACTAAATGTGGGGGGATGAAATGGCTCTAAATGCTTGTGCAATGTTAAGTGAGACACCTGGAGAAAGGGTAATAAGGATGACACAGGGGACGCAGAAATGTTTTGGGATCAAAACATGTGGAGAGGTTACCTTGGGGGGAAAAACCTGGAAGTTTAGGGGAGGCTTAAACTTGGAGAATTTACCACTGGGTTTCATGCATGAGAGGCACTGGGCTTCCTTATATAATTCAGTGTGTGATGTAAATTATTCATACCAGCAACAGTTGTAAACCTGACACCCCATGTCTTGTTAAACATGATGGAAAGTTTCTGTGTGTGTGTGTGTGTGTGTGTGTGTTTGGAGAGTGGCAGAGTAGTGGCACATAACCCTGTCGGTACTTTACAGTAGCTATGGTAGAACCTGTCAGGGCATTCAGAGTGTGAGCGTGGTGTGACCAGGAAAGGTTTTTCTAAGCGAATGGAGAGGTGAGGTGATGCAACCATGGACCACAGCTGCAAAGGAATGTTTTGGCTAGCCTGCCTTGAAAGGTCTTACCTCGTCAGAGAGCACCCAACATGAGGAGGTTGCATGCTGTGAGTGCATTGGGTCATCCCATATGGACCAGGGTGTGGTCAAGCCCTTAAAAAGGCTTAGGTGTGACAATGTAATTTGCCTTAGGTCATTTCTGCCTTTGGTCATGCTGCCATAGGGTATTTTTGTACTGCCTCTGACCATGCTGTATGCCTTCCGTTCTGCTCTTTTTTGTGCCTGAATGTTTTGCTTCTTGGCTTGCGAACAGAAGCCCTAACACTTATCTCATGTGCTTTGTTGAATAAATAACACTAAACCTTATTGCTTTGAGTCTATGAGACTTTTTTTCCCCTATCTACAGCAACTGGTTGCAGTTGGGCACTGCGTCCTAATCAGCACTCTGCACATGCTCTGAGGTGCATACCTCACATTACCCTGACAGAACTGCATGTAACAATGTATTGTATATCAAAGGAAAGGGTCACTGCATCTCATTCTAGTAAAGAGTGATCGACAATAATAGGTTGAGAGATGCCAGCCCCAGTGAGTCTGGTCAGTGTTAAAATAGATATACAAAGAACTGAGATAGAAATTACACCAAAGATGTGTTAGGGTACAACCTGAGAAAGTTTGGGGGAATTGGCAAGACCAAAGTATGGAAATGAACAAAGTCCCATGAGAACCACTTGAAGTACGAGAAAGGGGAAGACGCTGAGAATCCATCAATGAGAATTGTGTGCACGTAAGTGAGTATTGCTATTTAACAAAGTGTGGATTGTAGAATGTTAGTTTCAGCAACAGTTCTACACAGTGCCTCATAAACCTCATTTAACACAGTTGGAAAACCCTGTGTGTTTTCTTGAGAGTAAAAGAATAGGCAGTACACAACAGACGTGTCTGTGGGCAGAAAACCTATTTCTTATGCAAAAAGCAGTGCTTTGTGTATGACACATATAAAATATTGCCCCTCCCTTTTTGGGGGGGGCATAGGAATGTTTTCTACACAGAAATGTGTTTCGTATCTGTAAAGCAATCAGTTCACAAAGATGCTGTGCAGAAAATAGTGTTCTCTGTGCAGAAGAATCACATACAAATTTTGTGCAAAATAAATCCCAAACTGTGGATTGGCTTGAGAAATTGCATGGTTTTCAAAGACTTTGGCCCTTTCTGCACGAGGCGAGTGAATCACTCTGTGGCGTTACTTACCGGTTCTTCTTGGGTCCGAAGTAACGTAGGCTTTCCCTGGAGCCCTTCCGCCGGGCTCCAGGGCGAACCGGAGCAGTGCGAGGTCTTTAGATTCGCACTGCTCCAGCTGAAAATGGCAGCTTCCTGTGGCTTCTGGATGAAAATGGCAGCTTCGTGGGTGTGGACCAACTGCTGACGCTGGCCACGCCCACAGCCCGCCCTCCGCTGATCGCAGGCTCACATTGGTGCGAGCCTGCGCATCTGCATAGGTAAGAAGGAACGCAATGGTACGTTCCAGAAAAGTGAAAGACTGGATTTTTCCGGTCTTTCCTTAGCGCGCTGGAGGACCACTTGGGGACGGTTTGGATCAGACTATGGGCTTCTTTGCACTTTGGGGGGGGGAAACGGGGCGTTCTGATACTTACCGGGCTGGCGTGCTCCCTTCGCTGATCCAGGCTGATCCGGAGCAGTGTGTAGCCGCTTTCCGGTTGGTGGAGGCTCTCCACTAACCGGAGAAGCTCGCCGGAGAAGCCCACCCCTGGAAGATTTGCAGCCTTGCACTGGTGCGAGCCTGCAAATCTACACATTAGCGAAGCGACAGAGTGGGGCGCACTGTGCTATTGACAGACCTCTTTTAAGCGGCCTTTCAATAGCACGGCGAACCACCAGTTCTGGTTGTTCTGGAGCGGGCTGAAGTCCGGATATACATAAAGTAGTCCGGACACAGTCCACCCCTAAGTGCAAACGCCCTCACCGGAGGATGCTCTGCCCCATCACTAAATCAAAGTGCGGAAAAGGCCTAAGGTGAGGAACTAAGTTAAATAGTCCGCACCTAGTCCAATCCAAGGTGCGGACGACCTCCGTGCCAGGATGCCTTGGTCCGTGTTAACATCCACGTGTGGAAAGGGCCTTTCTTGCAGCACAAAGAAAATATCTAAAATTACTAATTGCTTCCTTCAAGGAGGAAATTAGTGAAGAATAACATCCTTAGTCCTTACTAAAGTAGAACGATTGAATCAATGGAATTTACCTTACTGTTGACTCATCATTCAACTATTGAATAATTGAGAGTACTCTAGTTGAAACTAATCAACAGGCTTCTAGCCCACATGTGTTTTTACACAAAGTTCATTTTTCCAAACGAAGTCTCAAAGTTGTGCAGAAACTCATTTTTTTTATGGTGCAAGGCAGAAGTAGCTGAAATTATTTGTTCTTGTAAGCAAGAATAAAATAAACAGGATTTATATCCCTAATAAGGACAAGTACTTGGAGAACCAAGATCACTTGCATGCATGATTGTAGAATTATGTACTGATAAAAACCCGATTCTGCAGTATGTGTGGATTAAGAAAACATGATAAGGCTTAGTGGGTAACTCTAAGTACACTGCTTCAGCTCTAGACTAGAGATATATCTGAGTGGCCCTTTCACACAAAATATTTATAGCAACATGATTCCACTTCAACTGCAATAGTTCCATCCCATGGGACTCTGAGATTTGCAGTTTAGGGAGAAGCATTTAGAAATCTTCTCAAGAGAGCTTTAATTCCTCACCGAGCTACAGACTCCAGTATTTCACAGGATGTAGCCATGGTGATAAAAATGGAATCATAGTGATAAAATTATGTAGTGTGAAGTCCTTGAACACTCATGGCTGCATCTTAAAGGAACCTGGGAGTGCTAGTTTCATGGTTTACTTAGAATTCTCTGCTAAGGAGCTCTACAGTACTCCTCCGAAGTACAGTTTCCAAAATAGACTGAGAAAAGAAACAGAGTATTAAATCAGTTTAATTATGTAGTAGAGACAGGTGCCAAATAAACTGATTTAATCCTCAAACCTTTTTTCCAGATTGCCTTGATAGAGCTCACTAAAAAGTATTCTAAACACCTGATAAAACTAAAAATCCCATGGTTTGTGGATCCCATGGATCCACTGAAGTACAAATCTCAAGATTCCTTAGGATGCAACCAAGCAAATGCAGCAGGGTCACCTATTAAAAGTGGTATCAAACTGATTGAAGCTTGTAACACAGATAAATATTTAGTCATACATTGGCATACTGAATCCAATGAGACTTAAATGCTATAATACTAAATTAAACCTCATAGTTTTTCTGTGTCTGTTCTGTTTGTTTATACTAAATAGATTTTAGCGAATTATCATTGTACAATAAACTGCTCTAACTAACTCACATTTCCATCCTACATCATCTGCAGCTACCTGGAATAACTGGATCTGTAGCAGAAAATACTAAGTAACTTACAAACTACAAATTCACAGATTCTGCAAGAGGAAGCCCCATGGTTGTTAAAATGATCTCGAACTGCTGTAACCGTATAACATGGATACTTTCTAGATCTAGATACTGCTAGGGAAAAAAAATAGAATGATGTAAATGGATTTCTGACCTCCCTGTGGCTACCTAGTAAACTATCTACAGCCTTGGCTTGTACGATCGTACAGTCCTTACTTCCTTGGATCAAGCCCTGTTTTACAGTACTTCTCAAAGCACAGTTGTTACCAAGAGTTTGTCCATGCTCTGTCTGGGGGGACATTTTGAGAAGATTGAGTGTCCATAATAATGAATGCTGTAAGTTGATTTTGTGTTGCATGAAGATCTGTTTTGTGTCTATCACAGAACCATTAATGGTTGTTGTTGTTTTTTTTTTGAGGGATTTTTCTCAATCTTCAGTATTTCCAAAACAGCTCATGCAAAGGTGGGTGGTGGAAAAGAAAGAGAGAAATGTCTTTCTGTCTCAGTTCATCTCAAACAATTCCCGGTGCCATGAAGCCACTGGAACAGGAGATGTTTACTGACATATTAGTCATCAAGACACTGTGCAGCCAGCACATCTAGGGCATAATTTATAATCATTATAATTCTTTGATACAAACATAACAATAGGAAAGGAGTCAGGTTATTAGCTGCTATGATTTGATGCATGCTGAACAGTTCACTGAATTGATAACACTTCTACATTTTGTGCTTTCTCCCAACAACCAAGTGAGAAGATTACTTTTCCTATTTCACATTCTAGCTGGGAATTATTAAGTTTTGCAGGCAAACACATAAATGTTTATCTGCTTTCCTGAAATCCTAAAGTCCCAGTGAAATCAATTTGGTACAATATCCTCTCCTTCTAGTTGCCCTGCTCAAATTGGCAAGAGTCAATACTGGACTCATATGAGGAGAACCATTTGTTATTGTTGTTTTCATGTGCTTTCAAGTCATTTCTGACTTATGGTGACCTAAGGTGACACTAACACCAGGGTTTCTTGGCAAAATTAGTTCAGGAAGGGTTTGCCATTGCTGTCCTTTGAGGATAAGACAGTATAACTTGCCCAAGGCAATCCAATGCAGTTCTATGGTGACCAAAATGGTGAAGGGTCTGGAAGCCATGCCCTATGAAGAACGCCTTAGGGAGCTGGGTATGTTTAGTCTGCAGAAGAGAAGGTTAAGAGGGGACATGACAGCCATGTTTAAATATTTGAAGGGATGTCATGGGAGGGAGCAGGCTTGTTCTCTACCGCTCCAGAGACTAGGACAAGGAGCAATGGAGCAATGGAGTCAAGCTGCAGGAAAGGAGATTCCACCTGAACCTCATGAAGAACTTCCTGACAGTCAGAGCTGTCCGACAGTGGAATATGCTTCCTTGCAGTGTGGTTGAGTCTCCTTCTTTGGAAGTTTTTAAGCAGAGGCTGGATGGCCATCTGTTGGGAACGCTTTGATGGGTGTTCCTGCATAGCAGGGAGTTGGACTTGATAGTCTCTGTGGTCTCTTACAACTCTGTGATTCTATAATTCTATGGCCACATGGGAATTTGAACCTGGTCTTCTGGAGTTCTAATTCAACTTCAAATCACTATGTCATGCTGGCTGTCATAGCACTGAAGACTATACCTGTCCTGGCTCAGCTGGAGCTCTTTCACAGACCTTGTGAGTGAGGAGGTAGTGAGTTCTGCATTCTTGAGATAACTACAGTCAAGGGAAGCTCCATAAATCATGAGAGTTTAAGGAATACCCTTGCCTTTGAGAGTTCATTTGCAGAAATGTGGTCAAGGCAGCCCAGATTCTGAGATAAGGCAGAATTGGTCAGCCAATGGGAGGTTACAAGAATCAGGCAGGATCATCAGATACGTGAGCCAGAAAGCAGACATTTGTTTCCAGCTACCGCTGGCTCTTAAATGGCTGCAGCCAGCTACCAATAATTAAGAGCGCTCCTTCTGCTTTCTGGGCAGAAGCTTCATTGATTCTGCTCTCCTCTTGGTTGGAGAAGAGTACTGCTTGCACTTCCTCAGCTGATTCCTCTGGTAAGTCAGCTATCAGTGCCCCCCTACTCTGTGCCTTCTGAGGCTGCCCTTCAACTGGGAGAGCTGTGGGCTTCCCTCACCCTCAGATTCTGAGTGTGAGTCCTGACCCTGGCCCATGACAGTGTCAAGATTCACATGTACAGTCAGCACACAAATCAAGGTCTGAAAGAATCACAGGGGCATTCTGTGATTGGAAGTGATGGGATTTTTTTAACACTGAGCCTGCAGAGTTCTACCTCAAGTCATCACAGTAACAGGTCATGGAACTGGTCTATTTATGTGAAGCAGGAACAGAGGAGGAAAATGGCTTAAATCGATACTGGTGTTCAGTCTGAATTTTAAAGATGTTGCCCTTATCCTGAGAATAAGATCAGTGCTTCTGATAACTTTTAAAGCTAGGATTAAAATCCAAAGATGATTCACTGTCTCACTAACACTGGGACGACTTAACTCCCTTAGGCAGAAGGTATCACATCATCCATCTTCTCTAGTCATGTTCTCACATAAAGGAATTAGCAACCTCACTCATGATGCTGGCCTATAAACGGTGTGCCAAATTTTTCCAGCACTAAATTTCTTGATTAATTTGTGTTGTAGAAACCCATAGAATATTAATATTGAAATCATTAAAGGCATTAATTTTCTTGAAATCCGTTTCTTAGAATTCTAAGCATTTCATTGCTCTGGTCTGTTATGTTATGTTTCCCCTCTCCTTAATTTTGCTAGCAACTCTAATTTTGGAGGATAGTCCCAGCCATTTTTTTAAGCACAGTTGCCTAGAGCTTGCATCATCCCAAGACATGTGCAAAGAGAAGATCGAACTGTTCTGTCCCCGAAGAACCAAAGGGGTGAAAAGATGAGCATCCAGAGGGTATTTCACCATTGCCTTCATCAGTTCTCTTCTGAGAAGTGAGAATGGCTCCCTCCTCTGCTTGGCTTCAACCAGTAAGCAAAGACCATTTCATTCAAACTAGGGATGCAATTCTTCACTGTTTTTCTTCTTCTCTTTAGTTCAACAATCTTCTCAACATTTTTTTAACCATTTGCAAAAATATTATCAAATATTCTTTCCATTCCTAAATTAAACAAGCATTTAATGATGAACTGGTTGCACAGAACCTTTTTATGGAGTTGGTGTGCTGTATTTTTAATGTTATAATTATACTTTTAAATAATTTTTACTTTTTTAAATAAATGTAGTGATGTTTTACTGTGAAAATTTATTTAACTGTGTTTTAACTTTTTATTATTGAGGCTCCTATGCTGTGGTGACAAATTCATAAACTAGAGCTATGGAACTGTGACCACTCCTGCTCACTAATACTATGTATTTACAATTGTGATGCTATTGTCATGGTTGTAATTGTCTCACAACCTAGCATAATAGCCAGCAATCATATTGAGCAGTGTAGGTCTATTCTGCTGCTGATCGGGGTGCAGCATGATGATATTTCCAACTTTCTCCTGTTAGTGAGAGAGGCTGAAATGAGGAATTGCAAGAGAGATCCTCCTTTTGATTGTTGCTACTCACTAGCAGGCAGGAGGGAGCTGGCTACATCATACTGCTGTATCCTGATCAGCAATAGAAAAGACTTCCATCATTTAATGCAACTGCTGGCTGTTAAGGTGGGTTTGGGGAGCAGACCAGGACATGTTATTTAGTTACACATGTATAACAAAGGCGATGCTGTAGGACCTCAGCCCAGTTATTTTTTAAAGCTTATCTTGTTTTACAATCATGCCAGGAGAAAGGCATCATAAAAATAAAATAACTGCCAGAATTTTTGGCTGGTGAAGCTAGGAGCCTCAGGTTTCCCTTGCCAACTGCAAGAAATGTTGATTTTTCTGGGTGATTACTGTAAGGTAGCATAGGGGTAGACCCAGTGTGATGTAGTGATTTCAATATTGGATTATGACCACGGAGACTTGGGTTCAATTCTCCTCTCAGCTATGGAAACTCACTGGGTGACCTTTGGCAAACCGCCCCAAATAACCCCATGATAGGGTCACCATAAGTTGAAAACAACTTGAAGGCACTCAACAATCATGGGCATTACCTTGATCGTCAAGTCTCCTTTTTTAATTTTTTTTCATAAAGGCATTGAAAGTAATTTTTGAAAAGTACCTTTCCACAAAAACTTACGACCGCTATTGCCATCCCATCTGTTGTAGGCACCGGTGATGTACGTTTCCAACGTGAGATTCAGATGTAAGTTCTAAGAAACATGAATCTCCCTCCCTCTCCCTGAAAAGTGAAACAATAGCCCAGAAATAACGGCAAGATTCTTGGAGGTCTGTGGTAATTTATAAAAGGTCCATTAAATAACAAAAGCTCCTCCACAGCTGCTGAGGAACATATCCAATATGTTCCTGCTGTAGCGAAATGGCCTCTGAGGTCATCTTGACACTTACATTATGCTACAAAGAAACTGTTTAATTACAGCATCTTGTGTGAGTTGAATACCAGCCATTAACACCAAGTCTCCAAGTACTCGGTGGCAAGAGATCAAAGTGGGAGCGAGGAGAAAGAAGCCAGTACACAGAGCTGAAGGAATATAAATCAAAGGCAGACACCAATAATTATACGACTTCTATTACTTTTCTTGATGAGGGTGGTGGTGGTGATGGTGATGAAAACTGAGCCAGAACTACTAGGAGCCAAATGCTGCTTCCTCACTAATTATTTTGGGTTTCCCCCCTTTTTCCTTATTTTATTTATAACATTTATCCAATGCCTTCAGCCCACTGTGGCACCTGAGGAAATCTACAAGAGATAAAAGATTTAAAACATTAAATGTTCATGGATAAAAACTTTTTTAAAAATACTCCTTTAAAATAATTTAGAAGCACAGAGGGTTAAAACAGCCAGAGCAAACACCCCATGGTTTTCAAAACTGAAGGTTGCACAAAGGCTGAAAGATCAAACAGGATAGAACCAGCTTTGCATCCCTTATGAGAGAATTCCAGAGTTCAGCTACAAAGAAGGCCAATTTAGGTGAACACACCAGCCTAGCCGTGAGAGATGGTGGAACAGAAAATAGGGCTTCTGCTGAGGACCTCAAATTCTGAGCATGGTCTTTTAGACGTCCTGTCCCAAGCTTTTTGGGGGAGCTTAGGAGGTCAAACCCAGTCTCCTGAATTGAGCTTGGAAAAAAAAATTGGAAGTCAAGGCTGGTATTATACTGTCTCTAAAGACCTTTCTGCACTACACTGTTATAGAGCTATTATTCCGCCTTCAGCATCCTGTAGAATTCTGAGGTTTGTAGTTTACTGAGGCCAAAAAGCTCTCTGGCTGAGAATTCTAATTGCACCTCCCTAAACTGCAAACCCCAGGATTCCGTAGGAGGTTAAAAGTGCAATAATAGCAGGATAATAGTGTAGTGTGGAAAGGCCCTAAAATACATACTCGACAACAGTCTAGCTGATGCATATTATACTAGCTGTAGTTTCTGAACACTGTTCAAGAACAGTCTCAGAGATAGAGCATTATAGGGGCTTAATCAGATGGTAATTATGGCAAAACCCACTATGGCCACATCTGCCCTTCCTAGGAGAAAACTCAGTTGGCACACCACATGAAGTTGGGCAAAAGGCAGTCCTGACTACAGCAGCTACTTGGCCTTCTAAATCCTCATGAAAGTATTTTCTTATTTACTTACTTGTCCTCACTTTCTTAATTGCTTTCATTCACTTTAGGTGGAATCATGGACCAAGTAGAATAGGATAAGTTGATGATGAGTTGGTGTCCCAGTCACACCTGACTGTCTACATATTTTAGTGATGTCCTCCATGACTTATTGGTTAAGGATAACCATGTTAACACTTCAGAGTCATAGAACATAGAGGAGAACAGCCAGGAGAAACTGAAAGCTCCAAATGAAGGTGAATGTTTGCATAATGTCAAGTGTCTGTAGGGGAAATTACTGTATCCCACTGAATTTGCTACGATCTGTTCCAGTATTGAAGCTACTCAGCACAGTAGCTTCAGTACTAAAGATTATCAGGATCTCACAGCACAAGTCAGGAGTGCTGGGCAGTTGGAAGCCTCTTCGTGAGCAATTTTGCAGGAGGTGGTGGGTCCCCATGTCTTGTATATATATACTGGCATCCTGATGTACCTGGCATTGGGAAAAAGTTAGGCTGTAGCCTGTTGTGTTTCATGCTGGAACCTCTTTTGCAATTGATAGGCCCTGCCTACGTCTCCTCCAGTTCAGTGTATACTTCTCTAGTCCCATCTCAGGCCAAGTCAAACTTTGAAATTCAACATCTAATTGGTTCCAACATCTAAGTGGTTTTATTTGCTTGTTTTTGGCCTACTCTACACTGACCCAGGTAAGGAATTTTTGGAAATTAGAATTGGTTAAACAGGCAACTAAACTGAATGGTCAAAATGGCAGGGTACTATACAATATAAAGCAGCATCCAGTCAGTGGTAAGCCCCACAGACACCTTTACGAGGGACAGGGCTTTTAGAGATTTATCCTAAGTCATAGGACTGGGGAATCCTACTTGAGGACACTGAGAAGATGCACTCAAAATCCTGGGCCTTTGTATGGTGGTTGAGCTGTGACGCATTTCCTCAACAATCCTCAAAGTGGACTGGTTGGCTAGCTAGCTGGACACAAGGTGAAGACATCCAACCTACATCACAGACAAAGACTGGATTGTTCATTATCCATTGAAAGCCTGCCCTCAGCGAAGGCTTTTTGAATACAAAGGAACTCTCCTGTTACAAAAGCTCTGCTGGCTATTGGTCTGTTTCTGGACATAATTCAAAGTTCTGATTATGATCTAAAAATCCCTATATGCTTCAGGTCTAGATTATTTGAAGGACTGTATTCTCCCATACAAAACTGCACATCTTCTGAGATCATCTGGAGATGGTCTTCTCTGTATTCCACGACTCTCAGAGAGAAACCTGGTGGAAACATGAAAAGGGCCTTCTTCATGGGTGCTTCTAGGTGCTGGAACTCCCTTTCCATAGAGTTAGACTATCATCCTTCTAAATGTCTTTCTGCAACCAAGTGAAGAACTTTTTATTCCAGCAGGCCTTTGAGAATGGATTTTTTTGGAAAGGAGAAAGAACATTGTATAATATGTTGGATTTTTATTTAATGTTTTTAACGGGTTATGTTTTAACTGATTTAAATTTTAAATATTTGATAGTTTAATTAATTTTTAACATTTGTATGCTGTCAAATTTTAACCATGTTTGTTCTAACTGGTTGGGTGTTCTAGATTGTCAGGGTGTCTCCACTGAAAAGGCCAAGCAATTTGGATCTTTCCTTCCATCTGCAAGAAAGGAATACTTACACATGCGCACACTAATTTGAAATAGTGTAGCATTAGAGCCATTCACGCTGCTACTAAATGCACCACAGAACACATTTAAAAAGGATCCAACAAATTATTCAGAATCTTCTAATGTGGATGCCTGAGAAGCCTAACAATGCATATTAAAAACTTCTGCATCACCTGAAATGGTGAAAAGTTCATTTTCTACCATAATTTTAAGCCAAGGCTGACACAAACATCAGCAACTTACTTAGTTTTTTCCCCTCTGGTGGGGAAGCAGCGAGAGATTTTAGTTTGCTTGTTTGTTTTTGTCAGAAGCAGAATAATTAATCTATTTGCTTGTTTATTTTAGTACACAGCTGTTGTTATTACCATGCATGATATATATTGAATCTGGAGCCATTTTTCTTTAGCCCGTAAGCTGCTATTGCTGATTTCCCTTGTTGCCTGTATAGATTCAGTTCATAATAAAAAGCATTTTTTTAAGGGAAGTGTGGAAAGCATTTTGACATCTTCCCACAGCTGTGATTTCCAGTGCCAAGATTTCCAATTGGCTCAAAGGAGGCTGGAAGCCAGGTCCTTAATGTCAATCAGAAATCCAAGTCAAGGTTGGTCTCAGCATATAACAAGCAATATTGTGATAAGGTCTTCTTCCAGGTCAGTTTCTCCATTCAGCCCAGCACACTCTATTTCCCTGATGGGCAGTGACTGTCCAGGATCTCAGATGGAAGCTCATTCTCTACCTGGTGGCCTGATCCTTTCAGCTTCATCAGGCATGTAACACAGGACTTTCTGCAAGAAAACAGGCTGGGATTGAGCTATACCTTTCTTCTCTTTATAATTCCTCCAAAGCAGCTATTGCAATCCAACCATGTTGCACACATCTTTCAAGCCAACTAGGAACTGTTCACCTCACAAGGGTATTTTATAAAAACCCACAGAATTATGGCCCAAAACACTGTTCAGTGTTCGTTATGTTTATATAAGACTTGCCAATGCACTTAATATTTCCAAAGATCCTGTAGAACTCATATGATGCAAGAAGTAAAGGATGCAAGGATAGACGAGGAAAACAAGCAAATTGACGTTATTGCAATTTTGAGAAGATGAAGGCAGTAAATGTTGCTTTCTCTTATGCCAACTAATTGGTGATCTTGCTTCTTTAGTTTCCCCTCTGCTATAACCAGTGATGTTGAAGGAATTCGATCTAAGATGAACTAATCTGGTCCAAACCTCCCAAACTAATGTGTCAAATTGGCATTCATTCATCCGCCCTTTAGATTTTGCACTCCTTTAAGACGGTGATACAGTTTTCAGCTCAAAGATATTGCAATTTTTTTTAACGCATGTTTTAAATTAACAGCAGCCCTTTCCCAACATACTGGAGAGGTTGTAAAGAAAAAAAATCTTAATGTCACACATGCGGTTTGTGTGACCTAGAGTTTTTAAAGATTTTTTTTTTAATAAGTATTAAAATTTGAGCTAGAATTAATACATTCTGGACAAAACATTATTTTTTTTCCCAAATTGCAAACCAAACAGTTAGTTGTTGTTGGTCTCTTTTGTTTTGTGTTGGCAGGCTTTTTAAATTAACTGGATATGGGCATGTGATGCTGCACAGCTTTGTTTCAAGGTGGTATAGTTTTAATATTTTTAATATTAATATTTTTAACAGGTAATTGCTTTAATGTTATAAATTGTTTAATTCTTTTTGAAGTTTGATACTTCCATGGATGTTTTAACTTGTTTTGTTTTAAGCTTGTTAGTCGTTTTGAGTCTCACTGTCAGGAGAAAGGTGGATTTTAAATAAAATCATCATCATCATCATCATCATCATCATCATCATCCATAGGTGCATAATGAGAACTTAACTCACAAGGCTCAATGACAATTGTGACAACAAGACTGGGAGTAACACAATGTTGCATTCACTTAACTTGACTCTCACTCCCAAAATTATTGGACTGATTCTAGAAAGTAGCAACCTGTCAAAAGCTGACATGTAACACTGATACTTTGAAGAAAAATAACGATAATGGCAGCAACTTTTTTTTTTTTTTTTTTGCCAGACAGCATCCTTGTGATTTTTTTTCCAAAAAAGAAGTCTCCATATTGACCTCCGAGACAGCTAAAAAGGTTTTGAACAATTTCCTCCTGAGAAAGGAATACATGAAGCTCCGTCCAGCCCTTTCACTGACACACTTGGAACTCCTGTTTAGTCATTAGACAATTTTGTGGGGTCAGCAACGGTGAACAAACTTGGCAAATGGGACTGCACTGGACACTTTTTCAAATATGATACAGTTGGCCCTCCACAATTGTGGGTTTGAATTTCACAGACTTGATTATTTGAAAGTCAATTCAATATCTACCCATCCCTTCAGGTACTTCCTTTCCAGGGGGACCTTCCCTCTTGGCGGCTCCAATCAGGCCATGCAACCCTTTAAAAACTTGCTTCTTGTTTTCCTCATTTGCCAGCCTCCCTCTGGACAGCTAAAGGGGGCTTGCAGTCCAATTTCTCAGCACCACAAACCTTCTCTGATGTCCCACACATTCATCAAGGAAGGAGATAAGTGTGTGAGAGGAAGTATGGGGCCACCATGTTGACCTACTCTCTTTCCCCCTTCTTTCATTGACCCATTCTTTCCACCAGATCTTGGCCCCTTCCTACAGACACAAATATATTTTGATATTTGCAATTTTCCCACTTTTCTGGGGTTGCTTGCCCCCTAATCCTAGCAAATGTAGAGGGCCAACTGTACATTTAGGCTTGTGTATTATGTGAGAATTTGGATATATCACAAGAAGACATGAGTCATTAAAATTCAGGGATATCATGAGGTGACTCAACTCATTAGAAGAAAATGATAATGCTCAGCAAAGTGGAAGGCAGTAGAAAAGAAGAAGATGGCATTACTAGTGGATAGATTCAGATAAGGAAGCCACAACTCCGAGTTTGCAGAACCTAAGCAGGATTGTTAATGACCGAGGCTGGAATCCTTTTGGGGACTTATATCTTCCTATGTTTTATGTACATAGAAATTAGAATTGTGCAGTTATGTAATGTGCATATTTAGTACAGGACTGCTGTTACATTACTACACAGCATAGCCGGCAAATTTCACAATATGCAATACACAGGGGAATCAATGAACAAAGGAACCAAAGCACATTGGTTCCAATGTGCATCTCGTTGGTCCTGATGAGCATTGGTTACAATGCACAATGGGCACTCTTGCTGGTGTCCTGTTGTGCATCTTTGCAATTCAGTAAAGGGGTGTCTTAGTGCCTCTGCTAAGTAGTTAGGTATACATAAAATTACATAGTGTAACAGGTCATATAGGATTCTGGTGTGAGTGCTGTGGAAGTTTCTCATTCATAGGGTGCCCATAAGTCAAAGCTGACTTGCTAGGAATTAACAACAATTGCATGATAAAATATTTTTAACCCATGTGCTGAAGTATGTACTTACATGCTGTTTGTTGTGAAGACTTCTATGAACTTTTGTGTTTAAAACAGAGAACACTTTTCTGTACAAAAATGTATTTCCAATGCAAGGAGGAATGTATTTTATGGAGAAAACACTGTTTCGTGTTGAGGAAAACATTTTCTGTGTATTCTATGGAAAATAATACTTGCCACGACATGAATAGCAATCAGGAACTGTGCAGAAAGCTGGAAGAATTATCTGTTCTTGGCTGAAATCCTGTTGGCCACTCCCAACTAGAGCAGATCCATTATATCCATTCTTGAATGGTGAGTCAATGCATAGATAATGATTTAATAGATATGCACAAGTTTGCAATAACAACAAGATTTAGTACCTTTTCTGTATGGATGAAGAATGTAAAGATTTATATCCCTCATGAGTTTCTGAGATTCTCTAGGGTCTAGCAGAAGAGGGCCCAGTACAGGAAGCAGGTACATGGTCAGAGAGAATGCAAAGGACGTAAGAATATTCATAAATGTCTTATCTTCAACAAGAAAGAGTGTCTTCATACTGAAAAAAATTGTCAACTGCCATGAGATTCGTTTTTTATTTTTTGTCTCTGCATTGAAGTAAGAAAACCATTGCTTCCCCCCCCCCTTCATTAACAGCTAAAGCAAAGAAATGTATTATGTGGGGAAATGTTGTATTTTATGTCTTTAATCTTGTGGGGGGGGAAACTGCACAATTTTTGAAAAAAGCCTGTAAATTGTAATGTAAAAAATCATCAGGGCAAAAATATTCTGCAGGGAGAAATCATTTGAAATTTTCATTCTTGAACTTAAACCAAAATAAATGATGATTTATATCGCTAATGCCAGCCTGAGAGCAGACTTTGTATCTGGCTGAGAAAGGGATTTGTGTACCTGAGGACTTTAATGAACACATTTGAGATTCATGATGCAAATTTCTACAACTATTTCCATCAAGCCCTAGAAATGGACACTTATCAGGATTGGACCAGTATTTCCATCTCTAAAGATAAAAAGTGTAATTGTGCAGGATTTCTGTTCATTCAATTTACAAGGCAAAGAGATTTTGCACGTATTAAATGATATTACCAAGTGAGTGAGAACCAACATGGAGTAGTGGTTTGAGTGTTGATCTACAGCCCTAGAGATCCAAGTTTGATTTCCCACTTGGCCATAGAAACCTTGGGTGCATCACATAATCTCAGCCCCAGAAAACCCAATGATAGGTTTACCTTAGGGTCACCATAGGCCAGAAACAATTTGAAGATAGACAAGAACAACCACCAATTAAATAAATACCCCAAAGGCACCAGATCTCATCTGATCTTGGAAGCTAAGCAGGATCAACCCTGTCTAGTACTTGGATGGGAGACTGCCAATGAACACCAAGTGCGTATTTCAGAAGATGAAACTGACAAAACCTCTTCTGAGTATTCCTTCCCTAAGAAAACCCTATGGAATTCATGGGGTCACCATATGCCAACAAGTACCTTGAAGGCATACACACATAAACCAATGGAAACCAGGAAGAAAAATCACTAATTTTTCCCATCATAGTGGCAGCGTATTTGATTATATATTATTATCTAGATTGTTTAATAGGGCAATTGGCCAGTTTGAAGTTGCTGACTGTTCAGAAAGCGATTATTTACCATTAATCGTGACATTGACAAACACAGTAGTTAACAACATACACGTAAAACCTCAGTTCGTTTCTAATAATGATCTAGGCATGAATATTATCAAGAAAATAAAGTCGACACTTCAAGTGAGTCTAGCTCCCTCCCAGGTACTGGACTCAGAGGATTTCAATATGCTGGGAATCCTGCAATTGTAGAATGTTTCAATTTCTCTCAGAAAAATCACCCACTGAAGTTATAAGCTATTTTGAGATCTGAGTAACGTATTAGAAGTATACTTAAAAAGAAGAAATATATGTGCAACAATGGAGTGGATTGATAGAGAAGGTAATGGGCCAAAAGGCAGATGAATAAAACTTACTATAAGTATAGAAACACCAGTTCTGATACCTGTTTAGGAGAATATGTAATTTGCAAGCAAAGGTATAAACCTCTGATTAAGGAGAAGAACTTACCAGATCGAACAGGTGCTTGGCCAATGTTGGTGAAAGTCTCTCAAGACAGAGATAGCCATCAACAAGTCTATTGGCCAATGTTCATAGTTATCTGATGCACATTATTAGTCCAGGTGAATAGATGTATTTCTATCAGGTAATCTTTTTTTTTTTGGTGGCAGAGAGAGGGTAAATCAGATTTTGGAAATTCCAGGCAATCTACCCTAATTGCATCCTGTATCTATAACTAAGATCTTACATCCAGTTGAAGAATAATAGTGCACTGAGTGATACTTCATATCACTAAAATTTCTAAAGTCTAACATCAGCTGATGATGTATTCACACACATTGATTTACAGGAGAAATCTCCTGATATCTGGGGATACTACAGTAATTGTTGACATATACAAGGAAGGCCTCTAAAATGAGCCAGCAAGTTATTGGCTTATTAGTCTATTATGTAGAATTAGTAAACTATATACAACACATCTGGAGAATAAGTTAAAATGCTGGATGGGCCAAGATCATATTTTGTCAGAAGCGGGGATAGATCAACAATAGATCGTGTTTGGTTTTGAACCATCTTTCCCTGATTACATCCCATTTGGACTACTGTAATGTACTCTATTTGGGGCTGCCTTTGGAAACTGTTCGGAAACTTCAGCAGTCCAAAATGCTGCAGCCAGAGCCAGTTACATATAACTCTCTTGGTAAAACAGCTTCACTAGCTACCGGCTCATTTCAGGGCACAATTCAAAATGGTGGTCATGACCTATAAAGCTATACATGGCTTAGGTCCGGACTATTTGAAAAACTGTATCTCCCTATACAAATCTGCCAGAGTTCTGGGATCTACAGGGGAGTGCTTCTCTCTCTCCTGCGATCATCTCATGCTTGCTTAGTGAGGACATGAGAAAGAGCATTCTCAGTGGCTGTTCTCATCCTCTAAAACTTCCTCCCATGAGATGCTAGACTGGTCCCCTCCTTGTTTTCCTTTTGCTGTCAAGCAAAGAACTTTTTGTTTAAGCAGGCTTTTAATCTGTAAGCTTGGGAGCTCCTCACTGGGATGTTTCACTTATCCTTTTAAACTTCTATATGTTTTAAAGTGATTTTACGTGGAGATATTAATTGTTTTCAAATTATATTATGAAGTTTTTTAAACTGAGTCTTTCAATCTATTGATCAAATGGTCGGTGTAAACAGAAAAAAAATGCAATTATTTCAAGATGCAAGAAAAGTGACATTCATTTCCCAGAACTGGCAACAACAGGGCAACAGAAAGAATTGGAAGGAATGAAAATTAACCAGGTAAGAGTGCTGAAGAGGCAAACCCATGAGAAAGCCATTACTGCTTTGTCCATGCATCCTCCTTCAGGGTAGGAAATAGAGTATTAAAAGCCTAGCTCCAGTCCCACTAAATGTAGTACTTGGCCATAATACCTGATGCCCATACCTCTGTTCATTCTTGCTGCCCTGAGATGTGCTGTCTGAGCTACTCTTTTTCGACTTTCTGCTTCAGGACTGGTAACTATCACCCTTTCCACCCAATCTCTCTCTATCCAGTCTTTTTTGCCACACCTTCCAATAGCTTTGAATAGTTCTTAAGAGTCTTTGGTTTCTTGCGTGATTGTTAATTCCAAATAAAATACTCTGTTTAACTTTTAACTGGAGTACTCTCTATAGTTAGTACTGGTATACATAAGTGAAAAGATCCTGTTATTACCCTTCCCTCAAAGGTCTCTTTGAGCTATAATTCCCCAAATTCTAAAGAGACACTGGCATTGCAGGTGGACCTCAAAGTTCCCCATCTCTTAGGGTAACATATATATATACATATACATATACATATATATATATATATATGCGCGCAAATAGAAGGATCACTAGACATTAGATTTGGCAGGTCTCAGGGCTTGGATATATGACTCAGGTTTTCAAGGGTCATCTCAGAACAAGAGTTCTCTAGTTTTGTTGGGCTCATCTCCAGGCAGAAAGAAAGGGCTCTGTACAAATCTCCAGTATCTAGTAGAGCAGTGGTTCTCAACCTGTGGGTCCCCAGATGTTCATGGACTTCAGCTCCCAGAAGCCCCAGCCACTATGATCAATGCTCAGGGCTTCTGGGAGCTGAAGTCCACGAACATCTGGGGACCCACAGGTTGAGAACCACTGTAGTAGAACAACAGCTGGCTATAATTTCCAAGGATTAATTGATGAGTTCTTACAACTTGCAAAGACTCTCAGATGTGTGTGTGTGTGAATGTCTATATATTTATTTAGCAAGCCTCCTCCATCCCTCCAGTTGTTGTGGTGTGTGGGTTCACCCTCCACTCTGCCCTGTATCTACCATCTGGCTGGATGCAGAGAAGACCTACTGGACCAGATTAAATGTTTTTTATCTCTACAAAAAATCCATAGGGTCTCCATGAGTCAACAGGCAACTTGAAGGCAGAGACACATCCCTAAGTACTTTATATATGCATGTATACATCTAGAAATTTCAGTCAAAAAAATTAACCCCAATACTTTGGCTTGACTTATCCACATGTCTATGTCTATGTCTATGTCTATGTCTATGTATTTTATTTTATTTATTTTATTTTATTTATTTTTAAAAAGAACCATCCCATTCTCTGAGTAGAGTGGTGAAGGACAAGACCTCAATCCATCCTGGGAGAATCTAAAAGAGGCATAGACCCCCTCTAATCTTTCCACCACAGTGCTGCTTCTAGTCGTTTTGAATGCCTGGTTGGGAAAAAGGTGGCAGCAGTGGCTCTTTTGGCACGTCCCTTCAAAGGAACACAGGGGGAGAACATAGGATTGGTATTTCCTTTAGATGGATTAAGGATGGACTAAGCTTTCATCTTTCACCATTCAGAGAAAGAGATGCTTCCTTTTATATATATATAAGAATCAATACTGTGCCTTAACTTTTATCAAAAAAAGAAAAAGAAGATGGGAAAATGGTGCTGACAGCAGACAGAGGTGGCTTGCCCCCTGAGGCAATGCTGGCACTTTCTCCTCTCCGTAGAATGACCCTCGACTTATCCATGGGTCATATCAAAATCCATAATTTTGTCCCCAAGCCTCCCCTCAACTCATACATGAGTATATACTATAGGTGAGAAGGAACAATCCCCTCATTTCTCCTTGATCTGGGAACAGACCCTTTACTTAAGACTCTCGTCTTATCTACCAAACAAGGTACTATTTTCTGTTTGTTTATGTTTGAAAGACAAGCTATGAGCAACTGTGATTGATACTTAAAGCTGGGCCTGGGATCATCCTGAACTGGGAAACCTAGTAGATGGGTCTGGGGAAAATGCTATGCAAAAGCCAACAGAGGTGTTTAAAGAGTTAAACTGAGCCCTTTTGCTTGGCAACTAACTCATTCACCTCTATTTCTATGTTATTCACACCTCAACAAATCTTATTTTATTACAGAGTTTTTTTTCCCCACTCCTGGAACCAGAGGGGTAATTTTAGTGATTAACTTTAAATTGGGGATAATGCACTAACATGCATTAACATGATGTCAAAACAGTTTCTTACAATTGTGATTTAACCTTGGTCAAATGATTTCGAAATCCATTTCTCCCCCTCCTACCTTCCTCTTCTCTTTACAGTCATTACCCCCAACAAACCTTTATTAATAAGACTAGACACACTAGAACTCTGGGCACTCCATTTGAGAGTGATTATATAAGATCACTTAACAGATGTGATTCTCACAAGCCAGAAATGGATCAGAGTGAGGACAAAAAAGATAACATGAATTCCCACTAATGTAGCTGAGGCTAACCTATGGGGACATAAGATCTTCTTCTGTGTCCTTTGCAGTGTTTCATTTACGAAAAAGAAAAGAAGAGGTTCACTGAGAAACTGGTAATCCTGTGACTTTCATAGGGCTTTTTAGGCAAATAATTTGTTGTTTTGTGACTTCTAGTTTCTTCTGACTTAGGAGACCCTGAGGGGAAACAATCAGAAGGTTTTCTTGGCAAGATTTGAGGGTTCACATTTACCTACCTCTGAAAGTAAGAGTGCGACTTGTGATGGGAGATTGATTCACAGCACAGCACAAAATCCCCCCTGGAACCACTGCTCTCTGGACAAAAAGTGTCCCAGAAGCAAGCATAACATAGCAGAGTTTCCAAAACAACAACAAGCATGTCAGCAGAGTACAACTGGAGCATCAGCTCTGACCCCTCTACTCACTGGTTGGTAAACTCACGGACACAGAGTTTGTCATCCAAAATACCTGGAGGCTTTAATCTTCAAAGTTTCAGTATATACATCTGTACACAGGATGCACAGATCCACAGGCAGAGATTCAGCATCAGAGATTCAGGAGCAGAGTGACAGGATGCAGAGATACGGGATGCAGAGAGTCAGAGAGAGAGTAAGCATTCCATCTCCTCTTTTATACACACCTGCTTCCATGTGATCACTCAGGGCCTTTGGCTGATGCAACTCCTTGTCGTGATTTCACTATCATGACTCAGCTCTTTTTCTCCATGTCCCCTAGGGAATGAGTCATACTTTGCCAAGTCATTCCCCAGGAGTCCCATGACATGCTCATCAAATGTATTTTCCCACTGGGGCAAATGTCACCACATTTTTAATCCACAACTTACCCAAGGATATCCAGTGGATTTCCATGCCTGTGCAGGGATTTGAACCCTGGTCTTCAGGTTTGTAGTCTAATGCTCAAATCTCTACCCCACACTGGCTCACATATGAAACCACATGCCAAAAACCAACACCCAAATGCCCCAAGAAACCCAACCCTGAGATGCCTCCTGGTCTGCCCATATCTTGGCCAAAATCATTGCTGGAAAGGAATCATGTCCTGTCACTGTTTTTGCCTGCAGAAGCAAGCCAATCAAAACATCTTGATGTCTGAGACAGTGGCCTAGATGTTGCTCCTGTCCATGACATGTTACAAAAACTGACTAGACTGGCCAGTGAATCTTAATTCAACTGCACCTAAGGCACTAAGGCAGTAGACCTGCTTAGAGTGCAGAGGGTAAACCATATGGCACAAGCAGCTCTGTCTGTCAAAGCCTTGCTTTTATTTGAGGCAGCAACTTCATTCTACCTAATGCCAGGCTGGCCATGTGGGAGAAGACCCATCTTGCTTAGTGTTCTGTTTCCAACGATGACAACTGTTTCTGGAATCTCACAAATGGATCTCTTTGGCCCTCCCAAGTGAAACATGTAATCAGCAGGCTCACAGAGTCTACCCAAAGCCACACTGACCCTCTTTGGATTAGTTATGAACAATAAATTCTCCCTTGTGTAAGGAAACAAAATAAATGCAAGGTTTTCCTTAGACATTAAAAATATGAGGGAGAAATCAGAACTATAGCGTCAGCATAATTTTCTTTATGTTTTTTTTTTTAAATAATGCATAATTCCCTTTTTTGGAAAAAAAATAATATAGTCAGTCCCTGTCATCTGAAATGGCTCAGCCAAGGCCAAAGCAGCACCACATGATTCTACTGTTCTGAATTTCCATTCCGAGGGTCTGTGGGAGAAAAATCCTTAGAGATTCCTCTGATTTTAATTCAGAACAGTGCTGTCTGGGTTGTCTTAAACCTGCCAAAATATTCACCTGTTTCTTCTCCCCACAGATCCCTTCACTGGCTACCAGTTCAGGCCATGATCTGTTTCAAACTTTTGGTCTTGCTATTTAAAGCTTTTTGTTCTAACCTCCCTCAGTACCTCACAGTCTGGCTTGCGTGATACGTTCCATTCAGGAATCTGAGATCTGCAGGCAAAGGATTATTCTTTGTTCCACCAATGCGTACAGCTCTGTCAAGGCTGGGAGCCTTTCAAGATATGTCTCCAAAGTTGTGAAGTAGTCTTCCTTTGGACCTCTGGCTGAAGGAGGATCTCTCCCATTTTCATAAACTATTGAAGACCTTACTCTTTGACTCACCATCTTAAGCCGCTGGGTTGTGTTTAAGGTGCTGAGATGGTAGCGACCGGTGGGGTGTTGGGGATTTCATTCCATGTATTATTGTAGTGTTCTGTTTTATTGTCTTTGCCCCTGATTGTGTATGTCTATGTTCTGCTCTTTAGTATAAAGGGCATTATAAATAAATATTTTTTATTAGAGAATGCTGCCACTTCATCTTGGTTCTGATGATTCATCTCTGAAAGGGAACTTAGATCTTGAGTCAACTGAAACAATAGTAAATTTTACTAATGAATGGTTAGGCATTTTCCTCCTTTTTGGCCATACAGTTTGGCCTCATTAAAGCTATGTTCCGCCCATCGTAATGAAAGGAATGCCGGAGTACATCAGGGTTTTATTAAGAGATGGGATGTAGATGGCTAACCTTGGAATGCCTCACCTTGGATTCCTCTGACCCACTGTGGAGCCTGATCCCAGCTATGTTTGCTGATTCTAGTAAAGCTTACTCCTATGAAATTGTGCATATGGAAGAGTCTTACGGTAGCCGCTATTGGCATTTTGTTTACAAAGAGCTCATTGACATTGTATTTACACAAAGCTCATTAGCAGCTTTAAGTCATGCAACAGATATATAAAACTTAAAATTTCTTCCAAAGAGCAAGTGAAAACAGGAACAAAAGTGAAGCCTCTAGCTACAAGTTTATTGGCTACTTATTTTTTAAAAATTTATACTCTACTTTTCTTCATCAGAATAAATACATACCAGCTCACAGCATAACATCTAGCATACAAAATATAAAATAGATGTATTTATTACAAAAGCCAAGAATGACAGCAGAGTAAAAATACAACACCACAGCAGCAATATGCTACAGCAACTTATAAAAGAAGCAAAGAAGTGAAATCTCAACTAAAAACTAAACCATATCAGCCAAAAGAACATCCTGAATTGCAAATAAGCTTCAGAAACTGTGTGATTTTCAAAGACTTTCTTGCAGTGGGAAGAAAATGACTAAAAGATACATATTACTCCCTTCAAGAAAAAACTTTGTGAATAATTACATCCCTAGTTGTGGCTGATATCTCTCAAGGCTGAAAATGCTGCTACAACAAAAATTTAAACTCAGGGATTCTATGCCAACAGAAGATAGAAAGAGCCAACCTGGTGTAGTAGTTTGAGTATTAGATCACAACCCCAGAAAATGGGGTTCGATTCCCCACTTGGCCATGGAAACCCAGTGGGTGACCTTGGGCACATCACCCCAGAAAATCCTGTGATAGGTTTGCCTTAGGGTTGCAATCAGTGAGAAATGACTAGAAAATATACAACAACAACAACAACAAAGATGGACAACTCACTGCCAGTCAAAATTCTTTTAAGAATGTTCCAGTATGTTTGCAAACAAATTATTTACCACTATCTGTGTGTTTGTTTCTATTCATAGCTAGCTGGGATACCCGAGGGCCTTTGGCTGAGTGGGGTGTGAATACTAAATCTTTTTCCTAATGGGCTAACAAAAGGCGGATGAGGAAAGCCATTATTCACTTATCCATGCTATGGAGATGATATATTAGACTACTTTGCTGGGCAACTGTTAGTATTGCTGAGATAACATACATCATATGCTTTGAATTCTGAAAGAGCCAAATACTTTTCTTAGCCCTAACTAAAGTAAACCAATTGAATCAATGAGATTTACACACATGTTGACTCACTATTTCAACAATTTATTGAATGGCTCTACACTATTTGGGATTAACCAATAGGATGCTAGCAGAAATGTATGGCTGAAGCTAAAGATTGATATTCATCACTTGTTGACTAAAATATCAACTCATAACTAGCATATGAGAACAGGCTGTTTCTGATGGCAGTAACTGAGAGCTGTAAACCAGTCTATCAAGGCTAATAATGCTGAAAAGAAGGGCAATGAAGATTTAACAAGTCTTTCTTTTTATAAGATCCTTGTATGTGATTCTAGGCTGCATCAATAGTAGCGTCTACGTCAAGAGAAGTGATAGTACCAATCTATTCTGCTTTAGTCAGACCTCATCTAAAATACTGTGTCCAGTTCTGGGCACTACAATTCAAGAAGGATATTGACAAACTGGAAGACATCCAGAGGAAGGCATTTATCATTTTGGATTATCAAATCATAGAATCATAGAGTTACAAGCTTGGTAGATAAAGGGATTGTTGTGGATATAACAAATCCTGGCTTTTCAATTCTCCCGCTGATATTTTTGCAGACAAGCTAGTAAAATCTGGGCTAGACAATGCTACTGGTAGGTAGATTTGTAACTGATTGACTGACAGAACCCAAAGGATGCTTACCAATGGCTCCTTTTCATCTTGGAGAGAAGTGACTAGTAGGGTGCCACGAGGTTCTGTCCTGGGCCCAATGCTACTCTACATCTTTATCAATGATTTGGATGAGAGAATAGAAGGCATACTTATCAAATTTTGGATTCTGATTCTGTTCTCTGTGGGGAAGCTAACACCCCAGAGGACAGAATCAGAATGCAAAATGATTAGAGAGCTGGGTCAGTACTAACAGAATGGATTTCAATAAGGAGAATTGTAAGGTACTACACTTGGGTAGAAAAAAAAATGAAATGTACAATGTAAGATGGTGACAGCTGACTTCTTCACAGTACATGTGAAAGGGATCTAGGAGTCTTAGTAGACCACAAGCTGAACATGAGTCAACAGTGTGGTGTGGCAGCTAAAAATGCCAATACAAATCTCGGCTACACCAAATGGAGTATAGTGTTTAGGTCAAGGGAAGTAATAATACCACATTATTCTGCTTTGGTCAGACCTCATCCGGAATACTGTGTACAATTCTGAGCACCACAATTCAGGAAGGATATTGACAAGCTGAAACATGGCCAGAGAAGAGCAACCAAAATGTTGACATTTCTGGAAACCATGAAGGTCCATGAGGAGTGATGTAGGAAGCTCATATGTTTAGCCTGGAGAGGAGAAGATGAAGAGATGAAGAGATGAAGTTGAAATATTTGAAGGGATATCATATAGAAGAGGGAGTAAGCTTGTTTTCTGCTGCTCAAGAAAAGAGATTCCGTCTTCCAGTTCTATGATTCTATACACTGATGTCTAACTTAGCACCAGCACTAAGTCTATAATTTTCACAATGAGTATGATCTTTGCCCTGTTTAGGAATTACAGTAATATAAGCCAGAGAGCCAGTGTGGAGTAGTGGTAGGAGCACTGAACTAAGAATTAGGGAGACCAGAGTTCAAGTTCCTGTCTGAGCATGAAAACCCACTCATTGATCTTGGGAAGTCAAACTCTGTCAGCCACAAAGGAATAGAACATTAATCCCTCTCTGAACCAAGATCACTAAGTTGGTTTTCATGGTCAAGCAGAGATTTGTACCCTAGTCTCCCATAATCTTATTTGAACACCCACACCTCTACTCCACACTGGTTCCCTGCTTTGTATTACTGTGATTCCTAAACATGGAAAATGCCATATTCAGTGTGCAAATTTTAGACATTATTTCCTTTATAAAAGCTGGTGCTGAGTTACAAATTGCCATGTTTTCTAAGAGGCTTCAAGAGTTATTACTTCCCCTGTTCATGTCAAATAAGTGAGATTTTGACGTTATTTGCTTTGCATACTGAAAGACCTGTTCCGGTTGCTATTATTGCATTGGATGCTGGGAGCAGGGGAAAGACTTTGTCCATTTGTATTTGCTACAGAAGCTGAATTTGGTTTTCCTCAATTTTATTTTAAAACAGATTATTGATTCATATCCAAGATTTATAGTATTGTCTAATGATGTTTGTCTTCAGAAGAAATGCCAGGCAAAAATGTCCACTTTCCCCTTTGACTTCTGATTTATGTTTCTAACCTTTGGCTTATGCTATTGGAGAAAATACTAATATTTGTAGCTCTCTGCATAAACCTTCAGAATATATAATTAGTCTTTATGCCAAACTACTTTAATTTTTTTATCTTCAAGTTCCAGTATTGTGTTCTAGAATTAATGGGGGTAATCATTTTTTTAAGCTATCCTTCTATGCTCTTTAACTAGTCAAAATCTGAATTCATACTGATAGGAGACATTACATCATAAAGTGTATTTACTGACTGGTAATCTCCTTGGTGCTTATTGCTTATATAGGAACATTGATTCCCAAGGATCTCTTTCACACACTACATTCAGGTTGAATAAATTGATTACTGAGATAGCATTGGATTTGGGTAAATGGACATCTTATAATTTGTAAACGTTTCCAAAATTTTCATAGCGTATTTGGACACATATTTATAGTTCCTTGCCATACCCTCCAGCATTTCAGAGGTGAAAACCAGGATACATGTGGCCAAGCAACATCAGAGTATGGTCAAGATGACAAAGGTTTTATTAAAGGGAAAGACACACAAGGTAGGTGTGGTTTGCTTTTGCCTGGCCCTACTGGGAAGGGAGAGATTCTGCTCCCCTCTTCTCCTCTTGAATACAGGCTTGAACAGAGAATCATCAGGAAAGTTTTGATGACTTCTACTATCTTTTGGTGGTTTCCACAAGCAGTTATTCTCTCCTATCTTAGTCTTGTTACTGCTGCTTTTGGGAGTCCTCCAGCACTGCACAAATTGACATGACTAACCTCTGTCACATGTGATTTGTTCTTTCTAGGACTGCATCCTCTGCACAGGGTCTCAGTTCATTACAGGCTGAAGGCTTTGGCTTGAACTAGACACAGATGTTTCAGTTCAGCCAGCATGCTTCCTTAAAATAGGTGTAACAACAGTTGGTTGTCACCCAGTGATGCCAGCTCTTTTTTGCAATTGTGCTGAAGTAACTAACCCAATATGCTGTTTTGTACTGGTTGAGATGTCAAGTGAGATCTGGGCCATGCCAGAAGATGGCTGGTTAGTAGCTGTCATTTGCTTGGTTGGGTGGCTTGTCTTGTCCTGGAAGATGGATTGCTGGTAGCATGCTGACTTCTAAGTTTTGCTGCATGAATAGTGCTGTTTTGCACAATCTTGATAGACTGATTCAGCTTCTTTGTGCAGCCCCTTGGACATTACTCACAGAAAGAGGGGAGGTAGTTAACATTGGCATAATACCCTTCAAATAGGGTGTTCTAGCACAGTCAAATTGATGCCGTGATAACTGCTGACCTTGCTGCATTTATTGGAGAGTTGGTGCAGCATAATGATGAAGATGGAATATGAGCTCAAAAATACTAGAGGGTGTCAGTTATCCAGTTCTTCTGCTCACCGAAAAGGAGAAGCCAATGCGAGGGAAGGGTACATGGTCTCCTCTCTTCCACAGATGCCTGAGCACCCCAGACTTATTCCAGTAGGCTTCAAAGTCCACCAGAGCTAGGTTTGGGGTACTTCTGAGATCTGGAGTGGAGATGGACTAAAAGTCCGGATCAGAGTCCTATTGGATCTAGCTAGGTTAGCTCACAACTCTTTCACACACTTCCAAAACAACCCCATCAACATGACACTGACGATTGTTGATATTCAGTTTAAGCATTAAAACTGTTAAGTGGGGATTATACGAGATGCATGAATGTTCACACGTGTTGATCACTATCTTGTGTTTATTGGTTGGTGACAATGAAAAAAAACAGGCAAAAAGTTTTGAATATATTTTTTTCTTGGTTCCAGAAAGTTCTTTGGGATAATAAACACACTTGAGTGGTGGCCTACTATACAGACATATCAACCATGTTCACAGTTAATGCTAGCCAGATTGTCATCTGTCAGACCATTATTGGTTTGAAGATCTAAGCCCGTGCTTGGCCACAGACCATGATTTGTGGCTCACCAGCAAATCACAGTTAGAAGCTTTGGTTTGTTTTTGATTTGTGATTTCTAGCTTGCCTTTAACTTGCTTTGTGCATTCTAATCTGGAAGATGTGATGAAGTTCTCACACATCCAAAAAAGCCTAATACCTTTAAAAAGCCTCCAGAATGAACACTTCACAATGACTTCAAGCAAACAAACAAAATGAAAAACGGGTAGATTTGTACTTCATCTCTCTCTCTCTCTCTCTCTGTCTTTAAAGTACAGCCACTAAAAGTGGCTTTATATATATTTAAAATGGATAAATGTTTCCTTTTAATTTTTCACATGTATTTCCATCTTTCCATTTTCCTTCTAGTCCCAAAGGTGCTTTAGGATACTGAATATTAATAGGGAAATATGATTGTTTATTACCTCTTTGTTCTTTCCTGTCTATTTTTCTACAGCACCTGCAGATTTCTATGAAAAGATTTCTCTTGCAGACACTTATTTCATACTTAAAGAACTATATGAAAAGTACAACTGGCCTTTTTTTTTTGTATTTAACATATATGTTTTCATAAAAGCTTTTGTCAGTTGAGAGAGAGAGAGTAACAGCATATTGTTTGTGCCCAAAGGAACTCATAAAGCAAATTTGCTTCAGATGCTTTTTGAATATTGATTTCTGAATAAAGGTTAGATATGGGTTTACAACAGAATCCTATACTTGTTTACTCAATTAGAAATAAGTAAATTCTACAATGCTAAGTACAATTTACTAGCAAGTAACTTCTGTGGAACATTATGGGATTTGCTGCCGAAAAAACAAGCACCGTTTATTCTGCACGTGAATTTGGGGACAGTTATAAGAACTGCCTTCATCTTCTGGCCTCTGATCCACTGTAGTGTACAAACACGTATTTTATCTCTGTTGAATGCCAGTGTAGTGTATTGGTTTGAGAGTTGGACTACAAACCTGAAGGTCAGGGTTTGATTCCCCACTTGGCCATGGAAACCCATTTGGGTGACTTTGGGGGCATCACACACTCTCAGCTCCAGAAACCCCCTATTAGGTTCAGCTTAGAGTTGCCACAACTGTGCCAAACTACTTGAAGGCACAGAAGAAGAAAAAGAAGAGGAGGAGGAGAAGGGAGAAGAAGAAGAAGAAGATTAGAAAATTTGAACATTGTATTTTCTGCTACAGAATGTACACCTCAGTGAAGAATGCGGGGGGGTCAGGAATGAAAGGATAGTGTCCCATACAGCCACTCTTAGGTCACAGAGACCTATACATCCCTGTATAGTAGATGAGTTTTGCTAGGAAGTTAAGCTTCTCACATAGATTAGTTAATGCCACAGTTAATGCCTGGCAAGCCCAGCTCCAGGAGAAATGACCCTTCTGCTGCCTGGTTTAGCTTACTGCTTGCCTCGTCCCTCTGATAAGGATTCCTCTGGGCACCCTCTACTCTTGTCAGAAAAGCTGAGTCCCTGCTTCTTACGGCGAGAAACCTATTCCCCAGACTGCATTTCACAAGAGGGTGAAGTCTGTGTAAAATTTTATCATGAGTGTATTCCTTTGTTCTCTCTCTGAGGAAAAGAACACAGTGTTCTGCCTGCCCAGGGAGTTGGAAGACTGCAGAGTGATGCCGAGGTAGGTTCTAGATAGCTATGCAACTCTGAGGATTTCTGTATCCATCAGTTAAGAGATGTGTAAGCTTCCCCTTGCTTTTACCATTGTCTTCTGCATTCATATTCCAGCAACGTAATCAATAAACTGTATGTTTTTCTTTCACATGAGTAGCTTTATTTCATTTTTCAGAACTCTGGGTTTAATGGGCACCCGAGTAGATGAGGCCCTCAAGAGACAAAATAGCTCACTTTTTCTAATGAATGCTTTTAGCAGTCATAAAAACACCTCCTTGCACATGAAGACTCATTGCAAAAATATTCAGCAAGATCACTCTCTGTTCTCCACTACTCCTAGCTGCCTTTGAGTGGACAAAAACCTAAGTTTTGTTTTTTTTGGTTTTTTAAATATTTATTAGTTTTAACACAGTCTAGTTCACAATCAAAGAAATATACATTCATAAAAGGGAAAACAAAAAGCAGAAAGAAGAAAAGAAAAAAGCTAAAACTAAAACACAGTACTAACTCACTAAAGTAAAACATTAAACACTAACTAACCAAAAAACTAAACACTAACTTACTGAAATACAAAAGGATTCGGACACTTCCAAGTGAAACTAAAATGAAAGAAAACAAATTTAAAAAGAAAAAATATCATTCTGTCATTACAGATCCGGTTAAGTAGTTCTACTAGAATTACTAGTAACCGTAACCACAGCTTATTGTTCACTTAAATCTGATATTGTTGAAAGGCTGCATAAATGGTTCCCAATCTTTCGGATGGCTTCTCCATCCAAACCCACATTAGTTTGGCAGTTTGGGCTAACTGCACAGGTCTAGTTTTGAATCAGTGGCATTCTAGTGCTAGTGCCAACCTAAAAAAGTGAGGAGATGATTTACAGAAGTATTAACCAAAATTGAGAGAAATGACCTTTTTTGGTCATTTGAGGGAAGAATGATTGAAGCACTGTGTAACTTGTTGAACTGGCTGGTTAAGACTACCTGTGTTTCCAACAGAGGGAGGAAAAGCATCTGATACCATAATGGTATCAACACACATCGGCAAAGAATCTAATGTATTTGTCTGCATAATAAAGTTGTGACATCATCATCCCTAATATATGTTCCCTTCTTGGCTAGGACCATTCAAGACAGAATGACAACACACACACACACAAAATGTCCACTGAAACAGCAGCGTAAGGTAGCAGTGCCTTCAAAAAGCACAGGACAGCCATAATAGAATGCAGGTTTAAGGCTTCCTTAAAGATGGGTTTTTTCTCATAGTACCCCCCCCGTTAAGCCAAAAAATCGACACAGAGAGCTTTCAGCCCATCCTTGTCTAGTTTCCACATTTAACTGTTAAGCTACTTCAGCTTTCAAGATGGCACTAATAACTATTTGTCCTCCTGTTGTTTCCATGCATTGTCTTTCTTTACTGTGGTTATGAAACAGAAGCGAGCTATCATAGCTACCATTACTGGAGGGGGACAAAAAACATGTGTGCCATTTAATTAGTTCATGTCAATATGGAGTGCTGTTTGCTGGATGCTTTTTCTAGCCACAGTAGGAAGCTCAAAGAGGTGTTGAGGAAAACAGCAGTGCACAGATGTTCATTAAACTATGCAAGCAGGCAAAGCCAGAGATATCTGTAGGTTCAGCTCTTCATGTTAAGGCTAACTAGACATTAGCCACATTAAGAGAGTTTTCAAGATATGCAGTGTTGTGTTTCCTGTCTAAGACCACAGATGAGAGAGCTGGTAGGAGAGACATCCCTTGGACATACTGTGACAGGCTACCCAATGTCTCCCTGCAAACCCCCTTTCTGTCACATTAGTTCCTGAGGAAACCTCTTTCTCCTAATGAGAAGCATTACATTGTTGTTTGGAGAGGTTGTCCAAATGTTGTCTAAGGCCATCTGGAAACCATTAGGATAAACACACACTTTAGATATAGCATGCCCCCAAATTGAAGTCCTGCTGTCCTAGCTTGAAATAGGGTTTGTGAGAAGATGATAGGGAAGTCCTATGCTTGAGTCCAAGGCAGGGCATTTTTTACATAGCTGATTACAAAGGTGGTCCTTCTCGCATTCAAAAGGATAATGAGAAAAAGATTTTCCACTAGATAGAGTTCAGACTGTCTGAAAGAATTCATCTCCCTACATAAGCCTGCCTGAACTTTAAGATCTTGGGAGCAGGGCTTTCTCTTGGTCCTGCCATCATTATAGTGATGCTTAATCATGACATGGGAGCAAGCTTTCATGGTAGTAGTTCCCAGGCACTGGCATTGTCTCTCATAGGAGGCTTGGTTTCCCCTCCCTTCTTTTCTGAAAGAAGGCAAAGACCTTATTTTGGTAAGACCATGGATCTTAACTCGTGGCAGAAAGGCATGGCTCCACCGGGTGTCCAAAAGCAGCATTGTGACACATGATTGTTGTTTAAAAATTTCTTGGTCTCTGTAGAGTTTGATCCACTTTATGGTAACCGTGTTTCTTATTTAGGATATGGAGCATATAATTTCAGAGCAATCCACATCACAGATATGGGCAAGGAGCCTTAAGACATGCTCGTTTTCTGAGCAAGTCACATAATTTCTAAGGATGATGGTAGAACCATCAAGTGTTGATATCTGCAAGGGTGTTTTCCCATTTGCACTGTAAAGTTTCAGAATAGGACTAACGAAATCCAGGTTTAAATCCCCGCTCAACCATGATGGTCACTGAGTGGTGCTGGATCAGTCACATTCTCTTTCTTAAAGAAACTTACCTGAGAGGGCTGTCATGAGGACAGAATGGAGTGAGGGAACTATACACATTCCTTTGAGTTCCTCCAAGACAATATATAATCCTCATAATAGTAATGGAGGAGGAAGAGGAGAAGGAAGAACCAGAATGTGTAGTTTTCTTCCTGGGATTCTTTGGGTCTGCTGAAACAGAACACAAGTACATGAAGGAAGCTTGAGTGCTGAGGGCTTAAACTTATCCCATATAGCTTTACCTTCTGCATCCTATGTTATATGGAAGGGAACAGGAGTCACTAATGCTTTTGAATTACCTGCATTTTAGGTTGATTTTAGACTGATTTTTTTTGGGGGGGGGCTGGGGGTCAAGAAAAGAAATTAGACCCAATTACCCTTTCCCTGAGAGTATTTTGGGTGATCATTAAAAAAGTTTTGGAGCTACTACAGGTTTTGGAAGTGTCTTGGAGAACTTCAGGGTCATAAAAAGTGGTTGGATTGTTTTCCCCTATCACTGATGTAGAATGACATGCTACTACCATTTGGTCTAGTGCTGATCCAGAGATGGCCAGGGCTGTTTGCCTCTCCTTGGGGTGGATACTACACACCACCCTTCCTTCTTTACTTTACTGCATTGAGAAAAGGATCTAAGACCTTATCATGGGAGTTCTTGATAGTTATGGATCCCAGCCTCATTTACTGAGATTCCTAGGGCTTTCCACACTACACTGCTATAGTGCTATTATTCCACTTTTCACATCCTATGGAATTCTGAGGTTTGTAGTTTAGTGAGGCCAAAAAACTCTCAGGCTGAGAATTCTAAATGCCTCTCCCTAAACTGCAAACTCCAGGATTCCGTAGGAAGATGAAAGTGGAATAATAGAACTATAACAACGTAGTGCAGAAATGTCCCTAGTTTGAAGCACCTGAGTCACTTACATATGCTGCCAGGGTTGGGTGTCTTTTTTTTTTAAAAGACAATGTTACTCATTAACATTTATGTATAAACACTGACAAAGTTGGTTGCTTCAGTTCCCTCCTCCAACATCTTCTCTAACTTTGATTAGATCCATAAATGTGTGTGTGTGTGCTTGTGTATGTGTGTGCATGCAATTCTAAACTGGGTAATTCACTAGAGTGTTCTCCCCTTTGGAGTGAGGACTGTTACATAACTTGCTATGAACTCTTCTCATCTCCTCATCCATCTGGAAGAGGAGAGAGCAAAGCTGCTAGTCATTGGAGAATAAGCAGCAGCATCAAGGCTTGTTACAAAAGAACATCGTCTATGCATTTGAAAAGGATCTGTCTGGACAATGCCAAAGGCAGATTTGTAGCCTGCCACATGGCAACAGACTAATCTCTTTAGCAGCTGGCTGCACGGCCTTGTCCCCCCTCTGGGAAAGTTTTGCAGCAATTGTCAGAGTATATTTTAGATGACAGGACACTAAGTTTTCATTACACAGCAAATGGGCCCAATGGAAAATAGAATGAGATGGATTATAAGGCAGAGAGATTTCCACTGGGGCGTAACAGAGTGTGGGTGTTGTTTGTTGGTTTGTTGGTTTGTTTTGATGAGTGAGACAGTTGAAAGGGATCTAAATTCTACTTTGGTATTATGTGGCAGTTGTTTGGGATGCTAATGAACCCTCTAACGCTAATGGCTGGTTCTTCCAGGTAAAAGAATCCTCACCAAAAGTAGTTGTCCCAGGGGTACATGAGGCCTGCCAAGTTATGTCTGTGATTAGCTAGCTCAAGGTACAACATTTTACTTAAATATTGCTGGAGATGGAGATTAAAAGTCATAAGGAGAATAAAGGAAGCTGTGACAGACAGACTGGGGTGTTCTCTACCATTAGAAAGAGCCAGCCCTATCATTATTCATTTTTTCATTCACTTATTTAAAATATGATATCCCATGCACCTAATGTCTTCAGATCATGCAAGCTGGCTGGCAACATTTGAGAATACAGTTGGTCTTCCATACTCACTAGAGTTATGGTCTCAGGACCCTTATAAAGTGGAAAAACTGCAAAAATCAAAATTGTATGTGTGTCTGTGGGAAGGGGCCCAAGACATGGTGGGGAGGGAATGGACACCTAGGGCCCAAACCAGGTCAGTGAAAGGAGAGGGAAAGGGTAAGGTTCAGCATGGTGGCCCTATACTTCCTATGTCACTCTCATCTGCTTCCTTGGGTGTGGGGGCCATCAGGGAAGGGTTTGTGATACTAAGAAATTGGGCTGTGTGCCATCCTTAACTGTCCAGGCAGTGGCTGGAGGAGGAGGAGGATCAGAGGTAGGTTTTTAATGGCTGTACATCCTGATCAGAGCTGCAGAGAGAAAATGTTTCCATGGAAAAAAAGCACTTGAGATGGGAGGCAGGGGTTGAAGAAACTTGGGAATAATCAAAGTTGTGAAAATCAAACCTGAAAAGGTAGAGGGCCAACTGTTGCCATTACAGTCATCAATAAGGAGATTAAGGCAGCTACCTAAGCTAGGAGATACTGGGATATCAAGCAACCATTCCTCTGGACCCCCTTTCTCCAATGAGTGGTACACAACCTGTTTTATTCCCTTTATGGCAGCTTCTTGCCCTCAGAGACAGTGGAAAACACTGTCCCACTGGCCAAGTTGAATTAACTGCCATTCCAGTTTGCTTCTTTATTCAGAACAAGAGGGGGTGCTGTCATGCCTCAGTCTGTGCAATATCTTGGAACGTGTTGCAAGGCTCAATCATTTTATATAAGTACAGATTATTTATCTATCTAAACCAGTATTTGGCCCTGTGTTTGTGCCTACTGCTTGATTGTTGAGAAGTGGGCCTCCGCTTGGAAAGCCATGAAGGCTATAATGAAAATTTGCATCATGTAACTGAATGTACGGGGTGAGATATGTTGGTATAAAAGCCTTCACATGGCAGTATACAGGATATAAATTGACACAGAGGACAAGGGTCACTTACCAGTCATATCTGAGGGGAAAGAAGAGGGATCACAGCATCAGCAGCTGCCCAAAATATATTTAAATCTCTCTAGAGTCAGTTAATCAAGTGTGGCCCAAATTGACTTAACTCCCTGAGTTGCCTCAAAAGGTGGGGGACCCTTGAGGTCCTCCAGCAATACCCGCACCTCCACGCAAAAATGGGGAATTAATTACTTCTAATTAAGAGGGCTGCAAGAGGTGGGGCAACCTAGTGAGATCTTTCCACCAATGTTTACGGGGTCCTTGCAGGAAAACCAGCCAGAGATTTAAAAGTAAACTAAAATGTGTTTATTGAGGGGAATTCAATCACACATGTGCACAAGATTCAGACAGTCACACACTCACACAAGAGCTAGCTGAAGGAAAGGGAGGAAAGGTTGAAAGTGAGACTTGGGGAGTGAGTGATAATTATCAATCCAGAAGAGCAGCAGAGAAACAATAATGTGACTTGGGCCATTTCCACACTGGCATATTGCCCACGCTAGGGTGACCTCTCTTGGAAGTCTTCTTCACCGCGAGGTGTGCTAGCGCAGTTAAAAAAAAGTGAGCCTCTAGACCTCAAACTGCTCTAGCGCAGCCGCGGGGGTGGTGCTGCGAGTTTTATTAAAAGCACCTTCACAAGTGGTTTTTACAAAACTCACCCACGCTGCCCCGTGGCAGCCCCCGGTGAAGAACTGCAGAGATGCGGTAGCACGTCCCTGCAGATCTGCCTAGGGGCGGGCTTCCGGCTGGCGTGCTGTCCTGATTGGCGGAGCGCCACCGGAAGCCACTGGCCACCATTTTGGGCACCACTGAGAGCCGCTGAACACCGCCAAGCGCTGCCAAAATTCAGCGGCGTTTAGAACGGCGGATCCGCGCTCTCCGCAGGGACAGAGCAACTTCCTCACAGGTAAGCTCTGCCCCTGCGTGTGCGGCCCCGTTTCGCCCCCCCATGAGGAAAGGGCCTTAGACTTGCATCTAAGGGCAGTATAAATTGAAATTCAAGGTGACAGAGTGATGTTCAGCATCTGAGATACTGCATCCAACTGCTCAAAACTGAGGGTTTTTATACCCAATTTCTACCTGGAGGTCATAGGTGTAAATGGTTCTCTGGCCAAGTAAACAAAGGAGGATTCAACAGATACAATGGGGTCTGAAATGAGTTGATGGTCTCACTGTTAGGTGACGAAGACTTAATAGAAGTCATGATAGCTCTGTTAATAGTGGACATGAGTTTGTAGAATGGGAGAAATGAAGAGGTTAGTGGGAAGAAGGGTTGAAACAATCAGTTACTATTTTCTGATAGCAATGCTACTACAGCTTAGCTTTAGCCTATCACTTCTGCAGCTATCTGGTGGTACAGTGGTTAAATGCCAGTACTGCAGCCACAAGGTTGTGAGTTCAATCCTGCTGGGCTCCAGGTTGACTCAGCCTTCCATCCTTCCCAGGTTGGTAAAATGAGTAGCCAGCTTGTTGGGGGCAATTAGCTAAACACTTTGTAAATGACTAAGGGAGTGCTTAACTGATAAGCAGAATAGAAATACACATTTTCTTGCTATTGCTATTGCTACCTGGCTATGACCTGGCTACTCCTGGAGGCGATCTCTGACCTGCCTTTGCAGTTCATGTGTTCAGCCAGTGTCTCTTGACCAGTCTGACCTTCCAGTCACATCAGGGTACATTTTATATCAAAGCCAATTAATTTATCTTGCCAATGAAATCATATTCCACCAATTAAACCATATCAGAGTGTGGGGGTATATGCCTACTAACACCCATGTCTTGCCTCTTTTTTCTGAATAATCTGGGTCTGAGTGGATGGATCTGACTGTCTGCAGCTCTTCAACCCCCGGAGATGGTTGCTAACTCTAGTTTAAAATGGTAGTAATAAGGATTGAATGTAGGACCCTCAACATGTAAACCATGTATTTACTATTGCTCTGCATTCTTGCATCACCTATGCAAGACTTACAGATTATAGATGTGGAGTGCTGCAATGCAGGGCCATCATTGTTCCTAGCTTCAAACATCTAAGATTAATATTTGAGTTGACCTTTTGCTGCCTTTTTTTTTTTTTTTTGAAGAAAGTTGGTTCTTTTTCAAGAAGTGTAAGGATCCAGTACTACAAATTCCTAAAAAGGAGGGACTGGCATAAGCCATGTTGCTGTCCAATGTCACCTGAAGCTTAACTTTCACAATGCCACTTTCCTGTTTCTCTCCTTGGTCCATAGTGTGTCATTAAACTGAAAAGTTTCCCACAGTAGCCATTAGATGCAAAAATGAAAAATGGAAAGAAAAAAAAGCAGCTTTGTCATATATCTAAAATTACTCCTTGTCTGTCTGTCTGTCTGTCTGTCTGTCTGTCTGTCTGTCTGTCTGTCTGTCTATCTATCTATCTCTTCTGCTCCTTTATTTGTTGCAAAATACAGTAGTCATCATGCAGCTTGTTAGTGTCAATTCAATCTATAGTACTGTAACAAAGTCTGCAAAGGTGTACATTCACATCTTTGTAAAGTGAGGACACTGAAATTTGGTTTCTAAAAAGTGATGCTTCAACTTAATATCATTTTCTCAGGTACTCGTACTATGTCAATGCCTTACAAGCTTCCTTTTTGAATTTACAGCTGTCAAAATGACTTGGGTTGACTATACGTGGAGTATCTCCTCTCTTCTCTTCAGTTTGAAACTGATGCCTTCCACAACATAATAGAGTTCTGTGCAGATGAAATGGTTACATCTATTTTCTTCCGCAAAGACTATTATCAGCTTGTGCAAAATGTAAACATAAAAAGAGATTCGCTGTTCACACAATCTTCACACATTCTTCTTCCTCCCACTGAAACAAAAAAGTATGCTCTCAGCACAGGCCAGCAGTGTGATCTGCTTTTAAGCTTTCTTACTGTATACCTTGAAAATAAGTATTTCTCTGGCCGTTACAACACTACACTGTTATAGTGCTGTTACTCCACCTTCGACATTTTATGGAATCCTGGGATCTGTAGTTTACGCAGGTCAAAGAGCTCTTTGGCTAAGAATTCTAAATGCCCCTCCCTAAACCACAAACCCCAGGATTCCATAGGATGCTGAAAGTGGAATAATAGCACTATAACAGTGTAGTGCAGAAAGAGCCTATCTCAAAATTAAAACCTTCATCCTTTCTTTGAGACAACTGTGAATTACATGACATTTGCCTCAATATTATTTGCTTGTAACCTATATTTGAGAACCCATGGTGTAGTAGTTTGAGCCTTGGACTATGACCCAGGAGACCAGGATTTGATCCCCTGCCCAGCCATGGAAACAAACTAGATGACCTTGGGAGCATCACACACTCTCAGCCCCAGAAAACCCTGTGATAGGTTCACTTTAGGGTCTCCATAAGTCAGAAATGACTTGAAAGTACACATCAACAGCAAACCTATTGTCATCCTACTTGAAGTTTTTAAAATTTCTGATTCACTGACTTTCAAAAGATTCTAGAGTTTTCCAAAGTTTCTAAAGTTTTCCAGATTTAACAAATGCAATGTCTACTACATAAGAAAACTCTGGCCCTTTCTGCACCTTACCTTTCTTCAGCGCTGGGGTGGGGGGATCATGCGAGCAGCCTCCAATGAGAGGCTCCCACATCCCCGATACTTCAGCTCTGCATGAGCTGCTTGCTTCCGAGCAGGCAGCGCGATAGCCCCACCTCTTCCTTCCGCAGTGCAGCCTGGGAGTTTCCCAGGCTGTGCTGGGGCAGGAAGCTCGACCACTGCAGCTCCAGAGGCTCCACACGCACGGCAAGTGCACATGGGGCCCTGGAGCAATGCGCGATCGTGCACCATTTTCAGCTGAAAGCTGAAAGTGAAAAAGTGCACGAGTGGCGCCTGCCATACCCTGGAGCATCGCGTGATTGTGAGTGCATCGTGCAGATCACTCCTCAGAATTGCGCGACGCTCCAGGCGCCCTTTCGCATGGCAAATGCCGTGCAAAAAGGGACATACTGTTAATGCTGAGACCATTTTTGTTGTTGTTCTTGTATATTGGATATCTGTGTTTCGATTTCCTCATTTGTCTCATTACTGTCATTGTGAAAATCAAGGAAGCCATGCTTAATTCTTTCTGTCACAGAAAAGCAACATACAATTAGTGTGGGGGGGATATCTTTGTTCCTTGTTGGAGGCGTAAGACTCAAATGAAAAAAGAAGTTTCCATTATCCAAGTTCATTAACAAATTTGTGATTTTGATGCCAAAATTTTTTCTTCTGATTGCTTCTGTCCATCCACAAGATTTTTTATTATTTATTGATTTATTTATTGGGTGGGTGGGTTGGCAGTATTTTGTTTGTACATTTTGCTTGTGCAGCTTAAATGGTGGGAAATACTATAGTAAACCTTTTCTATTTCAACTATCGCCATCTAATTTTCTTGGGAAAAATCAGTTTTGCCTTTTAAAAATAATAAATTTGTCTTCTTCTTTCTGTTGGTCTCTAATTCATTGTGTTTTATGCTTTCAACGTGTCTTCTCCTTGCTTTTCATTCTCATATTTAGTTAAGTATGGCAGTATAAAATGGATTCTGCTGCAACTGTGATGACATTGTGAAACCAAGGCCCTTTTCGCATGGCATTCGTCATGTGAAAGGGCCTTCAGAGAGTCGTGCAATTGCGAGGAGCATTTCAGATGACGTCCTCACAATCGTATGACGCTTCAGGGCCAGCAGGCGCCGATCGCACACTATATCATTCTTGGCTTTTAGCCAAAAATGATGCACAATCACGCATCGCTCCAGGGCCCCATGCACACTTACCGTCCATGCGGAGCTCCAAAGCTGTGGCCCTTGCGCTTCCTCCCTCAGCGCAGCCTGAGAAAATACCTGGCTGTGCTGTGTGAAGGAAGAGGATGAGCCCTTACGTTGCCAGCCAGCCGGCAGGCAGCTCCTACAGAGCAGAAGCAGCAGGGACGCGAGAGCCTCACGGAAGAGGCTGCTCGCGTGATCCCCGCCTGGCTGCGCCAGACACAGGTAAGTTGCGGAAAGGGCCCCAGTTTTGAATTCAACTTCCAGAAGCCATTTGTCATTAAACCTACACAGTCGCTAAAGATCCCTTACCATACTATTGTCTATTGTTGTTTGAATGTTTTGTTTAAAATTAAGAAAGAAAGAAAAATGATACAACTGATCACACTAGTGCAGAGACTTTCTCTTCTACTTTGCTAGGCAGGAGCAGAGTTAACAACACAGACATACAGGGAACTATTATCGAATACTCAGCTCCTTCTCCCAATTTCCTATCACCATTTTGTAGCATTTGCTCAAAACTAGTGTCAAAGATCTTCCCCTGTGTTTAGTTTATTATCCCCCCGCCGCCCCATATCTCTACAGTTTTCTGCACAGGCCTCTTGAGGTGACATGAAAGACCATAGTGTTGGCTTGTAACTCTACAATATTCACTTGCAACCTGTCCAGTATTCCAGTATTCATGAGATGCTCAGTGACTCAAGTCAGTCCCTGGACTCCAAGCCAAACCTGGAGGAACTGCAACCCTAGACTGCCGTACCTCATGGAAAAACAAAATAGAGCTGCATACAGGGTCATATTTTCCCCATTTCTAGACAGAGAGAAAAGATCATCCTGGCTTCTTCAACCTGTGCTCACATCAATCCTCTTCAAATTTAGCCTTTTTGTCTTGAACCAACTATAAGGCTATCACCAGGGCCTATTTGACTTATTCTGATCTTCTGAACAAAACAGGGAAGCAATCAATAGGATTAATTCTGAGTAGAGGAAACACTGTCCAGAAAGTAACTACAGCGGGAGCAACTTTATGAAGGTGATGCAGTGTGGAACTGGAGGAGTCATCCAATAGTCCTGACACTATTGAACTGAAATTCCTTCTATTTTGAATTATGCTACCTGTCTCTGATCATCTTGATCTTCATTTGCTGCTTTTGGAACACAACGGCCATTTCTGCACTAGCTGTTATAGTGCTATTATTCCACATTCAACATTCTAAGGAATCCTGGGGTTTGCAGTTTAGGGAGGGGCCTTTGAGGCTTCTCCATAAACTTCAAACCCCAGAATTCCTTAGGATGTTGAAGTAGAATAATACCACTATAACAGTCTAGTACAGAAATGGCCAACCTTTGTCGCTGATCCTATTGGTCTCACTGCTTTTAGACCATGACCTTTGTCACTGGTCCTGTTTAATTGCTTTAAAAGTTAGCTGTTTGTACACACTGGAATCTGAATACTTGGAGTCTGGCCCCTACAAGAAACTGAGATTGAATATATATCATCTTCACATTTGATTGAATACACATCATTTTCATATTTATGACATATTTTAGATGTAGTATGATATAGTCATGTCTATCCATCAAATAAGAGCCAGTGTTGCATAGTGTCTTGAACATCTGACTACGACCCTAGAAAACAGGGTTTAATTCCCTGCTCAGCCGTGGATACCCTCTGCATGACCCTGGGCATGTCACACACTCTTAGCCCCAGAAAACCCCATTGTAGGTTCATCTTAGCGCCTCCATATGTCAGAAACGAAGGCACACAACAAAGAAAACAGCAATAAGCAGACAACCCATATTTCCTCCAGCTGTGATGCTTTAGTCCCAGGCAGTATGTGAGAGGGGAAAATGAGGATGCAGATGATTCTGCTTACTCTCTGAGGGTACCTAACGTATTTTTTAGAGAAGGACAACAGCCTGTACAACTTGGAAGATGGTCATTGAGCCAAAGCCCCAGAATATGGCACTAAACAATCCCCCTCCTGCCATGGCTTTTAACACAGACTTGAACTAAGGCTATTAGCCCCCTGCAGTTTGTATGGGCTGTTCTGAGACTCCATCAAACTGCAGTGTATGAATCTTTCCCCCACTGTCTCCGAGCACGAATCTCTGTCTTGTTGCCCTCCTCATAACACTCAAGATGTGCGGTTATCACAGCAGGCCTGCAAGACTGACTATAGCTTGGTTGCTTATTATCTGCATAGGGCTTCTGCGAGCTGCTTTAAAATGGCCGTGATTAAGTTTGGACCAGGGGGTAATTTAACAGCAGGGGCGGGGTGGAGAGAGAATGCATTGCACTCTGCATGTTTGGCGGCTGGGGTATAAGAGGCCGGCTTGATGGATGAGTGATTCAAGCCAGCATGGGCTTCTGCTTCCCCCATGCTCTGCTCTTGTTTACATCCTGTCCCCTTGCCTCTCTGCTCCCACCCTCCTTGGTGTTATTTCCTTTCAAGTCACTCAAGAGTGACTTTGTTCTGATGGAAAACATTTTCTCTTTGTTGTTGTTTTTGGTCTTTCTTTATTTCAGTTATATTAGTCACTTTCGTAAACTTCTTCATTTATTTTATCCTCCAGAGGTAAACAACAAAAATTAAAAACAAATAAACAAGTTGGTGATGTCCTCAACCACAGGGTGGCAACCAGAAATAGTATAATTCACAAGAGAAATTCTTACAGTCCTTCAAAGGTGACATTTCTTCTGAACTATTTATCATGGTTCTTTCCTTATTCATTGGAGTGATGATTTCAAAGCAGAGGGGTATCTACAAGCACAGTCCACAGGAATTTGCTTGGCAGATCCTGTAATGTTGTCCTAAGGTCTAGGGCAGGTTTGGATAACTGTGCAAAGTTAAGCAGCTACATTAATCCCTAGGAGATCTTAGAAGGCTACAAACCCCCACCAAAGGCCCCCCACATATTTCCCCCCACCAGATGCCCTTGGGAAGCATGGGGAGCATTTTCAACATGTTTTGCTCCCCCTCAGGCCATTTTAAGACTATGACCATTTCCACCTTACACCGTTATAGTGCTATTATTCCACTTTCAGCCTTCTATGGAATCCTGAGGTTTGCAGTTTAGGCCTTTAGAATTCTCAGCCAGAGAGCTCTTTGGCCTCAGTAAGCTACAAATCCCAGAATTCCGCAGGATGTTGAAAGTGGAATAATAGCACTGCAACCCTGTAGGGCAGAAATGGCCCATGAGAGGCCATTTTAAATAACACAAAGTGAGTGGAAGTCACTTACTGTTTTTTAAAAAAGGCTGTCCTGGGCCTAAAATAGCCGGGGGGGGGGTCAAAATATTATGAAAGAGGATATTTGGAAATTACAGCACCTAGGTCCTTTTCATATGGCTTTTTCCATGCGAAAGGGTGCCTGAAGCATCGCATGATTGTGAGAAGCGATCTGCATGATGCACTCACAATCGCGCGATGCTCCATGGGCCGGCAGGCACCGATTGCACACCTTTTCATTTTCGGCTAGAAGCTGAAAATGGTGCGTGATTGGCATTGCTCTCAAGCCCCACACACACTTACCTGGTGTGAGTAGCCTCCAGAGCCACGCCGGTTGCACTTCCTGCCCCCACACAGCCTGGGAAGGAAGAGGTGGGGCTCTCGTGCAAGCGGGCAGCTCACGCAGAGCCGAAGGACCCCGGATGTGAGAGCCTCTCAGCAGAGGCTGCTTGCGCAATTCCCACACCCCAGCGTCAGAAGAAGGTAAGGTGCGGAAAGGGCCCTAGTGAAGTCCACTGGTATCCTCCAGAAGGGTTGTTGTTACCATAATTTTTTTGCATTTGGCTATGGGGATATCCTTCTCTGATCCTGCCCACTCTCCACCAGACATGGAATGGCAACGCTCAGGGGCTTCTGAGCTCTATGGTAAGTCTGAGGGAGGGACTTGGGATGCTGTTGGGTGTGGGGGGAGGAGGAATACCAACTTCTGCAGCTGCATATACACAGGTGTACAGGAAACCTAGGCTGGTGTATATCACTACAAGGACATCAGATATTATTTTTCACATAGCCTGGACCTAAGTCGTGTAGAGGCTTATAGGCCATAACCAGCACTTTGACATATGCCTGGAAAAGGACTGTGAAGTTGTTTCAATAAGGGAGCTATATGTTCTTTATAAGCAGTCCAAGTCAGTCATCTTGCTGCTGCATTTTGGACCTGCTGAAGTTTTCAAACTTGTTCCAAAGGCAACCCCATGAAGAATGCACTACAGTAACACAAATGGGATATAATCAAAGTGTGTGTTACTATAGCCAGATTTGACACTGCTGGGAATTAACACAACTACCTTTAACTGTGCAAATGCTCTCCTGGCAGCTCCTGAAACCATCCATTGACTGTAACCATCAGATCATCCTGTGAAATAGCAGAGGCTTCCATTGGGTACTGATGTGCATCTTAAGCTGTCCGATATGGTGGACTGGAGGTGTCCTTCCTCAATATGCCAGGCACCAGCGTCGTATTTGTGCCCATTGGCTACAATGTTTTTTTCTTTCCTTAAAAGTTGCTGTGAACTACCAGTGATTGTCTTGCAGATCAGCAAGATTCCACAGACTACCACTTTGTGTAGCACTCCTGTGCAGTATTTTTTAACAGTGTCTCTGAAAGTCTTGCAACAGAATGTAGGAAAAAGTTAGTTCCAAGAGCAGTACACTGTAAATCTCTTTTCAAAACCCATGATTTTCTGCATAGCTGAGGCTGAAGAAAGAGATGGGATTAATATTTGAGTGACAGTGAAGGACGCTTTGTAATGGATCTGATTCAATGCTGGCTGGAGTTTATTTTAGAACTTATTCTGTGGCCATGACAGGGAGAAGAAATGATTTTATCCCATAAAGCTGTTCTAAGTGGAAAGGGGTATTTTATGGAACTCTCAGTGATGGAACTCTCAGATGGAACTCTGAGTGGAGTTGAATGGAACTCTCAGAGATGGAACTCTCAGTGGTTCACAGCAGGCCCACTTTGTGTTTCAATTTGAACTTTAAAGCAGACATTATGCCCATTTAGCTCATAGAATATATTCTGATTGGCATCAGCTCTCCAAGCCAGAAGTCTTTCCAGCATCTGTTACCTAGTCCTTTTAGCTTTAGATTGAACTTTCTACTTTCTGTATGCAAACCTTGTATTCTTCCATTGACCTTTGGTCCCATCCTAAGCAGTTTGCAAGGAAGACAGTTTGCAAATAGAATGCTTTGCCAATAAAATGGCTCATCTGTTCAGACTTGGATTCAATGTTCGCTACAGATTTTGTTCTAGATGCATCCAACTTGCCAGCTTAACATGTTTCTATGGATACTTTTCACTTTGTGTATGCTGAGAATGTAAACAAAGTTTTGGGAGAGGTGATGCCTACCATTTGCATACTTGACCCCTCTCCCTTGTGACTGATTAAAGCAACTGGAGGAATTGGACTGACTGGAAAATGGAGACTGCAAGTCTCTACTAATAGCAGGTGAAGTTCCAGGTATTTTAAAAACTGCTGCAACTTTCACTGAAGAAATGTGCACTAGATGTCACAGTGGTAAATACTTATTATACAGAATCAAAACTTCTATATTTGGGGAGCCATTATTAAAGTGTGTGGTACCACTGTTGTAGTTCCAGGGACCCCTAAATGGTACTATGTATCTATAAATATTTTATTCTCTTTCACAGCATGAGTTGGAGGACAATCTTGGCGACCAGGATGGACATTCTATTAACAAGGATCTCTTCTTGTATTTTTGATATTACTGGATCTGTGATGGCTTTCTTTATACTGTCAACTATCATATGTTTCCATACTACGTGGAATGAATGGATTTTGAAGCCATAACTTGTCAGTGATTTTCCACACTCTTGGAAAAATGTAAAAGGTTGCAGAATGTAGTACCGAGGGATTGCTTCTTTTTCTCCTAGCCTCTGGCTCATGAGGGGTCAGGGGTCCACTGAGACACACCTTATTCCCCATGCTGCTTAACAAAATGATTGGGAGAGGTAACCATTTATCAGTGTTTATCAAACCTTGGTGCAGATTCACCTAAAGTTATTCATTTGTGACTGGTTCATATTAATGATCTCTACATATTCACTAGTTCAAGGAATGCAAAGGGACAATGAAAGTCCCTCAATCCTCATTTACCATTTAGCTACCACTGATGTTTCTACTGCCCTCCTATGAGCAATCTCTGGTGGAAGGGGGAATTGCAGCAGGGACCTGAGTGTTAGCTGGAGATTGCTCACAGGTAAGGATGGAAACATCAATCAGCTGCTTCTCAATAGACAAAACTACAGAGAACAGTCACTCACAGCACCTGCTGCCTAATAAGTGAAGATTAGGGAAGATCAGGCTGAGAGACCCTACTTAGCTATGTAACTGAGGTTGTTACATAGCAAGTAGATGATAAAGTGCTGTGGCCATTTAATAATATGATGAGTAATCATTTTCTTATTCCTTCTTAGCTGTGTCTGCTGGCTCACTTGAAAGCTATTTTTCGTGGAAAGAGGCAATACAAACACATGCTCTGGAGGCTAGGTTCAGGTAATCTATAACATGTGAATGATACCTTCTTCTCTCTCTGCCTCCTATCTGAATCTAGGAAGCCAACTATAGTAGTTCTATAGTTCTGACCATGCTTTTGGAAGATAGATGAAGGGGGTCAAAAATGTGAAAACCATTTCCATTTCCACAGAGAACTGGGAATTTGCCCAATCATGTTCCATATCTAGATCTATCTATATAACTACATCTGTTCTGTGATTACATCAATATGACTAAACAATTGCAAACATAATATCTATGGATAATTCATCACTTGGTCCTTCTGGTGACAAGATAGTAGGAATGTAAAACAAAACAAAGCACAAACCTCATTGTCAGCAAGAAAATTATGTCTTGAGATGTCATTAAAGCCCCCCCCCCAAAAAAAACAACCTTGTCAACTACCAGAAGTCTTTTTTGCCTCTGCAGAAAAGAGAAAAGACCAGAACCTTTTCCTCTGCTGGGAGCAATAACAACAACAACAAGGAAGATTTTCCAGAAATCAACAATGATGAGCATTTAGAAATGTAAATTATCAAAAATAGATGGAATATTTTGAAATTGTTCATATTTTTGCATGCAAGAACTGAATGCAAGAATGAAATAGATTTACTGCCTCTGGGCAAACACAACTCATCTTCAGGTATACCAGAAGCCTTACCAACCTGGTAGAACTTGTTGCGGGTTACTTTGTACTAGCATAGCTTTTGATGAGGCTACAGATCAGGACATCTTGTACATCTTTTGTGGATCTTTCTTTCGTGAATTTCACTTAGTCCCAGCTAGTGTAAACCCACTGAATCAACAGATCAATGTTCTGGGTAGATCTCATTGGTTAAATGGGCCCATTTTAGTTAGGATTGGGAGGCCTGTGAATATCTCTCTATACACCAGCATGGTGTGGTGGTTTGACTGTTGAACTATCACCCGAGATACCAGAATTCGATTGCCTGCAGGGGTGTCCCTTGGGCATGTCACACACTCTCAGACCCAAAAAACCCTGATAAGTTCATTTCATGGTTGTCACTTGTCAGAAATGACTTGAAGGGCACACAACACAACACTTTCCATGCACAAAGGAAATGCATACTTTGGAGAATAATCAAACTTAACCATCTCCCCTCAAATATTACTTTGACAGTTAATATGTCTCATTTATGATATGATATGTGTAGGTGTTTCAACATGCAGTCACCCAGAAGGTCTATTTGGGATGAGAGAGCCTTCCATGTGAGGCAGAGGTCAGAAGGGCCATTTTTTTTGAGAGCTAGACCATTTCTGCACTCCAGGAGAGGGCCTCTCCCTAAACTGCAAACCCCAGGATTCCATAGGATGTTGAAAGTGGAATAATAGCACTATAACAGTCAAGTGCGGAAATGGCCCTTGTATTACATAACTTCCCACAAGGAAGCAGATCTTAACAGCTACAACAATTGTGGGAGGGCTGGACTTAACAAAATGATTGCAAGTATCTCAAACACCCCTGAGAATCTAGCAATCATTCTGGGTTTCACTTTCAGTCCTCTTCTTTTAACAAGAATACAAGTGAACATACTGGAAGTCAAGTGAAGCTTGTACAGTAATGAAATGCTCAGGCAGAGTAAACACAATTTAGTAACAAAGATAGCAAGAAGGCATTGAAATCTCTGTAACTAGAGTATCTTTTTTTCACATCCAATCCTTATTACGATTTCTATTGATAAGAATTTGGACTGAAGCTCCAGTCCTAAACAAAATTGTCTGGAAATATATCCCATTGAATCCAACAGGAGTCAGTTCTGAATAGACAAACATAAGATTGTACTGTAAGAAAATAAATTCATAAGAATACCAGGACCTTGATTCAATGAAAGACATTTTAACTGATTTAACAAGTTTCTTAAAAAATGTATTTCCCAAAATGATACAAAGAATATAAGCACATAGACTTAGCCAAGATAATGTAATAATAGTGTTTTTATTTTATCATGTTTTAATCATCTTTTCACTTGGATTTTAATGTTGTTCTTATGTTTTTAAAATAGACATTAAGTTTAATTGTGTTTTAACTTTTGTATTAAGAGTTTTTTGGTTACACTGTGATTTTAAAATGTCACATGCCATCTTGAATCCTGTCCTGGGAGAAAGGCAGAATAATTAATTAAGTAATTAATTAAAATGGAAATAGAATGCAGAACTAACAAAGTAAAATGAAGTAAGAATATGAAGAGTTAAAACCAAGCGTAAAATAACACAGAAGCCAAAATCACCAACATGTAATAGGGTAGAATTTAAAAAATCCCCAAAGAAAAAGATATCCTGAGTAGGGGCAGAACATCTACACACACACACACACACACACACACACACACACACACACAGACACGGTATTCACTTTTGTCCCAAAACATGAACCAAGCCAGTAATAATGCAAACAATACAATAGTACAAATTTTCATAGGGAGAACACTCTTTTAAAAAAAAGATTTTTTAAAAAATCATCAGAACTCCACAATAATAATTCTTTCAACAAAATAGTTATGAAGACAGAAAAATTACTATAATTCATTGACATCTTTAAAAATCCAGGTGAATAAACCTCACATACTGATTTTGTTTTCTTAAATAGCTTTCCTATTGTATATAGAACACAATTTGAGACAAAAAAACCTGTGTCCTTCTTTCCCTTCACCAGATCATTAAAAGAGTTAGTCCTGTAGAATGGAGGATCATCCAAATGAGCTGAAAGTTCAGGTATGCAAGAAATGGATCAGAAATGTTGCCTGCTGTACACGGACAAAGGATTAGTCAACCCAGCTTTCTTAAAATATGCATCTGAAATGATGTTTGAATCTTTTCTGGCTCCGCATTTTTATTCATGTTTGTTTATATAAAGTATGAAGGACCAAGTTTATATCTACTATATTAAAGTCAAAATTTTATGTTTGCTTGTCTGTGTCAGGTGAAGACCTCATATGATTGGCTGTGGGAGACGAAGATCTCATATGGCTGGCTGCCTGAGAAGATTTTATGGAATCCTAGGGTTTGCAGTTTAGGGAGGGGCCTTTAGAATTCTCATCCAGAGAATAGGCCTGTTGTACGTATACACCCAGCGTTGCCTGGGATTTTGTTTTCTCATAGGTAACACTTATTAGAAAGGTTTGAGATCCTATGTCTCTAATTCCCCAAACTGTCTTGTCCAGTACCTGTAACTTTTCCCCATATTCCCCAATCCAATCTGTATTCAGAGTTGTTAACATACAGAGGTTGGGTTCCTGAGGGAATACATTGGCATCATTCTTGCTGCTAGGCCTCGTCTCCATAGCAACCAGTCTGAGCTGTCTGGCTGAGAATTCTAAAGGCCCTTCCCTGAACAACCCCAGGATTCTATAGAATCTTCACATCCAGCCACCTGTATGAAGGCTTCTTGCTTCACATGAGGTCTTCGCCTGCTTGACGCAGACAAATAGACACGATCACTTACAAACTTTGACTTTTATATAATAGGTATAAATAGATGTGTGTGTGTGTGTGTGTGTGTATCCCACTCAACATGATCAAAAGCTTTTAAAGAGTCTAAAGATACTAGAGACACTGAGTACTATGCAGGTCCTAGCTTGGTAAATCATATTCAATATCTTTGTTACATTCTATAGGTGCCAGTATAAAAACAATTTAATTATTTGAGATAACAATCTGTTATGAAATAAATTAGTCTCCTGGGCAAGAATGAGTAGAGAATTTTTGAATCAACATTTGATTATGCTGGAAAATGTCCAACACGTCTACAGGTTCTCCCCCTTGTTTTCATATAAATGCTATTCTACTTATTTCCAAGTTTTTGGTAGTCCTTGGCAAAGTTAACAAATACAGGGGATAATCCATCTTTAACATGTTTAAAAATCATTAGTAGATCCATCTCCAATGATTTACACAGTTTTAAAAGTTTAACTGCATCTTGCATTTCATTTGCTGTAGCTGATTGAGTCAAAAGATCTGCGTGTTCTTTCTTCATTAATCTTATTACTATAGTATCCAAAATAAACACCTTTGTACAGACTTACTCATTCTTATAGTTTTATATCAAAGATTTAAATTCATAATTAATTGCCATGTAATTTGTTTTACAAGATTCCATCTACTGATTTCATACTCAAAACTAATTTCTAAACAGATTTTCTCTTAACAATGTTAACTGAAAGCTTTGAATATTTACGGTATTTGCTTATTCATAATATCTTGTTTTAAATAGATTTTTTTTCTTACTTCTCCATATATTTTAATGTTTCCGTTTTCTGGGAGATGTGGATTGACTCAATCAAGGGACCAGTTTCTTGAATAACAGTTCAATGGAAAACAGTGGAAACATCCCATTTGCTATCTAAGTGAACTTAATGCACCAATGTCAATATTACATTGTCATACATAGGAAACTATGTGCAATGCAGTTCATACATAACCTTGCTTTACACATGCACAGTTTGATTTAACATACTTCATATATTATATTGCCTTAAAAATGCAGTTGTCAATAACACAGTGTAATGTAACACACTTACGTTTCTTCAGATAGGCAACTGAACACAGAACAGTTGCTCAATTACCTTGCCTTTAAAAATGAAAAAGAGTAGAAAGGTCACATTTCATTTTAATAATGAACTTAGTGCACTAATTCCGTATGTTCCATTACTGTGTGGCTTGAACTAGAATATCCTCTAAGACAATGAATTTGAAAATGAGCTTAATGGACCAATTTCATACATCATAGTGTTATAAAAACAGAATTGCATGTAAAACAAAATAAGGAAGTAAATGTAATATATGTAACCCCTGAGACCTGTTATTTATACTCTAAAATACTCATAAAAATGATGTTTCATTTGATTTTTTTCTTTTAAATTGATACAGAATATAGCACTATATTGGCCATAAAATATATTTTGCTTTTTTCTTATTGTAGATTTATTCATTTTCTGTCTTGTTTTCTGATTTTTTTGTTATTGTATGTATATTAAAATAAAAAAAATAGAAAGAGAATTGTGTGTGGCACAGATGATACATTATATTTTTTTAAACATAGTTTGGTGGGCCTAATTCACATATTAAGTCCCTTTATAAAAGCAGTTGTAGGTAATATAGTGTAGTGCAACACACTTCATCATTGCACAGATTGAGAAATGCCATTAAATGTCAAACAACTAATATATATATATATATATATATATTCAAAACAACTCAGTGAACCAATGTAACCCATTACATTGTCACAGACAGAGAATTTACAGGTAAAGCAATGGAATGAAACAATTGAAAGGAAAAGACTGGAAACATTAAATTTCATTTTAATAAGAATTTAACACACCAATATAATAAATTATAGTGCTGTAAAAGACAATACCACATAACAAGGGATATATGAAAATAGTTTAGACATCATATCACCTTTGAAAAAGAGCTCAGTACACCAATTTCTTACATTGCATTGCTATAGAAAAAAGGATTACATGTCACACAATTGAATGAATCCAAGTTCAGATGGAAGCACTGGAAGTAAAACTTTTTTTTAAAAAGAACTTAATACACCACTTCTGTACTTTTCATTGCTATAGAGATGGTGTTGCATGTAACACAGTTCATACATCACATTGCTATATAAACATAGTTTGATAGAATACAGTTAACCTATTTTCTTTCAGAAAGTCAGTGGTAGGCAACAGAGCATGATGCAACATATGGTCCATTTCATTACTTCAGTCATGCAATTTGAAGGATAAGGCATGCAAGAATTTCAAAAATTATATTGCTGTAGAAGGGCATTGCACTGAAAACATTGGAAGGAATAAGAGCTCAACAAAAGTAGTTCAAATATCATATTTCCTCGATGAAAAACTTTGAGCACCAACGTCACATGCTATTTTGGTATAAAATTTCCTGCAAAATAGTTTCATGTAAATGAATTTATGAAATAGAATTTATTGAAAATAGACACATTTGTTGGGAAAAGAATGTAATGCACTATTACACACAATATATTGGTTTAGATAGAGGGTTGTATTACCACAATTCATACATTATGTTGCATTGTCAACTTAGTTTGATGGAGCAGAGTTCATGGTTACTTCTGAAATGCAGTTGTATGCAACACAATGAAACATAATATACTTCATAGATTTCCTTTCAAAACAGCTTAACGCACCAGTTTCATAGCTTGCGTTGCTGTAGGAAGTGGACGACGTGTCACATAGTGGACTATGACAGACTTCACAGGCTTTCTTTAGAAGGACTATTAACAGAAAAGAGTTCAAACGATACATACCTTTCAACATAGATTAATGAAACCAATCTGATACTTTAGGATGAGATTATAATAGAGAGATAACTGAATGTAGACAGCCAGCATGGTGTAGACATTTGAATGTTGGACTGCCACCAAGATTTGAATCCCTACTTAGCCCTGGAAGCCCACTGAATGTAACATATAGTGGAATGAAACTCTCTCTCTCTCTCTCTACCTTCAAGTTGCCTGTTGATTTATGGGAACCCAATTAATTTAATAGAGTTTTCTTAGGTAAGGAACGCTGAGAGGGGCTTTGCCAGTTCCTTCCTCTGAAATATAATCTCCATCTTCGATCCAAGTACTAACCAAAGCTTGTGAGGGAAAGTGGGGGTTATTCTCTCACTTGATGCTGCCTCCTGCCCTTGATAGAATCCCCCCTTTGCCCTTGGAAATCACCTTTCGGCCACCACCTACTGATTTTAAATTGCTGTCATGCATTAACTCAGTAGGAAACTACTGGAGAAAGAATGCCTGAACTCAGAGGCTTCTCTCTCCCATTCGCTGTGGAAGAGGGAATTCCATCTGCAAATGCAATCAGCAGGCACGTGGGGAGAGAGTATGGGCAGAGGAGATCTCTGTAAGGAAAGGTTTTTATTCTAAGCAGGCAAACACAGTGACAAAAGATATCCTCATTCATGAAGGCACCTTCCTTCAGGCGTTGCTTAGCAGTTATGAGGTTACAGATAAGCTTAGGTCATTCCAGCCAGAGTTTTAAAAGAACATAGTTCCTAACACAACTAGCAAGAACATTCCTATTCTGTTTACATTACTGTTCGGACACTGGGATGGTGTGTTTGGGAGAGGAAGCTGGAAGTCTGGACCAGCATTGCCCAGCCTGCAACTGGTCCTTTGTCTCTCATTGATGTTCCTTTATCTCTCTCTGCCTCATGGTCTCTGAGGCCTTTTTAAAATTTCTTGACCGAAGCATCTGAAAGCTTCTCCTCTTGTTCCCTCATCTGGTCATGCTGATTGGGTAATTCTCCCTTGTGATCTTTGATGGCCTTCTGTGATGCTGATGCCCAATAAATGTAACTTAAACCCAACACCTCATTAATCCCTTGTTACCTGGAGAGGAAACTATCTTCCTTCAGCTATATTCCTGGGTAATGAGAAGAGCCCGTTATCACTGAGCTGATCCTGCTTTGCGTCTGAACGTTGGAAGAAAAGAGGCATCAACACTTCTGTAGAGTGACTACTGGGATAGAGTTCTGTTACCCTGTGAATTGGGGGTCCCAAGAGGGGCGCCCAAATAACCAAACAAACCTAGCAAGACGAGGAAAATTAACTGGAGCACACTCTTGGCTAACGAGAGGCAGGGTAACACAGCAGGATCTTTTACCCTACGTCTACAGTGTCAGGTCAGTGAGGAGGCAAATAGTTCAAACAGCAATTAAGATTTATTAAACAGTTATTAAAGAAAAGCACAAACACACTGCTAACTAGAAAAGGAAAATAGAGTTCAAGGGGAATGGATGATACGCCACCTGTTCTGCAGGCCTGGGGAAGCCAATTGAAGAACAGGAGACCCAGCGTGGCGGCCGAGGGGAATCTGCTGAACCGAGTGGCAGCAAGGTAGAATGAAGTCCAAGCAATCCAGTGAGAGTTCTGAAGAGCTCTCAGAGCAGGGGATTTTTATAGGGGAAAGAACGACTGCAGGCTAGTCTGGTCTCGGGTGAAAATAATAAGTTTTGGGTTGGAGACAAAGCCTCCAAAAGGGCAGAATTTGCATGATTGAGTTAAAGTCTGAGTTGACAATGGTATGTAGACGCAGATATCTCGGCAGTTAAGTACCTAGCTCGCCAGGGTGTCCTCTCAAGGCAGAGGATATCTTTGTGGTAATGTGCATTTGTAATGAAGGTGTTTGTTTCGGAGGTCCCCTAAAGCAGATCTGGCAATATCTGGCTTGGTTTGGTGGGAGCAGCAAGTAGTAGCCATGCCTAGCTTTGCGCTTGTTCAGCGGGCCTCACAAACACTTGGCTGGTGGCAGAGTAGGGCCGAATTGCGATATCAAAATGATATCTTTGGTTCACCAAAGGCCAGGCCAGGCCACGGTGGTAACAGTTCTAGAAAGCATGCCTGCCCTTTTGGTTCACCTCTCTGCCAAAACAGAAACTTGATTTTACAACGAAACCTGGACCAGGGGAGCCATGGAATTTCTTTCTTTCTTTATTTACACAGAATTGGCTGTTGCCAGTGCCGACCTCCCTGGTCATGTGCTCTCTTTTTGTTATCTGGCTGTTTACTGGCACTCAACAAAACCATTCAGTTTTCTGTAGCCGATTTCTGCCCTCTGAAGAAAAGGAACTCCGGAGACAAAGATAGTGCGGAGAACAAGATTGATGGGCTAATAATGTGTGTCCATCTCGCTCACTAAAACTATCAGCATCAATTATAGTGGAAGCTGTAATTGTTTTGTTTCCTTGGAGGGGAACGTTTGACACCAACATAGCTCTAACAAGTCAAGAGGCACTAAACTTTGGTGAATCACAGTTTGATAGTTTCCTAGGAAAGGGTGGAATATCTTCTTGAAAACTGTGTGGGTTGTGTAAGTAGGGGCAGTGTATTGCCTGTGCCAATGAACACATGCCATAATTAGCTGTAGCAAAATAATTAGCAACAGAAAACAGCTCCAGGCAAGATTGAAGAACTGCTCCTGCTATTTCTATGAAGGTAGATTGACCTCACTTAGTACCTATTATCAAGCGTTTTCCAGGTGTCTTATTAAATTCTGCATTGCCAAGATCTCCAGTACTTGGCTTAGTGATATTCTCCTGTTTTACCCAGGCAACAGCAGTGCAATAGCAATTGCTTAGGAGATTAATTAACTTGTCAAATAATTAAGCAGACAGTGCTGTAATCGAGGTTTCGGTTTCATAATTGATTTATCACTTCTGTAGGACTGAAGTCCCTTCTTGGCAGACGGACTTTTTTTAAATATTAAATATCAAGCTTTCTCAGACTTAAAGACAATGTCTTCTTCTGTTCATAGATTTTCCACCCTCTCAGGTTGCTTCTGCTGGTGGCGGATGGGTGGAGGATATGATTGTTTTATAAGAAAATAAGGTGGCTCATGAATGGCTTTGAGAGGTAAGGAATTCATCAAATTATGCAAGGCCATTGGTTTCTCTAGCAGCTAGATTCCACCTGCATACCATCTCCTATATGGACTGTCTGTGACTCTCTAAGATTTCAGATCATCTTGTTACCACCGTGTACTGGCCTGGCCTTTGGTGAACCAAAGATATCATTTTGATATCACAATTCGGCCGTACTCTGCCACCAGCCAAGTGTTTGTGAGGCCACCGAACAAGTGCGAAGCTAGGCATGGCTACTATTTGCTGCTCCCACCAAACCAAGCCAGAGATTGCCAGATCTGCTTAGGGGACCTCTCAAAACAAACACTCTCATTACCAATTTGCGGTAAACAAAGAGACCCTCTGCCCTGAGAGGGCATCCTGGCGAGCTAAGTGCTTAAGGGCCAAGCTAGCCACATCTACATACCAGCCATACTATTGTCAATTCGGAACATAATTCAATCATGTAAATTCTGACCTTTCAGAGGCATTTGTCTCCAACCCAAAACTTATTGTTTTCACCCAAGACCAGACTAGCCTATGGTCGTTCTTTCTCTGATAAAAACCCCCAGTTCTGAGAGCTCTTTGGAACTCTCGCCGGATCGCTTGGACTTCTACTCTGCCTTGCTGCTGCTCGGTTCAGCGAATTCCCCTCGGCCGCCATGCCGGGTTTCCTCTTCTACAATCAGCTTTCCCGGGACTGCAGGAAAGGTGGCGTATCACCTATTCCCCTTGAACTCTATTTTCCTTGTCTAGTTAGGAGTGTTTTCATGTTTTCTTTAATAATTGTTTAATAAATCTGAATTTCTATTTTGAACTGCTTGCCTACTCACTGGCCTGACGCTGTAGAAACAGGGTAAAAGACCCCGCTAAGTTACCCTGCCTCTCATTAACCAAGACAGTGCTCCAGCTAATTTTCCCATCTTTGCTTGGTTTGGTTTGTTGTTTGGGTGTCCTTCCCGGGACCCCCAATTCACAGGGTAACAATCTTTCCATCCCTAGATGGAGATACTGAGGACTCAGCCTAGGATCTTTTGCATTCAAATAAGGTACTCTTCCTTTAAAGAAAAATGTGTCTCTTCCCTCCCCGCCAGCAAAACCCCTCTTTTTTTTGATAGCTAGAACCATATTTACCACTTGGGTGGGAGGTCTGGTACTCTCCCTGCAAGCTGCAGCCCACCATAGTCTCAAAACGGGCCAGTGAGAAGCCAAAAATGAAATTGTTATTTCCAGTTTCTGATTTAGGCTAGTGTGTCAGGCATGGGGAGTCTGATGTATACACAATCTTTTTATAATCAAAATTGGGCAACTTTGTCTCCCCCTCCAATTGTGAGTGTGTGTGTGTAGAGAGAGAGCTTTGAGGAACTTCAGTGTGGTCTAGCAAAGGTCTGGAGGGTCATAAGAAGCCTCTTGGAGCCTCCCAGTTTCTACTGACCAGAAATTGCCTCCAGCCAATGAGAAATGTTCAGCCAGTATGCTTTCAGTCATCCTACATCAATATTCAATATATAAAGATGCTGGCAAGGTTACCAAGTGCTTAATAACAAAAATGCTAGCAAATCTCACCATGACAAAATAGCTCCACTAGAGGAGGAGTGACAAATTACAACAGCAATTTAATGAGGAACTGAGATAGGGAAATGGTGAAGAAGGAGAGTAGCTGTTAATTAGAGATGGTATGAAAGATTACGAGTTAACTGTCATTTTACATGGAAAGGCCACTGGCCAAAGGATTCATGAAAAATAGGGGGGCTTAAAACAAGGACTGTCTTAGACAGGATTCCCATTTCCGCACTACACCGTATTAGCGCTATTATTCCACTTTCAACATCCTATGGAATTCTGAGGTTTGTAGTTTGCTGAGACCAAAGAGCTCTCTGGCTGAGAATTCTAAATTCCCCTCCTTAAACTGCAAACATTCAGAGCACTACACCATGCTGGCTCACGTTGGCTTACCATTCAACAACTGGGTTAGTGGGTCATCTCTGTCTTGGACCAATAGGTTTTAAATCATACTTAGCCCCCATAGTTAACTATAGGCAGTTTCTTGTTCTAAGCAAATGAAACCTTTGCTTGGCCTATGAGTGTCTTGCATAGTTGATTGTATGTATATTGGAACTGGGAAAGTGAGGGGTTTTTTCAGTTTAATGCAGAGCTTGGAAAACCAAATAGCTTACATTTATTGTTTGAATGACAAGGCTCCAAGCAACTGTGTTTGAGTCTTATCATGCTTAATGATATCACCAGGGACTGCCCCTAGGTCTCAAGTTTTAGCCCTAAAATCTCAGGCTCCAGGAATTGGCTAACCTTGTGACACTATTCTTAGATGGGGAGGGACAACCGGGAAACAGAATGGGCAGAAAAGAGGGGTGCACAGGGTCAAAAGCTGCAGAGGTGAGGAATCAAATATTGATGTGAAAAAAACTAGCCAAACTGTTGACTGCAGTCCTCAAGCATTGCTATTGCTAAAACATCAAACCCTGCAAGTTCTCAGCATCACAGTACGTGGCAATTTTTTCTTTTCATCCTCTGCCCCAGATCGGCAAACAATTTTATGCTGCTAATAAAAGCAAAAGCAAGAGGAGAGAGAGAAGATTGTAATCAATTTGACAGTGTCCTTTGTTTTCTCTCCTGACCTTTATTTTGGTTGCTTTGGATATTCTCCATAGGACATATCATATATGAAGTCGGTGATGCATGTGGCTATTTTAAGTTGCTTCTTTCCCAGTGAAGACCCTCAGCATCTCATTTGTAGTCATTTGCTGTCAAAGCTGATCTCCTTTGTGACTTAAGGAAAGAAACCCTTTAATTAGGCTCAATGAAGTGGCAAGGATGGAATAGGTTTAGACCCCAGTCTCAATCTGTTTGCATTTTCTGACATGGATAACATGGAGCTTTCTCTAAATTGCTTTTTTTTTTTACATTTCCTTAAAAAAATCCCAAACAACTACTTTTTTGCAAAAGTTAGCTACTGAAGTCCCAACCTTGGGATGGAATCTTTTTTTTTTTTTTCTGAAAACTTCCAATTCACACTTCCTGCACCGTGTGGTGGAACAAAGAATGGACTGGCCCTCAAACCTGTGACAATTGTGTTTGTTTCAGAGAAAGAAGTTGATAAAATGTGCACCGCTAAAATATGCAAAGAGCTAAAAAGCACATACTTGTAAAAATGTAGAGAAACTCACTTAAATCAATAAGAGAACTGGATACAAGAAACATGCATCAAAAATACATATAAAATACATTACTATTGGTGCTAATTGTCTCCAACTTACATTAAATTTATGAATGAGAAAACTCTAAGACACCCAGGCAATTTCCACACTAGACTGTTGTAGTGCTATCATTCCACTTGCAACATCCTGTGGAATCTTGGGGTTTGCAGTTCAGTCTGATTCGTTTCTTCATTCAGTGCCAAATTCTCTATGATATCTCATTCTGCTCTGTTCCCTACTTTTGCATTCCAAAATTAACAGTATGTCCTGTCTGGATGTGTGGTCAATTTCCTCTGTTACACTTGTGCAGAATATTTCAATTGCTTCATCTTCTGCTTCTGTAGTTGAAAGATACACTTGGATTGTAGTTATATTGATGAGTTTTCCCTGAAGTCTTGTTCATGTTATTCTGTCAGGTTTTGCATTATATGTCCTGATTTTTTATTTCAAAATCTCACCTCACTGTTAATGTCACCGCTATTATCCTTACATTTTTATTTCAAAATTACATTGTCAAAAGCCTTTATATACCTGACTGGAAATGTCCCATTGCTATCCAGCCTGGCTCACATATCTCAGGCATTGTACTTTACTATCTCCAGTTTGCCCTCTCCATTTGCAGCTCTGTTTTCACAGATTTGACTATTTCGGAGTTTCTGCAACTCCAAACCCCCACCATCACCCCCAGGCACTTCTTTTTCAGAGGAACTCCCCCCTCCCCCAGCAGCTCCAATCAGGGCTCTGCAGCCCTTTAAAACCTGTCTCTATTCCTCCTCCTCCTCCACCACCAGCCAATGCTTGGCAAGCTAAACAGGGATTGCTTAGCACCACAGACCCTATCCTGCCCCCCCACACACACACATAAGGAAAGAAAGAGAGAGGAAGTTCAGGGCCACCATGTCAACCCACCCCCTTTCCCTCTCCTTTCCCTGAGTTGGTTTGGATCCTGGGTGCCTGTTGTCCCCATCACGTCTTGGCCCCCTTCCCACAGACACAAACACATTTGAGATTTTTCCAGTTTTGTGGGAGTCCTGTAACCCTAACACTAGCAAATGCAGAGAGCTGATTGTAATATTGATGCATTCCATTTCTTGTTTTACAATATCTAACTTTCTCAGATTCATTCTTCTCACATTCCATGGCCCTATTACAGACATTATCCAGCTTTGATATTGACTTTTACATCTGCGCATATCAGCAACTGAACATCCAGCTTACTTGAGTTCAGTTGCGTCATTAAACATAGGGCATGTCCACATGACGACGCTGTTTTGCATCATGGCGCTGCAATTCAGGTCTGGAAGGAAGCATGTCAGCAACACTCCCCTCCACACCTGCTTGCTCCCTGCGGAAGAAAGTGCGATGGCTGCACCTCTTCCTTCTGCAGTGCAGCTGGGCACTTGCCATTGCTGTGTTGGGGCAGGAAGCATCGCAATTGCACTTTTGTGGCTTCCACACAATTGTAAGTATGGGAATGCTGTGGGATTGGAAGTGAAAAATGGATTTTTTCCATTTTGCAAATACCGCATGAATGTGATGCTTCGCGACAGGATGGCAGTGGGATGGTGATGACGTTGGGCAGAAGCACAACCTGCCAACTGCTGCCATCTTGTGGCAGAAGTGGGACAGCAATGTCGTGTGGAAAGGGCCATACTGCTACTTGTAGCTGTTCCCTGCTCTTTCCCGGTAGCTTTCTGTCCATCTTCCAACCTGGAACTATCTTCCAACACTATCTATTGCTTCATTTTGGATCATTTTATCATACCAGCACTACTATTGCTTCTGTCCAACAGTTTCCCCTCACAGCATTGAGATGTTTGGCACATTTAGTCTGGCTCCTCTGAAAAAGTCTGGCTGGTTATGGAGATGGCAGCAGTGCCACATTCAGCATAATGTCTTGCTTCAGAGGAACATTGAATCCAACTACCATCAAAAGTTAGGGCCACTGTGGGACAAAAAGTATATTTTAAAAATGCACACATTTCCTTGCAGGAAGAAAAAAAAATACAACTTCCACAACATGACACAAAGTGGGATGAGAATGCAAAACAAGAAATGTAGGAGCAGCAAATCTATATTCCTTAGAAAGATTTCTACCTATTTCTGAAATGGAATCAGTTTGTATACTAACTGCCAGTCTTTAAAGCTGCTGTCCACTTATTTGGAATTAAGAGTAAGTCCCATTAAAAACAGTGAAGCCTCACTGAAAAGGTATGGTTCGCCTCTAAGAAAATATACACAGGGCTGCACTTTAAATGTGAAAATATCAAATGCAGAAAAATCTATAATTTATTTAGATTATTTATATCCTTTTTTTCCATGGAAGAAAGATGTAGAAAGCAGGTTCAGTAAAAGAACTGAAAGATCACAAAACCAAAGTAATGATACCTTCCTTCCTTCCTTCCTTCCTTCCTTCCTTCCTTCCTTCCTTCCTTCCTAAGTCACATTAACTGAAGTGAGATACAGATTATGGCTGAATCTTGCTTGTGTCTTCCCCATATGTAAGGTCCTCTACAGAAGATGTATATATCCAATGCGGAATTACTTCAGGTCAAGTTTGTGGAATCAGGATTACATATACTATGTCACTGCACAAAAAAGAAGCAAGAAATAAAGGGGTAGACATGAAGTCTTGGTTGAACTAGGGCCTCAGTTTATTCAATCCAATGAGAACAGTGAGAACAGTCAGCAGAGGACTGATAGAGAGTGTGTGTCTGTAGCAGAGAAGAGATCCAAATTAAGGAGCAAAGACACCAATGGCTTAGAGGAACAGTCTAAAGGCTTTGTTATAGGAACTCCATTCTGAGATCAGAAAGTGACTCAGAGTACTATTGTAATCTAGCTGCATTCTAGAAGAGAACTGAGAAGAGACTCATGGGAAGAGAAGAAGTGAAGAAAAATATCCCTAAGAATATCCATTTCCATTACAGAGGAGTCAGGATAGGTAGGCCCAGGAGGACTCTGTAGGCCACTCAAACTAAGTAGCCATGTTATTACTGCTCAGTCTGAGGTGTCCTTGGTTCTTCAGTGATACACATTCTTGTACATCTAACAAGGGCAACTGATGTGTAGTTGCAACCTGTCCCAAGTTAAAGATTGAATACTTAGGTTGAATACTCCCAACCTAAAGGAATGAAGCAACACTTCCAATCCTTAGGTTGTTGTGGGTTTTCCAGAGTTTGAGGCCGTGTTCTACTAGTATTTTCTCCTGATGTTTCACCTGCATCTTTGGCTGGCATCTTCAGAGGATCTGAAGATGCCAGGAAAACCCACAACAACCTATGGATTCCGGCTGTGAAAGTCTTTGACTTTACAACTCCCAATCCTCTCCCTCAGCCCCACCATAAAATGTGGAGGGTGGCCTTCTAAGAAGCACACCTCCCTGTACTTCAGAGCTCTGAGTGGCTGCCAATGGTTGACAATAAAGATCCAGCCATATGCTGTACAGAAGTCCCATACCAGCCCACTCTGGCCTAGTCAGTCTCTCAAAAGGAGCCTCCAGGAACACATCAACATGTCTCTGATCTAACCATCTCTACATCCCTCCCAAAGTGTGTCCCATTAACTTATTCACAAGCAACTAGGATTGCCTGTTTGGGATTATCCCCAGGACCTGATATTTCCAGATAAGCACCAGAGACCGCGGGACAGCCTTGATGATGCTATTGAACATTGTGCATTAGGTATCAACCATAGTTACTCAAGGTTTGCCATTCAAACATGCATGAACCCAAGCACACACAGAACACATTTTCCTGTTTGGAAATTAAAAGACAGATCTTTGCTCAAGAGGCTGTTTCCAGATCAAGATAAAATGAGGGGATTATTCCTTTCCACTTACATAGGGAGATGAGATAAAGAATGTTTAATCTAGCCTACATTTAATCCAGCCAGAAAGTGGATGCAGAGCCAAGAGTAAATGGTGGCACAACAAGAACTGCAGGGGAAGGAGGAAGATAACTAAGTAAATGCATCAGCCCCTGGAGAGTCCTCCTACATTACAGCAACAAATCAATTAAGCCATGCAAAATCTAGCAAGCTGCTGCCCTACAAGTTAGGCTGAAGATCTGTACATGGACATTTCCTCTTGCTTGAGCTGAGCTCACCAAAACTCAAGAAATTGCACCCCCATCTTCTGAAAAGTTGAGACTCAGGGCTAAGCCCTGAGATCCGGTAATCCTAAACAGCATCCAGTACAATTTAAGCTGACTGCTGATTAGTCCTTGCGGATTAGGCACTCCTTCCTATGCATTAACACAAATGAGCCAAAAAACTGCTTCCTAGGATCACCAGCTAAGTTTGCACAGCATCAGAGGGGTGGGCCAGGAGAAGAGTCACTGCAAGAAAAGAGGTCTGAAAGGATGAGGCCAGGCTTAATAGTCTTGGCTTTGCTATAGACCTGCTGCGTGAGGACATGCAGAACCACTTTCCTGTCCCCCTTTTTTCAGTCCTCTCTACCAATGGCATTCCCACTCTGGAATAAAAAAAACAACTGCGGAATAAAATTGTGTATACTCATGCCCATCCACTTTGATTGAAGATCTGGATACTCAGTGAAGCAATTCACTAACAAGATAGGATGTGCAGCTGTTGTGTAACTCTGAGTGTGAAGGTATGCTTTGTCTCCTGGGCCTAGGATCTTGGTCATTACAAAATATGAAGTAGACCGGTCTAAGATTTTTTTTTAAAAAAAAGACCAGAAACTCAGAGACTTAAAACAGATTTCAGACAGAGCAACTTTACCCATTTGAAAATAGAATTCAACCTAATATCCTGCTATGAAAATTAATTAAAAAAATAAATTTATCTTAAGAAAACAAAGACAGCTTCTTGATCTAACAAGATAAAATCAGCAATAAACATTTTGTTAAAAACCTCATTTCAGATATTTTAAAAAATAAATAGAATCTATGTTGCTTGTAAAGCACTAAAAGCTTTATGTAACACTTCTAGAAGGTTATTCTACAGCCTGGGGCAATGCAGGAAAGTACTGGAGAAAAAAAAATCAGTAACTGAAAAGGCATTTAAATGGATCATGCACACCGGTTTTACTTGTGTTGACTACTGATTGTTCACATTGCAATCCTATACACATCTGTTCTGATATAAGTCTCATGTTCAGCAGGATTTATTCCATTCCAAGGAGCCTAAAAGACCTTAGTTTCTGAACTGCAACATGCTCTACATGGGGCTGCCTTTGAACTGTGTTCAGAAATTTCCACTGCTCCAAAAAACTGCATCCAGACTGGGGTTGGCTATAAGGAGCATACAACTTCCTTATTGTGGCAGCTTTGTTGGCTACTGGTCTGTTTCTGGACAAAATTCAAAGTTGCCTTCAAGTTGTTTCCAACTTATTATGACCATCAGGCAAACCTATCATGGTATTTTCTGGGGTTGAGAGTGTGTGATACATGCAAAGTTACCCCGTGGGTTTCCATGGCCTGATGTTTCTACACAGCCTCCATCAGCAATCTGCAGTGTGAGCAGGAACTGCAACAGGGACCCTTCTTCTGACTGCTGAACCAGATATTGTTCACAAGAAAAGGTGGAAACCTTGGTCAGCTGCATCCCAATCAATGGGGAACAGACTCCAATGGCGTGCAGCGGCTATTGCCCAGTAAGTGGGGATTGGTGATGGAGAAGTCTGGGAGACACTAAATAGCCAGGTAACTAAGATGATTACGTAGCTAAGTAGGTGATACAGAATTACTGCCATCAAGTTCTTTCCATCTTGAATATGAAGAAACCTAAGGATTTTAGTAATTTATTAAAATTTACGACCCACAACTCCCATTCTACTGGAATGCAAGGCTGACTAGGACAGTAGTATACAACATGACAAGGCTGAGCAGTACCAGTAAGCAAGGGTCATTGCTAGACACCAGTGGAATGTTAGCTACCAGTGGTTTTCAAGTGACTGAAATGCTCAGGTGTCTCACCATCCTTCTCAGCCATGTGAACACTGTGACCAGGCCAAAAGTGTTCCTAGGTTCTAGGGATCCCAGGGCACATAGGAACTACTTTGGAGTAGAGGATTGTTTGATATGATGGAATAACAGAGCATTCGGAACCATTCTGCCAAGACAAGATTTTTTTTGCCACCTAGACCACCAAGAGAAGAAGCCTGAACCGTATGATTTGGTGGAAGGATCTCTTGGTGGACAAGGTAAAGGAAGCCCAGAAAAACAAGTCTACTTTTTTTCCAAAGTATCATCAACTTCACTCATCATCAGCAATCCAGAATGAATGAGAATTTTAAAAATTGCTATCGCAGTTCACCTAAACAACACATTGGGAAAAAATCAGTGGTTTCACATCAGCATAGGAATCTAGCTGATTTATCAACTAAAATGATTTGTTTATGTAGGCCAGTATCATCCACATGAGAGGGGAGAATCCTATAATTCCTCACATCTTGATGAAGTTCTACTGCCATCCTCTTCCACCACTGGTGACAATAGCCTTGATGGTTGATAGGAGCTGGGTTCTAGTATCTGGAAAGATCCAGTTTCTCCAGCCCTACTTTACTCCAAGTAACAGTCACTCCCCAGAGTATTTGGCAGATGACTCTTTCATTATCACCAAATTTCACCATCTTGACTTGACAGAAGGAAAACAAGAGCAATTTTACACTTATTCATTTAATTTATATCCCATCTTCTCTCACATGGCATTTAAAGTGGTGCACAACATCTTAAAAATACAATACACGAACACAAGTCAGAAGAGAACAACAGCAACTACCCCCTAGCAGTCTGGTTTAATGGGTTTTAGAATAATCCAGCATGGGTTCAAACCTTCACTCAGCCACACAGCCCCTTCCCACGCTGCCTAACCTAACTTCAAGGGTTGTTGGTATTGTTACTGCAGTTCCTAAGCCGCATTTGGGGTGACATTAGATATCACTTTGATATCAATAATTCTGTCTTCCTCACCCATTCCTTCCCACGTGCTTGCGAGGCCCCCAGACAAGCACACAAATAGGCTCGGTCACTAATCGCCGGAATATTCAAAACAAATACAGGCTGGCCAGAAATAGCCAAACTGCCGCTTCAGGAGACCTCACAGCAAGTACCCTCATCAGGTATGCACGCTACTTACAAAGAACTCCCTGCGCTGAGCAGGCAGCTTGATTAGAAGAATCCTCATCTGTCAAGCACTCTGCGTTTGCATACTGTCTACTCTATTGTCAATTCAGACTTAACTCAATCATGCTAAACTCTGACCTTTTGGAGGCTTTGTTTCCAGCCCGAAACTCATTGTTTTCCCCAAGTACAGACTAGTCTACGGCTGCAATTTCCCCTATAAAAACCCCTGACTTTGTGAGCTTCCTTGGATCACTCTCGACTTCCATCCAGCCTTGCTGCCGCTTTGCTTGGCAAGCCTTCCCCTCAGTCTCACGTACTGAGACTCCATATCCCCGAACTTTTGCTGTTGACTACCCAGGCTTCAGGACAGGTGTCAAACCGACAACTCCTCTAAAAATCCCTCTATCTCACTCCAATCTTTATTTCTTTAGTTCTCTGCATGAGTGTGCTGCATACACTGTTTAATTGTATTTTAATAAAAACTACAATTATGATTTCAATTCTGTGTGCTCCTTGACTTGGCCTGACCCCATAGACACTGGGTAAAAGATCTCGCTCCGTTGCCCTGCCTCTCGTATTGCTAGCTTGTGCTCTTGGCTAATTTTCCCAACTTGTATAACTGAGAGCTCATTTAGGTGTCCTTCCCGGGACCCCCAGAAAACAGGGTAACAGTATGTGGATGCAAGGCATGGTGGAAAAAAACAGCCATGCTGCTTTTTTGAAAGACTAGATAAAAAGAATGTCTAAAAAAAATTTAAATCAATATTAGGGCTGTGAGGATGAGGAAGAATCTTTTTTCCACATGTGCTCGACTTGCAGGAAAGCAGAGTTATTGGGTTTTATGATTTATACATTAATTTTTAAAAAATAAATGTAGATTTTGCAATGTCACCAGAAACGTTTTTATTGAAAATTATCAATAAAGAGCAAGATAGTGAATATGGATTATTTCTTTCATAGATGGTAACAGTTGCAAGAATGCTGTTTGGCCAATCTTAGAAACAGACAGAAGCAACAATGAGGGAAAAATGAGTTGTTCAGGTTGTGGATCATGCCCAAATGGCAAGACTGATGTGGATTTTTAAAAGATAGACCAACTGAAAATTTTGTTTGAAAGTATGAGAACCATTATAGATTTTTTTAAATTTTTTTTTTTTAAGCAATAGGAAATCTAATGATATAATAATCTATGGCAGTGGTTCTCAACCTGTGGGTCCCCAGATGTTCGTGGACTTCAGCTCCCAGAAGCCCCAGCCACTATGGTCAATGCTCAGGGCTTCTGGGAGCTGAAGTCCAAAAACATCTGGGGACCCACAGGTTGAGAACCACTGATCTATGGTGATGACTATTAGTAATTCTGGTAAGTTTAATGTATATTGATCTATAATGATAGATTGAGATATAGGATATTAATTGATCTTTTTTCTTTCCATTACAGTTTTAAAGTTCTTTGTGTTTTAATTAGTTAGTGCAGTTAGGATGTGTTTAATGTAACAGATTAATCTTTTGGGAAATAAATTTTGTTACTGTGTCTTAGTCTTAGTTTAGTTCAATTTAGTTTAGTTCTAGTTTTATTTATACGTGCATATTTTTATGTGTAGCTTGTTCCCTTTTTTGTTCTTTTTTTTCCTTTGTAGTTGTGAATCAGTTTGTGTCTCTGTACTAAAATTAATACAGAGCCAGTGTGGGTGTAGTGGTTTGCACTGCGGTAGGGACAGGGAGGTGATGGGGGTTCTGTGCCCTGAATGGCACTTTTTAGAGAGTGGCACCACTCCTTGCCTGCCCCCCTGTGCACCATCACCCCTCCCATCTGTGCCATAACCCTGTCCACATGCGCCATTGCCCTGCCCACGAGCACCATCATCATGCCCACATGTGTTGTCGCTCCACCCACATATGCTGTAGCCCCACCCATGTGCATCATTGCCCTGCCCATGTGCATCATCACCCCACCCACACTGGTTGTAGCCCCATCCCTACCGCGCCGGTGGCAAGCTCCACCATTGGTGGTCTGAACATTGGATTACAACCTTGGAGACCAGGGTTTGATTCCCTGCTTAGCCGTGGAAACCCACTAGGTGACCTTGGGTTAGGACAAGATCCCATTATGTTCACTCCTTTCCCCACTACACCAAGTGGAGTCCAAATAGGAAAAGTAGGAAGAAGAGAGAGAAACTGCTACATTTTATAAGCAGCTGAAGAAAGTGGGATGGCAAATGAAGGTTGTCCCTGCCAAATCAAGACAGTTGGAAAGTAAGGAACTGGGTTGACTGTTCAGAGGGAAATCTACAAAGGCATGTGATTGACAAGGGAAAACAAAAGAATTAGAAAGTGTACCTTCTGATATCTTTTTATCAGCTCTAATTTAAGCTCAGTAGTGTGGTGTAGTGGTCTGAGTGTTGTACTATGACCATGGAAACCAAGGTTTGATTCTCTACTCAGGCATGGAAACCACTGGGTGACCTTGAGCGCATTTCACACTTTCAGTCCCAGAAAACCACATGAGAGGTTCACCTTAAGCTCACTATAGGTCAGAAATTACTTGAAGGCACGCAATAACAACTAAAATTAATAACCATTACATCAGTAAAGACTAGATAAAATAAAATTAGTTACTATTAAAGATGATCATTAGGAGTTTCTTAGTGTGCTCTAGTACATTCTTAGTTTATTTTCATTGCACCCAACAATGACAAAGCTGCAGGGGGAAGCAAGCTGTAGAACGACGGCCTTTCAGAATGGGTTACCACTGGATGGCTTTTGGCAAGGTACATTTTTTCTGCCTAATTTACAAAGCAGATGCTTTGAAAATAAAATAAGCCCCTTCACCACTCATCTGTTGCACTCAGCAGGACTGGCATTTGCTTGTGAACGCTTGCTTCAAAGACAAATGAATCGACTCTGGCACTTACTTATAAATAGTATCCCATTAAATGCTTGCCAGTAACAACTATAGAAGGCAATGGGCCCTGGGTGACTCTCTCAAATGCGGAGTTCATGGGCTTCACTCCAATTATCCCCAAAGATAATTGTAAAGATAACGCCCATTTAAAATATCTAATGTTTTATTCAATATTGTGGTGAGTTTCAATTACTCCCAATTATCATTCAACAGCTTTCTATTTAAAACAATTATTCCCCTCTACAAACAAAGTGTTCACCATTATTCATCATTGTTTGTTTTGTTTTTTTCCTGCTCCTTGGGATCCCCAGTTTTCCTCCTCCCTTTGTGTATCCTTCTCCTTCTTTCTTTTGTTACCCATTAAACTTGTACATTTTTTCATTAACCCCCAAGGCAACCTCTAAATAGACAACATCATACTCCTTTGAAAAACAGATTTTTTCTGGAAAGTCCCCAGATGATCAAAATCAATCTAGCTCATTAAAAATCAATATGTTTCAGTGGAGGGTACACAAATCTGCTTTCATATAATGATTCAGTACCATCTTGAGCCGTTCAACAATCAGCATGCAGAGAAGCATAAAGCCAGCCTAGGGATGTATATTGCCAGTAGTTCATTCTCACATGCAAGAACATAAAACTAATTCTTTTTCTCCATACTTATGAGAAGGCAAGAGACCCAGCATGGTCTAGTGATCTGAACATTGCACTACAACCCTGGAGACCGTGGTTCAATTCCCTGCTTGGCCATTGAAACCCACTGAATGACCTTGGGTGCCTCACTCAATTTCAAACCCAGACCCAGTGACAGGTTACAAGAATGGGCTCTTCCCATTATCCAGGCAATATAGCTGAAGGGGAATAGTTCTCTCTCTAGGTAAACAAGGGGTTAATGTGGTGTTAGGTTTAAGTTTATTGAGAATTACTATCACAGAAGGACATCAGAGATCATAAGAGACAATTGCCCAATCAGCAAGATCAGGTGGGGGAACAAGCTAAGAAGCTTCCAAGTGCTTCAGTCAAGAAGTTTTAGAAAGGCCTCAGTGACCACAAAGCAGAGAGATACAAAGGAACATCAAGGAGAAACAAAGGCTGGTAGCAGGCTGGGCTGAACGCACCATCCCAGTATCTGGAAAGTAATGTGAGTAGAATAAGAATGTTTTAGCTAGTTGCACTAGGGATTATGTTCTTTTAAAACTCTGGTTGAAATGACCTAGGCTTATCTGTAACTATGTAACTGCGAAGTAACACCTGAAGGAAGGTGCTTTCATGAATGGGATATCTTTTGTCATTGTGTTTGCCTGCTTAGAATAAAAACTTTTACATTCTAAAGATCTCCTCTGTCTATGCTCTCTTCCCATGTGCCTTGCTGGTTATGCTTGAAGATAGAGTTCCCTCTTCCACAGAAGGTGGAGGAAAGCCTCTGGATTCAAAGATTCTTTCTCCAGTAGCTTCCTACTGAGCTACTGGATAATGGGGATTTAAAATCAGCAGGTGGTGGCAGCTAGATGATCTCCAGGGGCAAAGCAGGGGTCCCATCTCCTTCTTGAGGGCAGGAGACAGCATTGAGTAAGACAATAACCCCACTTTTTCCCCTCACATAGGTTCACTTTAGGGTTACAATAAGTCAGAAACTACTTGAAGGCAGACAAGAAGGCAAAGAAGAAGAAGAAGGAGAAGAAGAATATGGCAAGACAGTTTCTGTGAATCTTGAAGGAGTCCGCACTTTTCTGCAATTTGTCTGTGCATTGTGTGTAATGGTATGAATCGTGAAGCTAAACTATGATGGTTTCTGGCAGGGACTTTTAAAAATTCAAAGCATTGGATGAGTTGTTTGCATCTTTTTGAACGATCGCTGCTTACTGTGTGGACTTTGCTTCACAAAGGCAAAAGACACTAATTTTGTACAAAGGCTTTGGAACAAGAACTTCAAAAAACCTTGGAAGAAGAAGGTGCTCATTTTGTTCTCTTGATGGAGGGGAAAAAAATTTGTGGGTTTTAATGCATTGTCAAGATAAGTAATCTAGTGAGATTTCTTCACATCCCTAATCTCAAACCACAATTCTGGCTATTTTTTTCCATCCCAGAGAAAACCATAGGGTTGTCCATTCTATAGGAATTATTTTCTTTTCTCAAGCATGGTTGGGGGTTTCTCTACAGTAAGTATAGCCATGTTAGAAAGGCCCTAATCCTCAGAATTAGAACATTTAAGCAATAGGTTTTACCAGCATCTTAGTGGAGATCACTTATGGTTCCTATATCTTATGCACAGACTGCGGGTGTTTTGTTTTTTCCGATATATTGTAAGTTGCATCTGGGCTTTTGGCATTCAATCACATACATGCTTGAATTGCAAGTCATGTTTTATTAAGAATGATTTTTGCCAGCGATAGTAGTTTTGCAAGTTGTAGTTTCGTTCAAATGTGTGCAAGTGATGCAATAATTGAATGTACAATGATGTGATCCAGAGTTTTCATTGGTATTTCTATGGCAGCTGTCACTAGCAGCTTTTTTAGAGCAAACGTGGGGTAGATAGCAATGATTAAGAGCTTTTTAATGGCTTTAGAAAGGCTGAAGAAGGGCACATTTTGAGCAGGGGGTTGAATTAAAAGTCTCTTGACTCTCCTTCCAGCTATCTGATTCTATGATTCTACCTGGTTAAGAAGGTATCAGTGGGCATAAAGCTCTCTATGCTTGGTAAGTGGTAAGACGAAGATGAAGGATGGAAATCAACCACAAAAGGCATACAACCATCCCCCTGTTTTTACTGCCTCTCCTTGTAGAGAAGAAATTGGCCATTTCTGTCCTATACTGTTATAGTGTTATTATTCAACTTTCAACCTCCTATGGAATCCTGGGGTTTGTAGTTTACTGAGGCCCAAGAGCTCTCTGACTGAGAATTCTAAATGCCTGCCCCTAAACTGCAAACCCCAGGATTCCACAGGATAATATCCAGGCCTCAAACAGACTGATCCATACCTACTTGAGGGCTGTAGATCCAACTTGAGGAAAAACCTTCTAAAAAAGTTTTTTGGACAGTAAAGAGAATACAAAAGACTTTAATAGAAATGTTTTAAACAATGTAGGTAGTTTGTTAAAGTAGTAATGGGGAAATTATGTGACAAAACATACCACCAAACTTTGAAGGAGGAAACCAATGGAATAAAACTAAAGACAAGTCCCCTTTCTGTAATTAAATATGTTAGTCATACGTTATTTAATTTATGCATATCTTTTCTTTCTCTTGGGATGCCTAATCCTCTGTGGAATTGTTCCAAAGCTTGAAATGAAATACATTCCCTTTGTGTTCTTTCTCTCTGTCTCTCTCTCGCAGAATGTTTAACAAACAGAACTTAATAAATTAACAAGATATTTCAGCTACAGCCTTCTTAAGTTTTCACAAAATAAAAGTGAGTTATATCTGGGCTGGTAGTTTGGAACACTCTGCTGTCAATATTAAGTGGATGATGGAGCTAAGTGTTATCCTTTTAAGTTGAGACTATGTGGTTCTAAATCTTAAGCCTATGCACCCAGATCTTTTCTGCTTTTTCAAACACCATCTTCCACTTGACAACTTTAATAGTTCTAAACCTCTAACTCACTTCCACTCTTGGCAACTTAAGAAAGCTGCTGCTGAAACATTTTGCTAATTCATAGAATCATAGAATCATAGAGTTGGAAGAGACCCCAGGGGCCATCAAGTGAAACCCCCTGCTATGCAGAAACACCCATCAAAGCATTCTCAGCAGATGGCCATCTGGCCTCTGCTTAAAAACCTCCAAAGAAGGAGATTCTACCACACTCCATCGCACTCCAAGGAAGCATATTCCTCTGCTGGACAGCTCTGACCATCAGGAAGTTCTTCCTGAGGTTCAAGTGGAATCTCATTTCCTGCAGTTTGAATCCATTGCTCTTTGTCCTAGTCTCTGGAGCAGCAGAAAACAAACTCGCTCTCTCCTCAGCATGATATCCCTTCAAATATTTAAACATGGCTATCATGTCCCCTCTCAACCTTCTCTTCTGCAGGATAGACATACCCAGCTCCCTAAGCCGTTCCTCATAGGACATGGCTTCCAGACCCTTCACCATTTTGGTCTCCCTCCTCTGGACAAGCTCCAGCTTAGAATCATAGAATCATAGAAATGTAGAGTTAGAAGAGACCACATGGGCCATACAGTCCAACCCCCTTCTATGCAGGAACACCCTCAAAGCATTCCCGACAGATGGCCATCTAGCCTCTGCTTATAAACCTCCAAGGAAGGAGACTCCACTACCCTTTGAGGCAGCATATTCCACTGCCAGACAGCCCTGACTGTCAGGAAGTTCTTCCTGAGGTTCAGGTGGAATCTCCTTTCCTGCAGCTTGAATCCATTGCTCCTTGTCCTGGTCTCTGGAGCAGCAGAAAACAAGCCCTCTCCTTCCTCTACATGGCATCCCTTCAAATATTTAAACATAGCTATCATGTCCCCTCTTAACCTTCTCTTCTGCAGACTAAACATACCCAGCTCTCTAAGTCTATCCTCATAGGGCATGTCTTCCAGGCCTCTCACCATTTTGGTCACCCTTCTCTGGACTCCTTCTTCAATTGGGGTGCCCAGAACTGGACACAGTATTCCAAATGAGGCCTAACCAATGCAGAATAGAAGGGTACCACTACCTCCCTTGATCTAGACAGTAACGTGTTCCACTAACTATAAAACCTTTACAAAACATTGTGAGAGTTACAAACATTACTAAAACCCCATGAACAAAATACAATAGCTATATCTATTTTACCATTATCGGAAGTAAATGAAATTGTAAATAACAGTAAATTTGTGTATCTATATCTATAGACTCAGTTGAGATATAAGCCAAAGTATTATTCAATATCTAACCTTACTTGTCTATAACTAACATTCTTAGAAAGAAACTTCAGTGATCATGGGTTAAAACATTGATGGATTTTCTCCATTAATGACACACATTTGTACCACAATCTTGCACTTACTTGTCCAGTAGAAAGGCAGGAAGTGTGATGGAGGTGCTTCTTCTCCCAGAACAGCCTGGGAAAGCACATGGCTGCACTGCAGAAATGTAGTCTCTGCTGGCAGACCCAGTCCTGGGGGAGTATCATATTTAATATCCAAAGTTATTAAGCCAGAGGTTCACCAGACAGAAACGTAGACACCCAGGTCAAAGACCAAAGCTCTTACTATCAAAGGTCAGACCAAGGCTCTCCCAGTCATGTCGCCAAGAGGGAAGCCTCAAAAGGCATGCAAACACACACAATGGACCATCAACAACAATGCTACCTTGATGGTATTACGTGTCCTCCTGATGAGACTGATCCTTGCAACAGAAATACAAAGAAATACAAAGATGAGGTCCATCTGCATGATTTAGCTATTGTCCTTTCCCAGAAAAGGGTCTGCCCCCAAGGCATGTTTTGCCCTATAATTGAGTCTCCTTTTGGGACTCTCTTTGGAGAACTCCCATACTTGACTCGTGCCCTGGCATTCTGCTAGTATAGAGCTCCCCTCAGCATTCTTCCTCCGCTGAGCCTTGCTTCTTCCTGAGCCACAGTCTACAGGTTCAGGTGCAATATAAACTGCTCTCTTTCCTTCCGCTTTTCTTGATCTTCATATCTTCCAACTCATTAGTCTTTGTGTGCTTGTGTGAATGATTGCTGTGTTGTGTGTATGTGTGTGGATATTTTGCAATTCTGCTAAATAAACTATTGGTAATTAGACATTTGGCCTGGCTGTCATGTGGTCTGACTACGTAGACATAGGGTTCAAGACCGTGCTGCCTTGCCCTGCCCTCTGCTTTGCTAAGCAGTGCTCCTCTATTTTCCCCAAACTTTGTATTTTTGGGAGCAAATCAGGGTTTCCCCCAGGGACCCCCAAAGTCAGGGTAACAGAGGGAAGCAGTGTGTCCATCGTGCTCCCTTCCACAAGGAGCCAGTCCTGTGCTGAGAGGAGTGCTGTCATCGCACTCCCTTCATGGCAGAGCTGCTGCCAGGATAACCAGCAGATGCTGCTATAAGAAGGTAAGCTGCGGAAAGAGTCTGTGTTTTAAATGGTTTGCATGTCCTCCAAAATTTTACAGTAGAAACTTGGGACACATATGAACAACCAGCATCAGATAGTTGGAAGATATGTCTATGATGTAACCATCAAGCCAGGCACAGAATCAAACTGGAGACTTAAGTGAATTCCCACCTGTTTGCACCAAAATTAATCTTCCTCCCTCCTGCAACCCTCTGTATGCACTCAAAAAACTCTCCAGGCAATTTCTCAACATCCAAAGCAGATTTTGTGAGCTACAAGGGTAAGGAGGCTGGCACTTTTGACAAAAGCAGTAGGATCCAATTGCATCTGCCCTTTTGTTTCCACATAGCCATTTCTGCACGGGGTGAGGGAATCGCCCCATGACGCTACTCACCGGACTTTTGGGCTCCCCGGTCCGGTCCATGCTTCTCCAGAGAAGTGCGTGGCCGCCGCTTTGCACTGCTCTGGGGACAAAAATGGTGGCTTAGGGTTGGTTGAGGGTCTCAACCAACTGCTGAAGCTCACCAGCCTAAAGCCCGCCCCTGGCAGATCGCAGGCTCGCACCGATGCGAGCCTGTGAATCTGCATAAGGGAGCAGGCTTGTAGTGGTGCGCTCTGTGCTTTTGAAAGACCTGTTTTTAGCAGTCTTTCAAAAGCACGCTGGACGACCATTTGGGGTCATTCTGGAGTGGGCTGGGGTGCAGATCTACATTAAGTAGATCTGACCCAGTCTTCTCCCAGGTGCAGACGTCCTCCCTGGAGGACGCTCTGTCCTGTGTTAAAAACCCAATGTGGAAATGACCTGTGTTAGAACATGCACTATTTTACAGTAGAAAGGAGTTTTTGTTTTTGCTTTTTAAAGAGCATTCAAAAAGAGTCTGAATACTACAGAACTCTTAATTCTGTTGCATTTGTATATGTAGCCAATGAGGCACCATTCCTCTCTTTCTCTGCCAGAGTGTGACTGTATTCAAAAGGAAATTCTCTGAAGAAATGTTATCAGAAATGTATGGCATTAATAGGAAGCTGATTGATGATAACGCAAAAGTGGGCAGAATGGTGTCTCAAGTCATCCTTCAGTAACTGGAGAGAGTCTTTGGGGAAAACTGTCAGGGTCCTGAGGAGCCTCAAATTCTTCATTTATCCACTTGTTAAATTTAGCAGGCAGCATGCTCTTCTAAATGGCATTTAATGAAACTAATCTTTGGGTATTTATTCTGAAGGGAGAGAGCTCCAGCAAATGTTTTGTTTCCTTTTAGGCAGGCTTGGCCTATGACAAGCACTAAGGACAGGCAGATTAGAAGGTTATTTGGATAAGATGGAAATATTTTTTATTGGACTTGGCAATCTTGACCAAAAAAAAAAAAAGGCATTTTGCACCTCCTGAATGAGGTTGCAAGAAAATATGCACCTCTCCTTGAGTGTTAGTACATTTGCAAGACGTACAGGATGTTTCTGAGAAATGAAGTGTGCACAAAAATGTTCATATTTGAAAAGAGAAATTGATAAAGTAGAGAAATAGAACAAATAAATATGAAGGTTAGGAAAACCATGGAAAAATTATAGGAATTTCAGTGTGAGCAGAAAATGGAAAGTCTCAACACTTGATACCAAAATTAGAATGGGAAGAAAATATGGGTAAGATTTGGAGAAACTCAATGAAAAGAGATATTCATACCTTTACCAAGGATTGTCCATCTTATTAGAACAGCACGCTAAGCCTGAAATTCTTTTAACTGTGTGAACTATGAATGTACCTCAGGTACATAAGAGGGCATTTTTGGCCTGTGCATTTTTGACCTGTTGCTTGGTTAAAGAAACAGATGAATCACCAAATGCAAATGCTGTCTGTACCAGGCTGTCCTGAGACATCTTGGTCTTTGGAAGTAGCCATGTGATCAACAGGATGTTCAGAACCAGTGGCACAATGCTTATCCAGGAGCAGGAATAGGTCCTGGAAAGAACGTATAGCAAATCACCAGAAAAAAGGAGACCTAGTCCAAATTTATTCTATAAAAAAACCCAATGCATTTCTGCTTGTTTTTGAATTAATTGGCCTTCTTCTGGGGATAAATTGATATATACATTTGTGTTTATTTTTAATATAGCCCCTGAAGAAGGCCAATTAATTTATAAATAAGCCAAAATGCATTAGGCTTTTTAAACAATAAATTTGGACTTTTTTCCCCTGCTGATCTACACTGTTTATCCAGCTACATGAAATCTCCCTCTTCTCTGCTTGTGAAGAAGAACCCAGATTCTACAAAGGGGCTGGATCACAGGTCTGCCAGCATTTCACAGATGTAAACTAGTGCCATGTGGCCAAGCAACATCAGAAGCTGGAGAAGGTGGCAAAGGTTGTTAACCATCAAGAACTCCAACATAGAAGGCTCTGCAGCAGTTTGCTTTGCCTGAGCCTATTGGCAAGGGCAACACTGTGCTCTTTCCTCTCCCCTCCCTCATGTTAAGTGATCTGAGTGGAAACTACTTTTGTACTCTGAATTTTGTCGCAACTGAAGCAAGCTGAGGACAAAGGAGGGAAATGGGAGAAGGATGGAGAAGCTGGGACAATTTAAAAGCAGTTGAAAGACTAGAATGGCAGATCTTTAATCAGGACTGTCTCTGACAAATTGGTGGCTATGTGTTCAGAACTGTGATGGGCCAGGTGTTACCCCCAAAAGTAGGTGACTCAGAGATCCACCCTTGATGCTAGTGTCTCCGTGGAACGGTGGGGAATTATAGCTCATAAGGGAGGCCTGTGAGAGGGGGGTAACCGTACAGGATCTTTCCATCTTTGTATACAGGAACAGTTCGAAATCTATCACCAAGTTTGTTTACTTTAAATTTCTTCTTTGAGTTAAAACTTTTTAATTTTTTTAATACATTTTTAACCATTATAGCCCAAAAGTGCGATAGTGTACTGATATATCATGATGTTATAACACCGCTGCACTACTATGGCTTATAAAAGAAACAAAATAACTCCAACCAATCGTGAGCTGTGGGGCGAGGAAAAGGTAGGGAAAAGGACTGGTAGTGTGGTGGCAATAGCGCTGCTCATCTGCAAAAGGATGTGGTAGGGAGCATTCTGAACTGGATGCCATCATGGAAATGGCAATACTGGGACTGTAACAAAACAACGCATTGCTGGGGTATGGTGTGGAAAGGGCCTAAGATCCCATCATTCGTTGATAACAAAATAGGAGAGGAGGGAGAATTTGTCAAATACATTCCTGGACAAAACAAAAACCTAGCCAGAATTGCTTTTTTTCTCCTTTACAAAAATAAGAAGTTATACAGATGCTTTAATACTGTGATGATGTTCTCCGGTATTAATCCTTTTCTTTCACTTCTCACTTTTGGCCCAAGGCAATACCTGAATGAAGTCCTCGGTGGAGTTACAAAATAGATTATTTATGTCTTAGGTACACAGATGTATGCATTACAGAGAAAAAATAATTTCCAGCACCTGATAATAATAATACTGAGGCAGTGGGGTTTCAGTTGCATGACCTGCTTGTAGTTTAATGAAAAAGCCTTCCAGGGACTGGAAGTGTTCAACAATAAAGACGGGAAATGTAGAACGATAATTTCGATATCAGATGTAATAGTGAACTACAAACAGAGAATTTGCACAAGCTGCAAGATCGGATTCAATGTTTTCCAAAGGACCACTTTGCTCTGGTGGAGATGAGAAACAGGGCCAACACTATTAGGCTCTGTATGAATAGAGACCCAGATAAATTAGTAATGAGCAGGATTTTGTTTGATCTATATATTAAAGAAAACTGTCATAATTCACTCTTCCCAGAATAATATCCACATCAGGAGACAGTCATCCTTCTCTAAAATTTTGGAGCACTTCTCTGAATATTGTTATGGGGTGTTTGGCTTAAAAGATTTTGCTGTTGTGTGTCTTCAGGTCATTTCCAACTTATAGTGACCCTAAGGTGAACCCATCACATGGTTTTCTTGGTAAGATTTGTTAAGAGTGGTTTGTCGTCACCTGCCTTTAAGGCTGAGAATGTCACTTGGACAAAAGTCACCCAGCGGGTTTCCATGGCCAAGTGGGGATTTGAACCCTGGCATCCAAAGCTTAGCTCAGACCCTTTCCGCATCCTACCTTTTCTTGGTGCTGGGGTGCGTTGCTCAAGCAAGCAGCCTCTTGTGAGAGGCCCTCACATCCAGGTTTCTTCAGCTCCGCACGAGCTTCCTGCTCACGCGAGAGCCCCACCTCTTCCTTTCACAGTGCAGCCTGGGACTTTCCCAGGCTGCACTGAGACAGGAAGCATGACCAGCCCGGCTCCCGAGACTCCGCATGCAAGGTAAGTACACGCGGGGCCTGGAAGCAATGCACAACCACACACTATTTTTAAATTTTCGGCTTAAAGCTGAAAATGAAAAAGTGCACCAGTGGTCTGGAGCATCGTGCAAATGTGAGTGCGTCAAATGGACTGCTCCTCACATTTGTGTGACGCTCGAGGGCCCTTTCGCAAGGAAATTGCCTTGCAAAAAGGGTCTCAGACCACTACACCAAGCTGGACTCTTGTCTTAAAGGAGTATAAAAGGCATATAAAAATGCAAACAAAAGTATTTCTTGTAGGTCACAGACTCAAAAAACTGTGTATAAAAATATAAAAATTGTGCGATGTGGGATTCACCAAAGCATATTTTAGGCGAATTGGGCAAACAGCACATGCAACCAAAAATCAGTTTTTTAAAAAAGAAACTAGCCAAATGATGTGGCATTTGGATGGAAGTAACTTATAACTGAATGGATGCAAAACTAATACAGACTGATATAGACTGATCTGTCTATCCCCAAAGCTGCTATAATTTTTCATCTTGCTGCTAAACATGTGGCATTGGTGTTGGGCATTTTCAAGTTGTTGTTTTTACTTATGGTAACTCTAAGGCAAAGCTATCATGGGGGTTTCTGTGGCTGAGAGTGTGTGATGCACCCAAGGCCACTCAGTGGGTTTCCATGGACATGCAGGAAATCAAATCCTGGTCTCCAAGGTCATAGTCCAATGCTCAGACCGTTACATCAAGCTACTGAACCTGAACAAGAGCTGAGAAATAGATCAGAAGAATGCTTTCTGATTCTTCTGTTTTTCTTTGTCTCTCACATACCTTTGTTGATTTCCTTCTTAACAGTTATCACAGTTCCTCACTCTCCAGCTTTCCTGATTTGGCAGGGGCAACCCTCATTAATCCTCAGCTATCCCACTTTTTTCAGCTGCTTTTAAAATGTACCAGTTTATCTCTCTTCCTCCCACTTTTTCCATTTGTACTTCACTTGGGCCATTTCTGCACTAGACTGTTATAGCGCTATCATTTTGGGAGGGGCCAGCTGACCCCTCCCAGAACTACAAACCCCAGGATTCCATAGGACGTTGCAAGTGGAATGATAGTGCTATAACAGTCTAGTGTGGAAATGGCCTTGGTGCAAACTGAGTTCAAAGTGCAAAAGTAGTTTGTACTCAGTCAACTCAGAAGTGGAGAGAGGAGTGGAGGTAGTGGGATCTTGTTCTTCCCATTAGGCTCAGGCAAAAGCAAATTGCTGCAGCCTTGCTTAGTTTGTATGTTCTTTCTCATTTGTAATTTTTGCCATCTTGACCACATTGTGCTGTTGCTTGGCTAAACCTATTCCATCTGTGGAATGTTGGAAAGTATGCAATTCATCATAATATTCATGTTTTCCATTGCTTCCCACGGTGCCTTGGAATGTGAGGCGTTGCACACTATGGGAGATGCAAAATGGTGGCAAGCCAGGACTTGGAAACAACAACTTGCAAAGTTACGTAGTTACCTGTAACAAGAGGTTTTTTAAAGAGAGAGAGAGAGAGAGAGAGAGGGGCGGGAAGCTGACAGCACCATGAATATAAATTTCAAAAATAAAAAAGAAGTGAGGATTATGTTGTAATTTTTTTTGTTATTATAAGTCATGTTTTCTAGTTATCTTTTACTGATGCTCAAATGGCATTTCTATAAGTGGATTTTCAAGTTGCATTATTATTCTCTTCATCAATAGCAATCCAAAAAGCAGTAGAATTTTGACCGCAAGAGAAAAACATTTATATAAATAATATGTAACTGTAGCAAAGTGCTTTTTTGAGTTATATAATGAATTACATAATGTATTACTTTTAAATGTAATTTTCCATGCTCTTGATCAACAGAGTTACTGTTACGGCCACCATCTTTGGCAGCAGGCTTTGGAAAAGGTAAGAAATCAGACTACTACCATTGCTAGAGGTGCGCCCACAAGAAAGCACAAGTAATTTCTCTTCCCAGAGAGGAATTTCAATAAAATGTTCTTTCCAATATCTCTCCATAAAGCTGAGATTCAGTAAGACAGGGCAGATGATAGATGTGAAACATGATGAGGGAGGCATCAATTTTTTTCTATTTTCTTACAGACACCAGCCCAAAAACTTTTAATGTTTTTAGTCACTGAAGGAAGAGCAGCCAAAGAACACTGAAAGCAGACTTTGTAAAGTCCTGCCCATCAGAAAAGTACATTCCCATCTTGTACTCTGGAGCACAGGTAACCCCTGCCCCAAGCAAGCTCCCCCTTCCCATGGATCCAAGTTAGTGAGTCAATTATCTTCTAATGAGTAACTTTTGGTAACTAAAAAAGTTTCTACAATAACAATTGGAAATAGAGGTATGTGTTTTGTTTTTTCTTTTAAGGATTATTTAAGTCTCTGCTTTTCAGCGGTATAGGAATGCCTGTTGCTCATTACTGGATGGGTATGAGATCTCAGTTGGAGTAGTAAGTAGTTTAGATGAAGGAAGGTCACATGGGGGGGTGGCTGACTGATGCTCTAGCTGCGGAAGACTGTATTAAAATGTCTTTTGTGTGTTCTTGTGTGTATGTGCCTTGAATTACATAAGGTTTTCTTAGGTAAGGAATACTCAGATGTGGATTTGCCAATATCTTGAATTGAATTAGAGCCTACAGTACCTGGTGTTTATTGGTGGTCTTCCCTCCAAGTGCTAACTATCGCTGCTCCTGCTTAGCTTCTAAGGTCAGATAGGATTTGGTGCCTTTAGGGTAGGTAGGCCATGATGTCTTTTGCATTTTCCCCCAAAACTCCATAGATGCAATATCTGAATTGGCCAAGAAAGAAAGAACATAAGTTTTTATATCTCACATTTTCCAGTTCTTTCAGAGTCAAAAATACAGTTGACTCAGCCTCTGGATCCAACCTGATATAGATCTGTCCATGTGTTCCACCCTGCCTGTTTCTATCCCTTTTTTTCTTTATTTTTTTGGCTGCCCCTAACCCAGACATTAACTCTCACAGGAACATAATCATTGATCTGATCTGATCTGATCTGATCTGACCAAAGGCACGCCTATCCAGCATCAGGTATCCAACAGTGGCTGAAAATCAGGGCTTGACAAATCTGTCAGTTCCCCCCTACCAGCAAGGTGGAAACCATCTGTCCGTATCAAATTCAACATATTTAGCTACTGTCCACAAGGAGACAATCAGGTTTTCCCTGCCATTCCCTGTAGCTGTTGAGAATTAGAAGCATGTCAGGAAGGAAGGACAAAAGAGAAAAAGGAGGCAATTCTTCTACAGCAAAATAAAGAGGGTCCAGTACAAAGGAATTCAAACACAGATGTTTTAGAGGTGAGCCCTTTCTGCTAACCTTATATAAAAACAAAAGGGGTTTTAATTAAGAAGCACTGAATAAAAGTCTAAACATAAAGAAATGTGAAAGAGGATGGATAGTACAGTTGACGGGGGGGAGCACAAGCTATGGAGGGTTGCGGATAGGGTCAGAAAAACAGTGCAGGGAAGAAAGCAGCATGAGAAAGATGGGGTAGGAAGGATGTTAAGAAGGGTGTGATGTGGCACTGTGCGCCACTCATGACTGGCATGGTCTAATTGGCAAATATTATTTAGTTGGCACTGTTAATTGGCATTCATATAAATGATACCTGAGGTGACTAGAAGGTCAAGCTGGATGAGGCAGATTATTGACTGTAAATGTGAGATAGCAAGGCAGGGCAGCCACACCCATCTCTTAGGCAGAAACTGAGGCCATTTCCGCACTAGACTGTTACAGTGCTATTACTCCACTTCCAACATCCTATGGAATCCTGGGGTTTGCAGTTTAGGGAGGGGCCTTTAGAATTCTCAGCCAGAGAGCTCTTGGGCCTCACTAAACGACAAACCCGAGAATTCCACAGGATGTTGAAAGTGGAATAATAGCATTATAACAGTGTAGTGCAGAAATTGTCCTACTGCATCACACACCCTCAGAAAATCCCCAGAAAATCGTGTGATGGGTTTGCCTTAGGGTTGCCATAAGACAGAAATGTCTTGAATGCAAACAAGACTAATACTATATATATTAACATAAAACCAGCACCTGATGAGTTGGAAGTCATGTGTGTGTGCTTGCGTGTGCGCACGCGCATTGTTATTTAGTTTTGTTTAGTAGTGTTAGTTGTTTTAATTAGATATGTTTATTTTTACTTGGTATTTAGTTTTAGTTTCATTTAGTATTTTTCGTGTGTGTTATTATCTGCTGTTTTATGTACTTAAAATGTATGTGTTAATAAAATTATTTAATAAAAAAAGGAGGCAGCAATGGCAACCCCAACCTCCAAATAAGAAAACCCCATGATAAGTCTGCCTTAGGATGTCATGTTAGAAACAACTTGAAGGCACACAGTAACAACATAATGGCAAATAGCTATGGATAGAACTATGCTCCATGAATTAGCCCACAATCACAGAATCATAGAATCATAGAGTTGGAAGAGACCACAGCGGCCATCCAGTCCAATCCCCTGCCATGCAAGAACACCCATCAAAGCATCCCCAACAGATGGCCATCTAGCTTCTGCTCAAAAACCTATGAAGAAAGAGACTCCACCACACTCCACTGAGGCAGCATATTCCACTGCCGGACAGCTCTGACTATCAGGAAGTTCTTCCTGAGGTTCAGGTGGAATCGCCTTTCCTGCAGCTTGAATCCATTGCTCCTTGTCCTAGTCTCTGGAACATCAGAAAACAAACCTGCTCCCTCCTGTACATGACATCCCTTCAAATATGTAAACAGGGCTATCATGTCTCTTCTTAACCTTCTCTTCTGCAGACTAAACATCCCCAGCTCCCTAAGCCGTTCCTCATAGGGCATGGCTTCCAGACCCTTCACCATTTTGGTTGCCCTTCTTTGGCCACACTCCAGCTTGTCGATAACCTTCTTGAATTGAGGTGCCCAGAACTGGGCAATATTCATCCTCTCTCTCTCTCTCTTTCTCTGTTTAGTAGCACATGAGACTGTGGTTTGTTTTTCTTTGTTTTTAGTAGGACATGAGATTAGGGCCCTTTCCTCATGGCATTTGCCATGCAAAAGAGCGCCTGGAGCATCGCACAATTGTGAGGCATGATCTGCATGATGCACTCACAATTGTGTGATGCTTCAAGGGCCAGCAGATGCCGATCGTGCACCTTTTTATTTTCAACTGGAAGCCGAAAATGGTGCCCAATCACACATTGCTTCCGGGCCCTGCGCGCACTTACCTGCTGTGCGGAGCCTCTGGAACCGCGCTGGTCATGCTTCCTGCCCAGCGCAGCCTGGGAAACTCCCAGGCTGCACTGCGGAAGGAAGAAGCGGGGCTGTCGCACGAGCAGGAAGCTCGTTCAGAGCTGAAGCAGCAGGGACGCAAGAACCTCTAGCCGGAGGCTGCTTGTGCAAGCCCTGCACCCCAGTGCCAGAAAAATGTAAGGTGTGGAAAGGGCCTAGGTTAAGAAAGGCTCTTCAGGATGAAAGCAAATGACATGTGCTGAGCAATTTCCTAGCAGCAACAGCAGGAGATCTCCCCAGAGCAGGTTCACTACACAATGGCTCAGAAATCCAAATGTAGAGCACTTATAGGGAAATAAGTGAAGACTTCAGCAGAGGACTGAACCCTGGAGCTTGCATGATCCATGAGTGGCATAGCTTGCCTTTCATTCTGACCACCTTTTATGCTTTTTTGTTTCCCCCACAAGCTACAGTTTCTGTCTGGTAGTGGAATTATTTCAGTCAGATAGTCTCCATAGGCATTAGAAGTTCATTAATTAGCATCCTTTTAAATGCTTGGATAATATTCTCCCATTTTGAGCCATTTCCCCAAGCCCTAATTTTAATAAAGCTAGCGCTTATGAACATTTCAATATTAAAGCCCTTGGTTACAGGAATACGAAAGATGCATTTTAAAAGAAGGCAGACCACGGATGACTAAAGTGGCAAGTACATCTCCTTCTGTCTTTTTTCCCTGGTTCTACAGTATTTTCCAGAAAAAAAGATGTCCTACCAGCATCTGTTTCTTGTGTGAGCATTTATAGGGTCAGAATCAACATAACAAAGACTGCTATGCCTAATTGGGTGCCCTTGGGAGATGTACAACCTCTGGGAAATATAACTGGGAACACTATTCTCCACACCATGTATGCCACCTGCAGAAATAAAATTTAGCCGTAATTCAAGTCTGTTGGAGTGAGTGCTTCTTCCACACATCTGCATTGGGAACAACTGGATTGTTTAGTCTTTGTTTTGTGCCTTCAAGTCTTTTCTGACTTATGCCACCCTAAGATGAACTGATCCTGGGGTTTTTCTTCAGAGGAGATTTGCCGTTACCTTCCTCTGAGGCAAAAAAGGACAACAAATGGGTATCCATGGTTGAGCAGAGATTCAAACCTTCGTCTCCCACCGACCTCTACACCCTGGTGATTGTTACGATTATAGTTACATTTTTTTTCAAAGCAGTTCATTACTTTCCCAGTTCTTTAAAGTAGCTAGAATACTTATTTTTATTTTTTTAAAAACAAACCATGTGAATGTTACAAGCTGCTGTCCTTTGGCACAAAGGACCCTTTCATGCAGCTCACCTCTAAAAATGCCAGTTTGATCTCTGGCTAGGCCAAGGGGACATCAAGGTCCTACATTAGTTTCTGAAACAGCAACAGTACATTGTAGGATGCAATTGTTTCTGCCTGCTCATCATAGATGAAGTCATAAAAGCAGTGAGCAATTGCTTTATTCCCAAATTTTACTTTGACATGCTACTCAAGGAACATGTTATAGTGTAAAATATGAAATATAGCACCCACAGGTGTAGACTTGTCAAAAAGAAATGCACCTTTGAAGTGAAAAACCAGGTGGTCAAAGTCTAGAAGGCTACACTTGAAGTTGCAAACAAGCACCAGAAATGTGAAGAAGCGGACATCATGTTGCATTCCACTTAGAAGGCTCCATATTAAAGACCATTACTATCTGAACTGCTGCATCAAAAGGCATGTTTTCTGAATATAAATGGCATCATCAACTGATGCACCTTTGGGAGGGAAGAGATTATGAATAAGGTGGAATTCACCAGGGTTCTTGTTAGATAAACTTCAAAAGGCAACAGCTTGAGGTCACAGCACAGACAGAGACCCTCCCCTCCTGAATGTATTAAGCTATGATATCCACCCTATCTTTTACTGACTTTGAATTGAATGCATGCCTGAAGTAGTGTTCACTTGAATATGGAATCCTGAAGCCATTCCTGATACATTTTTGCATCTACCAGTCTAGGATAGAATGACAACCTGTGGGTGAGGAGCTTTTGGTCAATTAAGGTTCAAGCCCTTGGGTCCTTGTGAACTGCCTTGGGAAGATTTGTGACCAGCTGCCCTCTACCCCCAGCTATTTCTTTCTATCTCCTCATTCATAGGGAAACCAACCAGTAGTCATATCAGCTAGAAAATCCTCCAGACAATTCAGGAGTTATTCAGATTCTCTCATTGGAGGTCTTTGGAGCTGAACCATCTTATTCGGTCCCACACACCCCTGTAGTGAGAACCTGCAATGGTCAAACTAAATTTCTCAATGATCTCAACATTGAACCCCTCACCTGAAATACACACACAGACACACACACACACACACAATCATCTTCTGTCTACCCAAAAGCAAAACCCAGGGCCAGGTGCATCCAGCCACACAAATCAGGTCAACAGTGTACTGACATGGCCTAACAGTTGTCATGGTAATCATAAAGTCCTTAATAGACCTTTCAAGACAGCCTTAGTATGGATATTCAGATGCCCTCCCTCTCACCAAAAAAAACCCCCCACAACTATCCTGGGATTCTGCAGCACCATGTCTAAGACCACTTTTGCCAGCTCATACAAAGAAACTGTTTGGAGAAGAATGAGTAGTACATAAGCACCATACTTGTTCTGTTTTGTTGGACCAACCTGGTATGAGTAATGGTGTACATATGGAAACCAAAGGAGCAGAGAGAGTTGTGGCAGCTGAGAGGAGGGGTAGAGCAGGCACAGAAGCAGAAGGTATAGCTGTGACCATCCTGGGAGCTGATAGAAGGGAAACTTGAGACAAAACAATACCCAATTCCTTCTTCCAAGAGCAGTTCTCAGTACAAAAAAACCCACCCACCCTCACCCATGGGCCAACCATTTAGGGGATATTACTCCCTGCCTGACCTGGAGGAAAGATGGGATGGAAGGAAATGTGATAATGAAGACAGCAAAGCAAAACATGAGGGGGAAGACAGAAATAAGCAGTCAATGGAATCAAGAAGGGGAATAAAGAAAGAGAGAAGAAGGTCCTGACTTACTCAGCTGGAGAGCCAGTTGGGTAGGCCATACTGTAAGCCAGGTCTAAATGGTTTCCAAGTGCAGAACAGCCTGGACTGCTCTTGCTGGCAACCATCTGAAAATAGCAAATCCCAAATGCAACAGGCCTATTTAAAGCTAATGAAATCTTTCAAAATTGTGTGCCAATGCAGAATTTAGGACGAGATCTCATGGGATAGGCTTGTGATGACTAAGAATCTTTTTCCATTCCCAGCCCTAAACTGAGCAGCGATCAGCCAGGGTTAGCAGTGGACAGCTGGCCTCCTCCATGATGCAAACATCTCCTTCGATGTGTGCTGTTGAGGGGCTGGCATTAGCTTTAACACAGATGTAACCATGAATTGAACAGCAGCTAGATTTGCAACATATGAGAAAACAATGATACTAATTTCCAAGTCTTCAAAAGCCTGTCCCACAGATTTGCACAGATTACCATATTTAAAGTGCAATAGAGTAGGTTGGGCATTTTTTTTCCCTGATCAGCTTGCAGTGTTATTCTCAATGAAAGAAAAAAGAAATTATCCTATCTTAGAGCCAAGTATATTTCACTCCACAACACTCTGAGAAGAAGTGAAGAACCCAAGCCCAGTGGGTTGAGAACTGCATTCTGGGGTTCTGTGAAAGATCATGTGGGGTTTGTCGATAACATTAGACACTGTAATGGAGGAGAATTGTCCAAAGAAGACAGCTCATCTAGCACAAGAGATCTTTGAACACACAAAGCATAGATGCACAATGGAGAGGATAAACCACAGACAGGCGAAGTAATATTTGATTTCACTATGCTTTTATCTGTTTTTCAGCTTCCTGCATCAAACACCACAAATGGAAAATAAATAGTGGCATTTTTTTTTTAAAAAAAAATTGCTCCAAGTTAAATATTTGCAGCCTGAGTATCTTATTTCTTTAATATCCAGAAGGGTAATTGCTTAGGCGTGGAGACCCATTCTAGATGAGTAGGAAGTGGGGAGGGGACATATTTTTCATCTGGCAATTGCACAGTGGATAAAAGACATCATTACCAGTTGCAAGAACAGCTCTGGGCCTTCAAAGTAGGGGATAAAAAAATCTTTCTTCCTTATTCCACCATGTATATTGGAAAGCAATCCCTCCATTCTACACCTCCATAATTACATTTTTAGTCACAATTGGCTGTTTACTGCTATAGATTCCACAGGTAAGGAAATTGGATTCTGTTCTAGGGTCGCTGTGGCCATTCACAGCTGAAACTCTTATTTATACCAGCTACCAATTAGTCAAGTAATGAACCAAGATTATTTCCCATAACATCCCCCATCTCCAGTGATTCTGCAGAAAGACACAGCAAAAAAAAAAGTTTAGGACACATGAGGAAAACAGAAAATTCCTTTAGATTCCTCAGGAAAATTATATTTTCTCAGGAAAATAGCTGAAAGCTATGTTGGAAAAAATGGCAATGGAAAAAATCTTTAAAAATAAAACTGTTAGATATTTTACAAATGAGGTCTGCAATGAAATTTTGCAGTGTGGAATTGTTCTTTCCAGAATTTTAGTCTGACTGCCGTTTGTCTTCCCTACAACACTCCAATCCCTTTGCACCCCCACTGGATTTTCTGGTCCTGCCCCCTGCCCACCAATAGCATATGGTGACTACTAAATATTCTCAGTCCTCATTTGGCTCCTTTGATAGTTCCTTTCTTTCTTAGGATCTTTAACTGACAAAATATTTTAAAACTCTGACAGCTGTAGGGCACCTTGAAGCAGATCCTATCATCCAGAATGAACTTAAGAGAATATGTACGTTATACAGGCCTTTTCTGCACTTTGATTTAGCGACGGGGCAGAGTGTCCTCTGGCGAGAATGTTTGCATTTAGGGGCGGACTGCGTCCAGACTACTTTATGTATGTCCAGACTTCAGCCCGCTCCACAACGACCAGAACTGGTGGTTCGCCGTGCTATTGAAAGACCGCTTAAAAGAGGCCTTTCAATAGCACAGCGTGCCCCACTCCGTCGCTGCGCTAATGTGTAGATTTGCAGGCTCGCACCAGCGCGAGGCTGCAAATCTTCCGGGAGCGGGCTTTAGGCTGGCGAGCTTCTCCGCTTGGTGGAGAGCCTCCACCAACCAGAAAGCACCATTTTCGTCCCCGGAGCAGTGTGTAGTGTGGCCACACACTGCTCCGGATCAGTCTGGATCAGCGGAGGGAGCACGCCAGCCCGGTAAGTATCAGAACGCCCCATTTTCCCCACAAAGTGCGAAAAAGCCCACAGTTATAGTTGTTTAATACTACTTTAACTGTTATTGCTCCCTTCTAAAGAACTCTGGGATTTGTAGCTTTGTGACTTCCTTTGACTCTTCTGCTAGAACTATAGCACTATGAGACCGCTTTAATGGTGCTATATCCATACATTCTTAGACCACCACCCATGGCTGACCATCAGAACAAAATTCGCTCTACTTCCTGCCTTTGTTCCCTGCTTGGTTGAGAAAGGAAATGGATTATCAAGCATCTGGCACACCACAATTGTTCGTTAAGATTTAGCTTGGTGGAACATACCATACATATCTTCACTGAGCAAAAGGAAAGAAAACTATCATTTGGATGACTGACTAGAGTGCTTGATTCTGGAGAAAAGACATATTAAACAATCACTGATACTAAGTTAACAGATTAAACTCTAAGTAAGGAGTTGGAGCTTTGATGCAATAACGCATTTTAAAAATTATGCAGGTACACACACCACTATTGTAGCAACATTAGAGCAATGAGATCAGTATTAACAGCTGTTCATACTGTTCGTATTAGTATTATGGAATCCTTTTCCTAAAACTGAGCTCATTAATATTTTACAACAGAGAATATATTTAGAGGCGCTAAACTCCCTTCCCTTCCGTCTTTCAACCTTTCTGCCTCCCAGTCCCAAAAAGATCACTACAGCACACACCGCCAGTTGCCATAGGGGGTACGCTGTGTGATGTCAAAACTATGACTCAACAACACTGCTAGAGTCTTGGAGCTTAATTATTTATTAATTAGCTTTTTTTCTCCTCTACCCCCCCCCCCATTTTATTTTCCAAAAAAGAGCAAACTCCAGAGATTAAACATCTTGTTACTGAGTTTGGAAAAAAAGAAGCAAGAAGTGAAGGTGGAAGCAGGAGGAAAAAGGCTTGAATCTTCAATCACAAATAATTAATTAGAACCACTCTAGACAAGCTGAAAAACATGTAAGAGGATCAGCAGTTTGCAATCCAAGTGCCTAGAGGTCAATGAGTTGGTAAATGTTACAAATAGCTACTAGATGAACAGATATTTCCAAGCTGATTTACAAGTGAACTCTTAAATTGTGGGCACATATAGACCTATTGAAAAGACTCTGATTTTGTTCCTGTCCTTCTGATTTTATATTGGGTTAAAACAAACCAACATAGAGAGCTGGTAGAAAAAGTCTCTGATTGTACCAGGAGCTGACATAAAATGTAGTCAGCCCTCCACCTTCGCAGGTTTGACTTTTATGGATTTTATTATTTGCAAAATTTTTCCAATCCATGCTCCCTACACCTCAGGCTCTTCTCTTCTAGGGGAACCTTCCCTTTCAGTGTCTCCAATTAAATCATGCAACCCTTTTAAAAACCACCTCTGGTCCTTCTCCTTCTCCTCCAGTTGCTGCCTGGCCAACAGCTTGCACCCTGATTTCTCAGCACCACAAACCTTCTCCTGATGCCACCAGATGTCCAGGGAAGGAGATGGGTGAGAAAGAGGAATTATTGGGCCACCATGCCAAGCTGGCCCTCTTCCTTCTCCCTTCTCTGACCTAATTTGGACCCTGGGTGCCCACTCTCCCCACAATACCTTGGCCTCCTTCCCACAAACATACACACATTTTGATATTTGTAATTTGTCTACTTTTGTAAGGGCCTTGCATGTCTAACCTTAGTGAATGTCGAGGGTCAACTATATTCTGGGATGAACAAAATGTGTATAGATCTCCAAAATAAAATCAGAAACAACAGGAATCAATACAAGTTTTTTTTTAAATGTAACTAAACAACATGCATGAAGAAAATAAGATCAAGGTGTACAAATGTGATTTCCATGAACAGTAGTGGGAAAGGACCAACACCACACTTTGGGACTTTCCACACTACACTGTTCTAGTGCTATTATTCCACTTTGAACATTCTGTGGAATTCTAGGGTTTGCAGTTTACTGAGGCCAAAAAGCTCTCTGGCTAAAAATTCTAAATGCCCATCCTTAAACTCCAACTCCCAGGATTACATAGGAGGTTGAAAATAGAGTAATAGCACTAGAACAATGTAGAGGGGAAAGGCCCTTTGTCTAATATGTGGGCCAGAACTTATTTACCCAGTGGCTTCCCTTTCTTTTCTACTTTTCTGGAGCAGATCTGTCTTGTTTATTGCTTGAAAAAAAGACTCTCCATGCATTTTTAGAAACATACTTTGAGTGAAATCATATTTAGTGGAAAGGCATATTTAAGCACAGGTTTAAATGAATGCTCACATGCATTTTTTCTTTAAAAATACAAATTAAGGTGGAAGTGGACCAGAACAGATTTATGGACAACATGTAAAAGTGTCAAAGACCAAAAATAGACTGATCATCTCTACCTATCTTCCACTGTGTGCACTGCAAGTTGCAGCAACAAATCAGTTGGAAATTGTAGCAAGCCTCTGCTTTACCAGATGAGCTAGAGATCTGCATGCAGTTCTTTCCTCTTGCTTGGAACTGAGTGCCACCTCTTAAAACCAGAGATTTTCTACCTTTGTCTCCCAAATGACAATGACCCATGAAAACCAGAGAGTCAGGAACAAGCTCGGGGATCTGGCACCCAGAGGCATATCTAAGGTGGGGCAAGTAGGGTAGGTGCCCTGGGCACCAATGCCAGGGAGGCACAAAAAAGCCATGCCAGAAGATTTAGCGAAGGAGGAGAAGGAGGAGAAGGAAATAGCCCCACAAGAGGAGGAGGGTTGCCCTAAGTGCTGTTTATAATCGATATGCCACTGCTGGCACTCCTATCCAGGACAAATGTTGGTAGTAGCCTTTGCTGTGGTTCTGGGTCCCTGGCAGTTGCCTGCAGAAGTTTCAGCCTTTGATGACAAGGCCAGTGAAGTGCTAATCTTGAGCTTCCATCACCTTGTGAAATCAATTTTTCCTTTGCCAGGGGTTCTGTTTTATGAACGGACAGAGAAACAGTGTTTGCAGTGTTCCAGATATACACTGGCTCTATGTAACTGTGAGAAGCTATGGAACCAAGGGGGAACAAAACCTATTTTACAATCCATCATCTGGAAGGAGGGGGAAAATGCTTCAAAAGAAGAGTAAGGGAGAAATGGCTTCAACCTTGAAATTCAATTCTGAGCAGGGTTTGCAAGTGAGTTCTCACAGCACAAAGCTCAGGAAATTTAAGAAGAAAATCTAACAAACAATGAAGAGTAACAACTCTGACCAAAACACAACCATTAAATGTTAAATGCCACACTAGTAAGTGTCAACAGTAGCAATTTTAGAGGGCTGCCTTACTAAGATGTTCATGGGCATGCTGGGAATTGCTACGCTCTAAAAAGAGAATGGGAGGGAATTTTGATTTTATTTTTCTTTCTCTCTATTTAATGGCATCTAGAGATAAGAAGTCAGAATAGAAAGAAATCACAATTTAAAACTGTGAGAAATGCAGCCAGGGCAAGCCTAGGCCAATTGCCAATAAGAGCAATTATCTCAAACATTGGGATTTAGGATACCCCGGATTACTTTATGCAAGTTGGTCATGGGGCACTATTTATCCCAGACCAACATGTCTCTGATCACAGGCAAAAAAGAGAGGAAGTTACACTTGTGTGAATGCCAAAATTTGCAGAATTGAGAGGGAAGAGGAGGAGAAGGGAAAGCCCTGTTACCCCCAAAACATGGGTGACTCAGGGGTTCACTGATGACACCAGTGCCTCTGTAAAATTTTGGGGAATATTAGCTCAAAGATGAGACCTGTGAGAGGAGGGTAATCTTACAAGATCTTTTACACATATGTTTACCAGTACTAGTGCAGGGAAAAACCATCCAGAGATCCAAAAGTAAGCTTATTTGCTTTATTGGGAGAATTGCAATCATACACACAAGGTCCAAATAGTCACATAATCACATACGACTAATTGAAGACAAAGGGAGGAAAGTTTTGACTAATGAGATTTTCAGGGTGAAGTGAGTGATATTTACCAATCAGAAGAGCAGCGAAGAAGCAATAATGTTGCTTAGATGCAAATCTAAGGACACTATGCAATCAGAAATCAGAGCAGGAGAGTGGCAACCGACAATCAGTGTACTTGAGTTGTCTGGCCAAAAACTGGAGTTTAAATACTCTATTTCTGTCCGTAGGGTAAGGATGTTAATGGCTCTCTGGCAGAGTAAACAATGGAGTCCAGAGATCGGACAATGAGGTCCAGAATGAACTAATGGCCTTAACGTTTGGTGACAAAGAGCTAATGGTAGTCTTGATAACTCTGTAATTGTCAGACAGATCTGGGAACAAAAGAAAAGCTTGCTCGTGCCATTTCTGCACTACACTCTTATAGCGTGATTATTCCACTTTCAACATCCTATGGAATCCTGGGGTTTGCAGTTTCGAGAGGGGCCGGCTGGCAAACCCCAGGATTCCATAGGATGTTGAAAGCAGAATAATTGCACTATAAGAGTGTAGTGCGGAAATGGCCCTGGTCAGAGGGAGAGGAATTAAGATCATCAGTTGTCTTGTGGGAATTGCTCAGATGCTATTGTCTCTTGAAGGTTGAGTAATCGGAGACTAACTGTAAGTCCATTATCGCTGGATTTTCCTGGTGATTTCTTGACTGTGACCTGGCTGTGCCTTGAGATCTTTCCTGACCTTATTTTGTAACACATGTGCGCAGCCAGCTTTTTCCTCTTAGTCAGCATGGCCCACACAGCCATAGCAGGTTATATTCTGTATTTATGCAAATTAAAAGATTCTGCTAATTAAATCATATTTCTCCAATTAAGCCATATCAAAGCATGGGGAGGTGTATAGCCTGCCAATAACCCTCTGAAATAGCTCATAATCCTGGGATGACTGAACTTGCTGACCCATTCCAGAAATGGGGTACAGCGGTGATCTCCCTGTGGACCCTTGTACTCATTTATACATAGGGCAAAAGAACTGCAATCCAAAAGAAACAACCCTCCCCTCCCCCAAAAAAACATTAAATTAGAATGCCCCACCATTCATTCACATAGAATAAAGTATGTGGTGAGTACAGGGCAGCAAACTTTTTTTTTTTGGTAAGTTTAAGCAATGTGGTTTGAACTGGCCCAGGAAATTCCATTGTCTGTTTCATAAAGGGCTGAGATTGCTAAATGGCTGCTCTGTATGTGTTTGTTCACTGCATGTGCTTGTTCTCAAAAAGTGCAGGTCAAACTTAATTCCCTTTTTCTTGGGCTTCTTTCTCTGACATTCAGCCTTTTACTGATAATGCCAAGCTGAAGACATACCTTGTTAACATGATAGATATGTCGAAATGAAATAAAGGATGGACTGGAAGATCTTCAGATGCTACCATATTCCTGGGCTAGTAAGAGAAGGATGAGACTGCCATTTTTCCAGACAAGTTCTGCTCTTGTTATTCCTTAAAGCCCACTTGGTTGGATGCATAAGAGAGTAACACCCTATACATCTGAAGAACCAACAGTGGCAGTTTTTTTTTTTTATCTGTCTCCCTAAGGTGCCTCTTATTTGCCACAGGTGAATTGAGGTAGCTATTTGGAAGCCTGTTTTCCCTGGATAAGGAGGATAACAAACTCCTTGCCTCCTGGTTTCCCCGTCGCAGTTGTTAACACTGATGCTTGAACATCTGGAGACCATCCCTCGCCAGCTCTTGGTCATCTTTTTTCAAATCTCACCACTTCTTAGTCTGATTTAGCCTGTCATTAGAAATCTATTTGTCCCTTAATTTTCACTTGTTTCTTAAATGGAAGCTGAGCCCCCTGAGCTTTTTCTGGAGACTTTACAGCAAAGCCCCTGACAAGTGGTGGGAGCTTATTATTTGCAGAAGAGGAGCTCCTAATTGGAAAATGTGACAGAGAGAAAATAGTGAATTCCTAGTAATCTCCTTACAAAATGATAATACATGCAGTTTAATGAATATTAATGTACCATATTTATAAAATGAGGATGTTTTAAATGTGTACGATAACATTGCTCTCTACATGCACAGTAGTTATGCAGATTGCTGCTGGAAGAAGTTCTAATGGACATACATCATGGACTCCATCTCAAATATATACATATCCCTCTTTTCTGTCCTTTATGGGAACTAAACATATTCACAGTATTTGCTCATGAAGGACTCAAATGGTAGTGAATTTTCAAAATTTACCCTTGAATACCTGCATTGCTAGCTTGCAATTTAAGCTATCTTAAAAAAATAAAAATAAAAGGATGTACTACAAGTAGATCAGATGGCAAGAGATGCAGCTATCACAGAACTACCTATACAGAATGGCTTACATTTAGAGCCTTTAGACATTACACTGTTATAGAGTTATTATTCCACTTTCAACATCCTGTGGAATTCCGAGGTTTTTAGTTTCCTGAGACCAAAGAGCTCTCTGGCTGAGAATTCTAAAGGCCACTCTCTAAACTACAAACCCCAGGATTCCATAGGATGTTGAAAGTGGAATAATAGCACTGTAACAGTATAGTGCAGAAATGGCCAATGTCTTAGACAGGTAGTATGGAGCAGTCCCAAATGCTGTGTGTGTTAAACTTTTAGCACAAATGGATGCTGTAATCCCGGATTAGTTCTGAAGGTGCAAAACCAAAGAGACCAATCCCTATTCAATAGCATTTCTACAACACTACTTTAGCAGGAGAAGAACCTGGTGTGATAACGCCCCAGAGCAAGACAAGACACAAGTAAAGAATGTTGACTTGTGAGTTCTATTATCACTTCTCATAACAAGCAATTCATGCACCGTCATACTCACAGCTGTTCATGGAGCAGTGTGTCCAGGTTGTCATGGCATGCTCAATTTTGTATAGTTTTTACAATGGTGCAAGCTATCTTGAGTTGCATTATTGGGAAAAAGGTGAACTATAGATGAAAAGATATACGTACAAACTGAATAAATGTGTAGAAGTAGAAGCTTCCATGTTATTGAGAGCCTTGGGAAAGCAGGGTGGAGGTTTCTATACTCGTGCAGACACGAATAGATATTCCCTTTTATGTATCAACATGAGGTGAGGACAAGAACATGTTACCCTGTTTGCTGGGGGTCCCGGGAGGGGTGCCCAAATAACCAAAACGCAAATAACTCAAAGATGGGGAAATTAGCTTGGAGCACTCACTTAAGCTAGCAGGAGGCAGGGTAACTTTGCAGGACCTTGTAACCCTATGTATACGGGGTCAGGCTGAGTCAAGAAGCACACCCAAAATATGAAATTAACAGCGATTTTATTAAATACAGGCAAACAGTGTATGCAACACATTCACACAAGTAACTATAGAAAATAAAGGTGTTAGTGGGATAGCAGGATTTTGAGAGGGGTTGTTGAAGTGGGAGATACTACACCTGTCTGAAGCCCGGGGTAGATCAATGAAGAAGTCCGTAGATGCACAGTCTCGGAAGGAGACCGAGGGGAAAGCTCGGCGGACACAGCGGCAGCAAAGCGGGGTGGAAGTTCAGAGTGATCCGAGGAAGCTCTCGGAACTGGAGGTTTTTATAGGGAAAATATGACTGTGGGCTAGTCTGTACTTGGGAGAGAACAATGAGGTTTGGACGAGAGATAATGTCTCTGAAAGGTCAGAATTTAACACGATTGAGTTAAGTCCGAATTGACAATGGAATGGCCAGTATGCAGATGCAGCTCGCTTGGGTGGGTAAGCTTCTAGCTTGCCAAGGTACCTGCTCGAGGCAGGGAGCTCTTCGTGTTAGCGTGCATCCTTAATAAAGTGTTTGTCTGGGAAGGTCTCCTAAAGCAAGATCTGGCTGTGTCTGGCTTGCTTAGGTGGAAAAAGGAATGTTCAGCAATTAACAGCCATGCCCAGCTCCGTGCTTGTTTGGGGGCCTCACAAACATTTGGCTGAGGGTGGCAAAATAAGACCGAATCATGATATTAAAATGATATCTAGTGTCTACCGAAGCCAGGCCAGTTCACGGTGATAACAGACAGAGTCAGCAAGGATGGTCCCATACTTCATACATTAATTCTCAGACCATTTTTAATAAGGATACACTTCTATTGTCATTGTTATCTATAACAATAAACTCACTACACTACACTGTTATAGTGCTTTTATTCCACTTTCAACCTCCTATGGAATCCTGGAGTTTGCAGTTTAGGGAGGGGCATTTTGAATTCTCAGACAGAAAGCTCTTTGGCCTCAGTAAACTACAAACTGAGAATTCCACAGGATGTTGAAAGTGGTATAATAGCACTATAACAGTGTAGTTTGGAAATGGCCGCAGAGCCTCTTGAGATAAGAAAATATGTCTTGGAAAATTTGAAAATCCACATGACGTTTTCTTCATCTCAAAGTATTTCCTGGGAATTCCTGGCATTACCAAAGACTTTTCATTCTTACTTCTCAGGTCAGTTCACATTAACTCAATCTTTTCTGAAAAGAAATGTTTTGCCTGCTTGACTGTCTGTTTATAGTATTCCAAAACTAGCTAAGATGTCTACCAATAGTAAATACAGTGGTCCCTCCACATTTGCAAGGGTTTGGGGTGCAGAACCCTTTTGAATTTTGTAGGGGAAAAAAATGTAGTGGATTTTGTAGTGGAAAAAATGAAATAGCTCCCCCCTGCAACTCCCCCCATTCCCCTCTGGAGCTTCCTCTTCCCATTTTTTTGCCTCTGGTCCTGGCATTCAGGGAGGAAGAGGGAGAAAAAAAAAGGCCAGTTAAAAGGCTTACCAGTACTTTCCCCTCAGACAGAGGAAGGCAGAGTTCTGGGGTTCTAGCTACTTCTAGTCTCCATCTTGAGAAAGAAGGGATAGGAACAGATAGTACCTGATCAATCAGCAGCCAATACACAGCAGAATGTGCAAAAACATGGCAGAGAGAACATGGCTCTAGCAGTGGTGAGGGGCTTTGTTCATCCAAAAGGGGGGGAAAAAGTCCATTTTAAACACAAGCCTCACAAGCTTGGAGTGAGGAATGGAAGGAGGGAAATGGGGGCGGGGTGGGGGAAGCAAGCATATGCCTCTCCAATAATCAAATTCAAGAAGATCAAACCTGTGAATGTCGAGGGAGGACTGTACAACTTTTGTTTCCAGGAGACGTATTCAACAGAGATCAAGTGAAGGAAAGAAGAAAGATTACACCAAAACAAAATGATTCCGATGTTGCTCAGTATTGCTAAAGCACTTTAGCACTCTGACTATAATTCGTGAACAATGGCCCTTTCCGCACGTGAGGGAGGAAATGCCCGAAAATGCCTGAAAACGGAGCTTACCAGCAGCCGGGGGAGTCCGTTGCCACGTGGAGCAGCGCGAGTTCGCTGCTCCGCAGCCCTCCGGCGTTCCAAACGGAGGCTTCCGGTTGGTGGAGGCTCTCCACCAATCGGAGAAGCTCATCAGCTGGAAGCCCGCCCCCAGCAGATCTGCAGGCGCCTGCAAATCTGCTTCGGAGCCAGGCGACAGAGTGTCATGGGGTTGCGTGCTCCGTGCTTTTTAAAAACCTCTAAAAAGAGGTTTTTAAAAAACATGCTGCGCCACCAGTTCCGGTCGCTCCTGCATGGATTGAGGTGTGGAACTACAAAAAGTAGTCCACCCCAGTCCACTCTATGGTGCAGAAGACTTCCGTTGGAGGTCGCTCTGCACCATTTTAAAATACTAATGTGGAAATGGCCAATGATAAAGAAGGCTCAGTGGCAACTGGTGAAAATCCATTTCTGAAATGTTGTGTGAGTGTAGATGTGACACGTGATGGAAAGCATGACATAAATCAACTAGAATAGAAAGACATTCTGAGTAACTCTCTCTCTGTGTGTGTGTGTGTGTGTGTGTGTGGCCATATTCAGGTGAAAGTCTTAAGGAAGAGGAGTTCCACACATCTCTCCAATTATATCTTTTCCATTTTGTTAGAGCCATAAAGTCACAAACTAGAGACTTCTCCTATACCTTTAACCATCAATGCCACCCTCACCAACAACACTTTTGCACTATTAGAAGGAGGCAAACACCTACACTGTTCCTTACCTAGGCTGCCATTTATCCTAGGGTCAGCCCTAGGTCCACCATTGTCTACTTTCATTGGCAATGACACCCCAAAAAAACCCTGTCCCCTGCTATCTGATTCTAAGTGTGGGCACATGTGCTGTGCCACTAAACAACACTTGTGATCATTCTTTACATGACGTGTCTAACTAAGCTGCAGACATTCTGTCTGCCAGCCTTTTGCTATACCAAAGGAGCTGCAACAGGTGGAGAATGTGGATTCAGAAAGAATAAAATGCATAGCAATCAGGGTTACTGATATTTATCTATTAAATGTTGTTAGGTGTTGACAAAAATTGCCCTTGAAATGCCCAAGTGCATCACCTATAGATCTTAAGATGCTTTTTAAAAAGACTTACTGAGCAGTAACTACTGTGCAAGTGGCTTTCTAAGGAAATTACCTGCTTCTTAAGTATAGTCATTACCTATTCCTGCTGATTTCTCAGTAATTTAGCTCCATTATTTTTTTTTTATAAAAAATAATTACCGTGGAATCTGCACTGAAACTTAATGGTGGAAAATAATCATGTATTTACTTGATCTTTACATTGTTAATGCCATGCTGTTGTGCACTTAACTTGACATTCAGTGGTTCAGAATGGTAATCCTGTGGTTACACTTGGTATTAATTGAGACAGGAGATAAAGGACAATTTCAGACTCCCTTCTGCCCTTTGATAATAAAACGCCTCTTCCTGTTTCATGTCACTTTTCAGACAGTACATGAAGCTGCCCACCACAGGAAACAGAGCAGAATAGATCTAAGATTGCCAGATACATTCTGGAGATTTCCTTTGGAGATTTAACTCTACTGAGACATTGGCAAATGAGTTGACATCCAGCTATAAAGCTCTGAACTTGAATGAAGTTGGAAAGCTTGCAGATCATCCTTTTCACATGTTTGAATATTCCATGAACAATCTCCAAGGCCAATTTTTGCCCTTTATATAATGTGCTAGGTTAAGGCTGAGGAATATATTGTTTTCCAGGTTCTCATGGGCTGCAACTACCATTTGGCTAGCCAGCAGATGTGTTTCCCAAAAAATGGGTGACACTGTGATGCCAGGGCCTGTGTGAAAAAGTGGGGAATATTAGCTCAAAGATGAGGCCTGCGAAAGTTGGGGGTAAAGTTACCAGATCTCTTATACCTGTGTATACCTGTACTAAGGCAGGGACACCAGTCAGAGATCCAAAAAATGTTTTGCTTTATTGGGACTCAGACTCACACAAGGTCCAAGAAATATCACAATCACACAAGGCTAATTGAAGGAAAAGGGAGGAAAAGTTGGATAGTGAGAGTTTAGAGTGAAGTGGGTGATATTTACCAGTCCAGCTGAGTGGAAGCAAAGTGATGTGGCTTAGGTTAGGAGTCTAAGGGTAGTACAAATTGGGAACTGGAGCACCAGAATGATGGTCGGTGCTCCAAAAGTACTATCATCCTTTTCACACGGCATTTCTTAAGTGAAAGGGCCCCTTGAGCATCGCGTAAATGTGAGGAGCGGTCTGCATGATGCACTCACATTTACATGACGCTCAAGGGCTGGATGCAGAGTGGACATGCACCTTTTTATTTTTGGCTTAAAGCTGAAAATGGTGCACAGTCACACAATGCTCCTGGGCCCCGCACGCACTTACCTGGTGTGCGATGCATCGGGAGCTGGGTCGGTCGTGCGTCCTCTCCCCAGTGCAGCCTCCAACTCCCAAGCTGCACTGCAAAAGGAAGAGGAGAGCCACTCACGCAACCAGGAAGGAGCTGCAGAGCGCGGGCAACGGCAAAGCGGCAGGGAACGGCAGCGTTTCTCCTGAGGCTTCTCCCGCAAGCTGAGCAGCCCAGCACCAGTAAAAGGTAAGGTACGAAAAGGGCCTATGAGTTATCTGGCTCAAAGCTAGGGTTTAAATACTCTTTTTCTCCTCTGAGAGGGAATGTATTAATGGCTCTCTGCCAGAGTGGACAATAGGGTCCAGAATGAGCTAATGGCTTTAGCATTAGGTGTCAAAGGGACTGACAAGGATTGTGATAGTTCCTTAATGGTGGGACACATGAGGAGAAAAAGGAGAGTCTCAATGGACAAAGAGAGAAGCCCAAAGACAATCAGTTGTTCTGTAGAATCAGTTTCAGGTGCTATTGTTTGTAAAGGTTGAGTCTCAGTAAGGGACATCTGCCACTCCATTATCTCTGGAGTTTCCCTGATTATGGCCCTTTCCACATGTGGCAAGGAAAATGCTCCCTGCCACTACTCACCGGCATTTTGGTGGGTCCGTTTCGATCCGTCCTGATGAGGAGCAGTGCAAGCTCATCGCTCTGCACTGCTCCAGCATCCAAAATGGCGGCTTCCAGTTGGTGGAGGCTCCCCACCAACCACTGAAGCTCACCAGCCTAAAGCACACTCCTGGCAGATCTGCAGGCTCACACTGGTGTGAGCCTGCAAATCTGCACCGAAGCGCGGGAACAGAGTGGTGCGCTCCACGCTTTTGAAAAACCTGTAAAAACAGGTTTTTAAAAAGCATGCTGAGCGACCACTTCGGGTTGCTCCGGAGTGGACTGAAGTGCAGAACTGCGACAAGTAGTCCGACTCAGTCCGCTCCCAAGGTGCGGACGACCTCCGTCAGAGGTTGCACCGCGCTATTCTACTTACCCCGTGCAGAAAGGGCCTATGACCTAGCCGTGCCCTGAGATCTCATTCTGACCTAGTTTTGCAATGCACGTATCCAGTCAGTTCCTCTTTACCAGCAACCTTTACAGTCATAGCAGGATATAATTTATATTTCATGTCAATTAAATATATGTTTTGCCAACTAAAACATATCAAAGAGTAGAGGTGTACAGCCTGTTAATATATTCAGTGGAGAGAGATAAAGAGTTGCCATCCAGCAACATCTGGAGGGCTCAGTTCCCCCATCCTTTCATGGGTATAGAACTTGCCCCTCAGAGTAAGCCAAGGAATCTCAACCTGGGACCCATGGACCCTTAAGAAGTTCATGGAGAGGCTTTAAGAGTTCCATGAACTGGGTGCAATCTTTTTTTCTTCACTTTACTTCTTGTTCCCTCTGGTTTTTTTAAGTGTGAATTTTTCATGTGAATTTTAAAGTAAAAAATTCAGTCTTCAAAGTGTCCATTGTAATGTTCTTGTTAATTCTCTGGAGTAATCCATGTAAAGAAAATTAGTACATGCATTAAAAAAATTGTATGCAAACTTTTCTATGTATATATTAGTTCTTTCTCAGGAAGGGGTATTTTAATCAGAAGCCCATAATCAAAAAATGATTACAAATCACTCATCTAAGCAATAGCTCATCAGAATCAAAGCAGCACTCCAGCTCCTTTATCCTGCCTTTTGGAACGGAAACTCTCTTCTTCTACCCCTAAATTACACTGTCTCCTTCTGATTCTTTCACCCTTGCTTGGTATGTCTGCACTTTTCTTCCTATAGCCCTACATATTTTCTGCCTACATCATTAGTGGGCTGATAGCTATTACATCCTCCCAATGGCCCCAGACCTCTGAGGGCACTTCAACTGAGGGTGGTGGTAGTTAAGGATGGAGGGGTAGTGTGATTGTTTGCTCTTACCCAAGTGAGTAACTTGAGACCCATCCACACTACACAATTATAGCATTATGAGCCCACTTTAACTGCTGTGACTGTACCCTATGGAATCCTGGGATTTGTAGTTTGTTGTTGTGACAGTTGTGTGCCTTTAAGTTGTTTCTGACTTATGACAACCCTAAGGTAGCTCTATCATGTAGCTTTCTGGGCAAGATTTGTTCAGAGGTGGATTGCCTTTGCCTTCCTCTGAGGTTGAGAGAATGTGACTAGCCCAAGGTTACCCAGTGGGTTTCCGTGGCTGAGTGGGGATTTGGACCTTGGTCTCCAAAGCTATAGTCCAACATTCAAACAACTGCACCACACTGGCTCATTTGCAGTTTACGGAGGAGTATTTAGAATTCTCAACTAGAGAGCTCTAGTGCCTCATCTGACTACATACCCCAGGATTTCATACAGTGTAACCACGGAAGTTAAAGTGGATTCATAGTGCTGAGTAGTGTGAATGAATCTGAAGTGATTTACATAGAATCAAACTCTGGACTACTGTCACCCATCTTACTCTTTACTTACCCCACCTTGAGTCTACTACTGGGGAGTTCTAAGGTGCTCACAATTATGGACCAGCATGTGTGTTCTTTGGGGACTGCAGTTTGTGTGTGTGTGTGTGTATAATATTCTTACAGATCCCCAAAATTCTCAAATATCCCCTCCACTTAGACCGAGATCAAAAACTGATTGACTAGCGTGTATAATGGCAACTGTAATACTATTTCCAGTATCAAACTTTGTACCCACTCTTCCTGAACTGTTACCTATTTCTCTCCTCCCACCAGCTTACAGACCCTCCACTATCAGCGCCCTCCGCAATCTGCTACCGAAGCCAACCCAGCTGCAGACTGACAGTTAAATTGTCGAGCTTTTCCTTTATTTGCCCCCCAACCTTCCTTCTCCGCACTGGGAGGGCTGTGATCGCTTGGTTGTTTCTTAGCCTGTACATCACAGGCAGGGCTCTGGTTTGTGATGTGACCTGGAAACTGTAACAAAATTGGACAGGAGAGGTTAAAAAAGAAATAGAAACTTGCTGGAGGGATAAAGGGAATAAAGACATTTATCTGCACTAAAAGCTGGATGTACACCATCCCATCAACTATACCCCACAATAAAAATCTGAATCTGACAAAGATGGATTGATACATATATAATTTTTAAAGAAATGAGAACCAACAAGAACTATTTCCTTATTGTCACTTGGAAATATTTTGGAGAGAGAGAGAGGGAGACCAACAGTTACACAGCCCAGCATCTGCTGCTTTCGTGGGCAGGCCTCGGTCTGTTCCTGTTCTATATTCCTTTCTTCCTCCAGTAGTTTCATTGTTATTATCAATTATTATTATTATTATTATTATTATTATTATTATTATTATTATTATTATTATAATATCCCGCTTTTCTCCCAAAACTGGGATTCAAAACACCTTACAATTTAAAAGAACAATACAATTAAAAATATAGTAATATGTTAATAAGATAATTTATTATTATTCATTAACTCTCGTATATACCCAGTGTTGCCCAGGATTTTATTTTCTCATAGGTAATACTTGTTAGAAATATTCAAGATCCTGTGTCTCTAATTCCCCAATCCAGTACCTTTTCCCCATATTCCCCAATCCAATCTGCATTCAGAGTTATTAACATATAGAAGTTAGTTTCCTGAGGGAATACATTGCCCTCCTCCTTGCTGCTAGGCCTCATTTCCATAGCAACCAGCCAAGCCCAAGAGCTCTCTGGTTGAGAATTCTAAAGGCCCCTCCATAAACTGCAAACCCCAGGATTCCATAGAATCTTTGCAGGCAGCCGTTCATAGGAGATCTCTGTTTCACACAGCCAATCATATGAGGTATTTGCCTGACACAGACAAACTTTGACTTTTATATATTTATATATTTGATATATAATAATAATAATAGATAGAAAAGTTTGTTAAAGATTGGGACCCATTAATTGTTCTGGTCTAATGGTAGCAAGTTTTCTAGACTGAAGTATTATTTTCTATAAAAATAAATTTGATAGCTAATCTTAGAGTTTAAAAATTAAGCAGAAAGAATTTCAAAATAAGATTATGTGTGAACTGTATATGGCAGAATGAAAAGGAATTAACAGACAATATAACGTTCTTTTGTTTTATATGAAAAATAGCAACCAAAGACAGTCGGGGGAAGTCTATGTATGTGTGTTTTATACATTATTTATTTTCTTCCTTTGTATCATACAGTTTTTTTCCATGTGTTTTTTTTCAAGGTTTTGCTCTTTAGAGAGTGGAAGACAATTAGAAAACCTTTATAATATTGTTCATGTTTGTGTGTTAACATTTTACAAAACAAATATTTTTTTAAAAAACATACATTAAATAGAATTAAACTATTCACAGTATTAAAACAATACAAACCTCTAGTTAAAAAAATAAGATGCAATTTTAAAAAGATAAGAAGCTATTAAAAACAATTCAGTTTAAAACAAAACAGTACCTTCCACTTGAGCTTTGAAAACGTTCTCTTTTAAAAGCCTGTTGGAACAAAAAGGGTTTTGTCTGCTGACAGAAGAACAGGCAAGGAGGAGGCCATTCTGGCCTTCCTAAGAAGGGAGTTCCAGAGACCAGGGGCAACCACTGAGAAGGCCCTCTCTGGTGTCCCCACCAAGCATGCTAGCACCATTAGTAAGGAAGATCTCAGAGCCTGGGCAAGCTCATAGATATGATTGCTAGATAGCCTGGACCTGAGCCATATAGGGCTTTTTGGATCATAACCCGTACTTTGAATTGTGCCCAACAACAAACTGGCAGCCAGTGGAGTTGTTTCAAGAGAGGTGTAGTATGGTCTCTCTAACCAGACCCAGTTAACAGTCCAGCTGCAGCTCTTTACTAACTATTTATAGGCATCCCTGAGCATGTTACAGTAGTCCAAACAGGTTGTAACTAAGACCTCTGCAACTGTGGCTAGATAAAATGTCTCAGGGAATGGACACAGTTGGCTCACATGCTTTAAATGTGCAGAAGCACTCTTGGCCACAGCAGAAACCTGGGCTTCCAGGTTCTAATCTGAGGCCCTTTTCGCATGGCATTTTCCATGCGAAAGGGCCCCTCAAGCATCATGCGACTGCGAGGAGTGGTCCACATGACGCGCTTGCAATTGCGTGATGCTCCCGGGTCTGGCAGGCACCGATTGAACACTTTTTCATTTTCGGCTGTGAGCTGAAAATGGTGCGCAATAGCACATCACTCGGGGGCCCTGCATGCACTTGCTGTGCATGCGGCACTCCGGAGCCACGGCACTCACACTTCCTGCTCCAGCGCAGCCTGGGAAAGTCCCAGGCTGCACTGCAGAAGGAAGAGGAGGGGCTCTCGCGCAAATAGGCGGCAGCTGCAGAGCTGAAGGAACCAGGATGCGAGACCCTCTCGCTAGAGGCTGCTCGCACAATCCACGCACCCTAGCTCCGCAAAAAGGTGAGTTGCAGAAAGGGCCTGAGTCCAGGAGCACACCCAAGCTGTGAACCTGAATCTTCAGGGGGAGTGTAACTCCATCTAACACAGGCTGAATCCCTATTCACTGATCTATCTTTCAACCATCCAGGAGCACCTCTGCCTTGTCTGGATTAGGTTTCAATTTGTTTGCTCTCAATGAGTCAATTGTTGATGACAAGCACCAAGTTTAGACAGCTTCCTTGGATTGGTGTGGAAAAGAGTAGCATAGCTACCCATATTGGTAGTACAGTACACCAAGACTCTGGATGGCCTCTCACAGCAGTTTCATGTATATGATAAATAGCATGGAGGATAAGACATTGGACAGCAGGTTGAACAGGGGTCACTCAGCACCACTTGTTGGGTTCACTCCCATCCCTGGAAGGAATGGAGACCACTGTAAAACAGTGCCTCCAATTTCTATCCCAAAAAAGTGGTCCAGAAAGATACTATGGTCAACGGCATTGAAAGCCAATGGGTGGTGCAATGGAACCAACTAGGACACAATCCCCCTGTCCATTTCCCTTCCTATCCTTCACATCATCAGGTTACACAAATTAAAAAATATCTAATAATACTGGACAAGAAGGAGTCACAATTCCATCTACTGCAACGGTATCGACTACAGCATTCAAGCTAGAGTAGATCTGAGCTGTATGATTTTTGTCCTATTTCTCATGGTGTGTTGTGTGAAAGACAAAAAGAAATAAAGATATCCTAACAGATAGTGGTGGGAAAAAAGAGCATATTCTTAATGCATCAAAACACCTTATGTACCTTTCTTTGTCATGTGAAGACTAAAAGCAACCTAGCGGAAAACTACCACTCTGAAAAAGTCCTGTCTGAAAATATGGTTCCAGGTTGTCTGAAGTTACCTTTGTACATATAAGCATTCATAGTAACTGGAGAAACAGGTGACTGAGATCTTGAATTGGGAGACCTACATGTCATATTCATAGTTATGCCTCTTGATGCCACTTTGTAAAAATTCACCTTGTGAGCTGCATGCTGCCCTCCCCCCAATGCACATACAATATGGCCATTTCTGTGTTCTTGGAGAGCATGAAAATAAATGGGGAAATGACTAGCTATCTTTTTGTAGCTAGATACACAGCAAAACCATCATCTGCTGAGACTTTACAAGGACCGCTGCCATCCTGTCCCCATAGCAGGATGGTGACACCATGAGGAAATGGCCTAAGATGTCAACATTCACTTGAACTTCTTAAAACAAGTGGCAGTCCTGCCATTTGCCTCAAGTGTTAGAGCACTGGAAGCAACAAACTCATCACTCCTCCCAAGTTGGCAGGGCTCCTGATGTTCTGGAGAAAGACTAGCTTTTCATAGCCACGCAGACATGACCTCTGGTAGTGTCAAGGATTCCAGCTGTTGGCTGTCTCCATTTCCACCTTCTTCTTCTTCTGGGGCAGAGCCATCACCTCATTTTCCTCCCTTTCCCTCAATAGGCCTCCTCCTTCTCCTGAGAGTTGTAGGGATGGGTGTAAAATCTCTTACCTTTTTTGGAAACCATGTGCAGCAATAGAAGATGGAAATCAACCTTCTCAAGTGGTGGGTTGATGGGCGGAGGATGATTAAGGCTGCCACTGCCATCTTATATTCCATCTGTTTGGGTAAATGTGGCAGTGTCTTGCCCTCATCATGGGGGCAGTGGACTGCCAGTGCAGTGCAGGGTAACAGTGGGGGGGACCTGTTTTGCTCTCTGCCTCAAGTTGCAGGAGTGTTTAGTCTGTCTCTGATTTGGAGGAATACGTTTCTCTAACAAGTTTGGGCTGTACAGCTCGCTGTCCACGTTCATGGGTTCAGCACTTGTGGATTTGATTATTCATGGGGTATTTGTTTATTTATATTTTCTTTTTTAAAAAAAATTACTCTATTTGCTCCTGCTATGGAAAAAATATATTATCTCTTGGAATCTCTAGGTCCTCCAGCATGATTCTAGGGTCTACTTCCAGCAGAAGTGGGCCACAGAGTCATACTGGAGAACTTAGAGAATCCTAGGCCATTTCTGTACTACCCTGTTATAGTGCTATTATTCCACTGTCAACATCCTGTGGAATGCTGGGGTTTGTAATTTTCTGAGGTCAAAGAGCTCTGGCTGAGAATTCTAAACGCCCCTCCCTCAACTGCAAACCCCAGGATTCCATAGGATGTTGAAAGTGGAATAATAGCACTATAACAATGTAGTGTAGAAATGGCCCTAGAAAGAACACTTTTCTAGGCATTGCTAATCCTACAGCATGACTCTATGGCTCACTTCTGCAAGAAGCAGACCACAGAATAGCACTGGAAAGACCTAAAGGTTCCTAGGCCCTTTCCACACTACACATTTAGACTTCTCAGCCAGAGAGCTCTTTGGCTTCAGTAAACTACAAACCTCAGGATTCCACAGGATGTTGAAAGCGGAATAACAGCACTGTAACAGTGTAGTGTGGAAAGGTCTCTAGAGAAGTGTTATCGATTAAGAAAAATAACATTTGTGATTTTTCCCCTCCTAATCTCCACAAAATGAAGGGCTCACTCTAGTTCTTTATTTACTTATTTTGGGATGTAAGCTTACTTGGTCGGAGTTATGTCCTGAAAGAGAGAATATACACTTTCAAAATATATAAATATTCCCATTCATGATGGACTGTGATAAACATGTCCAGCTGCAATTGTCTGTTTCCTCACCCACTCGTACGGATTCTGGTATCAGGTTTAATGATAGGTTTAGGAGCCCTGGTGGCGCAGTGGTTAAATGCCAGTACTGCAACCACAAGGTTGTGAGTTCGATCCTGCCAGGCTCCAAGTTTGACTCAGCCTTCCATCCTTTCGTAGGTCAGTAAAATGAGTACCCAGCTTGTTGGGGCCAATTAGCTAAAAATACATTGTAAACTGCTTAGATAACACTTAGTTGATAGGTGGTATAGAAATAAATACTATTGCTATATTGCTATAATGGCTCTAATCCATTTAAAATTGGTAATGGCCAAATCCTGCTGAAACCAACGCAGTAAGTTAGGTACTTAATGTCAGAGCTCATGCCAGAGTCCAGTATCCTCAGGCATCTGCTGAAGCCATGAGTGCAAATCCTGAAGCTTTCTTTGGCTGACCGCTTTGAGGGCTGTGTACCATTTAAAATTCCCTGAATTCCACAGAGTACAAGATATAGCCTCACTCAGGAAAAAAGAGAAATTTAAAGGAATGTCTGAAGTGCCATCAAAGTTGGAGGGGCCCACCTTGCCAAGGCCCCTAAATTCAGCTAACGTGTTTGGTGTTTGTGTATTTCTCCCAGCATCACTGCCGGTCTAACAGCATGGAGCTTGAGAAGCTGGTTTTGATCAGAAAAACGAAATGGCGGGAAAACCATAACCTTCCTGAAAATAGTCAGGCAGTGCTGCTCTGATCGAGTTGGGACCTTCTACATCTGCTTAAGAGTAAAATTTCATGAGGCCTGATCATGGATTTCCTGCTTCATATGTAGTTTGTACCTCCGCTGTGAAAATTTAAGTTCCCTTCAATGATACTTAGGCATGATTAATTTTGGTAGGATTCATGCCAAAATGTTTTTCAGGAGAACGCCTGTCTCTCCAGTGGGGCAGCCATTCTGTTCCATTTTCGGATGAAGAAGCGATAATTCCTACCCCCACATCCCTGTAGAGTTCAAAGGAGAATAAACAAATGCTGGGTTTTACAAACTCTCTTGCACCTCACCTCCAATTTGATGTTCTCTGACCTATCCAAAGGGCCTTTAAGATTACATTACAAATTCCTTTATCCAACAGGCATGGGGGACCTGACTTCCTGTCAGATGAAGTGGGCTTGGTTGATGGAGAGAAATGCAGACAGCTGTCAGCTGCAATCTTTCAATGAACTGCCCTTTGGTGTACCATAAAGCATTGAGTTTATTAAACAAAAGCACTGACTCAAAGACAGAGTCATAATTATTCCTAAAATGTCTAATGCAGTCTTGAGGATGCATTTTGGAAGAGCTGCTTGTGGATAAGATGGGAGCGGGAATTTCCCAGTCACTGGAAACAAACTGCTCAAAAGAAGGGCTGATATACTACCAAAGTATAAATCAGGTGTTTAAGCAGAGATAGTTTGTATATAGTAAGGACTGGTGGCAGGGCAGAGGGTGGGGGAAGAAGTGTAAGGCCATTTCTGCGCTACTCTGTTATAGTACTATTATTCCACTTTTAACGTCCTGTGCAATTCTGGCATTTGTAGTTTACTGAAGCCAAAGAACTCCCTGGCTGAGATTTCTAAATGCTTCTCCCTAAACTGCAAACCCCAGGATTCCATAGGACATTGGAAGTGAAATAACAACACTATAACAGTGTTGTGGGGAAATGGCCTAAGTCTGCATTGCATTGCATTGCATTGCATTGCATTGCCATCCATCCATCCATCCATCCATCCATCCATCCATCCCCCTTTGAAATATTGCATCCAGTGGGAGCAGAGAAATGCAAAATGAAGCGCAGCTGATGGCTAGTTTTCCTCTCACTGCTGCACTGTACCAAAATACAGCAAACACAGCATGGTGTAATGATTTGAGTATTGGATACTGCGATGTTGTTGCTGTTGCTGTGTGCCTTCAAGTTATTTCTGATTTAGAGTGACCCTATTGTAGGGTTTTTCTAGGGTTGAGAGTGTGTGACACACCCCTGCTCCTCCAATGGGTTTTCATGGCTGAGTGGGGAATTGAACTCTGGTCTCTAGATTTGGAGTCCAATGCCCAAATCAGTGCACAAGACTACACTAAACACTTCATTATGGGATACCAGAGTTCAAATGTATGCTTAGCCACTGAAACCCATGGCTGGCTTTGAGCAAGTCATATTCTCTCAGCCTGAGAAGGAGGAAATAGCAAAACCCCTTTGAATAAGTCTTGCCGAGAAGTGTGGTTGCCTTAGGGTTGCCATAAATCAAAAAGAACTTGAAAGCATGAAGAAGAAGAAGCAACCAAAGTATGATGATATTCACTTTTCATCTGTAGTGATTGTATGAGTGGGAATATTTCTCTGTTCTTTTTGCTCAATTTTTCATTTTTTGCCAGTTACTACCTCAGTTTGCCAATTGCTACCTCAGTTTGCAGAGAAGTTGAGAATGCTTTTTTTGAATGCAATTTTGCTCCTTTTTACCAAGTTCTAGATGCCTGAGACCATGTTGGGTGTCGGGATCCATCTTACAAAATTCTGGGATTTGTAGTTTGATGAAGTACTTAGCATTCTCTGCTAAAATGCTTTAAGGCTGTCACTTAGGGAAGAGCACTAGAGGACAGTAGCAGCAAATGCTAAGCACTTCACCAAACTACAAATCCCATAAATTTGTAGAAAGGAGCCATAACAGTCAACGTGGTATCAGGCTTCTAGAATTGCACAGTGCAGTTACAATTCAGTATTCCTGGGCAGATGTTTTTCCAGCTTGGCTACATGAAATCCTCTTACATTCTGATAAAATGAAGCCAGCACTTTCAACCTGCACAATATCTGCTCTATCACTGAGCCATGACCTCTTTTTGAGATCCCAATCCTAGGTCCAGTAAGAGAACCTAAGATGGACCTAAGATGAATTCTTGGAGTAGACATAGCACAGTAGTGGAAAGCAGGTAGACCATGTTGGGGGAAAAAACAGCTATTAGGTGTTCACATTAAGATTTTGCTGTGCTTCTAATTAACCCTGTCAGAACGATGTGTGCATGCATGTGTTCATGTTCATAAAATGGGAGAAAAACTCTGCCTTATGCCCGGCTAATTTGAAATAGTCTCATAATAAAGCATCACTGTTTTTTAAAACCACTAAATAAACTTAAATATGATTAATGAGGCACATTTGTTTTTGCTTTTTTGTCAAATGACAGCCAATTTAAAAGCTTCTGTGTTATAAATTGGTTTCATTTAGTCTTTAAACATTGTCCCCAGAATTTGCCTAAACCACTAATTTAGTCATTCCCTTTAACATGTTATGTGCAATCTAGCTCTTAAAAAAAAAATCACAAAACAAAAACACAAAATATACAAAAATAGAAGAAGCCCTAGGGATGTTGTGATAGATATGTGGGTGTTGGTAAATTAGAGATACACATCACAGTTTGTGAGATGCAAATATGGGCTGTTGCCATTGAAACCCAAATAATAATAGGTTCCACAATGCATAGGTCTTTCCACACCACACTGCTATAGTGCTATTATTCCACTTTCAACATCCTATGGAATCCTGTGATCTGAAGTTTAAGGAGGAGCATTTAGAATTCTCAGCCAGAGAGCTCTTTGGCCTCTGTAAACTGCAAACCCCAGAGTTCCACAGGTTGTTGAAAGTGGAATAATTGCACTATAACAGTGTAGGTCATAAAGGCTGTACATTATGATGCTTGTGTGGTGGCCAGTTGTAGTAGGAACTGAGCACGGGCTGCTTGGACTAAAGATTCAGGTCACACAAAAAGAAAGTAAATCACGTTGTACCTAATTAAACAGTGGGATTTATTTCCACGAACTATAGTGATGTGTGCCAACTTGGATGGCTTTAAAGAATAATTCATGAAGAATAAGGCTTGCAAGGTTTGCTCAACTTGATGTCTTTATTTTAGTAAGAAAGTCATTCCTAGTTTCTGGAGAATCCAAGAAGCAAAGTGCTACTGTGCTCATCATCATATGAGCTTCCCTCAGGCAGCAGGTTGGTCTCTATTGGGACATGATACCCATTTCCAATGATGCAGTGCATTTCCTCTAATGTTCTTAACAAATGCAACAAATTCCCATGCAATTTAGAAGAGGAATTTGTCACATATCCAACTTCACTGGGGACAAAATAAATAGGAACATGGAGACAAAAAAATTAAAAGTTTATTCTGAGTCAAAAATGAGCAGAACGTCGACCAAGCAGTGAGAGGTGCTTCTCCACCAACTCCACCATTTTGGGATGAGGCACCCCATGGCTTCATCCACAAGCACTCACTGAGTTAGGACATCCAGCATCAGATCTTGTCAATGTTATTTGGCAGCATGCGACTGCTAAATGGAACAACATGATTACTGCAAAAGCCTTTGAGAAAAAGAAGGCAGTATGTATATTTTATCATAGGTCTCCTTAGCTCAGGATGCAAATAGAGAGAGAGAGAGAGAGAGATTTGTTTATTTATATTGTATTTCTAAGCCACCTTTCTCCAAGAGCACGACCCGTGGCAGCTTCCAGAAAAGTTAAAAACAAATACGGTATGGTTTAAAACAATTATAATAACCATATTAAAACCAGAATGAAATGGTTATAAAAACATACACAAGTTTAAAAAAGAATCTCAGTAAAATAATAAGCTCACCTGTGCACACTTTAAAAGCCTGCTTGAATGTGAATATTTTTGTCCACTGGCAAAAGAGAAGCAAAGAGCGGTCCAGCCTTGCCTCCCATGGAGGGGAGTTCCAGAGAGTGGAGCAGCCACTGAGAAAACTCTTTCCTGTGTTCTCATCAAGCGAGCCTAGGATGGTAGCAGGATAGAGAGCAAGCCTTCCCCTGCAGATCTTAATACTTTGTCAGGCTTGTATAAGCAGATACGGTCTTTCAGATATGGGCTTTATAGGTCATGGACAGCACTTTGCATTGTGCCCAGAAATGTATGGGTAGCCAATGAAGCTGTTTTAACAAGGGAGTTATATGCTCCCTATAACTGGCCCCAGTCATCAAAGTGCAAAGGAACCACAGCCCCACATAAATAATGTGATGGAGACAACTCTACATCAGTCATCAATGAAAGGTTTACATGATATTTCAAGGCTGCACACACACACACACACACAATACTTTGGGAGGAAGGGTGGGGTCTTTGGGGTTGTCTTATCTCAACCTTATCACTGAATTTTAGTGCTTAGGTGCCTACTGACCTTTTCAATTAAATTTTGCATTGATTTTTACGAGCCGTTATTGCACATAATGTCTGAGCCCACCAACGTTTCTGTTTTTCCTCCCTGGTGCAGAATGAAATTGAGTTTGTAGCAGGACTGTAATGGATGCTTTGGAGTCAACTGCAAGAAGTGGGTGAGTGTATGAGTTGAGGGTTTTCAGGTAATTATGGGAGGCTTAAGAAAATGTTAGCCTTTATGTCTCTGAATAAAAACTGCATTAAGTTTTTTACAAAAACCCACAATATGTTTGAATTAAAGTGGGGACGGGATCTCAGATTTGTTGTGCCAAATGCATTCTTCTTCAATTCAACACCCCCCTCAACTTCCTTCTTCTCCCTGAAACCATAAAAAGATGGTTCCAGACTTCTGTGTTCCTTTATTACTCACATCAGGATCTCATAAAAATGCTGAAGGAGAAGCCCCTTCCACTCAAGAAAAGGGCTTGGAAAAGGGATTTTGGCATATTTTATGATGACTTTGTGGTACGCTGAGGTAACCTGCCATCAGCTTGCACCTGTCTCACATTTAAAGAATATGTGAGGGAAGTGATTGTGGATCTCTGTTTGTAAGCAGCCCAGGACCCATTAAAGTGATAGCTAATGCATCCATAAGAGAGTTTTTGGCATAGAGATACCGATACTTGATACCCCTCTTGCTCTAAGCTAAGAATTGCACTGAAACTCAGTTGCAGAATGACAATTTTTATTTTTCTCAGGTGGGGGATGCTCTGAAAACCAGCAGACATTTCTCACTGCAGTGACCGGATGCATTGGAACATCCATTTTGACTACTTTAAGATCTACAGAAAGAAGAAGGAGCACATGCATGGGGATGATGTCACTTGTCAGCTATCAACTATAAGTGTTAAATGGACTATCCACAGTAAGAGGTAGGATACTCCCAAAATAGAAGGCACTGGAGGACAAACAACTATGGAGGGCAGTTGTATTCATGCATTGTTTATGGTGGACCTTTTGTAAACAAGATGAGGATAAGAATGTGCAAGCGTCTGAACTTGAAATGGATCAAACCATTGTGGGTATTCCAAGCAAAGCTCTTGGATTCTGTGCGTTTTTAGTCTGGAGTCTCACAAGGCACTGGCACGCCTGCTAATATCTTTCCCTGTTCCTGCCCCCGTGCCCAGAAACTTATTTTGGAGACTCTTTCATATCCCCCAGTTATAGTGGTATGATTTCACTTTTAACTACCATGGTTCCACCCAGGGATTTGCAATTTAGGGAGAAGTATTTATAGTTCTCTGACAGTTAGTGCTCACCAGACTATAAACCCCAAGATTCTATAGGATGAAGCCACGGCAGTGAATGTGGAATCATAGTGCAATAATCTTGTGGTATGACAGGGCTCTTGGAAAAAAGGAAGGCAATGAATAGCACCCTTTGGCATTTCCAGCATCTGCCAGAGCAGTTTGTCCATTGGGGGTTAGATTTCCATTTGTTCATCCATTTGTCCAGTGGGAGGTTGGATTTCCAATATCTCTCATTGCGATTAAAACCACTGCCTATGATTTCTGCTGAAGAGGTAGAGAGCAGGGATGTATGTCTCCTCAATGGGAACTTTATATAAGGCCTTGGTTACACTTGCAGGGTCCTAACATTAGGCAGAGTGAGAAGACCAGCTCAAGTGGGACACTTGGACAGTCATTAATGCCTAATTCCTAGTCCTTTCTTTCCAGAAAAGAAGAGACTGAGCTGTGTAATACACACAAAGTATCCCAGGCACCTTAAATTGCACTCCCCCCCCAGAGAAGCAGGGGCATTATTCCATCGCTAGATTGCAACTTTCACTTCTACTTCATCTTCTACACATGAGCTGGACAGGGACACCATATTTTCCTCTGCCTTAGCCAGCAAAAATCCATCCTTGGGAACTGAGATAAACAATCAGCCCTCCATATTCACTAGAGTTAGGGGCACAGGACCCCCACAAAAGTGGAAAAGCCACAAATAGCAAAATGTGTGTGTATTTGTGGAAAGGGGTGCCAGGCATGGTGGGAAGAGTGGGTACCCTAGGTCCAAGCGAGGTCAGGGAAAGAAGAAGGAAAGAGATGAGTCAGAATGGTGGCCCTACACTTCCTCTCTCATACCCATCTCTTTCTTTCAGTGTAAGGAGGCATTAGGAGAGGGTTTATGGTGCTGAGAAATTGGGCAGTGAGCCATCCTTAGCTGGCCAAGCATCTGCTGGTGGAGGAAAAGGAAGACCAGAGGTGGGTTTTTTAAAGGGCATTGGAGCTTGATCAAAGCTAAGAGAAAAGGTTCCCCTGGGAAAGAAGCATTTGAGATGGAGGGCAGGGGTTGGTAAAACTTGTAGATAATAAAATCTATGAAAGTTAAATCTGCAAATGTGGAAGGCCAACTGTACTTGCAGTTTCTAGTGGAAAAAAAATCACCGGACCTGGGATGCCTAATGCCTTTTGATTGTCAGTGCCACTACTTTAACCATCTCCAAGGTAGGGTGGGGTTTTTTTTTTTGTTGTTGTTGTTGTTTGGTTGTTCTGTTTTGTTTTTGATTGTGAGGAGTGGTTGAGGGTGAAAAACATGATGAAAGAATTGGGAGAAGGTAGAGAAGAGAGTATAAGTAAGAATGTGTTCATCCTAGTCTTTCTTGCAAGATGGTGGAATGCTAATGGAACAGAGAGAAGATAGAACTGTTTAATACTTTATATGCATTCCAAATGAAAAACAGTGCTCTCCCTGGAAAACAATAGAATAAATGATAAAACAAAGGGATCTTACCTCAGAAAAGGTGAAGAGCCAGTACGGGAATACCTAGCTACTTTATATGAATTCAAATCAACAGGGTCTTATAAACTGCTTCCAATATAATTAAAAAAACTTGCAGATGCAGTCTCAGAACCACCGCTGATAGTCTTTGGGAGTACTTGGAGAACAGAAGAGGTCCCAACAGGATGGAAAAGAGTGAATGTCATCCCCATCTTCCAAAAGGAGGAGAAAGAAGACCAGAAGATCTAGCAACCTGGCAGCTTGACATCAGTGCCAGTAAAGGTTCTACAGCACCTCATTAAACAGTCAGTCTGTGAGCAAAGGTTCTAAAGGCTCTGATTACTAAGAGGCAGCATGATTTCCTCAAAACAGGTTATGCCAGACTAATCTTCTCTTCATTTTTTCAATAGAGTTAAGAACTTGGTAGATCAGTGGAGTGCTGTGGATATAGTATATCTTAGTTTCAATAAAGCCTTACAATAATTCCCCCATGATATCTGTGCAGACAAGTTCATAAAATTTGAGCTAGATAGTGCTATTTTTAGGTACTAAATTAGAATTAATTCATGCAGAGCTGAGCATAATGATTATCAAAGCTGAAGCTCTTAGATTAGTTCTGGTTTTTTGGTTATAAATCATCTTCAATCAAATTTCAGAACTCATTTGGATCGCACTGAAGAATAGGGGCCCAAACTCATGGAAGCAAAAAGAAAAAAAAATTCAGCTTGTTACCATATATTTGGGATTTTTCACTTTTTTTTTTTCCTTTTAGTTCAAGGATATGATGGAATAAAATTAATTTTAGCACAGAGGCTCAATGATATAGAAACGCAATCCCAGACAGCAAGGATTAAGGATTGTCAGTCTGTATCTTTTATGTTTCTTTCATATTTGTCACTTCTAAAATACCTGGTAGATTTGCCAAATAACAAGATGAGAAGAGTTTTTACTTAGGCAAGATTAAATGTTCTCCCTGTGCAAGACTGGATTGGTAGACAAAAGGGGAAATTTACAATAGAAAGATTATGCAGCTGTGATTGTTTGTCCTTCAAGAATTTTATTCATATCTTTTTAGACTGTTCTAACTACAGATGTTAAGATGAATACATTCTGCCACTACTAAAGTCACTGAAAGGAAGGTCATCTTCTGTGAAAATTTGTTTTGCGTTGTCTAATTTTGATAATTATGTATCTTTTAGAATATCTAAATTTCTTGTTACTGCTTTGCAAGACTCAAAGGCTCCATGCAAAATTATCTGTCATCTGATGGTCTATGTGTAGAGTTTTTAATTTGTATAACTGTATAATTATTTACTAGTTGAATTTTAACAGTATATAATGGCAAATTGCTAAATTACAACAAACCTTTGTTGTGTTCTGTTGTTAGGTGGATTTTCAACTGTTTGACAGACTGAATCAAAGCATATTCATCAGTGGTTCCACTGCATCTTAGAGAAAAATGTCTAGTGGCACATCTCAGATTTCGTCCTAGACCCAGTATTGTTAAATATCTTTATAACTAGAGTATATAGCTGGTGTTGCTCAGATTTTATTCTCTCATAGGTAATGCTTGTTAGAAAGATTCAAGATCCTGTGTACCCAATTCCTCAAACTGTCTTGTCTAGTACCTATAACTTTTCCCCATATTCCCCAATCCAATCTGTATTTAGAGTTGTTAACATACAGAGTTTGGGTTCCTGAGGGAATGACTGCCCTCCTTCTTGCTGCTTAGCCTCATCTCCATAGCAACCAGCCTGAGCTATCTGGCTGAGAATGATAAGGCCCCTCCCTTAACTGGCAACCCGAGGATTCCATAGAATCTTCAGAGCCAGCCAATCATATAAGGTCTTTGCCTCACACAGCCAATCATATGAGGCCTGTACCTGCCTGACACAGACAGACAAGATCACTCACAGACTTTGACTTTTATATAGTAGATTGACTTGGATAATAGAATAGATGTCATGTTTCATGTCAGCTTCCAGTGCAATCAGAGACCTTTTACACCAACTCCCCAGGTCGGTTTGTTTTAACCCAGGCCATTTCCTACTACACTGTTATAGTGTTATTATTCCATGTTCAACATCCTATGGAAACCTGGGGTGTGCAGTTGAGGGAAGGCATCTTTGGCCTTAGTAAACTACAAACCCCAGAATTCCACAGGAGGTTGAAAGTAGAATAACAGAGCTATAATAGTGTATTATGGAAATAGCCCTAGTACAACATCAGAAAAACCAGGAACAAAATCTGAAGCTTTTCAATCAGTCTGGTGGTGCCCTAAGTAGAAATTGTGGATGCAGGACAATTACTTTATTTAGGTATTTCTAACTAAGTGGCTAGTGGCTAAGTAACAGACCTATGATTTCAATGTTTGCAAATTATTTTGTGATTTTATAAGATTCCAGAAGCTACAGAAATAGAATCTACTGACATTATAACCAATCATCTTAGTGCATTATATGGTGTTTTGACATCCTTACAATTATGAACAGTGGTGGCTTCAAGAATGACAGAGTAACTCCCACCATGTCCTTGGAGGGAATAATCACCACGTTGTCAGCAATGTCAAATTGAGGGACAGCAGCATGCCTCAGAAGACATGGCCCAGAAATTTTACTTGAACTGTAGAGACAAGGAAATCCTAATTCATTAGTTGTGTTATCGATGTCTATCAAGATCTCCCATGAGGTTGCAGAGAAGAGCATGGAGATTTGCACTGTGGCAGTTCCTGTCCACTTAAAAAGTGTTACAGAGCAAAAGGGAGTCAGTTCCAAGGTCTTTTCTCCAGGGCAGCTTTGAGATAACATTAAGATACAGAATATAGGACATTGACATATGCCCAGTTGGATCACTGGCCCATTTAGCTTCATGTTGTCAACATCTGGCAGGCAAAAACTGAAGCTGATGTCTGAGTTTTATGTAACCTATAGCTTCCACTCAGCAGTGGTAGGTAAATCCAAAGTTGTTCTAATCAAGGTTTTCTAATCAACAGAATATCCCACTTACCCAGCTGTTCTCTCATGCTATGAAGAGAAAGAAAAGAGAAAGAGAGAGACCAGGAGGCAAGTGGGTCCATGTACAGAATATAGTGTCTAGAAAGATCTGAGCTTTAACTTTGTGTCTGGACCCTCTAGACTTGTCTGTAGACCTACCTGCTTCCCAGTCTCAGTTTCTCTCTTGTTCTGCTGGTGGTTAGAATACTTCTCTCGTTTGGTTTCAACAAATGCCCTCAGTAATATCTAGCTGCCGTTGTAAGGAGAACAAGACACAACCAAGGAAGCAAGAGGACAGGAATGAGCATGTCTGAACCTGGGCGCCATCTTGTGAAAAGGAGACAGAGAAGGACCTTTCTGAAATGAGTTACTTTACATTAGCCACTCTGCTCTGTGGTCAGATAGCTGAGCTCACCCCTGGCTCTGCCTGCAGTATCGCTGTTTTGTTGTCCTCAAAGTGGAGGAGAATGAATTGTTGGGGGCTGGAGACATCCAATAAGGCCAAACAAGAATGATCCTGTAGCCACTGCAATGTGGAGAATAACCAAGGAAGACTGGGAGGTAGGCACCATTCTGTGCAATGAACAGAATGATGTTGGTATGTGTCCATGGACCTCCAAAAGCTATTTGACATTCACAAGAACATTGAGATGCCTTGGAATGACACAAAACTCAGAAGGAACTTTAAAAAGTAACTACTTCCTTGCAAACAGCAAATTACACTTCAGAAATTTTATTCAGTTACTACCACGAGTGTGGAAATGTCACCTTGTGGACCAAGAAGCAACAGGGAGAGGAAAAAAGAGTACAAATGCACTACTCTACTGGGCTAATTTTTAAGACTAAGTAGTATATACTCCCACTAAAAGGACTTGCCTTTCCATTTTCCCTTGTAGACCTAACCTGAAATCTAAATCATAGGTGGGGAAAATGTGGCTTTTGAGTTGCAAGAATTGTTGTTGTGTGCCTTCAAGTCATTTCTGACTTATGATGACCCTAAGGAGAATCTAACATGGGGTCTTCTGGGGCTGAGAGTGTGTGTGATGTACCCATGGTCATCCACTAGAATTCTGTGGCCAATGTGATTATTTTAATTGTGTTTTTTATTTTTGTGTTTATTTTTTATTTTTTATTCTGAAATGTATATATTTTTATTAGGCTGTATCACATTCTTTTTGTGAGTTGCCTTGGGTTCCACTCTGGGAAAAATCTGGCATAGAAATGAAATAATTAAAACAAACAATACGTTTCCTTGATCTTGGAAGCTAAGCAGAGTCAGCCCTGGTTAGTACTTGATGAGAGACCACCAACAAGTATCAGGTGCTGTAGGCTATATTTCAGAGAAAGAAAGTGACCACCTCTGAGTGTTCCTTGCCTAAGAAATCCCTATGAAATTCATAGGGATATCATGAGTCAACAATGTGTATGTGACTTGAAGACACATACATGTACAATACATTATTTGTCCATCACAGAAACTGACATACCAGCACATGCACTTCAGAGCACAATTTTCAATATTTTATGTATGTACTCTGCCTGAATACCCTAAAAGCATGAAATCCCAGCTGATCCTGGAAGCTATGCAGGGTCAGCCTTGGTTAGCACTTGGATGAGTGACCATCAATGAATACGAGGTGTTGGAGGCTATATTTCAGTGGAAGGAACTGGTAAAACCACCTCTGATTATTCCTTGTCTGAGAAGACCATATGAAATTCATGGGGTCACCATAAGTTGAATTGAAGGCACATATGTCCATACACTTAGCTAAACCAATTAGTCCTCTGGAGTCACACATGCACATACACATATATGAACAAACACAGAACAGACATACATACATAGAAATGGACAGTTTCCATAAAAGATTACTTAGAATAATTACCAACCCTCAAGCCCTGCCCATTGATGATATTGGCCCACCCATCACAGCATTACCAGGTCTGGGCAATTTCAGGGCCAAAATTTAAGACCTAGAGATGACTTTGGGTGATGTCACAAGGGGTACCTCTGGTGATAGCATTAATTAAATATTAAATATCAATCACAGGTGAATGCACTAGTCAAATTTCCTCCTCTAAGCGAGGAGGAAAATATACACACACTTTTCAAAACAGCACTCTTATCCTGAGATTCCTCCCCTGGCTACAGGATTAGAGATGAGGTTCCAGCCCTGAGAACTAGGAATATCATCTATTAAAAAAAAGTAGCCTTAACAGATTACCCCCATTCCCCAGGTGAATTCCAGTTTGGACAGAAAAATAATGCTTCAGCACTCTTATTCTACCTTCCACAGATGGATAGCTGTTGTTCAGGATCTTAGACAGAAGCTTTCCTTGATCCCATCTGTAGACACTAGAGATTGATTCTGGGACCCCAAAGCATGTGTTTCACCACTGAGCTATGCCCCAGATATTAAAAGTAGGAAGTCTGGTCATTGCAAGCTCATAGTTTATTTAGGCCAAAGTTAAAAATAGTCTTTTAATTTTCAGGCTCATTGGTGCCACCTAAGAAAACCAACCCAGTCTTCAGACCTGCTCTTGAAAATGTCTACTGCATTTTTTTAAACCTAACCTGTGTTTTATCAATGTCAAAACTGCATGATTGCCAGATATGGGATGTAATGGCATGATTGCACAGTCCTTGCTTTCTCCTAGCTCATCCCAGGTTGTTTCTTGGCCCATGTGACTTTTTTTGCTATAACAGGAAGGCAGGAAACAGTCTTTCTTCTTTGATAGATGTAAAGATCCATCAATGCCTGCAAGCACATAGGAGGAAAGAAAGCACTCACCAACAAAGACAGGGGACAGAATGCCAATGCACACACTTTTATACAGCATATACGCTCACTGATCTCTCTCATGAGGCCATGAAATACCATAGGGTTGATGAAGAACCTAAAATACAACTGGAACTGTAGTGAAACAACAAAAGATCATAAACCTTTTTTGGCACAAAAATCAATGCTTCTAAAGAGAGTGCTGGAAACATGCCAACAAGTATGTCTCTCTGTGAGCAGCTAGCATCACTTCTACCAGCCTGGCTCATTTCCTGCTACTGCCTCACAAGTTTGGGGTTCATGAATCCAGAAATACTTGGAGAAACAGATGTGGGGGGCAAGAGCTGGAATCCTGTTCATGACATCATACCCTCCAAACCTCCTAATTTGTCAAGGACAGTCCCTCCTCTTACTTTCCACCTTTGTCCTCAGCTAAATCCAATTGCTGCAAGCTGAGTTCAAGGGGAAAAAGTTTGCATTCAGTTAACTCAGCAGGGAAGAGAGGGCAGAAGGGGTAGAATCAGTGATGTACGGAGGTTCAACAGGGCCCAGGGCAGGAGGGGGGGTGCAGTGGCAGCGGGTGGGAGGGGGGCAGTAGGCAAAACCGAGGCAAGTGGCAGCAGGTGGAGGAGTGGCAAGCAGAAACAGGTAGGGGGTCCTCTTTTTTGCACTCCTCCCAACATTAGCACTTAAGGCACACGACTAAGTTACTCCACCCTAGATCCTTCTCTGGGTAGAATCTCACCCTTCCCATTTGTCTCAGGCAAAAGTAAACTGCTGCCACCTCCTCTAGCTTCTGTGTTTTTCCTCATGAATGACTTTGGTCATCTTGACCACATTTCATGTTGCTTGGTGACATGTGCTTTGGTTTTTATGCGTGGAATGTTGGAGGATATGTGACATACACATGTTACCCTGAATTATTCCCAATATCCTTGTTTGGATGTAGCAAAGTAGGTACATATTACTTCCTTGGGCATTTGCCTAACAGCTTTAGAGAACCTGGGCTACCGCCATGGTCATTTATTGGCAGTGGTGGAGTTGCCGAGGAAGCAGATACCTAGGCAGCACCCATCCTGACTGAAGTTCTGCAGATGGGAAAGGAAAATGTACTTCACCTTCTCAGATCTTCAGTGGGTCACCAGAGATGTAAAAGGATGATCTCAGCTCTGTTCAACCTCTCACAGCCTGGTTGTTCCTTCACTTCTCCTCACCAGCAAATGGATATGGAACAGATTAGGATCACGGCCACAGTCTCCAGTTTTCTTGTCATAGCCATGGTAGCTAGGGATTTAAAGCCAGAACGGGCAACTCCTAAACTACACTTAACCCCCCACCCCCACTACAACTGCGGCATAGCAGAAATCAGCAGATACTGCTTTGTTTTCCTACAGCTGCGGCACTTTGGCTGAAGCTCTAAGGTATAGCTGCCCTCCATGGTACATGAGTGTATCAGAGTGCCACCACCACCAAATTTGTTTGTAACCAAATGAAAATGAATTGTGCTCCAAAGAAAATGACTCTTGTTCATTCACAGTTTGAAAAAGGTTGGCTACAACTTCCAAACCCCTTCCTCCCACCTCCAGCCAGCATGGCCACTGTCTAAGGCCACTTCCGCACTACACTGTTGTAGCGCTATTATTCCACTTTCAACATCCTGTGGAATTCTGGGGTTTGTAGTTTCCTGAGGCCCAAGAGCTCTTTGGCTGAAAAGTCTAAAGTTCCCCCCTACACTGCGAACCCCAGGATTCCACAGGGTGTTGACAGTGGAATAACAGCACTATAACAGTATGGTGCAGAAATAGTCTAAGCTACGAGTGGGTCTAGGAGCTGTGGATCAAAAAGCAACTTTTCTAAATTCTAAGGTCATAGTGGCACTCATACATAAGCATATCCCTGTTTGACTGACTGCTCTGTCACACCAGCAGCTTCTAACCCTCTCATTTCAGTTTTGTTTTTATACAGATCATTGCTAGAAATGCGATATAATTAATATAAGCTATTTAGATTGCCCAGTTAAATAGGTGTCAGTGTGTGTGTCTCTCACAACTAATTGCTGTCACAGAGTGTCTAAATACTATTAAGGCTGCATCTGACGGAAAACTGATGAAAGCTTGGAAAATTCAAAAAGATGAAGATTTCTCTCTTGAAGGCTGCCAACAATGTGGAAATCAGCAGGCTTAGACCAGCCATAGAGATGACTTCACAAAAAGTGACTATCTCACAGTTACTTTTGCTAGCTGGCCCACCCACAGCTTCTCAAGGGTGTTGGGCTACATTTCAGATATTGTTCCCTGTTCTTTCTTATTTTATTTTGGAAATCCGTGTATGTTCTGTTCATCCCAGAATATTTTCTGCCAGATCCCAGTACGAAGAGAGATTTTTTCTTCATACCAGTTCTGCAGGTCAGTTTATTTTCATTCAGTGTAAAACTGGAAAGAATAGGAACACAATCTGGGACTTTTCGGTCAGTGTGGATGCACCTTCAGTCTCACCAGCTGAATCCGCACCACTACTGCTTGTGTCATTAACATGAATCAGAAACCTATGCCATTAATATAAAAGTGGGAAAGAGGAAAAAATATCTTTTTCCTGTTTATAGAACAGTCCCCTTTCTCATAATTAGTGGTCACACTCTCTCAGCTTCAAAGGACGGCAAGGGCAACTCCACTCTCAACAAATTCTGCCAAGACAAAAAAACAGTCATGTTAGGTTTGTTTTTAGGGTTGTCATAAGCCAGAAATGACTTGAAGACACAACAACAACAATAACAAGAAGTCTGCTCTGCCATGCAGTGATGGTGAAACCACATTATGGCGTAAAAGGTTGGAGAAGTCAAAAATTAGGCGATTTCTGCACTAGACTGTTACAGCACTATTATTCCACTTCCAACATCCTATGGAATCCTGGGATTTGCAGTTTAGGGAGGGACCACCTGGCCCTCCCTAAACTGCAAATCCCAGGATTCCATAGGATGTTGAAAGTGGAATAATAGCACTATAACAGTCTAGTGCGGAAATTGCATTAGTGTCTCTCTCTCTCTCTCCCTCTCTGTTTTTTTAAAAATATAAAGGGGAAAAAGGGAAAAGTGTTTTTCCTGTTTCGAGAATACAGTACATCCCCTGTATCCATGTGAGTGGTATATACAGATTCATTTACCTGCCACCCAGAAAATATCGTCCCATGAGGAAGAGGCAGGAGGGAATCTGCTTTTAGTGAGCTTGGAAAGTGGGGCAAGAGGAAGGAGGTGACCCACTCTCAGGCAGGCATGGCAGCGGAGCAGTAGCGCAGAAATCTGCCAGGGAACATGTGGAGGTAACCTTGCCACTGAAGAAGTATTAAAGAAGGGCCAGTGATGTAGACTTGAGTCATTTCACATCAACTCAAGCCCGACACAAGTCATTTTAGTGACTTGATGTGGACTTGACTGGGCAATAAGTGGCACTCCGACTTGATTAGACTTGTGACCATTTTTAGTGACTGACTTGCTGCACTTGGTTCAGTAACATATCCCATTCATCCAGAAACATTATGAGTTTGAACAATGCTTCATCGTTATTTTGGACAAGTCACACTTCTTTCAGCCTCAGAGGAAGGCAATTGCAAGCCCCCCACCAAACAATGAAAACCCTGTGATAGGCTTGCCTTAGGGTCACCATAAGTCAGAAATGAGTTGAAGGCACCAAGCAACAGCAATCCCAATCTCCCATGCTGCAATGAAGAAATCACATTATGTGGTAGAGGGTAAGGGAGGTCAAGAAATAATGCTAAATCTGCAGACAGATTTTTCAAAGTGTTGACTGCAGCTTAAGTTTGCTGTTAGGGCTAGGCACTGAAGCTGTTAAGTTTGATGAGCTAGATTTTTCCATAGAAAATTAATTCAGATGGTTCGGACAATCAAGCCCCATCTCTTTTGGCACTATTTCCCCCGAACTCATGTGCTGTTTCATCATTGTTTCTCTTGGCTGCTGTTCCTTGCTTTGTCTAAGCCTTATCACGTGGATGATCTCACCCAATGAAAGACCACACAATAAATAGGATAACATCACAATCAGAAGTAGCTGTATGGTGACATTGCGAGTGGCTACTGAGGGCACCATAATTTACATCACCACGGGCAAGTGAGCGTAAACTGCAGTCCATGAATGAGCAATTGTTTTTCAAGATACACTGAAAACTCACTAAGAAGGAAGACATTTTTCACCATCAGCTAAAAATCTCTGCAAAAAAGGTTCCCTTAATATTCTGATTTTATAGAACTCTTATGTCAGATTATGAATATAAATATGGAATGTAATATGTAACCTAAAGTACATGTTGATTTTACATATGAACAGCTAAAAAATCAATCTTCATTTCATATATAAATGCCTCATGAAAGGTGCAGGATCTCAGCAGAATTATAAGATATATATAAATTGATCCACCCACGATGGATGGAAGGTGGATGCATGAATTAAAGACAACTCACAAAATGTGCAATGATGGTATCAGCTTTCCACCAAAGAATCTACAGTGGAGGGGGGGAATCAATTTGCTCACAGAGTTAAGTCTTCTGACAAAATATAATATCACCGTAAGTGCCCAACTATTTCACACTACTTCAGCGTGGATCATCAGAGTTAGAAATCTTTAGGTAGTAGTAGGATAAACTATACCACATCACCTGATGGTGGAGGCAGAATTACAGATCAGAATATATATAAGAAGGAACTTTCTGTAATTCAAGGAGAAAACTAGTTCAATAGGGAGATGTTTGAGCAAGAAACCTTTTTGACTGAAAAGCTACTTTGCTACATACACAGAGAGTTCTTTATTTAAAACATGTAAGGGAATTCAAAATGGTGTGTCCCATACGCATTCTAGAGTGGCACGATTCATCCTATTAACTCATCCTGTAGCACTTGTGAATCAAGGTTCAGCCAAGACTCACCAGAATCTTGAGATTTCAAACAAGGGTGACTTTCAAGACTTGAATATGGCTAAAAAGCAAAGGTTGAATTCTCCATACCTTTAGTTTCTATTCAAAGTGCAGGGATTTGGGCTGGAGATATGGCAGTAAATTTGGTGGTGGGGACTGCAAAACTTGGGAGGGGGTAGATGCATTGTGGGGGGGCATGAGTTGTCTGCTCCTGTGTGAGTATTGTGCTATGACTGGAGATACTTGTATTCAGATCCTTACCTGTTATTGATCACTTGCTAACTTTGGGTGCATCAATGTCTGTGCCTCAGATACTACTTTAACTGATACGGATCCATCCTATGGAATCCTGGAAGTTGTCATTTGATGATTCTCTGTTCAAGAGTGCTGCAGTTCCGAGAAGTGGAGAGTTCTAAGTATCCTTGGAAACTACAAATCCCAGGATTCTGTAGGATTCAGTTATGACTATTAAAGTGGTATCAAAGTGCTACTACTATCGTTATTACCACCACCACCACCACCACCAGTGTGGTTGTTGTTGTTGCTTTTGTTATCCCACTTTTCCTCAATATGGGGCTCAAAGTAGACTTGCATCATTTAAAGCATATGTAGTTTAAAAATTCATAGTACACAAAAAGTTAAAAGGTAATTATGCTATAAAAATAATAAAACCAGTTAAAGACCAAAAGAAAGAAAGAAATAGAAAAAAAAGAAAGAAAAAAAGATAGAAAGTCCAACCCATTGTACAAGGCCTATTTCCCTTAAGCAATTGATCCTCAAAGGGCCGAAACAAGGTGGTCTTCATCTGTTTGCTGAAAGATAGTAAGGAGTGTGCAGGTCCAAGCTTTCTTGAAAGGTAATTCAAGGACCAGGACCAACCACCAAAAAGACCTTCTCATGTGTTCCCACCAGATGTTCTTGTGAGGGTGGTGAGGTAGAGAGAGGCATCTTCCCCACTAGATCTCAAAACATCAGCAGATTTATATGGACAATACAGTCTTTCAGATAACCTGGACCTGAGCAATACCATAAGTATGACGTGTAGCTACATTCTAATTCTCAGCCTAATATATCTTACAGGGTTTGTGTGTACATAAGATATAGAATGGAGACCTAATAGAACCACTATGATCTCTTTAGAGGAAGGATAGGATATAATTATAACAAATAAAAGAGTGAGGCTAACCGGTATATCCCACCATCCTAGAACATCACAAATATGAATCTAGTATTCAGAATCCTTCCAAATGTGAAAAGATATACACAAAAACTACAAAGGGGGGGGAGAGGTGGAGGAGGAAGTAGTCTCCAAGACAAAATATTTATGATAAACTTGTTTAACTCAAGAGGACGAATGCAAAGTTTTCTGCAGTTTTTTTTTTCTTTAGGGGAGGAGAAATCACCACAACAGGCCAAAGAGAGTATTATCTCTAAAAGCTTATGCAATATCCTCTTAAAATGTTAATGTCTACATTTTGTACTGAATGAATAAATCCCTACAATATGGATTCAACTGGTGCTAATGAGCAGGAGCCCAGACTTGGAAAATAAAATAACAACAATAAAAAAAAGCTTGTTTAGATGACAAAAGAAAAGACATTTTGACTGGGGAGATGTAAATCATTACTTAAAAATGGCTGTATTAATGTGCTGTGAACAAAGGGCTCTTAGCTTGAGAGTACCGAAATGACTTTTTATTCCTAATCATTTTCTTTTCACAGGGATAATAAAGAAAAGCTTTGGTGGAACCTTCAACGGAGAGAACATACAATGAAAAATTCAAGAGCCTTTTCTGCCAATTTACCATCTATGCCAGGAGATGTCCACATTTTTGTCTTCTTAATGTATTTGGAATGAGCTGGCTGTTTGTGTGTCTCTACAGCAATGCAATCAGCCTCCTCTAAGATTACAGAGTTTTTCCCCTCTGAGGGCACATTGGATTTTAGCCAACATATAATAATGGGTGAAGATTGGGATTTTTCAGACATTGGCTGGCACCATGTTACTAATACAAACTTGAAGTCATGGTATACATGTGGGGCAAATTATTTGCCATAGCATAGCAGATGTGTTCTGCTGAGAACAGGGGAAGCAGAGTCGTGTGTGCAGTCATGCTGTGCATTCAAGTTGCAGATTGCAAATTGAAGTTGCACATTGTGATTTCAGATTGTAGTTGGCATGTGCTGTCCAATGTTGCTGTTCTAAACAGGGGTTGCATTGTGCTGGCATAGCATATCTCTGCATGTGAATATGTGTGCTAAACTGAATTGTTATCCCCAAACAGTGAAAAACTCAGAGGTCCACCCGTGAAGCCAGTACCTCCATGTAACTGTGTAGAATATTAGCTCAAAGGGGAGGCCTGCAAGAAGGGAATAACCTAGCAGGATTTTTTTACACCTGTGTATGCCGGGACTAATGCAGGGACACCATCCGGAATCTGAAGAACGTTTTGTTTTATTGGGGGAATTAACTCGCACACAAGATCCAAGCAGTCTCATGATCACACAAAGCTAACTGAAGGAAAAGGGAGGAGAAAAGGGAAAGCAAGAAGTTAGGATGAAGTGGGTGACATTTACCTATCCTACAGAAAAGAAACAAAGTGATGTGGCTCAGACTAAAGGTCCAAGGGTAGTACAATAATGGGAATCGGAGCAGCAGAGTGATGGTCTATCTTCTGAGTACTAGGAGCTATCTGGCTCAGAGCCAGGGTTTAAATACCCTGTTTCCATCCTGAAGGGGAAGGTGCCAATGGCTCTCTGGCAGAGAGAAAAATGGGGTCCGGAACAAGCTAATGTCTTTCGTGTTAGGTAACAAAAGACTGATGGGAATCATGATAGCTCCTTAATTGCCAGGCAGGTAGGAAAACAAAGGAGAAATTTGGCAGGAAGAGGGAATGTGGTCCTGACCCTGCTGACAGCTGACTCCTGGACTTGGACTTTGGCCTGTTTTCTGGATCTGCCTCTTGCCTCTGGCCCTGTGGACTCTTGTTACCCAGTAGGCTTCTACTGCCTTGAACAGTTGCTATGCCCTGGCCTTCTGCCTGTGTCTTGGACCTGCCCCCTGCCTCTGGTCGTATATATGTCTGTTGCCCAGAAGGATCCTATTGCCTTGGACTCTTGTGTGCTCTGACCTCTTGCATGTCTCCTGGACCCACTTCTTGCCTCTGACCCCCTGGAATCTTGCTATCTGGAGGACTGCTGCCTTGGACTCTTGTTGTGCCCTGACTCTTGGCTTCTTGACCTAGTGCCTGTCCCTTGGCCCAGCCCTGGCTCCTGTACCTATCAACCCTTGCTGCCCACGCCTTGGACCCTGACATCCATCCTTGGGACAGAGCCACAGTGACAGGGCAGGGTAGTGCTAAATAATTTTCAACACCCTCAAGTTCAACACAGCTTCAGCTGGCCTAGTGTTGGCACAGTAGAACTTTGGCCATCTTGTCCAGTTAGATTTGGCTCCTAAATTAAAAAGGAGAAGTGAAGAAGATTCAAGGTGTGGAACAAGCTGAAATGTAGTCCATTAAAACAGTTGTGAGTTTGATAGAGTCTTTACTGTTGTTGAAGATGTTTTTAGGGCTGTTAAGGAAAGAAGAACTCAGTTTGCTTAATATTTGGCCAAAAATCCAAAATGAATTTTAGCTTCATAAGTGACTCCTTTGAGATATATTGAATTCCTGTAAGGCCAGGAATATTTTTAAAGATAGCCCTGTGAATCTCTAGTTTTTCACATAAAGTAGAATTTAAAGGGTTTCTCTCAGGGATGTTCTGCAGGTGTTCTTCAGAGACGTTCCTTGGAGAAGCTGAGAGAAATTTGATAAATGGGATGAAATTTCTCAGGAGAGTCTTCCCTGTTTTTATGTGAAACATTGAAAACAAATATTGAATGAGGTGAAAAATGTATCTTTCATTATGAAGGATTTTTACAAGGAATGAGTAATTGGGAGCACTTGTTTTCTCAGCCTGCCAACCATGGTGGGCCAAGAAAGCAGACTGCTTCTATATTAATGACTGCACCGTAAAAGATGAGGACAGGTTAGACAGGATCCTATTGTAAACTACACTTTCTGGCTGGTTAAGCATGGCTGGTTAATGCAGTCGTGAAGTGATACTAGCCATGCTGACTGCATACCAGCTAACCATTGCAACTTGTTGAAGCAGCTGAAACAACCAGGCTTCCTGCAGCAAGTCCCAAAGCTGCTATTGCCTTTTTATATCATTATGTTTCTAAGTGATGTCTTCAAATGTTATATCCACTGAGGAAGGATGAGCTGTTGAAATAGGCAGCACGTCTCTCTGCTAGTGAAAGACCCTTCATGCGTGAAGTCTTCCCCTTTAAGGAGTTTGATGCCTCAGTGACCTTTATTTTTTTATTTTTATTTTTTAAAAAGCTTTTTAATCTCCTACACTGCTCACTAAGTGATTTCTCATTTGACTGGCATTATTGAATCAGCTTCTGCATTGGCAGGTTCTATTATGATGTTGAGAATTGGATTGAAATGTTCTTTCTGCAGAAGTAGAAGTTGTATCATCATCATCATCATCATCACCACCACCACCACCACTACCATTACTACTACTACTACTGTTACACAGTCTGCTTGATTTGTAATGCATCAGGATGTCAGATTCATCTCTGGTAAAGGTGGTTTGTAGTGAACCAGTACTGGACTCTGAGTTGTTTAGCATAGTGAGCAAGTCTGACACAGAAGTTTTAATGGGGATTAAGGGATTTGGGCCTGTGCACCTTTTGCTGTAAAATATTTGACTCTTAAATCTTTTGATCAAAGCTCCACAATGACATAGTTTGGATCCATGCCTAGCCTTCCTCAGAGCAACTGTTCAAATCAATTAAAGGTTATAGTTTTGGCACAATATGGCTAATGGACGAAAGAGGTAAGTCACAGAAGTTAGAGCTATATTCTTTGGCTTGGGATCTTCCAAGGACTGCATTATTGTTTAATGACCTGCTACCATGGCCAAAATTGTTGCCTAAGGAAGAATGCACAAGCTAGAAGAGGGTGCAACAGTTTACTTTTGCAGGGGCCTTCTGGGAAGGGCAAGACTTCACAAATCCCCTCCTCTGCTCTCTCCACATTGAAGTCACTGAATGCAAACTACTTTTATACTTTGAACCTGGATTGCAGCAACTGAAGTAAGCTGGGAACAAAGGAGGAAAGTGGGATGGGGATCAAGAAACTGGGACATTTTAGAGGCAGATGAAAAAGTGGGATGACAGTGGATCAACTGGCACTGTCCCTACCTAACTGGGACAATTGGAGGGCATGGCGTATTTGTGGCCTAGCCTTTCCATCTGCATCAACCCTCCCACAAAGCCATCTGGAACACAACTCTGGCGAAGATGGCTAGTCATTAGCAGCACAGTTTGTGTGCTGCTCCATCTTTGCAAGATTTATTATTATCTTTAAGATTATAATGATAAAGAGGATTCCACAAGGGCATAATCACAGTATCCTAAATAATAATAATAATAATAGTAATGAACAGGTGCTATCTGGTTGAGTTGCATGCCTGGAAATTGCAATGTTCCTCACTGTGAAAAGATTCATTAAGTTTGACTAAACGGAAGCTACTGAGCAGGAAACTGAACCCTGTTCTCAAAGTTCATAATCCAGTGCTCAAATCACTATTCTATGCATTTTGGTTGGACTAATAAAGGAATCCCACAGTGGCCAACATTCCTTTGGCTAATCTTAATTGCAGTAGATCTGTTCAACCAACTATTGAATTGTGGGTCAACACATAGGTAGTTTCAACTGCTTGCATGAGTTTACTGTAGTCAGCACTAACAGGAGGATTTAGGCCAGTGGTTCTCAACCTGTGGGTCCCCAGATGTTTGTGGACTTCAGCTCCCAGAAGCCCTGAGCATTGACCACAGTGGCTGGGGCTTCTGGGAGCTGAAGTCTACAAACATCTGGGGACCCACAGGTTGAGAACCACTGATTTAGGCCAATGTGCACTTTGGATTTGGTTTTCAAACTCTGAGAAGACATATGGACAGTTCCTAGCTTTTGATTCAAGAATGTTTTGTATGCAAAAAAATACCTCTCTCATGATGAGAAGCTGGATAAGAAATGGACTGAGTACCTATATTGTTTATTGTTGTGTGCCTTGGGGTTTTCTCTGCATGGTTTGTCTAGTGAGCTTTGCCACTGTCTTCCTCTGAGAGTTTATGACTTGCCCAAAGTCATCCAGTGGGTTCCTGTGGTCAAGTATGGATATGAACCTTGGTCTCCCAAAGTTCTAGTCAACTTAAACCAGTAGATTATATCCCACTGGCTCTCATAGCTCTCATATCTCTGGGTTTATCTCCACCCCGTGATGCTGCCTGTGCTTTAAGGCTTTTTTTCAGTTCATAAGAAGGTCCCTTAAAATTAGGTTGCTCACCAACAGTAGAAGTCCTCAGTGACTTTTTCTTCATCGCTGGTGGCAGCTTGATGATAGGAAGCACCTGAGGCAGGATCCTCATTAGCAGTCTTTTCCGTACATGATCACTTAGAAAAACAAAACTCAAAGCACTCATCACTCAAGTACTCACCCGTTGTTTTTACAATGCCATGCATATATTCAAAAAGACAAAGAAAAAAACCACACTCCTTCACATAACACCATCGTACACAGGCCTATCACTTGTGCTAATGAGAGGGAGGAATGATCAGAAGTGTTGGCATTATCGAGTGCTGCCTTTCTTTAATGACAAATTTTAACTAATTAAGCTTTGCACAGGAAATCAAATGAAATTGCATGAAGACTCAATTTTCCATACAGCTGACGATCTGACCTTTTAGGAATAGGGAAAGAAAATTATTTTTAATTAACATGATTAATCATTTCCTGTTGTTTCCAGTTAATTGGAGTTGTTTTTGTTTTTGCTTTTTCTTTTTAAAAAAGAAGTCAAAGACATGGTAATAATGGGAGTGGGAGGAAAAGAACAAAATGAATGACACGGGCACTGTTAAATCCTCTAATCTCTGTGAAAATTCTACTCTGAATAAGGTGATTGCAACACAGTCCCTGGAATTATATCTCTATGTTTTCCAACTCGTATTTTGGATATACTCACTTGTTGTTTTGTCAGTTGGCTCATGGGCAGGGTGCTTGTCCTCCCACATCTTAAAAGAAACACCAATAAAGGCTAGCCAATAAAACTAGATATGAGTGATAGTAAGTTCACACTGCTATAGATTTGCCTGAGAGTAGGCTTAAGAAAATCCAGTGTAGCTTACCTCAGAGCTGCATGTACGTGAGTGAAAGCTGTAAGGGCAAGAAAAAAGGTTGGTTTCAATCCACACTGTAAATGTGAATCAAGATCCAGATTATCACTCTTACTCTATTGACTTGCTTTGGTAAACTAAATCCCCCCCACACACACACACACACACAGCTCCTTAAAAGTTAGCATGTGTGTATTTAGCATGTGTTAGAGGCAATATTTTTCACCAATCTCTCTAAAAGTTAGAGACAGGCAGGAAAAGGCATAACCTTTCTAACAGTCACATACAGCTCCCAACTGAGATCACTCAGACGTATCACCAATGAACTGCAACCTATTCTGGACAGTAATTTTGTCCTCTGGAGGGCTCTCGATGAAATACCTTTACTTGCCTTCAGCCTGCCTTCTAATCACAGTTACTTAACCTATAGGAAGACACAGATGAGGAGTTGTGTACAAGACCTTGCCCCAAGCCCAGATGCCAACTCTGCCCATATACCTCCTCAGGAAATGTCCATCACAGGACTAAACACATCATTCATAATATTTGAGGTACTTTCACTTCCTCATCCTCTAATGTGATCTATCCCATCTTCTTCCAACAATGCCCTTCACAGCACTTTACATTGGGCAAACAGGGCAGTCTCTGTGCTAGAGGATAAACAGACATAAATCAGACATTAGGAATGGGAACACACAAAAAACAAATGCATAACACTTCAATCTTCCTTGGCATTCTATCTTGGACCTCAGAGTAGCAGTCCTTGAACAAAACGAAACAAATTACTACAACCAAAGACTAGAAAGAGAAATAGCAGAATAACATATCCACAAACTCCAGTTAGTCGACAGTGGGTTGTACAGAGACAATGGTTTCCTGACACATTATTATAAAACTAGTTAAATCATAGCCTCATGAGGGGTCTCTGCACCATTTCATCACATTCTCTTTCCTGATTCCCAGCTATCATCATATTACATTCCAATATCACCCTCCATCATTCATATGGCTGACTATTCACCTTAGGTTTAGGCAATATCCCTCCTTCTGCTTTTGTCCCCCAACGATCATCATAAAAATTGAACTGGTCACTTCCTTGCCATACCCACAAGTTTTGCATTTCTATTGCTATTCATACACACCGCCTGCTTATGAATAGGTATAAATGTCTGTCTCTAGACACTTCAATCCATGCATGTGATTATGTAACTTTAGTTTATGAAAGCTTATGCTACCATCTTATTTCTCTCAATTAGCTTCAAAGGTGCTACAAATTCTCTTTGCATACTGATCCAGTATGCATCCAGTATTGATTCAAGCACTGAAGAGGGGATTAACACAGCCAAAGCTGAGATCATACCTTTTGGGTTTCTATGCTAAGTACTTTACTTGATAGTTTGAGTGTTGGACAATGACTCCGGAAGACCAGGATTCAAATATCAGGAGAGAGAAGAAGATGAGCCTGGGTTTTGTGGGTCAGTGTTGATTGTTTGCTTGTGCTATTTGGAGGCTTCTGTAGGTTTTTGCTCGGTGGCTATCTACTTTCTCTAAACACATTATCTAAGCGGTGGGGGAGCATCTGTTGCATCACTGACTTGATTGGGAGCAGAACTAATAGCCACTTGTTTTATATATCTGCTGCCTTTGTCTCTGTCTCTCAATAAGCAGGAAAAGAGAAACAGACATTTTTGTGGACATTTAGTGGGGAACTTCAAAGGGAAAAACTGGACAGCTCTGCTGCTACACATCTAAGTAGATGGACATAGATGATGGCAGAGTTCTTGCAGTGACCTGAAATATCTGTGACATGTTTATTTTCTTGCCAGAGGATCTGCTATACTATTCCTTCAAGAAATACAAGCTGGTTGCCCAGTTGGAGGAGAAGGTGTAACAGCCTGAGTGTATCTGCACTTTGACTTATCAGAGAGGATGAAGCTTTTATTTTTAATTTTTTTTTAATTTTTTTAAAGAGTGGAGCAGACTCTCCTGGATGGGCAATAAACAGGGGATGCCTCTAGCAAGGGGTGACAATTACCAGACACAGGAGGAAGCTACTTAGAGAAATGTGACACACAGAAGAAGAACTATTAAGAACAATGCTTCAAGGCTGGAGCCATATAATCAATTCCAAGCTTTCCTCTTAGTTTCTAATTATAAGGCACAGAAAAAGGAACAAAAATCTCAAACTTCTGACCTCATAGACACAGCCTTGAAGGGTGCTGCGGATGGAAGAGCTACTGGCATTTCCCAGGTGAAGAAGAGGCATGTGATGATTGTAGGTGATTTTGTGTTGCAAGGTAAAGCAGCAATGGTGACCTAATAAGATGTTGCAAGGGACAGAAATGGTCTCAGAGGAAACTTGTATCCTCATAATACAGGATGGACAGAATTTAGAGGTAACATTGGTGAATCTCCACACCTGAAAAAGCCACACTTGTAAAATTTTGCTCTCCATAGTGCTCTAAAAAAAAACACAGGGGATGATGCCAAGAAAAAAGCAGAGGACAACCCAAGGATCATGAGAATGGCCATTTTTGCACTGCACTGTTCTAGTGCTATTATTCCACTTTCAACATCCTGTGAAATTCTGGGGTTCGCAGTTTACTTGGGCCAAAGAGCTCTCTGGCTGTGAATTCTAAATGTCTGTTCTTAAACTGCAAATCCCAAGATTCCATGGGATGTCCAAAGTGGAACAATAGTACTAGAACAGAGTAGGGCAGAAAAGGCTATTGACAGGGTGTTTGAGGTGGTCCTGAGACATGTTGATGATATCACTGAAACTCTTTTAGGTGTGCAAGGATGCATAGCTTATGGTCCCAAGACAGCATCCTAGAGGAAATAGAGGGGGAAAGGAGAAATTTTCATTTGAGCTTCTAGGTAAAGCTCTGATTTTAGAGAGAGAAGCCTATAAAGGATTCTCTTTCCTATTATTCCCAGACACCATAATGTTTTCTGTGGTAGCCTTCCCAGTGTGAGAAAAGGCATGTCATTGTGTGGGAAAGAAGAAGACTTAGAACCTCCAATCTTGGGCCCAAAAGAGAAGAAAATTTACTCTGGCTCTGAGTGAAGTTTATGCTAATTCTTTCGCATTGTTTTCTTGGGAGGGAATCTTTCTGAAATCCTTTCTCAAAACCAGAGGACAAGGCACTGGGGCTTCTCCATACTGAAAAATAAGGACTCTATTAAGCCCACTGCTGTCTACAAGAATCTTACCTTAATACTTCTTTAGTCTACATCTCTTAACTTTGTACTACCTTTCAATGAGATTTTCAAATGCATCTGAGGAAGTGCTATGAGACTTACTTTTCCCTTTCCTTTTTAACCTTGTATTGTACAACCAATAAAGAAGTCATGTTTTCATTAAATTTTCTTCTCTGTATTCTACATTATATAAATGAAGCAATTGCAATAAAGGTTCAGGATGGAATAGAAGTAACCTAAAGAGTTATGTCCATGTTCATTAAAGCAGACCAAAGCGTCTGCTCTGGCAATTGGCCCTCAATAGGTCTCTGCATGCAAGTCTTAATACCTCCTTTTCCCCTAAGAAAAATGGGCTCAATCGTGTAGGAATATTTGGGTATTTATATTAAGTAGAGTGTGGTAGGGCTAGTACAATGTGAGCTTGTAGCAAAGACAGGAGTAATTATTTTGCATGCTGTTCCAAGCACTTACATTTATTGTCTCAGGAAATTCTTCTTGGGATAGGAAAGAAGACAAACAAAAGAAGTTGACCTCTATTTGGTTACAAGAGCCCGCAGTTCTCATGCGTGGAGGAAAGCTAGCAGTCATCATTGGGCCTGGAGCCACATGGATCCTTCCTTCCCAGTCAAAAAGGAGTAAAGAGACTCATTCCTTGAAGGAAGGGGATGATGACCTCACCAGGTAAGAAGGAAGCAAAAGGTTTGAGTATACAGAGCAAAAAAAAGATACAGAGAGGTAGCACAGGTCCACCAAGTCTAGACCAAGAAGCAGAGGAAAGGCTCTCCCTCCATCCTAACTGCCACTACCCTGCCCTTGGAGAGGGAGAAGAAGAAGCAGTTTCTGCTGGATTTAATCCCTTCCCACACTGCTATTCCCTTTGCTTGTGTGTTGAACCTTTTTAGAGTGTAAACCTGAAGGCAGGAACCCATTCTTTTCTCTTTTGTTCTTTTTCTTGTAAAGTACCATGTACAGTGATGGCGCTATTTAAGTAAACAATGATAATAATAATAGGTAAAACAAAGAGCAAGCATTATTAGATAAAGTAAGCATTATTATTAATACTATGAGCAGTAATTAATACACTGGAGGGATACAAATGTTCATTGCAGCTTATCCTTGATGATGATGGTGAAGTAATAATAGCAACAACAGCAACATTTTGTATTATACAACATATGCAATAGAAACTAGAATAAAATCAATACAGCTTGAGAAATGAAGAGTGTGACGACACATGTACACCCTTAGAAAAAGACTCCGACATTCTATATACAAATCAGTGGAGTGGGGGGATAGCAACCTCTGAGATCTAGAGGACCTGATGTTCTGAGAGGTCTTTGGCTGGCTGGAGGGGCTCATATAAGCATCCCCATGTCCCATCTCATTCCTCCATTCCAAGCCAGAATTCTTCTTTTTCTCCTTCTTCTTCCTTTCCATTCTTCTTCAGCCCCAATCCCAGTTCTTGAATTGCTTCCCACCTCTTCTTCTGATCCTGGGCTTCTTAATTTCTCTGTCATTCTCCCTCCTCCCACTGAAAGCCATGATACAGAAGGCTGATTAGCTGCCTAGGACCAGAGCCATATGATATATTTCTTCCAATCTGAATTCTTCTTCTCCTGAGGGGGAAAAAATTGCTTTGTGACTTCCTGAATTTTGCAGAGAGAGCACTCCCCTAGTGTTACAAATTGAAATGCCTCCAAATTAATCAAATAATGATAGCAGGGAAATTTGGCACACCTTCAGTATTAATAGGGAATCTTGTGAATCAAGCCACATGAGGAGAAATCTAATAAACTAAAATTTCAAAATTAACTAGTTATATCCAGACTCTGGCAAAAAAGTCTTGCAGTCCCACTGAATGAACACCCGTGGATGCAGTTCTAGAACTGTCAACTGGTGTAGCATAGTAGCTGACAATCCAAGATTCAGAAGTAAAAGCTACTAGCATAGGGATGCAAATCTGGAAAACTCTGATTTGAATCTTGTACATGAATCTCTCATTAGACAACTGTAAGCAAGTTCATCTCCAGCCCTTCTTCTCTCCACTCCTTACAATCTTCGGTATTGAGCTAATATTCATTTATGTATTTATCTGTTTAAATCATAAGCCTTCCCATTAGAATGCTTAAGGTGGCTTATAATGATTACAATTAAAAGCAAGAAACCAATTCAACAGGCAGCCACAGAAAGAGAGATGGAAAGTTAAGTCTCTCCATCTGCTGTGCTGAAAGATCAGCTTCATCGGGCCTTCCTTTCCTTACTAAGTGAACCATCAAACCCAATTAGCAAAATCCAAGTGATTGTACTACAAAATGCACTTTGTTCATCATTTATTTTAGCAAGTGTCATTTACTTTCAATTATTTATGGCCCTACTTAGTACATTCATAAAGATGCTCTGGCATATTGTGTTAAAAAGTAATGGATTCTAGTAATACAAAACCTTGGTTATTAAATTTTGCTGAGAAATCAGAGGACATCAAGAGTATCCTTCGTTAAGATAATTGAATCTGCAGGTTAGTCAGAGAGAAACTATTTGGATCTCTTTGTTCACTACATTTTTCTCCTACCCAAAGATTAAAAAACAAACAAACAAAAAACTGTGTGCACTTCTGTGGTGTAAATGTTATTTTTGCTATTAGTCCAAGCATTGATTTCAAATGTGTTGCAATATTTCCCCCACAGTGATATTCAATATGAACATGGAGTTTCTTTTTCAAGAGAAACATCTGCAAATTTTGTAAGAAGGCAAGACTGGTAAAATGTTTCATTGAACAGTAATGAGTGCTACATCTCACAAGAAAATCCCTGTGTTCTTTCCAAAAAAGGTTCTAAATTAAGGGTGTGGAAAGTTCAAGCCTTCAGATATCACTGAACTTAAATCCCACCAGTCCTCAGCATTGATTACATCGTACAGGGGCCTGATGGAAGCTGCAGTCTAACAATTGACAGTGGAACAGAACACCTTGAGTGATGATAGATCCTTCTTTACTGGAGTTTGTTTGTTTTTTCCCCAACACAGTTTCTAGGGCCAGTTCTCGTGATTACTTTAGCTGCAGATTCCTACACTGGCAAGAGCTTACACTAGCGAGCAGTGGGATCCGTTCCAGCTTTATAGTTCTATGATTGTTAAATCTGGAAGGCAAAATGTTCCCTTTTCCTTTTCTAAGGCTTGCCTGTGTTTCAAGCAAGCACATTAAAAAAAAAAACATTATATGCACTTGAATGGCTGCTACCTTCCTTTTTTACTATCCCCAACAATTTAGGGGTTTGCTCTGTAGGGATATGCAGGTTAGGAGAAGGGGGAAGTCAGTAACAGTGGCAGCTCCATCCCCTGAGTGCTGGATGTCCTGCCTTTCTGCTAAGGATAGATACAGGTTGTAATTTTTTTTCCACCCCTGTATAGGAACCAGCTCCACTAACAGTAAGATTTATGCCTGAATAAATATTCCTATGATTGCAGCATTAATGAGGTATTAAACTAGCTGGAGCTTTGCAAAACACCAATATTTTCAAAGAGATTATGAATTAAATATCTAATATGGTCCCTGAGGAGACCTGGTAGTTATCTTTCTAGGATGGTCCCTTAGGAAAGCTGTGGGTTGTCTATCTAGGATGATCCCTCAGAAAAACAGTGCATTTAGCAGGTAGGTTCAATTGAGTAGTAGGGACATGTTTGTCCATGATGATCACAAAATGAGTTTTTGGCTGAACAGAAAACCACAACGTGCTGTTTGAGCGTTTTCCTGCTATTTGACACAGACACAACTTTATTGGGAAGGCAGGAGAAGTGTGTCTGAAGGGTTGACAGGAATCAATTGGCATTAGAGGAATCTCGGGGAATAGGCAAAGATGACTAAACTGCAGCTGCCATACTTTAGATATACCATGAAACAATGTGGTTCACTGTAAGAGATGATAGTGCTTGACAAAGTGGAAGGCAGTAGGATAAGAAAGAGACTGCATTGGAGTGGACTGATTCTACCAAGGAAGTCATGGGCTTGAGTCTGGAAGACCTGAGCAAATCAGTTGATGACCAGGGTTCTTGGAGACTTTTCCTTCGTAGGGTCATGATAAGTCAAAGTTGACTTGATGGCAAATAACAACAACATGGTGGAGTGATTAGAAGACTAAGAGGAGGAAGGAGAAGAAGAAAGAAGAAGGAAGATTTTTAAAAAGAGGAGGAAGAAGAAACCACCACTGTCACTATTGCCATTAAAATATAAAAGAAGGGAAGAGATCTGCATAAAATTTGTATTTATAAGTGCACATTTAGAAACAATAGTCACAATTTAAAGAGAAATCAAATCACGATAGAGAAGATTATGGTTAGTTGTTGTCATGGGCCAGGACTTGGCTTCCCCAGATGAACAACAGCCTTGAAGAAGGACACACAGAAGCAAGTACATCAAGAGCCAATCTGGTTGGGATGAGAGCCAGCTGGCTCCAGCCTTCTTAAGGAAGGCACAGGGCAGTAACTCAATACCAGAAACAACTCATGTGTTGCCAGCCCTTGCCTTGTGTTCTCTGGATTCCCTCCCTGTTGCCTGCCTGGATTTCCTGACCTTTGACTGGCTGACGATATTGCCTGTCAGATTCCTGGACCTTGGGATTGTTTCTGGATGACATTTCTTTCCATCCTGAACAGGCAGGCTGTATTCAGAGCTGTACTCAGAGGTCAACTTGTGGTGCCAGTGCCTCTGTGGAATGGTAAGGAATTATTAGCTTAAAGGGAGACTTGTGAGGGGAGGGTAATTTTAGAGGATCTTTCCATCTACATATACCAGTACTAACGCAGGGACACCAACTGGAGTTTAAAAATAATGTTTTATTCAGGAAAAATCACAAACACATGAAAGATTCAAGCAGTCTTCTAATCAAGCAAGACTAACTGAAAGAAAGGAAGGAAAAATTAGATAATGAGAAGTTAGAACGAAGTGGGTGATATTTACCTATCCTTCATAGAAGAGATGAAGTGATGTGGCTTAGACTAAAGGTCTCAGGGCAGTACCAGAATAGGAATCTGAGCAGCAGAGTGATGGCCTATATCCAGAATACTACAAGTTGTCTGACTCAGAGCCACAGTTTAAATATCCTGTTTTTGTCCTAAGGTGTTAATGGCTGTCTGGCAGAGCAAACAATGAGGTCTGGAACTATTCCCAGCCTAGACCTCATAAAAATCCACCCAGATAGAAATTTTAGATCTAAAAAGATGACATGACCAGAAAAAAGGAGAATGCATGGCAACCTTAAGTAAGCCTTTGGGGTCAAATTATTTCATCCATATATGTGCATGTACATGAATTTAACTGTTTTCATCTGTCAAACTGTTCAATATAAATTTAATATCTTTAGATTACTGGTTGTTGTTTTAAATTTTAAGCAATTTTAAATTGCTTCTTGTTATTGTGATCTGCCTTCCAGTCATTTCTGATTTATTGTAGTTCTAAGACAAATTATCATGGGATTTTCTGGGGCTGAGAATGTGTGATGCAGCCAAGGTCACCCAGTGGGTTTCCATGCCTTAGCAGGGAATTGAAATCTAGTCTTCAGGGTTGTAGTCCAACAATCAAACCACTATGCTACACTGGGGATCTCATAGAAATTGCTTACCATCATGTTATTGGTACGTCATCCTGAGATCCTGTGACATAAGGCATGCCTTCACATAGAGAACTCTCCTTGAAGAGCCATCTTAGGTCATTTCCACACTAGACTGTTATAGTGCTATTATTCCACTTTCCTCCCTAAACTGCAAACCCCAGGATTCCATAGGATGTTGAAAGTGAAATAATAATAGCGCTATAACAGTTTAGTGCAGAAATGGCCTTAGACTAAGGCGTCAAGGTGCCCCTAGTAAACAGAACCAAACTGTAGGCAAGGAGTTGATGGACTGGAGAAATAAATGTTGATGAGATAGTTTGATTGGCAATACCACCTCCATTATTGCACTGGATTTTGTGGATGTCAAAGGAAGATTGAAAACTTGCTGCAGAGTCCCACTTCCCCAAGCCTAAGGAAGCTGTTTGTGCTGCTATTTTAGCTTCTCCTCCCTTCTGAGGTATACTTCAGTGTGGTGTCTTTCTATCATATTCCTCCACATAAATGGTGCACATGGGTAGTCATTCATCACGTCTTTGTAAAATCTTTGGGGACTGTAAAAGTCAGAAAGCAGGATGTGAATTGTCTGAACTGTCTGAATCTATGACATAGCAAAAGTATATGTTGTCCAAACCCTTGTCACCCCCACTTCTGATCTCTAAAAAGGAAGAATGCCCTTTTCATAACATTGAATTCTGCCCTTTTTTCTCATTTTAGAGACAGTTAATGTTTGGCATTTCATTTTCAGCATTTCACTTCCCCTGTTTTGCATTTTTTATGGGCATGTATAAACATGCACTACAACATATTCACCATGAGCGAGGTGATATAAAATCCAATTCTCTTCTGATTTCTCCATTTTTAAAGTTCTTAAATCTTAAACCTCAGTTTTGCCCCTGGTCTCACTTCACTGGACCTGTCACTGGAATTAAATAGAGACTGTTAAACTGATTGCTCCAAGGAGATGGGGAAATAACCTAGCACAGCACTTTAAAACAAAATATCCTAATAAAAACCGCATCTCATTTAAATTTTATTTTCCATGCACATGGAAGATAAAGACAGGCCAGTGCTAATAAGAGAGAACAGGAGGGGAGTAACCTTAATTTTGAATGATCTGTTTTTGGAAATAGTGCTGAAGATTGCAAAAAAAGGGGAAAAATCTAGTAGTAAATTATACATAAGGTCCAACTGGTGGTAGCCGAAGTGAAGACAGAATAGCTAATAAACTAATATAGGTTCATCACTGCAGACACCTAGTGGGTAGACTCAGAACTACTAAGCAGGGTATTATTTACAGAGAGCAGAGGGACTGTTCTCTCCATGTTTCATGTTCAAATGGGATTAGAGATTCTACATTTCACCTATCCACCAACGTCTACATTTCACCTATCCACCAACGTTTCACAGAATGTAAACTGGGGGCATGTGCAGCCAAGCAACATCAGAGTGTGGTCAAGATTGCAAACATGATTAATGATTAATGATGAGGGAGGCTGCAGCAGTTTGCTGTTGCTGAAATTTCCTGGGAAGGGCAAGACTGCACTCCTTTTCTTCCCCCTGCTAAGTTAACAGAGTGAAAACTACTTTGAATTCAGCTTGCAGCAATTCAAGTAAGCTGAAGACCAAGAGGGAAAGTGGGAGGAACAGAGATCATCTGGGATATTTTAAAATCAGCTGAGAAAATGGGATGGCAGAGAATTAATCAGGGCTGCCCCAGTCAAATCAAGATAGATGTACAGTATGATTTCATAACTTGGAAAGAGGATTTTCAGTAGATCAACATGTTTATGAAAGCCAGTGTGGTGCGTGGTTTGAACATCAAACTATGACCCTGGAGACCAGGATTTGATCCCCCACTCAGACATGGAAACTCACTAGGTGACTTTGGGCACATCACAGACTCTCAGCCCCAGAAACTTCCATGATAAATTTGTCTTAGAATCACCATAAGTCAGAAACAATTTGAAGGTACACCACCATCATCACCACCACAATAAGCTTAGTGTTTATTCAGGATGTTGAATGGCCAATGAAGTTGTGAGAAGATTTAAAAGGATTTCTCCAAACTGTGTGAATGGGCAAGGAGATGGCAAATCTGGTTCACTGCACTTATATTGTTATCATGTAATCCTACTCCCATGTGTATGCAAACCAACATCACAGATCATCACAGAGTTTACATCAAATATACAAGCATGTTTAAATGAAACAGAAATATCTGGATCTTAGGCCATATCCATAGCAGTTCAGATACTCCACTAGGTCACATTGGGAAACTTAGCTCAAGAACATTGACCAAGGCTACCACAAATGTTTACAGAAGGTAAGCAGGTGTTAATATATCACCTCAATACAAGACCAGCAGACAGTGACAGAGTGAAAAAAAGACTGAAGCAAAGTGTTTGACTTGTGAAATGAAGATGCCAAGAAAAAGAGCCAAGCAATCTGAAATGGCCACAGAGTAAGACTGAATAGATGTTGAGTAATACGAAGATAAAGGAAAAAGAAATACAGTGAAAGTATATCTAGACATTTGCTGCTAGGGACCAAAAAAACAACAACACAAAGAACACAAAGGCAGTTACTTTTTGCTTGGTCACAACTGTTTGTAAATCCACAGCTCTGAGAACTTTTTGTTCTCTGGCTCTGGCTCTGAGAACTTTTTGGTACAAATAATCAAAAAAACCCTCATCTCATTTTAAAGTCCCCCATATCGTTGACTGTCACCCCAAAAGAAAATCTTGAGGTGATGATATCAGTGGGGTTTAGACTACTTTTACTTTCTGTTCTTGAAAATAATTCACATCTGTGTGATATACATATAGCTTTCTCCAGCTTAGTGTTCTCCAGATTCTTTGTACTTCAGCTTCCACAAGCTAATGGGGCCAGTGGTTAGAAATGCTAGATATTATAGTCCAAGGTACCTTGAGGACACCAGTTCATATAAGGTTACCATATGGACCAGTATCATGTTGGCCTAATGCCATGTTATAGTGCCTTGCCTTTCTTCTCCTTCTTTTTTCTGTAGAAAGACTTCTTTTCTGAGTAGCCCATCTTTTCCATGCTTGGCTTCTTGACTGGTCCTCACACGTAAAGGATCTCTGGGAAGGCTTCTTGAAAAACTGCACAAAATCCATAGCCTTCTGTGTTGGCTCTTAGATGGCTTGAAAGAGTCACAATTTTGCTCCCATGACTGGAGCCTTATTGTAGGTGGCTGCAGGTTAATTATGCCGTCCATTTTCATTCAGTGTGACTACAGTAATGAATGCAGAGCCCTGTGCTATGAATATGATGGCCATACTTAAATATTTGAAGGGATGTCATGTTGAAGACAGATCAAGCTTCTTTTCTGCTCCAGAGGCTAGGAGCAATGGATTCAAACTACAGGAAAAGATTTTGCCTAAACATCAGGAAGAGCTTCCTGATGGTAAGAGCCATTCAATAGTGGAATATGCTGCCTCGAAGTGTGATGAAGTCACCTTCTTTGGAGGTTTTTGAACAGAGGCTGGATGGCCATTTGCTGGGGGGTGCTTTGAGTATTTGTTCTTGCATGGCAGGAGTTAGGACTCCATGGCTGTTATGGTCTCTTCCAACTCTATGATTCTATGAACACAGGTAAAGATATAGGCATTCATTGTTTTTCCCTTTGCATGGGAAAACAGAGATGCTTAAAACTGGTGTAGTACTTTCAAGTCTTCAAAATGTTTGCTGCTGCTGTTGCGTTATTGCTTTTATTAGGTGCTATGTAGATATTGTGTCGATAAGACCAGCCTATGAACTGATAATCTCATGGACTTAATAGAAAAGGAAAAGGAATCTTTAACGAATCAGAAGACAAGCACTAGAAGAGCAGCTTTTTTTCTGGATGGTAGATGGGTAGGTCTCCTCCTTGCCATAATGTTCTTTCTCAGAGGCAGGAAGTACAGCCTGCTACTTCTTGTCTTCTGGCAATTATCTAGTTCTGTTCCTTACAACAGCCCTGTAAACTAAGGCTATTTCTGACTGTTATAATGCTATTATTCCACTTTCAACATCCTGCAGAATTCTAGAGTTTGTAGTTTACTGAGGCCAAGTAGCTCTCTGGATAAGAATTCTAAAGGTTCCTCCCTAAATTTCAAATCCCAGGATACCATAGGATGTTGAAAGTGGAATAATAGCACTATAACAATGCAGTGCAGAAATGGCCTAAATCCACACTGAAGAGGTGGGACATTAAGTCTTAGGGAAATAAGAAATGCTTACCTGTGGTCAACCAGGGAGTTCATGGTAGGGGTGCAGTTCAAACTAAGGACTTCTCAGTTTGTTGCTCACTTTTGCGGCTTCTATGTTCGATCATCTCTCTGGATCCCACTAGGCTAGAGCCAACTCCAGCCTGAAAGAGACATTTAAGCTCTGCTCAGCTTCTGTGCATCTGACCCCACAATGAGAAATCTGATAGACAACCTGTATTAACATCATGCAGGAGAAGGAGAACAATTTAAAAAATCTTCTTCCCTCTCCCCACCGATACCCTTAAACAGATGCTTGATAAAAGAACAGAAGCAGGCAATGAAGAGATTTGTTCCATTAAAGAGATATCCATGTGATTTGCATTTTATAATTGTTTCTGCAAAGGCTGGAGTGAGCTGAATCGCAGCACAGCTGTCTCTTTTCTTCTCCCTCCCACCCCCGTGGAGTGGCAGAATGTTAAATAGCTCTGATTCCATCAGACTGGAAACGATAGGAGTGTGATCTTTTGATCATTCCTTCAATTACAATACCAAAATAGGTGTCATCCCCCACTAGCTTGCCTCAGTGAACTCAGGACACGAGCAGCCCAGTATGCTGATGAGTCCTGCAGCTATTTCTCATGGATAAAGTGGGGGGATTTAAATGATTTCCCCCTGACTTTTTCTTCCCCTGTCCCTTCCAAATGAAATGGAACAGAAATGATCGAATGCTGCTCCCAATTATTAATCCCACTGTGATTCTAAATGTCGTGCTATTACTGAGAGCACAAAGATACTTGAAGGTTTTCTGATTTCAATTAAGATTATTATCTCCTCTGAGGGATGGGGTTTGGGCTGCTGGGAAATCTCTTTAGCTGATCTGTTTTGAAACGATAGCAGTTAAGTGGTAAATAGTAGACCAGCTTGCATTAAATTTGAGCTCCAGCTGGCCCCTGTTGTGTTTCCATCCTCCCTTGTCCTGCCCTCTAAATGGCTGTTGAAAATGGTTTAGGATTATTTTATAAGTCACATGACAATAAAAAGTCTGTTTTCCATGGAATATACGGATGAGCTGGAGCCATGGGTAGGGATAAAGCAGAACTTCATTTGGTTATTTAGTTACTTTATGAACGTAATTAATTTTGCACTTTCACCCTAATACATGAATTGAAACTCAGTCATTCTTTTTAATTTACTCTTCCCTGAATTTTTTAAAAGGAATTCCACAATCGAGAAATGTATACTAAAACACACATATTAGGGGAAAGGTACACAAAAAAGGAGAGCCGGCATCAGGAAGTGTTTTGAGTGTTGGACTACAATCCTAGAGACCAGGGTTCAATTCCCTGTTTGGCCGTGGAAACCCACTGGATGGTCTTGGGTGTGTCACACACTCTCGGCTCCAGAAAACCCCATAATAGGTTCACCATAAGTCAGAAACAACTTGAAGGCACACAAAAACAACAACAGAAGCAAGAGCAACAACAACACAAAAAATTGCATACATCTGTGAAAATAAAGAACAAGGATGCATTACATTAGAAAACTGCTTACAAAAAATATGCTAGACAAAATTGCATACGAAAAGGCAGAAATGCGCATAAAAATGCCTATGAATTTTCATGAAAGTTTTTTTTTTAAATTAACCTTTGTTAAAATTAGGAAAATTAGAATCAAAAGCAGTCATATTTATCCATTCCTGACCACAACCAATCTCATCTCTTTCAGAAGCAGCATGCACATATTTTCAGCAATCACACCATAGTTTGTCTTTGCCACTGACAGTTCTTCTTGAGTTATGTCTCCTTAGACTTCTTAGAGGAGGAGGAGGAAGCAACATGGCATGTAGTAAGGAGCACACAAAGGCTCCCCTGTAAGCTCACAGAGAATTGCCACTCAGGCACATAGCAAAACTGAGACCCGTGACGAAACTGATTCAGGAGGACTGAGAAATAAGCTTGCACATGACCATCTATTAGACTTCACAGAAGAGGAAGGATGTGAACTCATTTTTTCATGGTGAGGAAGAAAGGACATTGAGAATAATCCTTTAATGATATAAACAGTCTCAAAGATACTGTACAGGTCTCCAGAAATCCATTGGTGACATACCCACAGTTGCAAGATCAGATCAGTGAATAAAGATTAAGCCTGTGTTGGATGAGTTTACTTTCTGCTGTGATGATGGAAATTTATAGCTTTGCTGTACTCCTGGTTTCAAAGCAGAGCCTGAAACCTCATGTTCCTGTGGTGGTCAGGACTGTATTTTCACAGTTTAAGCTTGTGTGCCTGTTGATCCATTTCTAGAGATGTCAGATCTGACCATGGTGACACATATTTTAGTTACATCCCATTTGGATTACTGTGGCAAACTGTAGATGAAGTTGTCATTGAAGAGTGCTCAGAAACTTGACCTGGTCCAAAGAGCTGCTACTATATTAACTGTAGCCGACCACAGAGAGCACACTATTCCCTTGTTGAAAGAGCTCTGTTGGATGCTGGTCCATTTCTGGGTGTAAATCAAAGTGCTATTCATGGCTTATAAAGCCCTATACAACTGAAGTCCAGGGTTATTTCCACACTACACTGTTACAGTGCTATTATTCCACTTTCAACACCTAATGGAATCCTGGGGTTTGCAGTTGAGGGAGGGGCCTTTAGGATTCTCAGCCAGTGAGTTCTTTGGCCTCAGGAAACTACAAACCCCAGAATTCCACAGGAGATTGAAAGTGGAATAATAGCACTATAACAGTGTAGTGCAGAAATGGCCCAGGCTATCTGACAGACTATAACTGCACATATGAGTCTGCTCATGTTTTGGATTCTTCTGGGAGGCCCTTTGTCTTGGTCCCATCACTCTCACAGGTGAATTTGATAGGAGCATAGGAAAGAGTTTTCTTGGTAGCTGTTCCCAGGTCCCAGAATTCCCTACTTAGAGAAGCTAGATTGGTACCCTCCTTGTTCGTCTTCTGTAGGCAGATATTTTTATTTTTATTTTGGAAAATATGTGAATACATATTGCTCATATGGAACAAGCTTTTAACAGTGTGCTGTATTGTTTATATTTGTTGTTTTCCTTGTTAAAGGCCATGCTTCTAATACCTTTTAATTGAATTTATAGTTTGATTATATTTTGCCACCATGGTGTAGTGGTTTGAGCATTTGGCTACGACCCTGGAGACCAGGGTTTGCTTCCCTGCTCGGTCATGGAAACTGACTAGCTGACCTTGAGTGCATCACACACTCTCAGCCCCAGAAAACCTTGTGACGGGTTCACCTTAGGGTCACTATGACTAAAAGCTGACTTGACAGTATAAAATATCAATAACACCTTCTTTTGTTTACATCAGTTTCAACTTTTGTAAGCTGCTTTGCATCCCAGGACTGCAGAAAAGGTGGGAAATAATTAAATGTGTGTGTCTACATCTTATTTTGAATGCAACACAAGGAGCTATTCACTAGCCCCTTGTACAGTATTCAAAATTCCCAAAGTGAGGGGTGCTACTGCCACAGATTATTGGCCAGCAGGATCAGAGAGGCAACACAGGTAGCGAAAGAGCATCTCATTTCAGCATAATTTGGATGGAGAGCATCCTCATTTCTCATCTCCTGAATTTAGTTGCAGCCGAAATGGACTGCTTCTTGGTTGCTTGGGATGTTTCTCCCTTCCTTCTCGTCCTCAGCCAGTAAACTGTCAGAACAGCTTGACAGCTTGATGCATGGGAGCAACTGAGATTGGAGAAAGAAGAATGGCACGGACTGGCAAGCACAGAGCTTTACATTTGTAAGCATTCACACAGGGCCTTAGCTAGCATCCCTTATTTGTTTACTTTCTCCAAGAGTAGAATTATGTAACAGAACCTTTAAAACTTCTTAATGAAATGTTTAAAAAAATTTCAGGACACAAGATCTATCCAGTAGCCCAGTTGGCTATTTCTTTCAAGTTCAAGTTCCTGTGCTTTGTTCATAAGCCAGAACCAGAGTTGGACATTTTTGGAGCAAAAAATAATAGTCTTTTTTTTGGTATTCTTTCTGCTGGCAAAACAGTGCTTCACTTTTCACTTACACATAAAACGGGGGGAGGATCCTGGCAGTGGCTGACAATTTGTTAATACTGTTCACATCCCTATCAGAGGCAATTCCAGACTTCAAACACTAACTTGGCATTAGAAGCAATGTCTGAAGGCAGCCCAAACAAGCGAGGAGCAATTTGAACACAGAATAGCTATTAAAGAATACACAAGGCGAGTACCTGGAAGAAAGTCAACCTACCTGGGAAGTCAACCTGGGAAGTCAACTTCTGGGAAGTACCTGGGAAGTCAACTTCTGCATTTTGTTTCTGAAGCTAAAAGCTTTTAAGGTTGAACTAAAGCTTTTAAGCTTGCCTTTGGGAGCTCCAAGTAATCCTCCAGTGAGGATTCAGTTTGTCCAGTGGGAACATGTCAGAGGTCACAGTTAACAGTAGTAGCAGTACAGTTTCTTTCCCTAAGAGTATTTCTCTTCTTTTCTGATGCTGCTGCAGGGGGAGGTAGCAGAACTATGCAGTCAGCCTGGACACTATTTTGCAACTTCCACAAAGCCCTGGACCTACCATTCTTCCCGGATATTGTGGCAAGAAGGGAACAGCTATTCTCCCTACTTTCCCTCCCTCTCTCACACACAGTGGTGGAGCTTGGGGTGGGTGGAAAGGGGGCAGAGCTATGGCACAAGAGGCATGGCCACTGTGCGGGGGCGGGGCTGTGGTGTGTGGGGGCATGGCTACAAGCCGGGACCCCCGAAAACGTTGCCACTAGGGGCTAATTGCCCCCCTGCCCACACATCTCTACACGACTGTTCACGCACACACATTAGGATAATGTTGGAAATTACTTGGGGACTAATGTATTAACATGGTAATAAATACTTAGGTTATCATTATTTTCGATAGGTTAAAAATAAGGTCTTTTTATGGACTTTTAAGCTTTAATGGTGGGGTTTAATATTATTCTATTCTCTTTGAGGTGGGAAGTCAACTAATATTTATTAGTCTTGCTTGTAAGTGGTAGGCTAAAGTTTTTGTAGTCTTTTTTGTTTAGAATTATGTCTTGTAATGTATTCTTTTTCTGTTTGTAATAAGTAGTTTGTTGTGTGTAGTTTTTTTATTGTAATATTTTCATATTATATATGAAGGAAGGAAGGAATAGATGGATGGATGGATGGATGAAATTACTTGGGGACTATTGGCAACATGATTTTCTTTTCAAGGAGGGAATTGGATGGAGTTGGGAGGAAAACATTTGATTTTACCACAGAAACTAATGGCCAGAATCCTGTTAGTGTCCTTCAGAAACAGCTGGGCGTTTCAGCAGAAAAGCTGCATTCAGTTCCAGGTTGAAGAAGCAGAGATATGCATGTAGTGCTACTGTGGGCATGCAGTTGCACATTTGGCTGTGAATTCCATTGCACAACATTGCCATCTGCATAAGGGTTGCATGGCATAATCGATGCATAGCTCCACATGTGGACATTTATGCTATGCAGCCCCAATGCAGATCTCTCACCTAGTATGTTGGAAGAAATTTCAGTTTGGCTCTTTTTGAAACCCAGCAGACACATCAAATACATTAGCTTCAATATATGCTGTAGTGTACATTCACAAAACTACAAAAACATGCAACTGTTCTCCAAGCTCCATGACACAATGTGACCAGTAACCATCATCAATAGGTCTGTGGTCCACTGTGAAGCTATCAAGGGAATCGGCTTTGCTTGCTTGTAAACAGGACTAAAGTGGAGATGGGAATATGCGCATGCATGTAGTCCTGCCTCTGAATGTCCATCGGCACTTAGCGGCATAGACTGCTGTAGTCATTTTTGGTTGAATGTATTTACAAGGCTGAAAATGCAGGGTATGCATTTACCGACAAAATAGGATTCCTCACCATAGCAATTCTGTAACTCTGTTGAACTGAACATGATTACAGACCTTCACAGTGACTGCTGTAGTCATTTTTAGTTAAACATATGTACAGAGATGATAGGCTAGGGTATATATTTACTGACAAAGTAGGGGTTCAGACCGCAGTAATTCTGTAATTATATTGAATTGAATGTGCTTACAGACCTTCATAATGAATGCTGTAGTCATTTTTGAACATTTATACAGAACTGAAAAGACACAATACCCTCATAAAATGGAACTTAATGTTTTTCCTGGATATCTAATAAAAATGCATGCTTTTGCTACATCAAGCAACTAATGAGAAACAATAAAATCCATGGAATTTTAAGTACTAATCACTGTGTTGCAGATTTTACCCTGCTTTGTTACATCCCTAGCATGTTTGTAAAATCAGAAGTCAGATCTGGCCATAGTGACACATACCTTAGGTACAACCTGGTGGATTACTGTAACATACTCTACATGAGACTGCCTTTGAAATGTGCCCAGGAACTTCATCTGGTCCAAAGAGCTGCAGTCAGACTGCTAACTGGGACTGATTAGCAGGAGCACACAACACCACTGTTGCAACAGCTCTGCTGGCTGCCAGTACATTTCCAGGCACAATTCCAAAGTGCTGGTTTTGGTCTGTTGGGAACATGGCTGGCACCTTCCTCTCAACGCTTCAAGGGACAAAGGATTTGGGACATCCCAAATGGCCCTGACGTGGGACTGGACTTCAAGTCCCCCAAAGCTGGTCTTTCCATTTAAAATGGGATGCTTCAGAGTTCTAACATGGAAACATGGAGAGAGAGAGAGAGAGAGAGAGAGAGAGAGAGTTTCCCTTAGACTCTAACATAATGCAGTAGAAGAGACAGAGTGCTGCACTAACTTTCATTTCTATTTCTAGCCCTTGTAAAACCAGAGATGGAAATATTTGGTATAACAGTTGCTATCCACTTTCATGGGTTCAGCATTCATTGATTTTCTTATTAGAGGATGACGGTGGTGGTGATGATGATGATTTTACTTTATCTATTTATTTTAAAAATTCTTACCCTATTTGCCCCGACACAGGAAAAAAATGCTCTCTCTATGAATCTTTAGGTCCTCTAGCATGATTCTATGGTCTACTTCTGACAGAAGCTGACCATGGAGTCATATTGGAGGACCTAGAGATTCCTAGAAAGAACACTTCTATAGACATTGTTAGATCCTCCAATATGACTCTATGGCCCTTTTCCATTGGAAGGCGATCACAGAAAAATGCTGGAGGACCCAGAGTTTCTTAAAAAAAATGTTCTCAGGTAAGAAAAATAGCATTCATGATTTTTTTTTATTTGCATTTTTCCGATTTGGTGGGGGTCTTGTGACTCTAACTCCCACAATAGTGAAGGACTCACTGTATTTGCTCCTTGACAAAAAAATATGGGTTCTCCAGCACACAGTAAACTTAGTCAGGAAAAATAACACAGAGGTGAGAATTCTGTGCAGTTTTCATGCAGTATTCACACATCCCAAAATATTTCAGACAATTATTGTGCACACAGGTACATGTGTGTATCTGTGTGCATTTCACAAGAACATTTTTTGTGTGCAAAAAGTATGTTTATGGAAATAGTAGGGGGGAGTTAATAGAAAAACATGTTTTGCACAAAAACACGTTTCCACACAAAAGCTGCTTCTGTTCAGAATAATTTCTATTCAAAATAATTTCTTGAAACCCTTTGGGATTTGCAAATACCAGATGAATATGACATGAAAATATTCATTTTCTCCCACGGTATATGTTTTGGTGGTGGGACTATGGGATCCCAAAGTCTTTGAAGGTGAGCAGAAAACAGACAAAAGTTTACGGTGCTATGCAAAACACACAATTTAGAGATAGGTCCATGCAAGGAAAAAACACCTAAATCATACAAATGCTGTATGTTATATGAAACCAACATTTTAAAAGTCAGAATTACCCTGAGAGTGAACAGTTTTCTCATTTAGGAATCTCATTCTAGCATAAATGATTATGTAATTATGGAATGCTTGTAGTTATATATTACATTCATACAATAAATAAATCTCTATCTCAGCATCTTTTCTCCCATTGCATCCCACCCCTAAAATCTGGCCTAGATATTTTTTCCTTAATGTAGTGCAGAGAAGACAGGAAATAAGGACATTTACAAGAGCTTTCAATCAGTCTTAACCAGTAAAACCTACGTTTTCCGAATATCTTCCTTTCAGAGTAACTGAAGGAATCAGAATTAGCTGAATTGAAGCAAGGCCTTTGCGACCCCTCTGTAAACTGCAAACCCCACGATTCCACGAGATGTTGAAAGTGGAATAATAGCACTATAACAGGCTAGTGCGGAAATGGCCTCAGTTATTTTATACGGCAAGGTAAGATGCCAGGCATTCTATGGAATAAAGTGCTATTATTTTGGAGGCTGATATGCTTTTGGAGGGCAGCCAATGAACACATCTGATTTTGGAAGTTAAGTAGAATTGGGCCTGTGCAGAACTTGGATGGGGGGCAACGTCAGAATTCTGGGTGTTCTAGGTTGTCACTCACTTTGGTAGCACTCTCAGATATTCTGACAATGTGATGTTTACCTTGAATCACAGCAAAAAGTGTGTTCCATCAACAAGAATGAGACGCTTTGCAACCTGGACCTCCTCTTCTTTCTGGTTCCATAACCTTCACATTATTTCCTAACCTGTAGCTCAGCGGTTCTCAACCTGTGGGTCCCCAGATGTTTCTAGACTTCAGCTCCCAGAAACCCTGAGCATTGACCATAGTGGCTGGGGCTTCTGGGAGCTGAAGTCCACAAACATCTGGGGACCCATAGGTTGAGAACCACTGCTGTAGCTGAATCCACCAGTTGCACATTTAAAAGAAAGTTTTGGGGATTAACAATATTAATTAATTATTATTGAATTTAGAGTTAGATTTTCAAGCCATACTGGAAATGAATACCTCACATCAATATTATCGCCAGCAAACAGAGTACTTATTTTAATATATGTATTTATTTAATGCATCAAAGATTGACAAACGGAACTTTTGTCTTCATCTTTACTTAGTGTTTGTTGTAGTTGCAACTGTTGTTGTTGAGATGAGAGACTGTGTTAAATCTCAAACAGGCCACGGACTAAAATGGCTGTTGTTGATTCAATCAGAGTTTGCATATTAAATTTTGTCATTTGCCGTGCTGTCTCTTTGCATAATCTACAAAGAAATCTTGCAAGCACAATGGAAGAGTTTTGCTAAATCTAAAATAACTGTTACTGAATCAATAGGACTGGGGGGAAAAAGGAAGGAAATGTATATGATATTTAATAAATCTCATCCAAGGTTTGTTTAAACCTGTTTAACTTCTGTTAAAAAGGAAAATGATTTTTTTTAAAAAAAAAAGTTGTGCCAGAATGCCAACAAATCTGGGAACAAATCAGATGCAGCAAAATCCTATTAAACTGTCATGAGTGTTTTCGAATTTCATTTTTCTCATTGCTGATTAATAACATATTTGTGCATTATAGCTGCTTTTGACACTCCATCTGTAGCGCTGAGCTGCCTTTTCACTTCTGCTGCTAAATCATTCCTCCAGCCCTGTGGGAGGGGGGATGAGCCAAATGTGGATTTATTCCTGATACCCCTTGTTTTTGTATTGTGCCGAACAGTGAAATATCTTCTCAGTGTGAATCAGAAGTTAGCTCTCCAGACAACGTGATAGCCCTGTCTACCTTTTAAAATCTCTGCATGCGTCTTCCGCCATCCACTTTCCTCCTCCCACCTAGTTTTCATTTTACATCAACCATTCTCCATTACCTCATGTGATAATGCCACTCATGGAATATCTAGTAGCCATGAACCAAGCTTTGTCCAATTTACAGTGGGTTAATTCAGTTTTTTTTTGGGGGGGGGGACAGAGTTTTACACAAGATAGAGGAGATACCATTTGCCAATCAAACTTCATGTGAGACTTAGGAGGTGCTATAACATCTGCAAACTTTGCACTTCAGGGATATAAAGGTGTTTTTTTTTTCTGCGTTTGTGATGTGGCTCTGGTTTTTCAAGCTCTCTTCTGTTCCTATTTGGATACCAGGTACTGGCATGAGGATGTCTGGTAGAGGCTGATCCCACAGGGATCAAAATCCCACTTCCTTAGCCATGGGTAAACCTGAAAACAAGTAGCCATTTTGCGGGGTTGTTAGCAAGCCTATAAGGCAAGCAACGTGAAGCAAAAGCCCCTTTGTACCAATCTTGTTAGAGGTGAACCACCAAGAGCTAACCTCATAGACAGCTAAAGCTTCTCTAGAGGACACACACTTTATCAGTTTGCTGGGCCTCATGGTTTAATTGGATTTTGGAGGGCTTCAGTCATTTCCCCTGGATACCCAAAGAAATAGGTTAAAGTCACAAAAACGAAGAGAAAGAACTGTGCAGACAGGCCTAGAATGATAGTATTATCTTCACCATTTGAGAGTAATAATGAGACAAGATGTCAAATAGGGAGAGTTGGAAATGCAAGCACTCTCAAATGAAAATATCTGCCTCAGTTTCTTGTTGGGTCCAACTATCTGTGTAATAGACCCAACTTATGACAGTAGGAATTTGCATATTTTCTCCATTGCTAGCCATCTTTTTTTTTAAATCTTTCTCTGAAGGAGGAAGAAAAGAAAACCTTTGGGAATGGGAAACAGGAGAGATGTGGTCTACCCTTGCCCTGAGTACAAAATAATTCTGTTTCCATGATTTCTAATTAAGAAGAAGCTCTCTGGAATTCTGAGTCCCTTGTCACCGTTTTTATTTCCCAGTAATGGTCTGGAACCACACTATGTTGTGGTAGGAAATTGTTTAAAGGATCCAAAGTAGATTCAGCACCTTGGATATGTATTTTAATGTTCAGACTGAAACCCAAGGAAGATTACTACCACAATAACCCAGAAGCCACCGGCTACCACTGCTGTATGACCATCATCAAGGATTGCTCCTGAATCCATCCCATACCTCTTACAGCTCCACTGCTTGACCTACTCCAACAGTCCACTCCCTAAATCTAAGCTACCTGGGAGCTAGCAATCCTTCAAGCTCATATAGTTTAGCAAACTAGAGCCATACACTGCAAGGGAAGATGCAAGTGGGTAGGCCACTTGTCTTTCAGGCCAACTTGCCCACCACAATTGATCTCCTTACTGAGGCACAATCAAGAAGCTTCCAGGGACCCTAGGTTTACTCAGAACATGGTGGCTCATGTCTGCCTTTATGGAAAGGCTTTTTGATCAAACCAGCAATCGTAACATAGGAGTGTCAGCCATTTTAAAGACATCCAAGCACACTGGACTTCATGACTGCAGTCATAATGAGTAATATGTTTGTAATGAGAAAATCTGTGTTTCAAATCCCTGGATATTACACTGATGCCAAATCCGATGATATCAATCCCTCCACTTTTCAAACTAGAGCTTATTAAAAAGGGGAGGAGTGGGGGTTGAAATCAAGTTCAATTGGAGTTTGTCTGGTGGGAAAAAGACAGTAGCACAGCTGTAGGATTAGCTTGTGTGGAAAATCATTGATGGCTGTACTATTTACACAAGATTCATAAGCTTGGAAACAGCACACAAATATTCATGGTTCTTCTGGCTTTACCTTCAACCATAAGAGTCACACTTGTTTTCCACTGTCCTGGCTTTTCTTTGATCATTTATTTATTTTTATGAAAATATTTATATCCAATCCTTTATCATGAAATCTCAGGGTGGCAGACAATATAAAAAAAAACTGAAAACATTTCCAGATAAATAACATAAATAACTGAAACAATTAAAACCTATTAAACAAGGCAACGTTTAAAATAAGTTGAAAAGTTACAACTATTTAAAACCCTGTACAGGTATGGTTCAAAGTTAAATTTGTCCCTGAATGCTTGATTTGAAAAGAAAAGAAAAGAAAAGAAAAGAAAAGAAAAGAAAAGAAAAGAAAAGAAAAGAAAAGAAAAGAAAAGAAAGCATGATTTGACTTAATGCCTGAAAGAAACCAATATTGGCACCAGTCAAACCTCCAAGGGGAGAGGATTCCACAATCAGGGTGCCAAAACTGAAAAGGCCCTCTTGGTTTATATTGCCCCCTTTAATGGAACGCAGAGGAGAGATGCTCTGCAATCCTCAGTCCTCAGGTGCATTACCCAGTCCACCAAGGTCCCATTCATTCAGGGCTTTAAATGCCGTCACTAACATGTTGAATGCAGACCAGAAGTGAAACTCCTTTAATTCTAGTGATGTATGTTGGTACTCTGGTCAGCAATCTTTCTGCTTTATTGTCCATTAGCTGTAGCTTCTGCATCAGTTTCAAAGGCAGCCCCATGTAGGAATTTCTACACTACACCATTTATAGTGCTATTATTCCACTTTCAACATCCAATGGAGTCCTGAGGTTTGCAGTTTAGGGAGGTGCATTTAGAATTTTGAGCCAGTGCGCTGTTTGGCCTCAGTAAACTACAAACCCCAGAATTCCACAAGATGTTGAAAGTGGAATAATAGGACTATAACAGAGTAGTGCAGAAATAGTCATAGAGTTCATTACAGTAGACTAATCAGAAAGTTATCAGTGTGTGGGACATTGTGACTAAGCTATTTCTATTCAGGAAAAGCCATAGCTGGCATATCAGTGAGAGATGGTTCCAACCGCTCTGAGCCATGGAGTTGACTTGGGTCTCCAGTGATAGAGACAAGGTTAGGAGTACTCCTAAATTATGCACCTGTTCCTTCCGGGTAACAGGAGTCCAACCCCATCCAGGGTAGGTTACCCTGAGAATCACCAATCCATAGAGCATCTTTCTCATTGTGATTCAACTTCAGTTTGTTGTCTCTCTTCCAGCCCATTACAGGATCCAGGAATTGTTCTTTTCTATATATGTGTGTGTGTGTGTAATTTTATTGAAAGTCAAAGGAAATGAGAATAACAAATAGGACATAAAAAGAAAGACCAAAGAAAAAGCACACTTTCAAATCTATGTAATGCTATAAGGTATTTACAATTAAGAAATAGTACTCCTCATTGTACATATATCATTGTAATCCAGTTAGTTTTAAATATGACAATGAAATTTTCAAATAAATCATGATTTCTATGTCATGTCTTTCTTGAAAAAGGTTCTACAATCCTTCTTTGTACTCATCTTGGATTCCAAAGTAATTTATTCTTGCATCCTTTAACAATAAATTTCTATATTAATATCTTTTGGATCTTGGTCTTGATAACTCCTGAGTCATTATCAAATATCGTTTAGTCTTTCAGATCATTCCACAAGTTAGCCCACACAGATTCTAAGGTACGTATGTCTATATTTTCTCGCACTTGTGGAATCTTAGTTGACTCTGATGACAAGAAGATGTAGGACTAAGTGTTCATCGACACAGTGAAGGCACCTCATCCCAAACCTCTTTCTGCAGGGACTTCAGAACTATTTTTTAATGTAGGGAGGGTCTCAACACCAGTAGTCAAGTTTCCATCAATTTTATCTACCTACCTGCAGGCACTTTTTTTTTTTTTACGAAACAATGGCCATTTCTGCACGAGGGAATTAAAACGGTGCAGTGCGTCCTCTCACGGAGGTTGTCTGCACCTTGGAGCGGACTAGGTCCTGAGTACTTACCTAAGATCTGCACCTCAGTCCGCTCTGAAACACCCCCCAACTGGTCCTCCAGCGCACTTTTTAAAGAACGGTAGAAAACCATTCTTTAATTTTTTCGGGGCACACCATTGTGTTCCTGCTCTCTTGTGCAGATTCACAGGCTTGCACCAATGCGAGCCTGCGATCCACGGAGGGCGGGCTTTGGGCATGGCAAGCTTCAGTGTTTGGCCGGGACCAACAAACAACCGGAAGCCGCCATTTTGGAAGCTGGAGCAGCGCGGATCTAAGACCTCGCACTGCTCCGATTCACCCTGGACGAGACGAGGAGCCCTGTGGAAGGGTTTAAGGGACAGTCCGCGTTGGTCCAGAAGATCCGGTAAGTACCGGCACGGAGCGATTCCCTCGCCTTGTGTGGAAATGGCCAATGAAAACACAAAATATAAAATAACAACAATCAACTGAAGCAGATAACAGTCTGAAAACAATAACAAAATGATATTTGAACTATTACAAAGCTGAGTGAAGGAGATCCGTTCACCTTTCCACTGGGATGCAAGAAAGAGGATGTTTCCATCCCCCATTCTCACCAGTGAATGGGGCTGCAACAATCAGAAGCAGGATCCCTGCCTCAAGTCTTTGTCACAGCCTTGCTTGCTGGTGGGAAGGGTAGAAATGCCATCTTCCTTGCACCTCAGTTGGTAGCTGAATGGACCAACTTTGCCTGATCTTGGCTAGTGGTGAAAGAGATCCAGTGGGCTACCAATCACGATGAAAAGAAGATGAATGTCCATCTCTTCCCACCAGCAAGCAAGGCTGTGAAAAGGACTTGTGACAGGGACCCTATTTTGTCTCAGCCACAAGAGCTGGTTGCTGGTTCTTAAAAGTGGGCTGTGGGGGTCAGTTCAGGAGACATAACATAGTAATGCAGATGTAACTAAGTAGCCAATGTAGGATATCAGTAAACTTGTCCTAAAACATACACCCCTCCAGTACATGACTTAAAAAGTGAAAGTCATGGAAACATGTTAGAAGTTACAGGATCACACACACAAGACTCACAAAAGAATCGAGACATGCATACAAACCAAGCTTGATGCGTACAGCCTTTCTTTTTGTAAAACCTAGAGTCTGGGATGCATAATGAAGTGGTCACGTTTGCTGATGACAATAAATTATTTAGGTTGGTGAGAGCAAAAAGAAATTTTAAAGAGCTCCGAAAGCATTTCTACAAACTGAGGGAATGGGCTTTAAAATGATAAATGAAAATCAAGTAAAACGTGGAAAATGAATCATATTAGGGGGAAAGAATTCCAGCTTTACACATATATCGATGGGATTTAAACCGGCAGCAACTGACCAAGGGATGGGGGGTGGGTCGTGGGTGGTATCTCTGTAGAGTTCATCCAGGGTGTGGTTGCAGTAAAAGAAAAAGAGCAAATTGTAAATTGAGCAGAATTAGAAAAGAAATCAGATATAAGACTGGCGATATCTTATTGCCTGTATACAAATCCATGATGCAAGCATAGCTGGAACGTCGTGTGCAGTTCTGGTCATTGCACTTTAAAAAATGTTGTAGATATAGAAAATGTGCAGAAAAGACAGCCAAATTGACCAAAGAAGTGGAACAATTAGTTTATGCGGACTGGTTACAATGTTTAGGTCTGTTTAGCTTAGGAAAAGGGCAAGGATGGGGAGACACAATGGAGATGTACAAAATAATGCATTTCTCATTGTCTTGGATGATCCACTGAGACTGAATGCTGGGAGACTGAAGACAGACAAAAGTATATAGCATAGTTAAGTCAAACGTAGTTAAAGTGTGGAATTCACTGCCACAAGATGTGATGCTGGTTGCCCACATGAATGTCTTTGAAAGAAGACTCATTAAATTCATGCAGAACAGACCCATCTATACTGAAGAGTTAGAGAAATTACTTAAAATGGATTAGAAAAATAAAAAATAAGTATAGGTTATGCAAAAGAAAAGCAAAAGATAGACTTCTTCCTCCTCTATGGGAGAAATCCCACACATCCTACCTAAAAACAAAACAAAATCCACAAAGAGGGGGAAAAAAGATGGGAAAGGTTATATTTGGTTTTATTTTTAAATAAAAAGGCTGGACTTTTCCTATATCTCCTTTGGTCTTCTTACTGATGCTGTTAGAAATTTGTCCCAGTTAAAGAGGACTTCTATGCTGGTTGATCAGGTTATCGTTATGACTGCAGGACCAAAAATTAATTTTCCACTCCGTAGAAATTAACAACTTGTTCATAACATCTTAATGTACAATACAGTCTTGTACCGATATTATGAATATGAAGGCCATTCAGACCTTGGAGACTGCAAGTGCAAGTGCAGAAGCTGAATGGTCATCAGTGCTTTCCTTTGAATGCCTGCCTTGGCAGAGGCTGGACGAGGGAGGATAGTCCATCTCTATGCTTCTGAGATACAGACCTGAGCCATCAAGGTTTGCAAACTCTAAGCCCATTTCTGCATTAGACTGTTACAGTGCTATTAGTCCACTTTCAACATCCTATGGAATCCTGGCGTTTGTGCAGGGGCCTTTGAGGCCCCTCCCTAAACTCCAAACCCCAGGATTCCATAGCACGTTGAAAGTGGAATAATAGCACTGGAACAGTCTAGTGCAGAAACGGCCTAAAACAAACTAATCATAATACATATGCAGGTTGTGAGCAAATATCACAGAAAAAAATTCTCAAAGCCAATCACTCAAGGACGACTTTCAGTCACAACACTGTTGTATGCCTTTTTTTCTTCAGATTTTTCTCTACCACACAAAATAAAAGCAGCTGCTGCAAGCCCCCCTACTCCGTTTACTGCTCGGATATAACTCCGCACGTATAGAAACCATGCTTGATGAGAGAGAAGCACTACTGAGGGCAAGACATTCTACCTTCTGTTTTGATTTCAATTTTCTAGTCAAGTCATCACAACAACTATCATTGTGCTAGAGGACACACTCAGGGAAGGGCAAATTAGTAGTTTGAACATCAGACTATGACCCTGGAAGACCGAGGTTTGATTCCGCACTTGGCCATGGAAACTCACTGGGTGACCTTGGATGCATCACACACTCTCAGCCCGAGAAAATCCCATGATAGCAACAGCAAGTGTATTTCTCTATTGCTTATCAGCTGAGAGCTCTCTAAGCAGTTTATAATGTGTTAGCTAATTGCCCCAAACAAGCTAGGTACTCATTTTACCGACCTGTGGAAGGATGGAAGGCTGAGTCAACTTGGAGCCCAGCAGGGTTGAACTCACAACCTTGTGGCTGCAGTACCAGCATTTAACCGCTGCGCCAGCAGGACTCCCTCAAACCTGGTGACCCTAGGTTTGTCTTAGGGTCACCATAATTTGGAAATCACATAAAGGCAATAGAAAATAGCTTGGTTGGCAAGCCTGATTTTAAACCAAACTGAATTAAGCTTGCCCAGCATGAAAGAAAATGGTTCTGGAAAATAATGAACACTCTGATGGTGGGTGACAAAGAGAGTCCAAGAAGAAAAACCCACTCATTTTTTTCTTGAAGTGTTCAACTGCTTCATTTCAGTTTGTTAGAATGATCTTCATTTTGTAATAGCCTCAATGCATTTTCATCCTTCACCTAGGAGGGCTTATGTACATGTCGCTTCCATGTTTTACATCCAATTAATATGACATATTCATGCATTCTATTTATCATCCTAGGGATGACACCAGTTGGATTTCAGACAGATTAAAAAGAGAGATGTCTGTTTCACAAGCCACTTTAAAAAGGTACACAGAGTCTATTACTCTTTCCATTCCCTTTCTGTACCATAATAAGATTTTTATTTTAAAAGGCAAAGATTGCTTTGATTTGCACTGAAGATGTTGAATGTTTGCTTTCTTACCTCAAATAATCCAATTATAACACAGGAGAGGGCCTTCTCAGTGGCTGCCCCAGGCTCAGGAACTCTCTTCCAAAGCAAGTCAGACTGGCATTCTCACTATTATCCTTCTGCAATCAGGTAATGAGTTTTTGTTCAGACAGGCATTCAATAGATGATTATATGTAGCCTGTCTAATACGTACTGGATATTGTGTTCCTGATGAATGTTAGATTTTTTAATTATGTATTTCAGCATTGTTTTAATTCTTTCAATTTTATGTTTTAACTTTTGTATTTTATGAGTTTTAACTGCTTTTTTTAATTGTAAGCTGCATTGAGTTCCAACCTGGGGAAAAAATGGAATATAAAGAAGGAGAAGGAGAAAGCAAAGAAGTTAGCATAATGCAACAGGATGGGGGGAGGGCTTCAACAGCAGGAGTTATTGGAAGATCATACTTAGAACAAGCTTACTGAAATCAACAAGAAATTAACCATGACTTTCTGAAATCCTAGGGCTTTCAATAAGTCTGCTGTAAGTCACAGGCTGAGATTCTGGTCAATGCCTCTGGAGTATAAAGCTCTTTCAGCACACTTTGATGGAAGCAATGGTAGAGATGATGGAGCTAGAGCTTGGCAGGATGGCTTAAAGTTTTGCAGCTATTCCAGTGTCTGCTAAGAATGGACCCAATTGAGCTTGGAGGTCCCTGGGGAAAGCCTTTCTCAGGTCCCACCACCTCTATAAGCATTACTTATGGGAATGCAGGACAACAGCTTCTGGATGGCTCCCACTCTTTTCACCTTGTGCCACCAGGTAAACACTTTTTCTATTTCAACAGGCTTTTAGGAAGTGGCTACAGGGTTTGTTCTATGAATTTTATATTTTGCTTTTTTAATAGAGTTACTTTAAATGGTTTTAATTTAGCAATAGTTTAAGTGTATTTTAATAATAACATGTATGTTTTACTTGCTTAATAGCCAACTGGCAGGCTTGCTTTAATGCTCTCTTTTTCTTCTGGTTCTAATCCAGAATAGTATCATCCAGGTTGTTTTAAATCTTCCTAAATACTAATGTTTCTCTTCTCCCTGTAGATCCCTTCTCTGGCTACCACTTTGGGCCAGGTTTTGTTGAAAACTTTTGGTTCTGTTATTTAATGCTGTGCTTTCTAATCTCCCCCGGTACCTGGCAGCTTGGCTAGCATGGTAGCCAAGGAATCTAAGATCTGTAGAATCATAGAATTGGAAGAGACCCCAGGGGCCATCCAGTCCAACCCCCTGCTATGCAGGAAGACACATCAAAGCATTTCCAACAGATAGCCATCCAACCTCTGCTTAAAAACCTCCAAAGAAGGAGACTCCGCCACACTCAAAGGCAGCATATTCCACTGCCAGACAGCTCTGACCATCAGGAATTTCTTCCTGAGGTTCAGGTGGAATTTCTTTTCCTGCAGCTTGAATTCATTGCTCCTTGTCCTTGTCTCTGGAGCAGCAGAAAACAAGCCCACTCCCTCCTTGACATGACATCCTTTCAAATATTTAAACATAGCTGTCATGTCCCCTCTTAACCTTCTCTTCTGCAGACTAAACATACCCAGCTCCCTAAGCTGCTCCTCATAGGGCATGTCAAAGGATTATTCAAGAGATGCACACAGTTCCATCAAGGCTGAAACCCTTTCAAGATCAGGTTCACTCTGCCTTCCATCTATCCGTAGGTCAGTAAAATGGGTACCCAGCTTGTTGGGGGCAATTAGCTAAACACATTGTAAGTCACTTAGGGAGTACTTTGCACTGATAAGCAGTATAGAAATGTAACTGCTAATTGCTAAGATCTGCCTCTGCAGATCTTGAAATATCCATAGAATGGTTTTCCTTTGAAGCTGGAGGAGGTTCTCACCTATTTATTTGTAAGTAGTTGAAGACCTTCCTTTTTGATTTACCAAATTAAGCTGTTGAGTTGTGTCTGAGATTGCTGAGGTGACTAGTGAGTGGTGGGATGTTGGGGACTTTATGTATCTCTATAGTCTTATGTTTTATTGTCCTCATCTTTGACTGCATATGTTGATGTTCCACCCTTTGGTGAAAAGGGCATTACAAATAAAGGTTATTATTATTGTCTTTACCTCTGTTTTAATTTTCATCAGATGCCTTGAGTCCCATCTATGGGGAAAAGGCAGGATATAAACAAACAAGAGGCAAATCAGTTTAATGCTATATCTCCAAGCCTAAACATAAAACATTAGGGACATATACTCATTAAAACAGCAACTTCAACAACTTTTATAGGTAAGACAAATAAAAAGCAGTGGTTGCAACAGTTTTAAAAAAGCACTAAAACTAAAGCCCTTTTCGCACCTTACCTTGATAGCACGATGAACTAGAGCCCTCACAATATTGCCAATATAGCAAGAGGCCCAGTAGAGAGCCCCTTGCAGTCTGCACACGATAGGGCATTCGCGAGAGAGCACCAGTCCCCGCCCAGTGCCTTGTCCGCATGTCGGCAGCCTGGGCCACACTCAGGTCCTGCCCTGTCCCTGTCCCCGCCCCACTGCCCCGATGGTTGGTGGTTTTTCTTTTTTTTTATTGTTTTGTCGACTATCGTGCTAACGTTAGCACGATAGATCCTGCCAACAGGCTGTTTCATACTACATTGGTAACATGCTAACGTACTAACGATAGCGCTGGGTTTAAAAAAAAAACACAGTCGGCCAGACCCCGGGGGCTGCTGTTGTCTCAAGTGTGAGTGGCGACGCAGCTCTGGCATGGCCTCTCGTGGTGACATGTCATGCAGTGTTCCCTGCTGTGATGGGGGCAGCGGCCGGCCTGCTGCTGGGCGGAGCGTCCCCTGGGAGTTGCTGTGTGAGGGACAGGCAGCAGGGACTGCCCACACTCCACCCACTCCTGGGTCCTTCCCGGAAGCACACTGGACGACGGCTCCACAGGCCCTCTGGTCGCGTGCCCGATGCATGAAAGGGAGGTTATTTTTCAGGCGAAAATAAGAAAACGCGCTATCAGCACTATCCATGGCTGTGATAGCACCTGGTTCACCAGAACGTCATGCAGCAGCTCATGAAGGGGTAAGGGAGCGTGCCTAATATGCTTTAAAAAAGCCATGTAAAAAGGGCCTAAGACCAGAATCCTATATGGAAGTTACACTTTCATAAGTAGATTTATATATGCAGGAATTAGAACTGGGCAGTTTCATATTGAGTAGAGGGATGCTGTTACTTTATTATGCAGTGGAGCTGGCAAAGTGACCCTTGTGCAATAGGACATGCCTAACAGCATGGATTCACATTGGATACCAATGTGCATTGGGCAACAATATACTTTGGACACTCTTGCTAGCGTCCTGATATTGCTGTTGTTATATGCCTTCAAGTTGTTTCTGACTTATGTTGACCCTATGCCTAAGGTCACCCAGTGAGTTTCCAAGACCAAGCAAGGAATTGAATCTTTGACCTCAGGGTCATAGTCTGATGCTCAGACCACTACACCACACTGGCTCTCATCCTGATATACACCTTCACAATGAACTAACAGGGTTTCTCAGCACCAGTGTCACATATGTAAAGTTATGTCATGTCAATGGCGATATAGGATTTAGACCACTCTAATGTTAGAACTACAATACTGCATGCCAGTGCAGCAATAAGTGGCCTAAACTGTCCTCCCTTCTTTTATACCTTCTCCTGGCCCCTTTGTGATGTGAAGGGGGATGGTTTTTCCACCTGTTCTTTCCTTACCAATTCTCTCTCGGCTCTTCCTTGGAATAAAGCTAGATAAGATCAGCACTGAGTAACTTTCCTGCCTCAGAATGGAGTTTCTATACCAAAGCTTTTTGTTTGTTTCTCTAAACCGTTGCTGTCTTTGCTCCTTAATCAGTTTCTCTGACCACTGCAGACACTCTCCATTAGGTGTGGTAGGTAAATGGGAAACCACTTGCAAAAGGAGGTGGAATACTTTCTTATATAAGCATCTAAACAGAACAACCGTGACATAACCAGGAATTACACCCACATAATGCTCCCAAAGGATTTTGAGCATATCTTTATATCTCATAAAATAGCTTCAGGGTTTTCCCTAGAGTTTGGAAAGTACAGCTTGTCTTCTCCAAAGGTTGAGTTACATTCCAGGTCACTGGCTCCTATAAAAGTTCAGATTCCTGTCTCTGTTGATGATGGTGATGCTGATGATGCTGATGCTGAGAATGAATTAAAAACATATCTTAAATAACAGTTAGACTGTGTGTCCATGAGCCTTTTCAAATTCATTGTTTGAAAGAAAACGCTTGCTTTCTTCGTTTTTCGAACACACACACACATACACACAGAGGTTTCATCTTTGTTGTTGTTATTTTGTAACTTCAAGATATTTCTGACCTTTGACAACCCTAAGCAAACCTACCATGAGGTTTTCTGGGGCTGATAGTGTGTGATGCTTCCAAGATCAACCAGTGGGATTCCATGGCCAAGCAGGGAATCAAACCCTGGTGTCCAGGTCACAGTCCAAAGCTCAAATGATTACACCACTCTGGTTTTGGTTTCATTCCACTCACCCCTTTGTATTGTACTTCTTCTAAGATAATGGAATCTAAGATCTTGGAAGAGGTATAGTACAAAGTAGTGGGTGGAATCTCTCACACACACTTTTTATGCAACTATTTGTCCCCTGGAAAGTAAAGAGAACAAGGATATTAGTGACCAACAGCAGCCTATACTGTTGTGCCGAAGGTGGAGAAGCACCCTTTGTGCTCATAACTGCTTCCACAGTCTACCCCTATCACTGGTAGTTGTTACTGCTTTCTCTCTGGCTGTTTCCACGTGAGACTGTTATAGCACTATGATTCCACTTTCAACATGCTATGGAATCCTGGGGTTTGCAGTTTAAGGAGGGGCCGGCTGGCCCCTCCTTAAACTGCAAATCCCGGGATTCCATAGGATGTTGAAAGTGGAATCATAGCGCTATAACAGTTTCATGCAGAAATGGTCTCTGTCTTTCTTGGACAGCAAGAGAAAGTTTTGCTGAGAACAGCAAAAAGTCTACAAAGGGAGAGAATTTGCTTTCCATAAACTTGAGCAGGTTTAGTTACCTGCCTCTGAGGACTCTTTATTCAGAATCTGGTATTGTAGATGACCTCCCCTGTAAGAATACCAGTGCTAGGAGCACAAGTTCTTTGCCAACTCACTTTACCCACAATACTTTACTCTGAAAATCCCTCAGAGCAAGACATTGGTGGCCTAACCAGTCCTGGAGTAGCAATTGTGCTATGGGTAGAGATGTAATTCTTTGTGAAGTTTCTTCTCAAAGTAGCAACAAATAATTTCCACAATTTTCTTCCTGTTGTGAAAAAAGTATTTGAAAACCACACAATTTTCAAAGGCTATTTGCAAATTGGGACTTATTCTGCACAATATTTGCACATGGTTCTTTTGCACAGGAAACAGCATTTTCTGGAGACAAATTAATATTTAAATGCCAAAATATTAATGCCTGTGCAGAAAATGATGTGGGGTTTTTTGTTGTTTTTTTTTTGCAAAAAACAATGTGAATTTGCACAGAATAAGTCCCAAAATGTGAAAATTCTCATCAGTCCACAATTCTTCTCATATGGGTTTCTCAATATTCAAAATTCATGTTCTTTAACCCCTCTTTTTTTAAAAAAAATTGAATAATCCTTCCATCCCTAGGAGGGGGTCCTCCACTGGACAGTGTTTGCACTCTGCTGCCTGCAACAAATGCCTCACTCAGCCTGATGAGAGAGCAGTGGTTTGGGCAGCAGGCAAAAGTTACATTTTGCAACACTCTTGGATGACTGCTGGAATTTCCTACTTTTAAAAACAACTAAAAACACAAACACAAAAAACCTCTAAACCACTATAAAATGTGCCACTTTCTTCCTTGAACCAACCTGGCCACATTTACAAAAAGAATGACAGCTGAGTTTTTACCTATAGTCAAACGAATGCTTGGATTGGCTTCTTGGATATATTGGTGGTGGTGGTGGTAAAATAAAGCACAATAATTAAATTCTTCATCAAAAAGAAAGTTTACCACAACCTGCCACTCCCTAGTCTTGGAGGATGAGTTCCTTGAGGCCAAAATGAAAATTGGAAGCAGTGAAAATCTGAAACAGAAGGAAAGAAGAAAACTAACTTCACTTCTGAACTGGCATGACGTTTGACATACAATTTTGGTCAAGTACATTTTCTTCTCTCTTGCTAACCTTTCACACCTATAAAATTCAACAGAATGCACAAAAATGTCCTTGACTCAAGCAATTCATGTGTCTCTGGTTGTGAAAGACTGGAAATTGCTTTGCTGTTTTCTCCATGTGACCATTTCTGCAGAGGCATAAATAGTAAGGCATAGTTGGGAGGGTTTTGTGTGCTTATCTAGACAAGTATATGTCTGTTGCCTTCATGTAACTAAAAGCAAATAAATAAAACTGTAGCAAAACCAACAGAAGAAATAAATGAGGAACTTTCATCTAACTTTGCTTTGGTTTAACCTGTCGTTTTACATCTGACTCAATCCCACAACTCCATGTGCCTGTGCCTCATGAGCCAAAAAGCACTTGTTGTTCATATCTAAACACATTATTTAGTTATTTAGCTAGCTATTGTTCCATCTAAGGAAAACAACAACAACAAGAAAATACAAATCTCATCATAGGATCCAAAAACAAAACATGTACAAGCAGAGACAATATGCCTCTGGCCTAGCAGATGTGTTACAATAAAACTTCACAATAACACGTACAGTACACTGATGTAAAAGAGAGCTTGGAGCCTTGTTTGCAGAACATCCTAAGCAGTGAAGTTCACTTTTATAAGATAAGCAAAATGGATTCACACCTCTTGGTAAGGCTGTCTGAAGCCACCCCGGATTTATAACATAGAACCTGGCATCTTTTCCCAAGTGGCCGATTCAGACAAGAGTGGCCAATTTGTAATAATCCTGTGTTGACAATCTCAGATCTTTCTGGCAGAGTGAACAAACATTGTAAATGAGAAGAAAAGGGCTAGGTAAAATATCACAAATATTTACAATCCTGTCCCCCTCACCCCAATATGTTCCCTAGAGATATTACCAAGCATCCTGCAAAGTGAAGATTGTGGTCTCCCTTTCTCTCTCTCTCTACTAGTGCTTTTCTGCCATTGTATGGAGATCTTTATCATGAGTAATTACAAATGGGCCCGGGTAATCATCCACGTCATGGTACATTGAGCTCATCTGTGTGAAACAGAGACATCGCTCACTCCCCTCCCTTTGTCGTATGCATTGTTAAAACACCTCGACAGCATACAGTGAATAATTCAGATGTGTTTATTACAACCTCTGGCAGAGGATCAGTGATAGCAGAGGTGGTAATGCAATAACATTTATCTTCTCATGGCATCTTTCATATATGGTATCACTCACAAAATCATTGTGAAGGTCAGGATGACCTAGGGCAGCTTTTCTCAACTGTGGGTCTCCAAATGCTTTTAACTACCAGCAAGCACATTCAGTGGTCAGGGATAATATGAGGTGTGGGTCAACAGGAACTGGGGATTTTTGTTGGGAAACTGAGAAAACCTGACCTGGGTCTGCTTTCTGCATCAAAGGGGGAAATGACAATGCCAGAAGTTGTTACACTACAATTGTCCTCTTCCCTGGTCATTGATCATGCTGACTGAATTGGTGGGAATTGGAGTCTTACCTAATCTGGAGGTCCACATCTTGTCTGCACTTGTACTATGGAATAGCAAAATGGGATCACTGGGCATGGCAGTATGCTATGCAAGAATGGTTACTGTGCACTAGTGATGTGATTCTTCCCTAAGTTTCTTCTCAAAGGAAACAATGAATAAATTTAGCAATTTTCTTCCCACTGTGAGAAAGTCTTGGAAAACCTCACAGTCTTTGAAGGCAACTTATAATTCAAGACTTATTCAGTGCAAAATATGCACATGTTTGCTTTGCACAGAAATACTATTTTCTGTGCAGAAACTGCTGATTCCTGTGCAGAAAATGCTGTTTGAACAAAATAGCCATGTGTAAAAATTTACATCAAATACATCCTGAATTGCAAAGATTCTCACCACTCCAGGTGGTGTCCACTCTGGACTGACAACAAATGAATGTCAGGGTTCCTCAACATTCTATTTATAATTTGGTGAACATTTGCAAATATTCTTTCCATCCCTAGTATGCACACACAAAATTTGCCTGACATGCCATGTAACAAGTTATACATGTAAGAAATTATTAAAATCATCCAATAGCAAAGATTACCCATTGCATATGTGGAACTCTGGATATACAATTAAACACCAAATTGAGTGGGGATTGGATTATTGAAGGGATAGCTCCAAATATGAAGAAGGTTTTCAGCAAAATTTCATCTGGTGACTCCTCTAATAAAGGTCAGCCACCCTAGGTTTCAAGTTGCAGGAGTAGGGGTAGAGAATGGGTGGCTCTAGTCTACAGATTTATGGAAAATTATGGAATTATGGAAAAAGTGTGCATAAACCCTGATGTCAATGCACACCATTTTTTGCACTCAGTTTCAATAGATGGAGTTGTGTTCTCAAACTGTTGTGAACATGGGCCAAAATGAACTCACAGCCAAGGATATGAGAAATTCTGTGAAACCAAAATGCATAGATTTATCCATTCCTACTCCAGCTTGTGGCCTCCCTCCCCCTCAGCCTTCTATCTCTACTCCATGATGTTCTAAATATTGATCAACTAGTGAGCAAGAGAGAATGACCACTAGCAAAAAGACATGATGGGTGCTATGCTCTTGTGGCAGAGGGCATGTTATTCCTTTCAAAACAACCCAGCAATATATCTGGTACATTGTTGTTGCTGTTTTCTTTTAAAAAAAAGTAGCTGCCTGAAGTTGGCATTTCTAAGTGTGCTTCCATCAGTGAAGTTTAAAGAAATATTTTTTTAAAAAAATGAGTCTGGGCCAGGCATTAGAAATTAGCCTGTCTGGTACTCTTGGCCCTAACAGTTGTCCGAAGATGCCACTCACTGTCACTTGAGCTTGCTCCATTAATTCACTCTGAATAACAAATGTACTCATCCTGATATACTGTCTAGGCTGGCCCTTTTACTAGAATTCAGAGGATGCTAACCCTTACACCAGAAAGACATCAATGCTTGGTAAGGCAGAAGGCAGTAGGGTAAGAGGAAGAAGGCATTACAGGTGAGTATGATGCCATTTCCGCACTACACTGCTATAGTGCTATTATTCCACTTGCAACATCCTGTAGAATTCTGGGAGTTGTAGTTGACTGAGACCAAAGAGTTCTCTGGCTGAGAATCCTAAATGCCCCTCCCTAAACTGCAAACCCCAGGATTCCATAGGATGTTGAAAGTGGAATGATAGCACTATAACAGTATAGTGCAGAAATGGCCTCAGTCAAGGAAGCCACAGCCCTGAGTCTGCAAAACTTCAGCATGGCTCCAGGTGACTAGAGCTCTCTCAATCATAGAGTCTCCCTAAGTCAACAATCCCTTCCATGTATATCACTCATCCTGAATGCAAACTTCCCACTTCCTGTAATTTGGGAGATAAAGGTCCACTTCAGTGTGTACGGCAATGACTTCTGCTTGACAGTCAAAATAAAGCTTCCCAAACTGAAGGCTTTGGGGGGGGGGGCAGTTGGAATGGTTGTCTGAATCTCCTCTGAGTGAATTCTCTGGGCTACGTGTTCCCAAACAAGGTTAATATGCAGCAGAGCTATTCAGTTGCTTAGAAACCAGTTGCTAATGGCGAATGTATTATTGCCTTGACCAAGTTTGCTCTCGTGAACCCTTGAAAAGCTAGTTTTGCTGCCTTCTGTCTTAATTAACAGGCGCCTCCCAAAAATAAATGAAAGAACTCAATAAAGGGCAAAGGCCACTTTTGTTCATCCTTTATGTATCTCTTCGCTCATCCCCCAGGGATTTTGCTGCTTATATGGCCTCTGTATTTCTGACGCTGCTTCACCAGTAACTAGGATCTCCTTCGACCCCTGGGGGGGGGGGGAAGAGAGAAGCTGATCAAATCTGCTGAGAAAACCTCTTTCATAGAGACAGGGGATCTTCATGGGGCCAACAGCTACCTTCACTGGGGTGAGCTCCATGGAGAGCTATACCAACATTTCTCAGAAGATTTTTCCTCCTCTGAGAAAAATTTATGAAGTTTCTCCCTTTTTTCCCCTCATCAGCTTTGTACCCCTGAATAGGAAAGCTTCTTTTCCTATGTAAAAGAAGACCAACAGTCACTACTTTTCTCTGAATATTCTCTGTCATGGTGTGGGGGGAATTACGGCTACCATTCTCCAACTCCCACCATAACCCGGCCTGACATGATGCTAACTCCACGGTACTGTGGGGGATACAAAATGGTTTTCCAGGCTACTGACATATAATTGTCAAAGTGATGGGTACTACAATGGTCTTCGCTGTTGGCTGCATTCCTCTGGGAACTTTCTTCCCGGAAAAATATAAACAGCCTTGTCCCTTCTGGAGCCACTTTCATTCTAGTCCACATTTGATTTATATATTGTGTTGCTACATTTTAAAGAATATACTTCTTAAAATTGTTATATTTACTGGTGCATTTATTATGTTTTTATAAGCAACCTTGTGCAGGAAGTGGACCATGAAGATGGGTTAGAAATCTATCAAACACACATGAGTACGATCAGAAAAAAAAATGAGTTCCACTGAGTGCAATAGAATACACTTCTATGTAGATCTTTATAGGATTGCTGTCTTAGAGTTTATATTAGAATGAATGAATACTGAGATCTGCATATGTTCCAGCTGTCTCTATTTGGCAGCAGTAGACCTGATTGATCCTCTGCTGACCTACTTTTTCAGCTGCTGAAATGTCCTAGTTCCTTTCTTCTCCACCTACATTCACCTTTGTCCTCAGGCCTCTTTGATCTTTGCAAACTGAGTTCAAAGTGGAAGAGTTTGCACTCAGTTAACTCAACTGGGAGGAGAGGAGGGGATGGAATCTCACCCTTCCCAGTAGGCTCAGGCAAAAGCAAACTGCAGCAGACTCTCCTAACTTGCACTTTCTTCTGCCATCTTAACCACAATCTGAAGTTTCTTGGCCACATGTGGTTCTCCTGTGCAAAATGTCGGAGGGTATGGAATTAAGAAGCCTATAGTTTCCCTCAGGCGGGCCATTTACCGCATAGTTCATATCCTGTTGGATACTGCCCTCGGACATACTAAGTTGAGGACTTGGAACTAAACTGAACTGAAAAGGAATTGAATTCAATTGAACTGAATGTTTATAGGTTGTGTATTACCCACTATCAAGCAGCTGGTTCCTTTGAGCTTAGCATCCGTGATATTTGGCAGCTGAGGCTAAGAATCCATATTGCAACCCAGCCTCATCTACTAATTGTTGTACATGTAGAATTAACTCTCCAGTCATCCCAATAATCATGGTTGCACCTAAATCTTCCCCTTTAATGGGCTCTGGGAGAACAAACAACAGAGCCCCTGAACTGCGCTCACTATGACATTAATCTCTCTCCTCTCATCAAATCTCCTCCATACAGCAGTCAAGGAAAACAGGCATTGACCTGAGCTGGTTGGCGTGACTGACTGTAGCTCTTCAGTCTCATGCACAGCATATTAGATTAGACATAATTGTATAGCTTGGAGGGAAAGAATCCTCAGTGTGGCAAATGGCATCAGTAGGAAAAGGCACACAAATGAATATCCTTACAGACCATTTGGGGCTCAGTGCAGATTAATCTTCCCATCTCAGAGGAGTTCAGGACTTTTCCTAAGGGTTCCTGGAAATCCTGCCATCTCGCTCAGGGGATGTTTCCAGATCTTATTCCCTCTATTTTCCCTTTGAGCTTGGAACACTGGGTCTGAAAATTGATTTGACAATGTTATTTGAAAACAGGAAATTAATTCACTGGTACCAGTGCTAATTATTAAAATTGTTTAATTAGTTTAGTTCTCATTGATGAACTCATTATTGAAAGTATTAGTTTGGGGATATAACATGGGATTTACAGGAACGGTGTGGTGCTTGTTGTTCTTGGGGTATATTTTGTTACTGCAGCTTCAAAAACATTTCTTTTGTGTTTTTGATGTTGCCTTTCTCCCAGGATGGATTTTTATTTTTCACAGATGGACTACGAAACCTATAATATGATTTTTGCCTGATGTTAGTTGGAATTTGACATAACTGGAAACTGTCAGGTCCAGTAAAAAAAAAAAAGTCCTAAAGTACGGAACCACTTTTTGAAATCCATTTAATTATTTTTTTTTCATGAATCTATAGCTCCATAAAATTCCATAGCTTTTGCTCTCCTCCCATGTTTGCCAACACGTACACTGACCATTGGCCTTCAAACATGTTGTTTATTAATGGTAAATAAGGAGTTACATTAAAGGTTAGTAAAGAATGATGTATTTATTTCCGTCACAAGACATTGATCCGCTGCAAGTCTAGGAATAAGACTGCAAATGTGGCTACAAAAAACAGTGAATAAACAGCAGAGAATTCTTCATCAGGAACATTTTGAGTGCCTCTAAACAGACACAGAAAAAGTTGGCACAAGTGAATCATGGTCTCCCCACTCCCTATATAGGACTATGATCTGTAAAGAGCAATGTTTTTCTTTTAACTCAGTGGGATTTATTTATGAATAGATTTTTTAAAAAAGAAAGAAAAGTATAGGCAGGAAAGAGAAGGACTGCTTCTTGGAACATGGCAGCATGAAGAGTCCTGGCCAAAGACTATTAGCAATTCTAGTTTGCTGGTATCTTCAAAAAAAGAAGAGTTGCATAAAACTTGCATATTTGAACACATATTTAGAAACATTTACTATAATTTAAACAGAAATGCATTACTGTTCGCCATAATAGGTGGCTATTATTATAAGATTATTACCTGGTGATTTGTGTGTCTGGCCAATTGACTTCCCAGGTGCTATTGATAGGAAATGTCAAGGCCACTATTCTCCCTTCTTAGGCCCTTTCCGCAACTTACTTGTGTCGGGTGCGGTTGCACAGGGATCACGCAAGCAGCCTCTTCCATGAGGCTCTCACATACCCACTGCTTCTGCTCCGCTGGAGCTGCCTGCTGGCCAGCAGGCAACATGAAAGCTCCACCTCTTCCTTCTGAAGCGCAGCTGGGTATTTTCCCAGGCTGCACTGGGGGAGGAAGCACGAGGGCCACGGCTCCAAAGGCTCCGCATGCAAGGTAAGTGCGTGTGGGGCCCTGGAGCGATGCACGATCACGCATCATTTTCAGCTAAAAGCTGAAAATGATATAGTGCGCAATCGGTGACTTCTGGCCCCGGCAGAGTCGTGCGACTGCGAGGACATCATCTGAAATGCTCCTCACAATCATGCGATGCTCTGAGGCCCTTTTGCGTGAGAACTGCCATGCGAAAAGGGCCTTAGAGTTCGTTATCTTTAAATTGAACTGGGACTGCGCAGCCCTTCAAATGAAGGATTTCTTCATGTGGAGCTCACTTAGATCTGACAAAAATCATACAATTCAAATCCAGTACTACCCTCTGTAAAGTAGGACACATGGCTGCATTTTCTATAGCTTCCAAGTCTTTTTTTAACAGATCAGAAGGTCTGGGAAATTATAATTGCCAGATATTTTCAACAGATGCTGTTGGCAAGCTTGAGGCCTAATGAAAGCCTAGGAGCAGATTTCTCCTTTCCACACTTAGATATGCATTATGAGACCAACCAAAGAGAATTGAGCCTTAATTAATTAATTTAACTTTGGTTGAAAGTGGGGATATAAATGACGCAAACAAACTTAAAACTTTTCCACTCCTTTTCCACTCCTAAATCCACTCCTAAATTTGGTACTATCCCTAGTTGGGTAGAGCAGTTTTCTACCATATCAAGAGGAACTAATGCTAGAACTGAGTGGTCTTGGCTTTATATATGCTGCCTCAGTCTGAGAAGTCACCAAAATTGCAGTTCAGAACAAATTCTTAGGCAGGATAGTGTTCTCAAATTCTGCATTGGCCCAGTTCCGACTAGCAATTGGATTCCCCCTGGACAGGAAGCAGGGTTGTCAGTTGAGGTAAAGAACAGGACTCTTGTCCCTTCAATGCTTGTGGTGAAGTGGGAATTTCAACAGATGCTAATTGCATGACAAGCAATACCTGGTGCAACTCCCTCTCCTACGCAACCATTGGAATCATAAAATCACAGAATTGGAAGAGACCACAGGGACCATTGAGTCCAACCCCTGCCATGCAGGAACACCCATCAAAGCATTCCCAACAGATGGCCATCCAGCCTCTGCTTAAAAACCTCCAAAGAAGGAGACTCCACCCACTCCGAGGCAGCATATTTCACTGCCAGACAGCCCTGACTGTCAGGAAGTTCTTCCTGAGGTTCAAGTGGAATCTCCTTTCCTGCAGCTTGAATCCATTGCTCCTTGTCTAGTCTCTGGAGCGATAGAGAACAAACCTGCTCCCTCCTCAACATGACATCCCTTCAAATATTTAAACATGGCTAGCATGTCCCTTCTTAACGGAACATGAAAGGAATAGAAGCCCTGTCCTTTATCTCAACTCATAACCCTAACAGGAAGAGATTTTAAAGTCCAATTTTGTTTGGAAATTTGCTTCAGAACAATAGTCTTCCTGATTGTGGTGGGCTTCAAGTGGGTTGCTGTTGTTTGTCATTGTTGTGTGCCTTCAAGTCATTTCTGGCTTATGGTGACCCTAAGGTGAACCTATCACGGGGCTGAGGAGGTAACATTTTCAATCTGACAGATTTTTTTATTGCTTTTTAAAAGAATGGATATTATTTATGTTTTTGTATGTTTTAATCTGTTTGTCTTTAGTATTCTGTAACACTTCAGCCCCAATGCTGGGAAAATAAAATAAAACAACAACACAGCCAATGATGCAAGCAATGACAGTGGTAAGCGTGCTGTGTATGGAAACCCAGCCCATTTCCTCACTACACTCTTATAACACGATTATTCCACTTTCAACATCCTATGGAATCCTAGGGTTTGCAGTTTAGGGAGGGGCTGGCCGACCCCTCTGAAACTGCAGACCCCAGGATTCCATAGGATGTTGAAAGTGGAATAATCACGCTATAAGAGTGTAGTGCCGAAATGGCCCCAGAATGGTATTCAAATTACAGTGAAGACACAGTGGAAGGTAGGAAACAAAGACACACACGTATTATGTAGTTTACAGTTTCTTTCATACATCAAAATCTTGAAGTATGCCATGTGTACATTGTACAGATTCCTGAGGTTTGTAGTTTGGTGAGGCACTAAAGCAGGACCTTTCAAATACCTCATGAAACCACATATCCTGGGAGTCCATAAAGTGGCATCATGACATCAGAGACATCAGAGCGGCATACTCATGGCGTGTGAAAGAGAATTCACAGCCTGGTGCCAAAGGTGGAGACGGGAAATTTCAAAAACATTTTAAGGTTGAGAGAGAAATTATCTTCAGAAAGTTATCTTTTAGACAAGGAGTCAGGGAATAGGTTTCTTCTCTATTTCTGTTTTTAGATAAACTGGTAAAATAAAAGGCAGACGCTTGAGTCCAGCTGAGACAGGCTGCTTTGGCATCCATATTCATTTGTGAGCAGATGCCCAATGGCAAGAACTTTTCAGGATGATGCAGCATCATTACCTTGACACTGTAAGGGGGAAAAGATGGCTGCCTCGATACTGACCTTCTTGTAGTACATTCACGGATTTGCTTTCATTCACATTTAGAATCCTCAGTGATATATAAAGTGGCATTTTACTTTCCATGATGTCCGCTTTTGAGTGGTTGTGTACGAATTGGTCTACCATGCACACTGCAGGAGGAAGGCAGTAAACCACCTTCTTTGTATGCAGTAAATCCAAGTTCATTCTTGGTACCCCCATGTAGGGCTGAAAATAATTCCTGGACATTTAGTATTAGTCGCTGTATACTTGGAGTGAGTAACCTAGTGCTTTTCAAATTCTTCTTGTCTGGAACTACCCATTTTTATAATTTTTGACAATTGGCCAGATATGCTGGGGCTGATGGGAGTTTCAGTTCAAAGCATCAGGTTGCCTATTCCTATTTTATACGAGAGCTGCCATATGAGGCTTACTAGCTATTTAAATGAACCTTGTGTGTCAGATAAGTAGTTATTTTTCAGGAAGAATAAATCAATCCATTCTTCAGAGAATCCAAGGTCATAGCTAGATTTTTGCTACTGTTGCTGTATATGCTTTCTAAATACAAAGTCCTACTTCCCCCTTCATTAAGAGTGCATTATGTGTTCTCCATTCAGCAAAAGAGGTAAGAAACAGTAGAGTCTCTGCTGTTGCTCTTTTTTAAAAAGCAGAATTACTTAGTATGTCCTCCAAGCAGCTTATAAGAATTTTAAAACATTTTTTTGTAAATGATGGCCTCAGTTGGGGATTATGTCTGCAAACATGGGAAACATAGTAAACTGAGAAATTCTCAGCACTCGTTGACAAAGCAAGTTAGCTTGATTGTTGAAGAATCTCTGGAAATATTCCCTGTGCATGCATCAGTATAACTTAATGATAATCAAGGCTTCCATGCTGATAGGCAGAGCTGTTTGGCTGCTCAGATCACTTGCAGCCCAGATTCTGTGAGGAAAAAGAAAGCTGTCCGTTTACCTGTTTTAAGACATTATTCTGGACAGATTAAAGACTAGGAAGAAGTTCTAGGATGTAGCCCAGTTTGGGAAAGTTACTCTTTGGGCAATCATTCCTAGAATCCCCTATCAGAAATGTTTATTATAGGATTCTGGGAGATCATCTCCTAAAAGTAGTTCTGCCAAGTTGGGATACAGGGACACTCAAGGGAAAAGGAGCCTGAAGAAGCAAAGATGCAGAATTTAGCAATGGAAAACCTAAGGCCATTTCCGCACGGGCTTAAGAAACGGTGCAGAGCGTCCTCCAGGGAGGACGTCTGCACCTGGGAGTGGACTGGATCCAGACTACTTTGTGTAGTTCTGGACCTCAGCCTGCACCGGAAGTGGTCGTCCAGTGTGCTTTTGAAAGACTGCTTGAAACAGGTCTTTCAAAAGCGCAGAGCGTGCCACTCCATGCCCACACTCCGGTGCAGATTTGCAGGCTTGCACTAGTGCAAGCCTGCGATCTGCCGGAGGCGGGCTTTAGGCTGGCGAGCTTCAGTGGTTGGTGGAGAGCCTCAACCAACTGGAAGCAGCCATTTTTATCCCCGGAGCAGTGCGGAGTGGCAGCCATGCACTGCTCCGGACCAGCCTGGACCCAAGCATGGAGCCAAGAAGTCTGGCACGGGGCGATTCCCTCACCCCGTGTGGAAATGGCCTAAGAGAAGGGTAGGTGGAGAATGGGTCAAGGAAAAGAATAGTTTTTGCCATTATCCCAGATGGAAGATGCTGTGGTGGAAAGCTTCAGTTCAAAATAGGAGACAAAGCTATGTGTACCACATGTCCTGCCCTATACCTTGCATGTCAGTAAACTCAAGTCTCAACTTTGGGAGAAAGGCAGAATATATATATCTATATCCATACATCAATCAATCTGTCAAACTCTGGCTGAGAACCTACATTGGGATTATGCAACATAAATCTCTGCTTGCAGTTATTCATTCATTATGCTACACAACCCTTGTGTTGAAAACAACACTGTATAATTGAACCAAGACTTTGGATCTTGTACATTTGGAACATGTAGGATGAGACCATTTTTCTATCCTCTTTCAAAAGATTATCCAGGGAACAACTGTTCAAATTCTCTTTTCCTCTCCTGCCCCCTGTTCAGAAACACTTGACCTCTGTAGAACTTGAATGCTTTCAAAATGTAAGCGGTTGGAACCGAGCTGAATGCTTTTAATACATCTTCATTTGCCAAGCCAGAGTCTCTTTCTCTGTCTCTCTCTGTCTCTCTCTTTCTCTCTCTCTCTCTCTCCCCACTCTCTTTTTAAAAAGGGGATTACATAAAATGGGCAAATCTCTCCAGCAGTGCCCACACTGCTTACTCCTTTCTTCATGTATCCATGAGCAGATGAATTTTAGCATAAGCCCATGCAGCAATCTGTTGGTGTATGTGTGTGTGTGCACGTGCTTTAAAAAGCATTGTTTAAAAGTACAATTTTTTCATGTGTAGCCAACATACCCACTTGAGCTCATCTAACAACAGAATAGGGCTGGGTAGAGGTTTTTCCACTTTTGATTTTAGAAAACAAAAATATCTCACTAGAATATTTTGTGTGATTATTCACCTAAAAAAAAAATCTCTTTAGTCTAATTTTTCTCCCATGACTGTTGCTTTTTTGTGCTTCTTCAACTCACCACATTGCACTTCCCAATTAGGACGTGGGTAGGGGATAGAATTTTGCAGAGCCAGTTAGCCTGGGCTTTGTGATAGTGTCACTGGGGGCAGATGAGGGTAACCGAAAGTAAGGAAAATACGGGTTGTAACCCTGTCAAGAGTCAGTGGTGTGGAAAAGTCCAGCAGCTCAGCTCTGCCAGTTCTTGGGGCTCTGGACCAGGTTCTATGGACTGTTGTACTACCAGACAGCTGTGCTTTCAACCCATCACTTATTCAGTTTCCCTAGCTTTCTAATTTCCTTGTGGTTATTCTTTTTTACCATAAATGAGAAAGAAAAAATACTAATTGTCTGATTTTTGTGAATCTGTCTGTGAGGTTTGTTTCATTGCCTACGAGAGGAAACATTCTTTCTCTCCCAACTTTGGCAGATGTGACCTCTTAGCAGGAAAGTAGACCTTCAAACTGCATGCCCATGGGATGAAAAAAAACACAGATATTAAAGATAGTCAATAAACAGCTAAGCCTCTCATTGAAAAGAGTTTGTAATAATTAGTATAATTGCAGGCTTTGATGAATAAATAATGAAAGTAATAAGGTTTTGATAATGGAAGCAAACGGTCTACCAAAATAGGTTTTTAAAAAAATCTTGCCCACAGTTCATCTCATTCTCTTAACCATCATATCACACTAGTTCTCAAAGAATAAAGTTGACTTTTTGGCTAAACATGTAAATCTAAAATTCTATATGAGTTGAGTCTATTTTTGCTCAAGATTGCTGCCCAAACCTTTGTTCTGGTCCAAAGTGTGAAAGGCACATTTCTAACTACACAGGTGAGTCACCTACCTGCTCTGGTATCGATCTGACTTTATTACAGCTACTTTTTTCCATTTGCACTGTTATATTCCTATAAAGAAAAGCTGTGGAATGGTGTTGGGAGATTTTCATTTCTTTTTTAAATTTCCAGAGGCAAAAAGAGCAGCGTATCCAGTCTAAGCCGACACACAAAAATAAACCTTCCAGACAACTAGCCATTGTCTAGTTCAGATAACCAGCAATAGCAGACCTGATTAGCAGAGATCTTGGGCTGCCTCCATGCCCCCATTGCATACTTTGTTCCTTGATGTATGGAGTAGCTACAGACCGAATTCCATTGATCATTTTGGATCTGTTAACTAAAGCAAAAGAAGGGTGGTGATGTTGGTGGTAGAATGTCTTATCCCAAAAAAGAAATAAAGCGTTAGCATCTCCCAGTCTGGTTAATGGGTCATCAGAGGAACAAAAACCAACAGCCAAAGGCATGGTCTTCCCAGTAGACAGGCAATTCACACAGAGAGCATAATAAATAAATTGAGGAAAATATATAATAGATTTTGCTGAACCTTGAACCAAACAACATTGGCACTGATTCATTTCATTTCTTTTCACAGCAAGCAGCCGGGCAGAGTGAAACAATGCAATAATTAAGGATACAATTAAGACAGTGAGAGCGTAAATGCTGTATGAGGAAGCTTATTGCAAAACTTACAACTCTCTGAGAGTAAGGTCATCAACTGGGAAATTCTAGTTTGAGTTACTAGTAGTATAGTATTTTTGATTTATGTATTTACCTAACAAGATAGACAGATAGATATGTGAGTGAGAGTATTCTTGAAGGCAGGAGTTCATCAAGAGATAAGAGTCCAAATCTTATAGGGAGAATGGGGCACGCAGTACAGGGACACAACAGTGGGAGGGAAAGAAAAACAAGCAGCTAGAGCAAGAGACCCATGGTCTCGGGTGCCTCTACACTAATGCACAGAACATGGGAAATAAATAGGATGAACTTGAACTGGTAGCAGAGCAAAGTATCACTGAAAGGCATCACTGAAACCTAGTAGGATGAGTCTCATGATCAGAATGTATCAATAGAGGGATATAACCTATTTCAGATAAATAGATGAAGCAGGAAAGGAGGAGGAGTATCACTATCTGTCAGGTTCGTTTATACCTGTGAAGAATCTATGACTTAAATCTTGGAAGGCAGGTTGAGAGCATCTAGCTAAACTTTAAGGGGAAGAGAAGCAATAGTGATGTCATTGTTGGGGGTCTGGTCTACTAAGATCCTCCAAGGCAGACTTGGGTGATGCCTTCCTGAGCAGATGACAAAAAAATTCAGAGAGGAGAGATATGTTTGTAATGGGGGATTTGAACTACAGTGGTATTTGTTGGAACTCAAACTCTGCCAAGATTATCAGGTCCAACAAATTTCTCACTTGCCTTGCAGACAATTTCATAGTCCAGAAGTTGGAAGAGAGAACAAAGGGAATGGCTATTCTAGATCTTATCCTAACCAAAATTGATGATCTTGTTAATGGGATGGAGGCAGCAGGATCCTCACGTGGAAGTGACTACGGTCTCCTGGAGTTTACTATACTGCAGAAAAGGGAAGCCAAGTGTAGTCAGATACATATTTCTGACTTTAAGAAATCTGATTTTAGTAAACTTAGGGAAATACTGGGAGTGATATCATGGTCAGGGATAAGTAAAGAGAAGGGAATGCATGTTGGATGGCAGTTACTTAAAAGTGAGATATTGAAGGCACAATTTCTAACAATTCCATTGAGGAGGAAAAATGGGAGGTGTTTAAAGAATCGACTTTCAATGGGGCTAAGATTTAAAAAGGACATATACAAGAAATGAAAAAAGGAGGAAATCAACCAAAGAAGAATTCAAACAAGTAGCCAGCAAATGTAGGAAGAAAGTCAGAAAAAATGAAGTGCAGAATGAGCTCAGGCTTGCTAGAGAGGTTAAAAACAATAAGAAGGACTTTTTTGGTTATGTCCATAGCAAAAAGAAGAACAAGGGAATGGTAAGCCTATGCATGGAGAGGATGGTGAAATGCTAGCAGGGAACAGAAAAAGCAGAGCTACTGAACACCTTCTTTGCCTCAGTCTTCTCCCAAAGGAAAATAATGCTCTACCTGGGCAAAATGAAGCAGATGATGTGGTAGGGGAAATGCAGCATAGCATAGGTAAAGATCTAGTAAAGGAATACCTGGCTACTCTAAATGGATTTGAGTCTCCGGGATGAGATGAACTACATCCAAGAGTATTAAAAGAACTGGCAGAAGTAATCTCAGAACCCCTGGCAATAATCTTTGAGAATTCTTGGAGAATGGGAGATGTCCCAGCAGACTGGAGGAGGGCAAATATTGTCCCCATCTTCAAAAAAGGAAAAAAGAGGACCCAAAGAATTACTGTCCGATCAGCCTGACATCAATACCGAGAAAGATTTTAGAGCAGATAGTTAAACAAACAGTCTGTATATACTTATAGAAGGAATGCCAGGATCACTAAAATATGAGTTTCTCAAAAACAAATTATGCCAGACTCTTTCTTGGATAGAGTACTAGTTTGGTAGATGAAGCAAATATTGTAGACATTTCATATCTTGGTTTCAGTAAGGCCTTTGAGAAGGTCTCCCAAGCTCCCCCAAGATATTCTTACAAACAGGCTAGTAAAATTCACAACACCATTCACAACTCTCCCCTACTCCTCATTTTTCACAGAAATCCTGACTAGAGGCTTTGAAAAGATATTTCAGCTGTCAAACCAGTTTGGCATGGGGAGAGGAAACTGAAGTGCTTTTTCACAGGCTCAAATCAGGAATGCTGCTTGGGGGGATTTGTGGGGAGCGGACTGGGAGCTGCTTCCATTGCTATTTGCCTCCTTCTCACTTCGATCACATGCAGGAATTGACAATGTGTCCCTTCCCCCATGAGGTAATTTCCTGCCTGATAATTATGGGGATGGCTACAGATACAACACTGTTGCTTCTAGGGTAGGCCTGCATTTCCCATAACATGTAATTCTGCCCTCCTGATGAATGAGGATGATTTGATCATTTGCACACAACAAACTAATGCAAATATTGAACTTCAAGTTTTCCTGCCAGTCTGACCTGCCAAGCGGTCCTCTTGAAAATATTCCAGTTGCTATTCCTCCTTCTGTCTGTCTACTTGTGTTGCAGTGATGAGATAATCTGATTAGGGGAGTCAGGAATCATCAAAATTCATTCACCATCCACATTTTCATATCTCAGCGAGAGCAAGCTGGAGATTGTCAGCGATCAGCAAAGCACATATCAAGTGGCCAATTCAATTCTCTGATTCCCCACTCCTTAAAAAACAAACCCAGAAGGATCTGGCTTTTCATCTTCTTATTCTTTCAACACAACAGCTGCCTTTCATATCCTTTGCCTTTCACATCCCTCCTTCAGCAAGATTTCCTGAACCACATCCAATGCAGGAGCAATTATTTCTTGGGGCTCCACTTATGTTCCATACCAGAACATCCCTTGGGTATATATCCTTGTGGTTTTAGATCCATTACCAACTATAAGAGGGGCTAAGAATCAGCTTGCCGGGACTGAAGTACGAGAGGAATAGGTGGTTGTATTGCTGATGCCTAGCACCTCTGGTAGGCTTGGCACCTTCATGCAGCCACAGGAATGTGAAAATGCTAGCCTCAGTTTCATTGCATTTCTCTACAATTCACAAGCACTCTCCTCCTATAAAAGAGTATAGACTTTGGGTTTTTTTTATTCTTTCATAGAAATTTGCATGCTTTTTCCGCAAGAATTTTTCTTAATGTACATGTTTTGACCTTCACATTTTTGTACACATTGCCTCCATGGACCACAGTGCACTTGTATGCATTTCTCAGCTATACACATTTTTAGCTACTCAGAATTTTTTTTAATAAAGTAATGTATAGATGAGTTTGTGTGTGTACCTCTCAACTCCTGAAATATATCACAAACCTCATAAACCTGAAAAAAAAATCTTCATTGAAAATCTCAATTCCAACTAATTTCCCATCCCTGCTTAAGTCAACCCTGATTTGTCCCCACACAAACACACACACAATGTAGATAGTGAATCAAATGAGTTACATAAGCTGTTTCAGACAAAGGAAATTTCCTAAAGGTCTCTTCACTCAGTTTTACTCATAGGTTTACCTTCTTGCATTAGCAGTCCAGTGGCAATCCCAGCAGTGGTTCTGCCTGAAAGGGAGCACAATGGCAGCACTCGCCTCCGCATAGGACCAGCTCCCTGTGGAAGGAAGCACGATGGTACATTCCCAGGCTGCACTGGGGTAGGAAGCACCACCATCATGCTTCCTGCCCTTCTGCAGGACAGGTAAATGTGAGTTGGTGGCACAATCCCAGGTCATTGATGGGGAAAACCCATCAATGATTTAACCCATGATCATGCCACCTGGGGATGGCAGGGAAGTAGGACTGTGATGCCATCATGCAGAAGCATCACTGTGGTCCCATCCTTCCCCTGTCCCCATGGTGGGATGGGAGGGTACTGCGGAGAGGACCTAAGATTCTATTCTATCCATTTCCAAGATTCTCTGTGCTCAGTTCTGAAATGTCTGATCCTGAATCTTTGCACCATCTTTATAATACTGAATCCAGGTTGCCACCTTTCTTTTCCCTATACTTTTCTCACTTTTACAATCTAAATAGCAGAATGTACAGATTTCCTTTGGCTTGGTTTTGATATGTACAATTAAAATGTACTGATTTGCTCATAAATGAGATGGAAAGGGACCAAAGCCAAGGCTATGGCTTTGTTTCGGAATTAATGTTAGAAATCTCCTTTAGCTGACCTCTAAACCAGGAAGAATGGAATACAGGGTGGGGGAATTCATGAAACAATAAAAGAATAGAGAAAGAGGAAATTCTTACACCATAAACCAGTCCTTAATCATGGAAATAAAATCAGATTGTATCTATTGACATCTGATCTGACTTAGTGATTTCATCACATAGCCAAATCTGATTGGTGGTATGTTGACATGATAATGTCCCATTTCCTCCATGATCCCTGACTTAGTGAGATGTTTGTACAAATTAGGGAAAGAAGTCAGGGATATTCCTCCCCCAATCCATTTGAGGAATAAGTAACAAAGAGTTTAATGACCCTCCCCTTTGAAAACCTCCATTTGACCCTAAACCATTTTTCTAGATGAAATTCTGGCACAATCTTTGTTAGGAATTTCAGAATATTGCAATTTTTCTCATTCCCAAGCAACAAAAAGTAGCCATTCCCTGAAAGATTTTTGACCTCTCTGAGAGAGAAAAAGAGTGCATTGCTTATTTCCCACAAAATAACTTTTTTCATACAAAAAAGGAAAATATTTTGTGCAATTTCCTTTTCGAAAAACCTCAAAATGTGAAATCAATCTCTCTCTCGCTCTCTCTCCCCTCCCTCCCTCCTCCCTCCCTCTCACAAACACACACACACACAATCCCCCAAAAATCAATCTTGTAATCTTGTCCAGTAGAAAGAAAACTGCTGAGATTTTTCATTCTTGCCTGAAACTATTAAGTAAGTACAGTGTTACGTCCCTAATCATAATGCCCCTTCAGGGCTATTTTTATAGAACTGACTGCACAGTGGCATCTGCAGAACAGGGTATTTGTCTCTTTCAGATAAACAGAAGACTGAAGACCATTCTGAATGGAAAGATGGGTGGGTGGCTGGATAGAAAAGACAGACAGACAGACAGACATTTGACAGACTGACACATAAACACATACACCACCATGCACACAGATGCCAAAGCTATGTTAAGATGGCAATGAGTCATTACCTTGTTAAAAGAGAGTGCATAGCTGTTGCTTTGGATCCTTTTGCTAACCTAAATATCACCTTACTGTTTTTTACCACTTCTGTCTAGGGATGTGAAGGGAGGGAAGGAACTCTGTGTGGATCTATGTGCTCTCAAGTTGCCTTTTGACTTACGTCAATCCCATTATTTTGCAGGATTTTCTTAGGCAAAGAATACGCAGAGGTGGTTTTCCCAGTTCCTTCCTCTGAAATGTAACATACAGCACCTGGTATTCATTGGTGGTCTCTCATCCAAGAAGATAGCATTGATTGGATGTCGAGCTACACAGAACATATCTGTTCCGATTGATGCTGCATTGTAGCAGTGATTGCAGATTCTTTCTACAGCATTCCAGCTAGCCCCTGCCCTTTGCACTTGGCTTTCTGTTCAGCTGTCAGGAAGAGAAAGTACAGCTCACATGGCCCAGGTTTTAAGGGGAAAGGAACAAAGCAACAACAATCATGACTGATTTATTTCATTGTTTTCATTGCTTGCGTGGGAATGAAAATAATCTGCAAAATTGAGCAAAAGGCAGATGCTGAGCAAAACTGATATATGGAGAAAACACAATGAACTGGGTTGCCAGCAGTGAGAACTACAGCAAAGAGGAAACTCCAGAGACCATCCAAGGGATCCAAGCAAGAGAATATATGGGCTCTGTGTGTGTGTGTGTGTGTGTGTGTGTTAACCAGAAAGATTTCATTATTGCACTGCTCTCAGGATAGCAGCAAGGAGAAAAATCATATGGAGCTTAGTGGTTTCACATTGTTCCAGAGGACAGGATTATATAATGGATGGTAGCTATGTGGAAGTTAATTTTAATTAAAAGTTTGGGAATGTTTAGCTGAATGTATACAAACACAGAGAGTGGGCATATACCAAGTCAGTCCATCCACCCAGTATTATTGGTACTTATTGGCTCCTCAGGGTTCCAGGAAGCAGTTATTTCTCCTTGCTGCTACCTGAGGATCTTAAGTCTTGACCCTGAGGCCTCCTGACCTTCATTTGCTTTGGAAATGAGTTGCAGCCCCTCCCTTCATGAAATGAACAGTACAACAGTGGAAGAGGCTCTTTTGGAAAATGATAGGTTACTCTTTAAGCCAAGTGTGGAATAGTGATTTGAGTGTTGGACTAGGGCCATTTCCACACCTCGCTGTTATAGTGCTATTATTCCACTTTCAACATCCTATGGAATCCTGGGGTTTCCAGGATTAGTAGTGCGGAAATGGCCAAGGACTTTGGAGGCCAGAGTTCAAATCCCCGCTTAGCCATGAAAACTCACTGGATGGCTTCGGGCAAGTCACACTCCCTCATCCTTGGAGGAAGGCAATGGCAAACCACCTCTGAATAAATCCCGCAAAGAAAACCCCAAGGTAAGTTTGCCTTAGGGTCACCATAAGTTAGAAATAACTTGAAAGCACATGACACCAAAGGCAATCCTTTGCTTGAGGCATTTCTTTTAAGGAGAAGATGAACAGATATCATTACATTACTTCACAGAACATAAAGAGGGGTTAAGTCATGGAAATGAAATAAAACTGAGGGATGTGACCCAGCCTGATTATTTCATTTTAGTTCATTTCTCATAAGAACTATTTTTTAAAAATCTGTGAATTTCTTTATATTCTACTTCGAAAAATGTTTGAAATACAAAAAATTCAAATACAAGACAACTTGAAAATGACAGATTAAGGTCGCAATGTTTCCACCAAGAGTTTCTTCATCTTTAACGTCTATGTGACAGGTAGAAATAATATTGCCCTCTGTATGCTAGGAATAATTCTTCCTACAGCATTTGAACAGTCTAAAGTAAAAAAGAATTCTGTTTCAGTTCATTTTTGAAATATATTCCAAAATCTGCAATTTTTTGTTAAAAAAATTATGGATAGAAAGAACTGGATTTTTTTTTTAAAAAAAATTAAAATTAAAAAATAAAAAATAATAAAATATTGTAAAGTGAATTTGACAAGTCCTTACATGGAAAATAGCACAATAAGCAAGCACATACTTTGAGAATGCAGGAGGTCCCTGGTTCAGCTCCTGGCATTTCCAATTGAGAAGGTCAAGTTGCAAACACATCTTTACCTTATATCCTAAAAAAATGCAGTCAATTGTAATGTACAGTAGAGGGATAAAGAGGCAGCTTGTTGTGATCCTTCAAGTTCAGAGGCAACATGCTTTAAATCAGGTGTGGGTCAAAAGAGGGTTAAGACCTATTGTCAGAAGTCTCTAATTATACTCAGTGGACATTTGGTCAGGTCTAGAAGCTCCTTCTCATGTTCTTCAATGACTCTGTTGTCAAGCTGAGGTTTATTGGGTTCTGGATGACACACACAGATTTGGGGATGTAATGATGATGTATAACTGGTGCTGCCTTTGGATGGGAAGTGAATTAGAAGAGGATGGCCTTTTAGTGCATTCCAAATCTCTGATTCCATCACTATCTCAGAAAACTGCTCAGCTGAAGCACTGTTTTATATATGTCAATGCCTCCTCTCCCATCCAGATGCACATGCTATTATCAGACATTATTACTGCATACATTTCCTTTGTTAAGGAAAGGAATCTCTCTGTTTTGACTCCACAGCCCTTCTCATGGGATTCTCAAAGCATCTCTGTTCTTTGGTCCCACAGCTGTGTTAGGCTCTTGATAAAAGACAAAGCCCAGAGCCCAGAGATACTTGTGGGATTCATCCTTTCAAATTCCAGTATGATCTGCCCTGATTCATATATTCTGGACTAATCTGCAGATCAGGGCTAAGCTATCTACAAGCTTTGTCACTCCTCAAATGTTCTGACAAAACTCTTGGCTCAAAAAAACAATTGAGTTCTGAGAACACACACACACACACACACACACACACACACACACAGCCATGGAATTTTTCATGTAGGGTTTTTTTCCCCCAGATTAATGTAAAAACAGGATGAAATGTGCATATGGCTCAGCATGTGCAAAAGCAACATAACCTGGAAACAGATGGATTTTCCCATACCTTCCCTTGCATCAAAGAGCAGATACGATTTAATATCTTTGTTGTCTTTTATCAAGTGGCTTGTTTGCCTATAAGAGATAAAATATTTAAGATCCTCAGAAAAAAAATATTATGAAGTCAAAGTGGAGAAGTAGACCAGCAACCTGTTTTCTGAACTGGAAAGCTGAACCAGACCAGTGTGTATCTCAAGAGCCCTAGTTTACCTCTCTTACAGCCACTTGCATAAAACACCATAAATGGCATACAGTCAAATGTGTTTTGCAATATGATGCTGTTGAAACAATGATGGTATTTGTCCCCAGTAGAATGGTCTGCATAACTTATCATGACCACTGATCATAAGTTTCAGATCAAAATTAACAGTGGAGTTTTATGGTATTTTAGACAGCCACTGGAAAAGGATGATTTATGTTTTCAAACCCCATTTTTGTTTTATTCTAGTTTTTCTCTCTGTCTTACACAGGGTGGGGGGGAGACAGACAGACAGGTGCTATACATGCACACATACATCTACATTGTGTATAGGAGGTAGTAGCTATAAGAATCATATACTGGAAGAGACTACAATGACGATCTGTTCTAAACTGTGCCATGCAGGAATACACATCTAAAGCACTTTCAAGAGATTACCATCTAACCTCTGTTTAAAATCAGTGAAAGAAGGAGTCTCCAACTATATCATTCTTTAACTTTTCAATCTAGCTTGGGGTTTAATGTAGTGATGTAGTAATGTAGTGATGTCACGGTTTTTTCTCTTCACTTTAATTTTTACCAACCATTCTCCACCTGTTTCCCATGGTTGGATGTCCTCACAGGTTTACATATTCCTCCTCCTTGGTCTCTTTAGTTTGTTTCTCTATAAAAGGTTATCCCCTTCCATTGCTATCTTCCAATAATGAGACTCATCCTGCCAGGTTTCAGTGATGCACATTTAATCACATTTGCCTTCCTATGAATAAAAGTTCATCTTGATTATTTCCCATGCTCTGTGCATTAGCGTAGAGGCATCTAAGACTATGGGTCATTCTCTCCAGCTGTTTCTTTGTTTTCCCTGCTCACGTTCAGATTCTTTCAATCCTAGAAACAGACTTTTCTTTCAGGTTAGTTACACTACTAACACAATTCTCCCAGTTTCAATGGGGCTATTGTCTCCACAAATACACTTTCAAATTTTAAAGTATCTACCACAGTAGAAGAATGAGTTTTCCTTTCATTGCTTCTAATAAGACCACTTTGGAATTTTGATTTGATACCGCCAACTAAAACCATCTGTCAGATTTTGAAGCTGGAACTTTCTGTGTGCAGTACATATGCTACCACTGAGCTATAGACCTTCCCCAACACTGAAGTCCTCTATTGACTTTTGATAAGCTGACTTCTTATTCTGTACCTTCAAGTTGTTTTTGACTTATAGCAATCCTACAGGTTTTCACAGGGCTTTCTGAGGTTGAGAGTATGTGACATGCCCAAAGACACCCAGGGGGCTTCCATGACCAAGACGGGAATCAAACCTTGGTCTCTAGGGTGATAGTCCAACCCTCAAACCACTACACAATACTTGCTCTCTATAAATTGATTACCACAGTACTAAAAGGAGATGCTTTTGGACTGTTCTGAAAGGTTGGTACAAGGTACTGCCATCTTGTTCATAGTCACATTGATCACAGTCCTTCAGTTTTTCAGGTATCCAGAAAGCTTCCGTCTTGATTAGGCCCAAGAAACTCAAACAACAAAATTGTAACATTACTTCCTATTGCAACAGCTGACTGTGTTTTTCTTTGAGCCCATGGTTAAACTATGATTAACTTGATAAGTGGTGGTGTCAGGGAGAATGAGGATTCATCTGAAACAGAATTTGTCTGTGTTAATTCTGTTTCAGATGAACCCTCATTCTCCTCGACATCATCACCATTTATTCACCCAGCTCAGTGGTCCTTCTTTCCCTGAGTTGTGAAGCAAGACAGGTGAGTTTGGAGAACATGGAATGATTGGGTCAAGGCCAGCTGACCTCCAGGAGATGGTTCCATTCTGTTGAAGAAACTGTTCTCTCACATCTTGGCAATGGCCTTTGATGGAATTGGAGCTGGGCCTTTGGCTTTTACCTCATAAGAGCCTTCCAAGCCAACATCCACAGTTGAACATTTTAGATCAGTGACCAAAAGCTGATGGAGCGGGGAGTGAAGTGGCTCCGTTGCCATGATGTGCATCTGCAAGATGCCAACTGACTCACAGGAGCATGCAAAAAATCCCTGGCTCCATGCAGGCACTTTCTGCTGACTGTGTCACACATCGGCTTCCTAAGGAGGAAGCGTACAAGCCAGAATTGTATTTGCATGAATTTCACAACCTATTCCTGGCTGAGGACATACTGTGCTGTTCAATGAACAGTTCCTTTCTGATTCACTGCTCTAACTGCAATTTACAGCCAGAATATGGAAGTCATGTCAGAGCTGATGGAGAAAGTTGTGCTGAGTGGCAGTGGTTTAAAAAAAAAAAAGAAAGAAAGAAAAGAAAAAGAAAAAGAAAAAGAAAAAGAAAAAGAAAAAGAAAAAGAAAAAGAAAAAGAAAAAGAAAAAGAAATGAAAGTCAATGGTACATCCCCTTTCCAGGTATTCACAGATGTGGACAAATTCAGAATACTTGCAGCATTGTTCTTCACTTAAGGCAGGGCTGAGGGACCAAACAACCCAGAACCCAATTTCCAGTGCAACAACTTAGGCCATTTCCGCACTACACTGCTATAGTGTTATTATTCCACTTTCAACCTCCTGTAGAATTCTGGGTTTTGTAGTTTACTGAGGCGAAAGAGCTCTCTGGCTGAGAATTCTGAATCCCCCTCCCAATACTGCAAACCTCAGGATTCCATGGGATGTTGAAAGTGAAATAATAGCACTATAACGGTGTAGCGCTATTATTCTGAAAAGCAAAACTCCACTCCATATTGCAGCTTCATAAATTTTACTTGCCTCTTATTTCTGATTTCTGATAAGAAATAGTAGCAGAATGATCTGAAGGCTAGAACAAGACCCCACCTGCTTCAGCCATGAACCAGAGTTTCTTAATTCCTGAGGGCTATTTCATTGAGGATCAGCGCAGAAGAGATGGATTCCAACTGTTAGTCTCAACTAGCAAAGACCCAGTGAACCACTGAAAATTTGCCGTGTTAACACCAATAGGCCTACTCTAGTTGGAACCAAGAATAGTATTTAGGCCTCATCTAAAACGTACTTTCAGCTAGCCGATGATAGTTAATGTATGTACAACCCATTATAGGTATTCAATGCATTTCATTTATGCATTTCTCTCTGATGAGCTTCTTTCTGAATTAGGAAGCTCTATTCTCAGGATAACACCCTAGCCTTTTCTTTGTTCTTTATTCTGCAGGTACCAGGAAAAATCCTCTTGTTGCAATAAGCATTTGATATTTCATTCTAGAGTGTTTCTCAGTTTCTGGGTGTTTGAAGCTTTTTAATGTCAAAAAGAAGGCAAGGTGTCTGGAAATCAGAATGCACAAAGCATGTTTGAGAGAGCTGGCTATGTTTAGCTTGGAGATGAGAAGGCTGAGAGGTTATGATTAGCCACCTTTAAATTTCTGGAGGGACACCCTGTAGAAGATGGCGCAAGCTTGTTTTCTGGTGCTGGAGAGATTAAGTCATGAGCCAACGGATTCAAATTGGAAGAAAAGAGATTCTATCTCAAGATTAAAAAGAACTTTCTGATGGCAAACGCTGTTTGGCGGTGGAATAGACAAGCCTGGTCTTGTGTATTTTTACTCAGTTGTGTAAGTAACCCTCTAAATGTACCAAGTTGCCAAGGACAGTCCTGAATAATCGTTGACCATCCCACTTTCTAAGTTGCTTTTGAAATGTCCCAGTTTCTCTCTCCGCTTCCCGCTTTGTCCTCAACTTACTTCAGCTTCTGCAAACTGAGTTCAAAGAGTAGGTATAAGTTGCACACAAGTAACTTAACAAGAAGGCAAGACTGGAGGTGAAGAATCATGCCCTTTCCACTAGACAAAAGCAAACTATGGCAGCCTCTCCTAATCTGTCTGTTCTTTCTCATGAGAAACATGCCATTTTGACTCTGCTCAATGCAAATGTAGAGTATTCCCTGACAAACTCTTAATGTAAAGAAGGACACACCCACCCACCCAAAGTATAGAGCATTGTATCAAAAGCAAAGGTGTCTGAGTGGTTATTAAGGAACCAACAAACACAAATAAGTGCTTGAGAGGTTCATAGCTGCTCTCCTTCATCTGTAACTTTCACATGTTCAAGAAAGGTTTGCTTGCATTTACTTGTGATGTGGGGACCCAGAAATTGAGCATCTCAGAGCACACAAAAAGGAATACACACATACAGGAGAGATAAGCAGGCAATTTACTCCACTCACATAATATTAGGACCACAACTTGGAAAGTCATGATTTAAGAGTAGCTTATAGTCATTTCTTACTGTAGTGTTTTGGAAGTAATTTATTCTCACTTCCTGTTATGTGACTAAACAGCAACACGTTACTGTTTCTTGTTACTCATTACTTCCTGTCACTTAAAGCAAGGGTTACCATTGATAACAGAATGGCATAAATCTTAGGAAAAATTTTTTAAGAATACCTCAAAAAGTACCGTAAAATGCCCTTGGAACATCATTGTATGCTCTGAAGACTCTCAAGAGGCCCAGTTTGATGTCCCCAGGACATTCAAGGGGCTACATTGACTTGCCAAAAATGACAAAAGACAAACACACAAAAAAAAAAAACCAAACTGGAATTGGCCAAAAGTCTATTTCTAGGATTGAAATATTATTTTTATAAAAAATTGTTATTTTGAAGGTGAATTGCTATTCCTAGAATTTTCAATTCATCATTTATTCCATGGGGTAATCTGGGTAGTTTGAGAGTCAAGGGCTGCCAAAAGAGCCTCGGTGGGGAGAAATTTTGCCTACCACTGCATTAGATGGAAAAAGAAAATGGAATTTGACTGGGTAAGCCTTTGGCCTATCAGAATCCAGTGTAGCTCTTCTTATATGCAGTAACAACCCTTGAACGTGTGCAAATTAGCCCAGCTGGATCGTTCTTGTTCACCTCCTCCATGCAGGGATGTAATTCTTACTCATTTCATTCATTCTAGAAAGAATGAACAATTGTTGCCAATTTATTCCCTCTGCAAGAAAGTCAAAAAGCTACATCCTTTTTTACCTCTGTTTGCAATTCGGGATATAGTCCATGCAAAATCCATATGGTGTTGTTTTGCATCCTCTGCAAAATAGGCTGTTTTCTGTTTTTAAAAAAGTGTGAACTTTGCACACAATAAGCCCCAAACTGTGAAGACTCTCGTCAGTCCAATATGCTCATTGCCAGGGTTTCCCAACACGCAGGACACATTTTTTGACCGTTTTTGAATATTTGTGAATATTTTTTCCATCTCTACCTCCATGCATTCTCTTTTTATCCAGATAAATGCCTGAGTAAGTCTATAGAATCCTAGAAGTGGAAGGGACCACAAGGGCCATGTCGTCCAAGCCCCTACCACGCCCTCCTGAAAGATCCCTCTGGTTAAAGACTTCCAGTGATGGAGAATGGATCTTCTCGTGTGGAGTTCTATGTATATATGCCAGTCCGTAAAACTGTCCTTTTTGAATACCAGTTGACCATACAGAGAGTGAGGGGCAAGGCTGGTCTATGTTGCAATGATAGGGAGGCTTCCCTAACTCACACCACCCTGGAATGCCTGTCCCACACACGTCCTTTCAACGCTTGGGGGAGTGTGTCTCTGAACCACCACTGCCAACAACCAATTGTTGCCCTTAGCAACAAGCAGAAAGACAAAAGCAAAAGGGAGCTACCTGAGCAGCAGGAAGAGGATCACAGCTTGGATAACAGGGACGTGATCTTTCATTTAACTGTGTTAAAAGACACATTGTTCACAGACAAAACTTCTCCTTTGGGAGAACCAACCAGAAAATGAATTTCCTAGAGAAGGATGAAAGAAGAGAGGAGAGACAGACTCCATTTCATATACTGAACAGGTGCTTTCCCTTTTGAAAACAATTCTGTTACTGGAATTATTTCCCCTCATTTCCACAAGAACATTTGATGTAACATTATTCTTAGTCCTCTTCAGCGGCATTAAAATCACTCAGGAAAAACCTCCAGAGGCTGTCTGAGAGGCAAATCCAAGTCTTTGTTCGCTGACTCGTTTTCAAGTGAGGAGTGTTAGAGAAGGAAAAGAAAGCTTTCCCTCGTTTTTTTAACCTCTTATGACCTGAGTCATTGTTCATATGCGTATGTGTGCACACACTCATGGGCAAATAGAGTTTGCCCTTTCCAAATATTTCTGCTTAATGATGTTTGCTGTTGACTGGGGAGAAATGCTGGCTTTGAACCCAACAGAGCACAATCTCTTCTACATGTCTAAGCAGGTGAATTATTCCTTCATTCTTGTACATTTCAGCTGCTTCCACATATACCACAGAAGGGAAAAGTTCAACGTGTTAAAAAAAAATCTGTACCGTGTCAGTTTGAGGTTGCTTATAAACAATTCCTTAGAAGGGGAAAAAAAACCCTCCTTACTCACAGAAAAGGACAGCAAAAATTGAGCACCTCCCCCCCACCCATGGACTTGCTTTCTAGCCGCAGGGCTTAAAAAAATAGCAGTGCATTAAAAGACACAGTTTTCTCAACCTGCAGTCCAATGGTCCACACTGATTTCCTCATAATGCTGCATATATTGACTATTTGTTGGACCTTGCCCTAAAGCAGAAAACAGTGGTTGACCAAGAGATGGGAAAACTGACTATCGCTGTAGGGTGCCATTTTGCTTTGCTTTTTCAGCATAAATATGTATACATATGCATGCATGCATGCACATAGCAGCTAAACCCTTCGGGGGAAAAAATATATGCATTTCTGAATAGCACCTTAGATAGATTCATGTTGAGATTCCCAAAGCTGAACTCCAGAACCTTACCTTTTGCAAGACAGAGGAAGGGATGTGCGGTCCTTCAGATGTTGTTCGACTAGACATCTCCCAATCCATCACAATTGGCTATTGCTAAATGAGCATACAAAAAAATAAGTGTGAGGAATTGCAATGCTGGCTAGGACTGATGGGAGTTGCAGTGCAATATCTAGAGGCTGACATGTTCCCCACCCCTGCCTTAGGACTGTGTTTCTACTACAGGCTTTGCCAACTGAGTCATCCTACTCAAGCATGCCACCTAGACTAATACAAACCCTACCACCTGATTGACCACATCTTCATGTGGTCCTGATGGTCAACATGACTTCATTGAATTGAATAAAGGCTCTGGAACTTTTCCTCTTCAGGCTAAGTAGCTCGAGTTGCTTTGAGAAGATTCTATCAGAATGAGTATCTGACTCATTCCCTCCATGGTTTTAGTCATGGAACTGGACCTGCTACTTACCTGGGGACTATATTATTTGCTTCTGAGCCCAAATACACTATAGTTTGCTCCCCCTGGATCCTGAGACATGTGACCCAACCTACATTCCTATATCCTCTAGTCTATGTAATGTGCAATGGGGTCTAGGACAGGAGAGACCAGAGGGAAAAGTAGTAGTGGTTGACGCCAAAACAAGAGACACCACTTCTTTCTCTCTTTATGCCAAACCCATCTCCCTTACTAACTTGTATTCCCTCTTCTTCACCACACTGCAGACTTCCAGAGGAAAAATGGATGGCTTTGAATTGTCTACACTGCAATTAGCCCAACAGTTATATGCATTCTGGGACTATAGGCTGTCCAGCACTGTTCTGCTCAGCCTTTCTCCTTGCATTGCTCATTTTTTACTTGCAAGGAGGCTTACCTTTATTTACACAGTGGAGCATTTTAAAATGTTATTTTTTATTTAGTTATTTAAATATTTTAAAAAATACCTTCCTGGAAGTGATGTAGGACAGCAAGTGCAGACTGAAGTGGTGCAGTGACAAGGATGATCACTGACCACAGTAGCTTAGGGATTCTTGGAGCTGTAGTCCAAAGAAATAATACAGTTCATAGTCAGTCTTCACATCCCCAGCTCACTCCATGGCATGAGTAGACTAGCCCTAAATTCCATTAAAGATACTCTCCCCTAGCAGTGGTAAGATAAGGACAGTGGCAACTGAGGCCATTTCTGCCCTCCACTGTTATAGTGCTATTATTCCACTTATAGCGTCCCATGGAATTCTGGGGTTTGTAGTTTACTGAGGCCAAAGAGCTCTCTGGCTGAGAATTCTAAATCTCCTCCCTAAACTGCAGACCCCAGGATTCCAGAGGATGTTGAAAATGGAAGAGTAGCACTATAGCAGTGTAGTGCAGACATGGGCAGAGCTAATTCTGTTTACTACTGCACAAAAGGAGGCACAGGAGGAGTGTCTCTCACCATGAATAATCTATGATAAGATAATCCAAGAGGGTGAAGGAGATAGTAGTGGAGGCTGAGACTCCCAGGTCAGAAAGCACTGAAGCACAGATGTGGGAGCAGACCAAAAGACATATGCAAATAGCACTATGTCTAATATGGCATCTGGACTCACAGTGAAAGAAAGTTCAGCTGCTCAGAGGCTCAGAGATGAAACAAAAATCCAAAGCCACGAAATGTATATAATAGGAACATCAAATGTGAAAAACATTAATCATAGAAAGCTAGAAACTGTATAAAAAGAAACAGAATGCATAAACATAATGATTCTTAGGTGAGAGAACTGAAATGCATGGGAATGGGCCATTTTCATTCAGAGAATTACATTGTTTTACTCTAGAAATGATCTAAGAAGATACACGGTGGCATTACTAGTCAGACAAGATATAGTGAAAGCAGTCAGAGATATAATGCAAACTCTGACTGAATAATATCAATAATACTTCAGGGAAAATCCATCAGTCTAACCATAATCCAAGTTGATGCTCCAACTACAGAGGCAGAAGAGGAAGAAGTTGAAAGATTGAAAAATTTTACACAAGCATCCAGGGGAAACTGTTCACATACCAAAAAAGAACATATTGATAATCATAGCTGGTTGGAATACCAAAGTAGAAAGTAGAACAGAATCAGACACTGTTAAAAAAAAAATGGATCAAGATATGAAGTGGAGAGAGACTGACTGAATTTTGTGAGGCCAATAATTTGCTCATTGCAAACACAGCCTTTAGGCAACTGGACATGTGATTGCATGTGTGAGCATTACTGGATGGCCAAGATAAAAATCAAAGAGACAACAATTGGAAACAAAGGATAGAGAAGCTCTATTCTCTTGGCAGGAACAAAAGCAGAGTGGATTGTGGTATAGACCATGAACTGGTAATATTAAAAATAAGATTAAAGCTGAAGAAGTACTCCAGATCAATCATATTGCCAAAATACAATCTGAAGACCATCCCTGGAGAATTTCAAAGCCAAATAAAGAACAGATTTGCATTCCTAAGCCTAGTTGACTGGGAGTCAGAAGAACTGTGACTCCAGATCATGAATCCTGAGGTTTGCAGGGGGTTTTTTTGGGGGGGAGCTTTAGAATTCTCAACCAGAGAGCTCTTTGGCCTCAGTAAACTACAAACTCCAGAATTCCACAGGAGGTTGAAAGTGGAATAACAGCACTATAACAGTGTAGTGTGGAAATGGTCTTAGAATTACTGCTGTTTAAGGTTGAATCTACAGTAGGGCTGTATCCCAGCCCTACTGCATAGTGTCCCTAAAGTTAGTCCGCCAACTTTACTACTACACACACCTGTTTTAATCCAAACCAAAATCTATTAGGAAAGCCACACAGGGTCTCCCCATTACATAGCCACATCTGTGCAAGGAGCTGTTTCTACTGTGTGTATCTCTTTGCTCTGTCATTTTATATATGGTCACAGAACACAGCTGCTGTGGGGTTTTGGGAGTGGTTTCCCACAATGCATGTGCATATTTGCCTATTCATTTAATCAAATAATCTTTGCTTCCCTTTCATTCTGATAGCCCACCTGTGCTTCTATAAAGTGAAGTCAGAAGAGAATGGAAAAGCGAAATACCAATTTGCAAATGTGTGCATACACACACTGAATCCAAAAACAAAAAACAACACCAACTTTGCTGCATGCTACACTTCCATGCAGGAATTATCAGGTGACTAGGTGACCACTTGACCTAGGTGACACCCCCAAGCAACCTGGCCCTATCCTCCCCTATTCCCATTCCTGATGCTACTGCAATTCCAATTTGGGGGTCAAACCATACATCTTTAAAACTTCGTTTTTCCCAAAAACAGCAGGGTAAACTGGAGGTTTGTAAAAGTCACCATAAAGCCCCCAGGCATCAAAAAGAAATGGTGTTTACATCAGAAGAAGAGGAATGTTCCGTTTTCCAACAGGACTGGTACTGAGGTAAGGAAACATTATTTAGCCTGTGTAGATTAGGGTCAAGAAAGTGGGAAAGAAGAGTTACAATTAATCATAACAACAACAACAACAACAACAATGACCAGAGATAGTGTACATAATTTTAAAGTGGATGATAAAGACATTGAAATTGTTAAATAGTTTCTATATCTTGACTCATAGACTAAAAGTCAAGAAGTTAGTCAAGAAATCAGAAGAGGACTAGAACTTGAAAGGACAGCTATGAAAGAACTGGAGAAGATCTTCCTGTGCAAAGACATATTATTAAATGCCAAAGTCAGGATCATCCAAATCAAGTATTTCTTCTTTCAATGTATGGGTATGAAAACTGGTCAGAGAAGAAAGCTGATAGGGAAGAAATCAACTCATTTGTACTATGTTACTTCTCCAGGTACCACAGAGAGCCAAAAGACAAATGAATGGGTCATAAGTGTGAACACTTTCTAGAAGATGACCAAACTGAGCCCAATTTGACTAAACTAAGCCTACGATAAATGACTAAATTGAGCCAACTATAGTTTAGACATCTCATGAGTTAGCTGGACTTGTTAGTAAAGGCAATAATGCTAGGTAAAGTTGATGGCAGTAGGAAAGAGGAAGACCACAACATGGGTGGATTGAGTCAGTCAAGGAAATAATGGTCTCATGTTGGCAAAACTTGACAAGGGCTGTTCTTAACAGGGGTTTTTGTGTTGTCATTAACTCAAAGCCAACTTGATGGGTATTAACAACAACAACCCACACAGTCCAGGTCCACCTCAACCTGTTTGGAATTCAATAGTTGTAGTATAATCATTATAATTTGTTCCACCAGCAGTCAATCTTCAGATAGTTGGAGTGATAGAGTATTATGAATGTTAGAGCTATATGTTAGAATTACGGTAGTGGAAGGGAGGTAATTAAATTTATAAATTGGAATTCCTGACTCCCCACATCCAGGCATTTCAGCCAAGTCATTACCAGAATCCCCAATAAACTTCTAAAAACTATAGCTGTCACACAAGTAAGAGGGCCACCCATTACACCCTGCAATTCAAACACAGTAGTGCTAAGGAGGGCACATCTTTGGAGAAGACAGAATGGGAAATAAAAAAGTCAGGATAGGACTCTCCCCTTGTCCACAATTAAAGCAGTTTAAAGGTAAGGAGAACGGACTTGTGATGAATCAAAAGGGAGATGGGCTGTTAAAGAAGTGGCTAGAGTATTACATTTAGCTTGGACTTTGGCCTTTTCTGCACCTTACCTTATCACGTTGCTCTAAGGTTGCAATGCCAGCAGCATCTTTGCCAGGAAAGGAGCACGGCAGGAGCAATCCCCTCTGCACAGAACCAGCTCCCTGTGGAAGGGAGCACAATGGACACATCTCTTCCTTCCTTCCACAGTGCAGCCAACCACTTTTCCATACTGGTTTGGGGCAGGAAGTGGCTCCATAGTGCTTCTAAGACTTCCGCAGGACAGGTAAGTGCTGGAGCATCATGCAATTGGGTGTCATTGATGGGGAAAACCCATCAATGATTTACTTTGTGATCACAGCAGTTGGTAGTGGGAGAAGGATGGGATCGTGACAAAGTCATGCAGGAATGTCATTGCGATCCTAGTCCTCTTGTGTCACCATCACAGAATGACTCCTGTCTGTGAGAAAAGACCTTTTACTGGAAAAACCTGTGTTCAAAAACCCACCCAGGCAGAAAATTCACCGTGTGACTTTGAGTCAATCATGCTTGCTTAGACTTTTTCAACATTCAAAATTGCAAGGATGAAAGTGAGGGAAACAGTAAGTCTACTCCATAACTTCTTGGAGGAAGCATAGGATAAAAATGTGATGAGAAACTATGTCCATTTCTGCACTACGCTGTTATAGTGCTTTTATTCCATTTTCAACATCCTGTGGAATCCTGGGGCTTGCAGTTTAGGGAGGGGCCTTTAGAATTATCAGCCAGAGAGCTCTTAGGTCTCAGTAAAGTACAAACCCCAGAATTCCACAGGAGACTGAAAGTAGAATAATAGCACTATAACAGTGTAGTGCGGAAATGGCCTATAAAAAGCAGCTTCGGTATGAAAGCACTACCCTTGAAGATCAGCATTTATGAGCCTTTGTTATTTTCTTGGAAATGAGAGTGTCAGTGGAAATATCTCAGTCCTGAGCAAAAGATGAGGTGGGCCAGTGCATATATATTTTTGCATTGGTTGATTAAACCTGTAGGCTGACTTTCTCCAATCACTGCGATCCAAGGCTGCTTAGAACTTATTTGAAAAGTGTATATGGCTTGACTCTTGTCTAGCTGTCTGTCGTGTGTTTTGTGGTATTTGAAATATAATATTAGTAACCTTGAGAATGTCAGTTCGTAGGCGGAGTATCAATCAGGAATATAGAATTAAAATGAGGGGGTGGATTGTCCCTCATAGCAGCCAGCTGCATGGGAATCAGAGAGAGTGGATATTCCCTTCAAGGTACCCTACAGAGGGAACAGGACTCTCAGAAAAAGGTGAGGTTTGCCCTCAGACCTTTATGAGGCAGATTATGCCATTGGCTGGAAGTTCTTCTCCTCTGATATAAATATTCCAAAAGAAATAAGAAGATCAAACCAAACAAAATGGAGCAGCCCCTATAAAATAATGAATAGAGCTATGTGATCACCAGTCTCTGATGTAGTGATTTCCCCTCCTAATAAGCTCATTAAATTAGATGGAAAAACTTTTTGTTAAGTACTGGGTCCTGTAAAGAACACATTTTAGAGAGCATGTCTTATTAATTCATAATTATTATGCATTTTCCAGATGGAGTATAAATGACTCTCACTATCATGTTTTTATTAATGTACTTTTGTCATTTTGCTGGTTCTTAAAAATGGGGGCATCAAACATTGCCTCTCTGAGGCTAAATTAGGCCTGTGCAAGTTGTCAGCATCTCCATTCAGTACTTGTGAACACTTGTGGGTATAAACATGTGTTTTGAATATTGGGAGAAATGAGAACCAGTTCAGTCTCAGGGAGTATCAGTATGTGGGCTGTGCAGTCATTGGTTGGGGAGGAGAAATATTCCTGCCAAGGAATGTGCACTGAATTAAAATAAAAGCTGATGGATTATCCCAGTGTAAAAGTTTGTTGATGTAATGGACTGATGCTGGCCCAGTGAAACTTGCCTATGGAACATCCTTGCTTGTATGTTTTATTTCCTTCCTAGGTAATTATGCAAAGATGTCAGAATAGAAGTCTGATTGTTTCTATTCTTCTCACCAAGGGAGTGAATCTTTACCTGGTCCAAAAATGTTCTCATACAGGAACCACTGCCCTCCTTTTCCTCCTCCTTCTGCTCTTACTCCTCCTCCAATTTAATTAATTATAAAGTTAATTGTAAAGAACATTTTAACCCCCACCAACTTCACCCAAAGCCTTATCCTCTTTATGATATTGGTGTAGGGGAAGTTGACAATCATGTTTCAGTCCTGTGAGTCATCTGAAAACATCAAATGATACTATACAGAATTATGACCCATAGAGTAATGTCATAAGTCTAAGGGCCTTCTACACTATACTGTTATAGTGCTATTATTCCACTTTCAACATCCTATGGAATCCTGGGGTTTGCATTTCAGGGAGGGGCCTTTAGAATTCTCAGCCAGAGAGCTCTTGGGCCTCAGGAAACTACAAACCCCAGAATTCCACAGGATGTTGAAACTCGAATAATGGCACTATAACAAGGTAGTGCAGAAAAACCCTTAGTCTTCTTCTGCTTTGTCCCATAAAGTTGAATTATACAAAACAATTTCTTCTTGGGGTTTTCCTTTTTTAATGCCATGATGCATTAATTGATTGCACCAGGTGTCTTCAATATCTCATATCTCATTTAGCAGCATTTGCATGCCTGCACTCAGCGTAGTAGAGTTGTTTGCTTTCCCACACCTACCCTTTTCTTGCATCATTTTAGTCTATCACTATTTCCACCCTTCTTTCTGTCCTCAACATGCATTTGTGTATGCTATCAAATCCTTTTTTCTGAATTCCTAACCAAGGCCCTTTTCACATGCCTTTTTTTTTGCGCGAGCACCCCTTGAGCATCGCGTGAATGGGAGCGTCGCTCCGTATGATGCACTCCCACTCGCGCAATGCTCATGAGCCTAAAGCGGAGCGCGTGCGCATTTTCTTATTTTTGGTTGTAAGCCGAAAATACTGCGTTCTTGCGCAATGCTTGCGGCGCTCTCGTGCATTTACCTGCGTGCGGTGCTTCGGCGAGCCGGGCCGGTCGTGCTTCCTTCCCCCAGCACAGCCTACAGCTCCCAGACTGTGCTGCGGAAGGAAGGGGGGGTGCTAGAGCAATGGTTGAGCTACCAGGAAGCCAATGCGGGAGGCAGAAGGGCTGTCATGAGCGGCTCGTGTGAGTGGCTGCTCGCGTGAGCGCTGCTCCCCACTGCCGCAACAAGGTAAAGTGCGAAAAAGGACCAAGTAAAATATTTTTACCAAATGACAGGATTATTATTAGGAAACCCACAAGGCCTGCTAGTCATTATTACTAGCAATGGAAAGACAGAATTCAAGTTGCATTAACAGCCAACTATATATATGAGTGCCTTGAAGCAGACCAACTGGAAGAAGATGCTGTTGCCTGGAAAAGAAAAGATCTATTGCACAGGATATAATCTATAATTCTTTTAACAGAGTATAACACAGCCTTAAAAATGTTGGATAATCTTCAAAAATCATTTGACTAGACATGTTCCAAGTTCTAAGAATTTGTGAAAATGAAACTTGATTTAAAGAGGAACTATGAGACATATATAACTACTCTGGTCATGATCTTTGATAAGATGAGATTAAACAAAATTAATGCTGGTGTTGACCAGAAAGTAGATTTCTCACAATATGGAATGGGACAAAATAGCCTGAAATTGATGGTGTTATCTCATGGCTCCAAGAAGAATGCATCAAACAACGGGTTTCACCTTGTCTCCTTGCCTAGAATTCAAATGGACCAAATTAAATAGTTAGTGGGATGGAAAACTGAAAAAGTCAACCCAAAAACCAGTCAGAACTCTGTTGCAATAACTGTGATGGAAAATGTAATTTTGCCAATGACTGCTTCCCCAAGGATTTCAGCCAATGATAGGTCTCCTCCAGGTATTCAAGCTGAAAGACAAAGGCTTGGCCAATCTTAGCGAAAGATCTCACAAAGACATGGACCCCATTTTCTTTGAAAGGTAAGAGCACTATCAGTTGATGAATGCAACCATAAATTATATTTTTTTAATGATAGATTCAAGTCATAGTACATTCTTTGATAATTTTTTGATAATATGGATAGAAATATTGCAGCAAAACTTTCAAGTTACTAAAGGCTATTGTATGCAGATTCATAGTTCTGGATGTGGCACTCTGTGTTATAAACTACCTGATAGAATTGTACAAACCATGGCAGATGCTCTCTTGTTTATTTCTGACTTGCATTGCAAAATGCTTGGTATATTTGCTTTAGAAAAAAAAAAGCAACCTGTATTTCAGATCAATAACAGATTATAAGTCTTAGAGCATTTCCACACTACACTGTTCCACTTTTAGCATCCTATGGAATGCTGGGGCTTGCAGTTTAGGGAGAAGCATTTAGAATTCTCAACCAGAGAGCTCTTGGGCCTCAGTAAACTACAAATCCCAGAATTCCACAGGATGTTGAAATTGGAATAATAGCACTATAACAAGGTAGGGTGGAAATGCCCTTACTCATTACCATGGACATGCCTCACCACACCAAAAAGAAAAAGAAAAAGTGTTCATATGTGGATTGTCTCTATTGTATTCCTTGGATGTGTGTGTCTGTATCTGATTTCCCAAATACTGATTTCCCAGCTTTTGATGGCTCTAAATCTTTAATGAGGATTTGGACTGTGCATGTTTTCAAGAAGATCTGAAGCAGGTTACTGTTCATAGAGAACTTTTCAGATAGGGGGACTGCAAAGTATACCAAGTAGGACAGAGCCTCCCTTAACTGTTGGGTATGTGAGAAATAGTAGTGGATCTCTCACAGATTAATCCAGTTTGCAGAAGCTGAACAATAATCAGTCCTATACCTACACCCCCAACACATACAGGGTCTAGCAGAGAAAGAAAACAAACTTAGTCTTCTTTGTAAAACATACAAAAGTAAATATACTTACAAATTACTTATGCATACACAAATGCATGTTCTAATGTGGAGAGAGGAAGGAGGTAATAGCTGCAAGTTAAAGTGATTCAGGAAACATGTGAGTGTGGTAAAACAAGCAAATGATTGGGAAGTCTGTAAACTAGCAAACTAGCAATTGCTGAGTATGGGCATATGAAGGACACAGACTCTAATATGCATGAATTGTTGAAGTCCATTCTTTGGTTGCAAATACTTGAATCAGTCTCTTCCGTAAAGGCTTGGTCAAGATATCATTTCAGTGATTGATTACTTGATTTGTTTGATTACTTGATTTTTTGTTTTTGTTTTTATTCAGCTCACACAACTTGTTGCATTTCATCTCAATGTACTTGCTTTGTGGCATCATCTTCTCTGTTTGAGGAAAACTGTGTTGTTTTCCATAACTTTAATTGATTTTTGCTCACTGGGCAACACCAAATTTGTGAGGATGAACAAGCATGGAGTTACTACACCTCTGTTGGACTATAGGAACCTGTTCTGGGACTTTAGGAACCTGTTCTACATGAATACTATTTTCCAGTCAAGTCATCAATTCATCCTAATAAGCATCCTTTTCTTTTCATGTATTCTTGTCTTTGCCCAACTTTCCATGTTATGCACCTCATTCTGCTCCTGATCCAGCTAGTTCTTTTAAAATTATAAATACACCACTTTGAATCTGTTCATTGTATTTTATTCATTTTGTGAGCAATTTTGAAGACTTCAGGGGGAAAAAAATCAACATATAATCTACTAAATCATAATAATCCACTAAATCAACCAAAGGAATGAGAGAGGGCAGAGGAAATCATAATGCTAGCCTATGAAATTCAAGAGAAAAGCTGAAAGCCATTAATCTAGAAGGTGTGTAGAAATAGATTAAAAATGGTTATGGTTTTGGGTACTTAGATTTCCCTAGAATGGAAATATTAGGGGTGGAGGGTACTTCACTAAATGTCAGGTCCCCCAAAAACAGGGAGCAATGGTTATGCATAGTGTTTACCAAACTATGGGCCTTTCCACACTACCCTGTTATAGTGCTATTATTCCACATTCAACACCCTGTGGAATTCTAGGGTTTGTTGTTTATTGAAGCCAAAGAGCTCTCTGGCTGAGAATTCTAAATGCACCCCACCAAACTGTGAACCCCAGCATTCTGTAGGATGTTGAAAGTGGAATAATACCACCATAACAGTGTGGTGCGGAAAGGCTATATGTCCCATAATGCAATCCACTTTGGTCCATCACAGCACAACCACCTTCAGCAGCCTAGTTCCACCCTGGCTTGATTTCTGTGTCACTCTAACAATGAGAGGGAAATCTAGGGACAAGATTACATATTATAGGAATGATTTGGTTTCAGAACAACCTGGTGCTGTTCCGGATATTGTCAGAGGCAAGGAGACATGTAGACTGAAGATGATCAGAACTCTTGAGTCCTCAGGGCTCCTAATCTAGCCCCATTCAATTCATTTTTGAAATAAAAAGAAGAAAGAACAAATCAGTCTTAGGAGCATTACAGAGCATCTCTTTGATTGTCTTCTTGTTCAGGAATAAAGATGTGTGTTGGGGAGGAGGGGAGAGAGAACAGGGAGAGATGTTTTGAACACAAAGAGTGACTCAGCCTTGAGAGATGCTCCCAAGTTAAGAGCAGTGGTGTTGCTGAGTTGATTTATCGATTGCAAAGGCTTGCTCTTTCTGGGGAGGGGTGCATATTGTTTTTCAAGATTCACCATCTCATTTTTCAGGTCATAATGCAAAGAGCCCCAAGGCAAACAAGAAAATTAGAAACATTCACACATTCAGCAGCGCATCGCGGCCATCATTACCCACGCAGTTAAAACGAGATGGAACATAAGATGTTAGCATTAATGGTTCCTTTGGCTTGTAAACAAGAAAGACAGGAAGAGGCAAAATCAACGCAATTCATGCTCCACCAATCAATACTTCATTACTAAACTATGTGGCTTTGTATTTCTTGTTTATTTATACAGCTTTCGCTGATCAACAGGAGTCCTCAGATGAAGCAGTCATGGCCGTTTTTTTCAGCCATCATCTTTCTGAGGATTTGGCTAATGGGAGGTGGGGAGAAGTACATTCCCATCTCATCCTCCAGCCAAACTTCTCATGAAAAGATCTATTAATAATTTCACCCCTCCAATTTGGACTGGAGGGCTGAATTAACTTGCCAAAGCAGAAGCAGGCTTTATAGCTGAGTAGAGACAAAGAATACCAAATGACATGAGATATCCCATCTTCTCTTGGCAGCATTGCTACATGGCTTAGACTTTCCTGTCAGAGATGTGAGGGATACTTCAGAAATGTCTTGACATTGATGAGGAAGAATGTCAACTCTTGACTCATTGAAATAACCCTGTCCAAAAAAAAAAAAAAGTCAACACTGCAAGCATTTTTTCCCATCTTGGGATTTCTTTGCACAGACAACCATTTTTTTGTGCAGAAAACCAGACATTATTCTACTATGTAACTGGACCCATAAAGAATACAGCAGAAAATAGAATTTTGAGTGGTCAGAAATAGAGCTTTAATGAGGAACAAGGTGATTTCCTCAAACAGGTAGGTAAGAAATAGATAAAATAGAAAATTAACACGATTACAAATATCTTTCAGTTTTCATAGCCTCATGTTAATAGCATATTATTGAGGCCAACTACCTAGGGAGGACACATGGGTGAATATATGTCTAGCTGCTTCAATCTACCTGTGTTGCTGCAGGCATGGATGGCTCCGTCCAGCATTCCTTTTTGATTATGACTGCAGGATACACCCATAGGTAGAAAATATTGGTTTTCATCACCAGCTTTTGTAATGACTTTCACTATTATATAAATTATGTCATTTCTGGTTCAGTCCATAGTGCCATCATACCTCAGGGAAAGTGGCAGTGTATCTTCAGGTAGTGGTTCAGTGAGGCTGTCTCTGTCACTTTTAATGCTGAACTGTATGGTCATTCAAAAGAATATGTGGTGCTGGTCAAATCAGGGAGGGCTATCTCCTTCATATTGTTTGATTGGTTGGTTCAGTGGGGAAAACAAGCTTAGGAGAAAGTGCAGAAAGTGATTGATTGCACAACTTTATTTTTATCATTAAAAAAGACCCAGCATGCAGAAAGTCGACTGAAAAATACAGGAGATCTCTTGTAATCTTGCCCAAGGGAGAAAAAAACTTTGTTCTTGAAAACGAGAATGACAAAATTCTATTTTCCCATTACGAGTAGAGTGGAGATCATGGAGGAAGGCCCAGAAAAGCTTTTTAGTAGCAGAATCATAGGGAGCGAAGTCAGATGAGATGCTACATCAGCGACTGCTAGATGCCAAATGGGAAACTTAATGGTCTGCCCAACTGTCTTTCATCAGTGCCTTGAATCAGACTATGTGTGATTTCTGACTTCTTGCTACTTAATACTCTTTACGGAAAAGAGAGTTTGTACCATCCATGGAACACTTTGGCTTCCAGCCTGAGTTGCCATCTGGGCCCAATGCCATCTCTAATCTTTAGTTTTGGCAGATCTAGATGTTGGAGTGAGAACAGTCAGATTGTTTTTTTTAACTTCCTATGCATTACTCTCACAGAGTTGTTACCAAAGCTTGCTGTATCAGTTTAAAAAATTAATTCATCTCATTAATGATGATTGAGCTCCAGAAATTAATTTGTTATTATTACTATTACTAGCAACAATCTTTAAATCTTTAATTCTTTGAATTAACCTTTATGGTAATTGCTATTTTAAAAGAATCTGTAGGCAGACGGCAAACCAGAGATCCTGTTTTATGTACACCCTTGCTGGTCTGCATTGCAGAGTTCATTTCACTACTAAACTTTTGCAGACTTTAAATAGCAACCTGTCTCTGATCTCCAGTCGCTGACTGGAGACAAGGGCCAAAGAAAAATGAAATAATTAGTCAAACCTCACTTTTTCTTGGGACTAAAAAATTAACAAGCATCTGCCTTGTTCATTTGACAGCAAAATGTGGTATTACGTCCTCTCATTACACAAAAATAACCCAATAAATTAATATGACATGTTACTTTTAATTTGTTATTTCCCAGTGCTGGTTGTCAGTCTCCATTGACTCCCCATGATACCTATAGAACATTCTATAGATGGTAATCTGAATCTCTTCTTCTGACATGAAAAACCTGTTCTCAGGAGGGAGCTGTTCAGCCAAGATAATATGAAGACAATGGAGAAATTAAGTAGATCCATTTTTAAATTTTCCTAATGGTGTTATTAAAAGAATAGAAGTGGTAGAAGTAGCTTGCACTCAGTTAACCCAACAGAAGGGGATTGCAGAGGAGGCAGAATTTTGCCCTCCCCAATAGACTCATGCAAAAGAAAAGTACCTTTTGCCATCTTAACCACACTCTGATGTTGCTTGGCCCCATGTGTCCAAGTTTTCATCTGAGAAATGCTGGAAACTAGGTTTATTCTTCATTCTGTCCATGCTTGCACTTAAATTGCTAAAAGGAAATGCATTCAAATGCTTTACCTGTGGCAGACAATTAAACTAGATTGCCTTCAAGGTTTCTTCCATTTTTTTTTTTCATTCCACATGGATAGCATTGTTTGCTCTGATTTATTAAGAATGTCAAGTATAAGCTAGTTTTGAATTTGGCTTAAGCATTTCCTTAGGCATTTTGGACCACAGAAACCAAATATAAAATAAACAGGTTGACTACATTAGAACATGGAACATCATACTGCTATTAAACACCATGAGTTCATTGCAACAGTGGCAAAAAGTGCTATACTGGGACAATAAACTGGATGAGGTTGACTTCTTGCCAGTACATCTGGCAAAGTTTTTCCCAATATACATTGTAGTGAGACATTATTCATGCTAGGCAGCATTATAGCCAGCATTAGTCAGCACAGGAGCAATACATTTTGCCCAGCACATAATAAGTCCTTGGGGAAAAAAATTGGCCTTTCTTTTTTGACCAGAGTTAACCTCCATTCTGTTAGATTGACATCAAAGTAGACTTGGATGAGATTTCTGAAGCAATAAGTTCAAATAACTCACCCATTTTCAGGATGAAGAAAAGCCAAAGAAAGATTTAGCAACACTCTGCTCCTTGAAGGATGGAGTAACAGAATACTTGGTGCCAACTCTGGGCTTGAACCTTCAAACCATAACTGACACAGAAGTGGATCTTGTTTCTGTTCCCCTAAGAAGGAAAACCTATACTACACTAAAGGGTCTACCTAGCATATCTTCCCCTTCCCCTTTTATTTCAACTTAGGAATAGACAACTGAAAGCCTGGGGTTCGCTTATACTACTGGAACTTCCTGTATACTGTTACTGCAGTTTAGACCTCCTTGGGGACACCCCCAGATATCATTTTGATATCAAACCACTCAGCTTTCTTCCACCACCCCGCTCCACGTGTTTGCGAGGCCACCGGACAAGCACGCAAACAGGCACGGCAGAAAATTGCTGGACATTCCATTCTCCACCTAGGCAGGCCAGACATAGCCAGTTCGTCGCTTCAGGGACCTCTCTGGCAAACACCTCATTACATATGAGCGATACTAACAAAGGCTTCCTGCCCCAGCAGGCTACTGGACAAAGGTTGTGCCGTCCACTGATAAGCGCTACGCATTTGCATACTGGCCACACTATTGTTAATTCGGCTCTGATTCCATCATGCAAAGTTGTGACCTTTCCGAGACATTGTCTCGCACCAAAACTCATTGTTGTTCCCCGAGTAAGGCATAGCCTGCAGTCACAATTCACCCTATAAAACCCCCTGATTCTGAGACCTTCCTCGGATTGCTCGACCCACTCCAGAGTTCCATCCCGCCTTGCTGCCGCTTCGAGCTTCCCTCAGCTAATCGAGTTGAGCTTCTTCTCCGCACCCTCGGCTTCTCTCCTAAGGTCCAGGACTACAAGACAGGTGTCATATCACCCATTTCCCTTTGAAACCCCCCCCCCAACTCAGTTGCTGATTCCTTAGTTATCTGTGTGGCTGTGGTGTCTTTGACATTTGTCTGTATTCCATAAAACATCATTTTTATTACTTTAAACCCGTCTGGCTGCTTGACTGACCTGACCCCGTAGACGCTGGGTTACAAGATCCTGCTAAGTTACTCTGCCTCTTGCTAGCTTAAGTGAGTGCTCCAGTTAGTTTTCCCCAAGGTTGTGTTATATTGTTTGGTTATTTAGGTGTCCTCCCGGGAATCCCCAGAGAACAGGGCCACAATACCTCCTTCTCAGCTCCTAGTTTGACAGATGGTCTCCTTCTCATTATTAAATACATCAGTCACTTCTTGCCAAGCCAAGACATTGGTGATTTCTGCACGAGACTGTTTTAGAGCTATTATCCCACTTTCTACATCCTATAGAATCCTGAGGTTTCAGTTTAGGGAGGGGGCCTTTATAATTCTCAGCCAGAGAGAACTTTGGCCTCGGTAAAATACAAACCTCAGAATTCCATAGGATGTTGAAAGTGGAACAATAGCACTGTAACAGTCTAGTGTAGAAATGGCCATAGCTCTTCATGGGCCACAAAAGAGGACAGGTTAAAATTGATTTACTAATTTTATTTACAATGTTTATGTATTACCTTTCAAGAAAATGTTCTCAAAGCTTGTTGTTATTGTTATTGTGGTGTGCCTTCAAGTCATTTCTCATTTATGGTGACCTTAAGGTGAACCTATCATGGGGTTTCTGGGGCTGAGAGTGTGTGAGATGCCCAAGGTCACCAAGTGGGTTTCCATGGCCAGGTGGGGAACTAAACCCTTGTCTGCAGGGTTGTAATCCAATGCTCAAACCACTACAGTATGTTGACTCTCCAAATCTATTTGCAAAATACTAACCAGGACAGTTAGGCTGGTGTTTTATAAGTAAAACATCCCAGTTTTAAAAGTTACCATCCCTGTTTCATTAGCTCTCTCCTATCTTAGAAGAATCTGTCTTATGTCCCAGTTAACTCTAGTTTGTGAAGATAGTGGAACTGAAAGAAGGCCCGCTCTTGAAGATCTCATACAGGAGATACAATCTGTCAATAGCCTGGACCTAAACTGTCCCAGTCCAGGAAAACTTGTGGCTGCAGAGCTGATAGCCAAGAGATAACACAGGCAAAGTAGCAAACAAAGAAATAGAACAGCTCAAAAATCTGTCACATACTTTTACTTAGTAAACAAAAGATCATAGGCACAAACAAAGTCTAACAGAATCAAAAGCAGAGCAAATACGTCCAGAGTCAGTCAACACAATCCAAAGGAATACAACCAGCAGCCAAAGAGGTCAGATAATCTGTGACAACTCCTGGAGGGGAAAGGCTGTGTATGTATAGGTCAGCAGCTTAACACAGATGCTGCCCAACTAATTGCTGTCTTCTATAAATCCTTTGAGACCTGAGCAAGCTCTGCTGTCTACATTTGGCAAAGGTAAATATTGGTAAGTTGTCTTCTGTATCTGAAGGGACAGGACTCTCTGCTGGAGCTGTTCTATCTCTGGATTTCTGGCTCTGTAACCTCCTCCTGTTCAGCAGGTCCCAGCATGCCCACTGTTTCAGCCTCTGGCCATTTCCACACTGCACTGTCATAAGTGCTATTATTCCACTTTCAACATCCTGTGGAATTCTGAGGTTTGCAGTTTTCTGAGGCCAAAGAGCTTGCTGGCTGAGAATTCTAAATGCCCCTCCCTAAACTGCAAGTCCCAGGATTTCATAGAATGTCAAAAGTGGAATAATAACACTGCAACAGTGTAGTGTGGAAATGGCCTCTGAGTCAGAGTCCATTTCCGTGTTCTGGAAGCAGGGCATGACACCAACCAGCAATTTGAATTGTGCCCAGAAACAGATTGGGAGCCAGTGGAGTTGCTGGAGTGGGGAGTTGTTCATTCCTTTTGACCAGTCATTAAACCGACCTGCTTCTGTCCTTTGAGGTTTTGCATTTTTGTTTGCCGGTTCCATTACTACCTGCATAACATTCTTGCTGAAAACAAAAATTGGCAATATCTGCTCTTATTTTAGCCCAGGTACTGAGTATCTGACCTCGTTGTTCAAGAAACTGCATTCACATAACTCAGCAGATACACACAGAAGGGAAATAAAATCTGAACTTCACAATGTAAGAACAGGGAAGGGTTGATAGTGGTGAAGAAGAAGAATCATTGGAGACAGAAGCTCCACAGCAATACTTGCAAACAACAGTAAAACCCAGTAGCACTTGGCAGGCACCTTTGAACCTTACTGCTGCTAGACAGAACATTCTGTTGCTAGACACACACAAAATAAACATTAAAAAGAAATCTTGTATGAGTTGCGTTGCTGTTCTAGGGAAAACAGATACCAGATCAAAAGGGCCTGCTTAAAGAAAGTACATATGCCAGCTTCAGGGGATTTCAAATATTTATACTTTGCTACAGTTTTAATCTTTAAGAGTTCTAGGAATGCTGTGCATGGAATCTGAGAACAACACAGTCATCCACTGACAAGGCTCTGGGTCCAACACAATAACAGCAAGAACAAGCCGGGGAGGCACTTGGGGGATGGAACAGAATTTTTATTGGAGTTAAGATCTTTAACAGAAATATCGGTTTTGCACCTGTCACAAGCCATTGGAAGAGAAAGTTTGAAGTCTGAAGTTTGTCTCAGAATTTTGCACACTCACTAGGCTCAGAATACATTTCAGACAAATAAAATACACACTGCAGGCACAGCAGACTCCTTCAAAGAGGCATGAGTTTGGTATTCTTTTTATTTATTTTGACTGTACCTGCATATTCATGGGTTTGCATCTACACCTCTTGTGAAATATTCTGGGTTTCTGCCCCTCCCTTGTGTCCTTCCCCTTCCCCCTCCCATAGATCACACCTTACATCCAGTCTCATTAAACATTTCAGACCTGATTTTCACCAACTTCCACTGAACCTTTTCTTAGAAAACCAAACAAAGCAGAAGTTATAATCAAAAAGCAAGAGCCAGCATAGCGGAGCGGTGTGAGTACTGTATTACAGCTCTGGAGTTTGAATTCTCAGTCAGCCATGGAACCAACAGGATGACCTTGGGCAAGTCACACTCTCTCATCCTCAGAGGAAGGCAAAAGCCACCCCCTCTGAACAAATTTGCTAAGAAAACCCTGAGATAGGTTTGCCTTAGAGTCGTCGTAAGTCAGAAATGAGTGGAAGGAACACAATAACCACAACAAGAGTCAAAGTGCTAAAGTATCCTGTTAATATTATACTAATTAAGCATTAGAATAATTTTATTCCCTTTTTCCTGATGTGATGTCTGTTGAATCTGTATCCTGGAATCAATCACTGTTCTTACTTGGTGGCCATATTTACTCAGTAGAAACACATGTCAAGTACCTGATAAAACTAATTTCGTACCTGGGGAATGGTAATAAAAGGTTTCTGGTAATGCTGGGTGTTAAAATCAGTTTGAATAAAACTTGGAATTCTCTGACACATTTTTTTTCACATCTAGAAGCTCCAAAATGTTTATGCTGTAAAAATGCAACCATGGAAAGGTTCTCATATTTTTGAAATACATTCGAAATATTTTTCATCCCTCCCCCATTAGAGATGAGAAGAAATCTCATTGCCTGCAAGACTCTGCATTGTTTCTCCAACCTCACTGGGAAATTTTGCCTCTGAGACTGATACACCAAGTGAGCCCCCCCCCCGCCATTCCGTCACTACACTGTTATAGTGCTATTATTTCACTTTCAACGTCCTGGGATTTGTAGTTTACTGAGGCCCAAGAGCTCTCTGGCTGAGAACTCTAAAGGCCCCTTCCTAAATTGCAAACCCTAGAATTCCATAGGATGTTGAAAGTGGAATAATAATACTATAACAGTATAGTGCAGAAATGGCCTCTCTCCCTGGAAAAAATACACAATATAATTTGTCTCCGACTCCTGCCCCTCTGTAAAGCATGTGTATTTTCCTCTGTGAAACTAAGCACTTATATTCATGCAGAGCAAATAAAAAGAACTAGTTGATTAATCACTAAGACACAACAAACCATCCAGTATTACCATGTTTACCAGCTTGTGTAACAAGGCAAGAGTTATTGAATTTTCCAACACTGCATTTTACAAAAATACACAGAAAAACAATGCATGAAAATAGTATTCTTTTTTCATGAGTTTTTCTAGTGGAACTAGCTCTGCTTACTTCCGACATATCTTTAGCACGTTTACCTTATAAAGGAATAGTAAGAAGTATTGGTATTTAGAGAGCCAGCATAGTGTAGTTGTTCGATGATATGATGAACCCTGGAGACCAGAGTTCATTTCCCTGCTCAGCCATGGAAATCCACTGGGTGATCTTGGGCACATCTTACACTCTCAGCTCCAGAAAAAAAAAAAGTAAGAGTTTTGCCTTAGGGTCACTGTAAGTTAGAAGCAACTTCAAGGCTCATAGCATCGTTCATCCTTAGTATTAGGTGTACTATCTAGCTGAGGGACATAAAATGACACAATAGATGGTACTAGTAGAAATAGCAGCAGTTATAGTAATAGCAGCAACAGCAGCAGCATTGGGTAAAGTGATGATAGTAGTAATAGTCCTAGTTCTAGGCACTTTTCACACTACATTTTCGACGCAAAAGGGCCCCTTGAGGGTCGCGCAAATGTGAGGAGCGGTCCACATGACGCACTCACATTTGCGCAATGCTCCAGGGCCTGACACAGACCACGCACACATTTTTTCATTTTCCACTTGAAACCAAAAATGCTGCGCTGTCACGCATCGCTCTGGGCCCCCGCGTACACTTACTTTGTGTGCGGAGCCTCGGGAGCTGGACCAATCATGCTTCCTGTCTCAGTGCAGCCTGGGAAGGAAGAGGTGGGGCTCTCGCACGATCAGGAAGCTTGTGCGGAGCCGAAGAAGCAGGGAAACAAGATCCTCTCTCCAGAGGCTGCTTGCATGAGCACCGCACCCCAGCGCTGAAAATGGGTGAAAGTTCTGATGAAATGCAGTCTTGGAGTAAGGAGGAAAGTTAAATTGAGCCATCGAGTCTTCATCCCATCAGGACTGCATCCCTGCCTAAAATAATAATTTCAGGGTTTGTCCATTTTACATACCTTTCCAGAAATCTTTACCCATTATCATGACTGTAGTGACTTGATCCCATGCCTGCAATTTCCATACACTCTGTGCTACTTCAGTAAGCATTTTCTTTGTTTTCTCCCCAAATAATCCCACCCAAATATAGAACACTTATTAGATGTGATAATAATATCTGATAGGCTATGTTTTTCTGTGACTATGTGCTAACATCTGAGAAAGGAATGGAAGCCAACTGGCATTCCTACATCTGTCCAATGGATGGTCTTAGTCAATCAGGAATTACTGTACACACCTTCATATACCTGCTTTTGTTCAATACTAGCTCTAGTTTAGGTGGCACAACAAAATAATACCTATAAAGTTAAGGGGACTGAACTTTCAGGCCTGAAGCCGATTGTTTATTCCCAATTAGAGTAAATCCACTGAATCAGCTATTGACTGGAGTCAACATATACGTAAATCCTCGTGTTTCAATAGGACCCTTGTTACTGGGATTAACAGTAAGGTTTCAGTCATGGTCTGAGTCCAAACACAGAGTTAGCATGGAGAGAAAAGTCAGAAGTTAGTCTGAAGTCAGACATGAATATGAATAGCTAGGTAACTAGAGGACCTACAAGCTCATCTTCTGAGATATGATCCAAAGTCATTGTTTTAACATTTTGTGCTAGAACCAAAGGTTCTTCTGACTCAAGCCTTCAGATACCCAAACAGGAACAGCAGCAGGCCAACAGTATTGTGAAATTCATCTATTTGTCAAAAGTGTTGTCTACATTAGAAACCCTTTTATTCACAAGAATACTTTATCAGGCTGGCATTTCTATGCCTGCATCTGACTGGCATTGTAGTATTTTGATCTTCTGTCACCACTTTAGGCATTCTTTTGTTCTACACAGTGACAAACACACTCTTGCCAGAGTGTTGCTATGACAATGTTCTTTACTCAAAACACTTCCACCATTGTGTTTGTCTTAGGGCTGTTTTTTCCAGTCTTGGGAATTGTGCAACCCTCCAGGTGTTTTGGAACTGCAGTTCCCAGAACCCTCCACAGGCTATATGTGCTTGGGCTGCTGGAAACTGCAGTCCAATGACTTCTGGAAGGTCACACTATTCCCAACTCTTTTCTGATTCCACTTTACTGTAACATTGGGTATAGTGACCAGGCTGTTGACATGGATATGATGAATAACAAAGACAGTTTTATTCAATGCAGCCTTATGATGGTATATAGTATTCCTCCCCTTACTACCTTCTAGCACCTAAAACATACAGGTACAGTTATCCTTTATCATTTATGTAATGCTATCATATTACTCCAAGGGTCTTTCTGCACTATACTGTTATAGTGCCATTATTCTGGGATTTGGAGTTTACTGAGGCCAAAAAGCCCTCTGGCTGAGAATTCTAAAGGCCTCTCCCTACACTGCAAACCCCAGGATTCCAAAGGATGTTGAAAGTGGAATAATTGCATTATAAAAGTGTAGTGCAGAAAGGCCTTAAGTCATACCCCATAAACACAAGGTTTCTTTCACGCAGCCTCTGCTTTGTTTCCCACAAGCCCCATCTATTGCTCATAAAATTCAGTCGCTATCTCTCCCAATGTCATCTTAAAAATGCAATTTGTATTTAACTCTCATCTCCACCCTTATTACAGCATTCCAATGTCTCCTCAGTCAATCACCACTCATATCTCCAACAAGCATTCCATGTTCAGTCTTCATAGCACAACCCTTACCTTAATATTCCATATAAAATTGGAATAGTAAGTTGCAAATTACAATACAACTTATATAACATTACAAAACACCTGAATTCCTTGGACAAAGTGGTCATACAGTACCTGACTCCAATTTGGAGATGAAGCTACCCAGACCTACTACAGATGGTTTGGCTCCTCTATGGTCCTCAGATCCCCTTCATTTGCCTTGAGGACTCATGATATAGACTACTGTTTACCAATATTTATTTCAAGGAACACCAGGTCATTCCTCAATGGAGATTCACGGAGAAGAGAAGGTCATCTTGTCCTTGGATAACAGTGTAAGAGTCACCATTGAATTTGTCCTGAATCCAAAGCTGAAGCCCATTTTGACATTTTTGACTGGTTAAACTATCTGAAGGAAGCTTTCTCAACAAGGGACAATATTTCTCAAGAATGTTTTCACACCTCCTTAACTTCACCTGCCTTCTGTCTGCATGGGAATATGAAGATATCCTTCACTCTTCTATATAACCTATATATCAAGTCTTCTGTTTTCCAGCTGATTAGCAATGTGAAGTGAATTAATATTTAAAGAACGCACTAGGGAGCTATTCAAAGACAACATGAACTTTGCAGAATTGACTTTGACAATGTGCAACCTCAGTCTTATATACCTTAAAAGGCTCTCAATTAATGTGTGTGTAATGCACAGAAGGAGATGCGCACATTAAGTTAATGTCTGCCACCTAGGGTCTTCTGCTCATTATTATTTCAGCAGGTGCCAGCCTTCATTAGACCAGAATTGGGACTTTTTTTTTTCCTGTTCCCTTGTCCCCTTCCCAGAGTGATAGGGACATCATATGCAGGCTCTTTAAAAGTAACTTCACATTTTTCCCCTATACATGTGTACTTACAAGTCCCATTGAACTATATATAGTGATATAGAGGCTGCAGCCTATGTACAGATGCATCATTATTTTTTTCTTATTTACTTGCCTGACTATATCAGTATCTGAGATTTTTGCAACCCATTTCATAAAGTGAGCTACAAAAGAAGGAAAAAGAATCAGAGAACCTTAGAGTTAGAAAAGACCCCAAAGACCATCTAGTATCTGCCATGAAGGAACACAGAACTATTTAATTGTACGTTTACATTGTTTTAATACTGTGAATAGTTTAATTCCATTTTAATGTCCACGTTTTCTACATTTTTAGCTGTACTGTTCTTGTTTTGAATTGCAAGCCTACTTGAATCTCAATTTTGGGGAAAAGATGGGATATAAACAAACTTAGCAACAACAACAACTGCAGGAAAGATGGCCATTCAACCTGTGTTCAAAGAGCTCCAAAGAAGGAGTCCACCATCCTTCAAGATGGTCTGTTTTCACAGTTGAACAGCTCTAGTCAAGAAGTTCTTCCTAATATGTAATAGGAATCTCTTTTTCTCTTCTAACCTGAAAAGACTAGTTTATGTCATACAAGCCATCATCACACTAGGATCTGTTTTCATCTTGTGACTGAGGTGTGTTGTGTGAGAGACAAGCCACCATTCCAGCAACTTCCATACATCTATCTGATTTGTAACTCTCCCAGCAAACCACAATCAGAACCCAGAGTCTATTCTCAGTGTGTGACTCAGGCCCTTTTCGCACCTTATCTCCATCCAGCTCAGTCGCACGGGGATCACGTGAGCAGCCTCTTCCATGAGGCTCTTGCATCCCCACTGCTTCTGCTCTGCAGGAGCTGCCTGCCAGCTGGCAGGCAGCATGAGGGCTCCTCCTCTTTCTTCCACAGTGCAGCCGGGTATTTTCCCAGGCTGCGCTGGGGGAGGAAGTGTGAAGGCCACGGTTCCAGAGCTTCGCATGCAAGGTAAGTGCACATGGGACCCTGGAGCAATGCACTATCATGCACCATTTTTGGCTAAAAGCTGAAAATGATATAGTGCACAATCGGCACCTGTCAGCCCCGGCAGCGTCACGCAATTGCGAGGGTGTCATCTGAAACGCTCCTCGTAATTGCACAATGCTCTGGAGGCCCTTTCGCATGAGAAATACTATGCGGAAAGGGCCCCAGACTTGTTGGGGTGGACAGAGAGAAGCCAAAGGTACAATCTCTTATATATATAGTCTGCCTAGACCCTTCGTTCGGTTGTATAGGCCCTTCTCTGGGTGCTCCAACCAAACAGAAGTAATAAAAGTAACTACTGGGGACTGGACCTTCTCAGTGGTAGCACCCCAGCTACAGAAATCCTCTCCAGATAGGTTTCCCTGGGGTCCTTTTCAGTAGAGGTGAACGAATGCTTTCATCTCCCCAGATCTTTAGTTCAGTTTATACTGAAAGCATTGGCTTTAGCTGACACACTTTGACTTCATTCCTAAGTTTTTATCTTTGTTCCATGGTTCTGAACTTTAGTTGTTAGCATGTTTTTTTATTGTATGGTGGAGGGAGTTGCTTCATTTTGTGAACTGTACAGAGAACTTGGGCCATTGGGTGCCAAAGGGATGCAATAAACTAGCCACCTAGAAAGAGCTCACTGTTAGCATGGCTGGTGTCTTTCCACTCATGTTTATTGAGGAATTCCTGCATGGAGGCAGCAATTTGTAACTTGCAGACTAGGCCTTGTTCATGTGGCTTGGATAAGAGATTTTGTTTGTAGCATAACATAGTCAATACGTGTTAGACAATCAAGATGGCACACTGAAAAGGAAACAGATGGTATTATGCAAATTCAGGCAACTTACTGGTCACGTTCTGCCCTCGGGGAAAAATATTGTAGTTGCCACAAATATTTTTTAGCCATATGCTAGATACTTTGGGAATTTTCAAAACACCTGGAAGTACTATAAAACTGGCAATGGCTAAAATGATATTTTATGTCATTGCATATTGTCATTTCAAAGTGAAAGGTGGTAGTGGAAATCAGCTGAGGACTTCTAACATTCCTCCTCTTAAAATGAATCACAAATAAGTAGATACTGGGCATGGTCTTGGACTGTGATAGTGATTCATCTTCTTTCCATTGAAATTAAAGGGATGCCTGAAGTCTTCCCTCTGGCATCTTCAGGACATTTTTACTGGATATCGTTGTTCGATTTTCTTGTGTACATTTCATGTTAGATATAAAACATGTACACAATATATTAAATAAAGAAACAGATAAATCAGGTAAATATTGGGAATATAAAAACATTTTGTTATTGCTGTATGCCTTCTTGTCATTTCTGACTTAAAGACAACGCTAAGTTGAACCTATCTCAGGGCTTTCTTGGAAAGATTTGTTCAGAGGTGGTTTGCTATGGCCTTCTTCTGAGGCTGAGAGAGTATGACAGAAAAGTAGCAATTTATGTTAAGAATATACACCCCATGCATTTTGCCTCAGATTGGTTCAGAATAAGGGCTGTGTCTGGGAGCTGTATTTATGCTAGCGACGTATTTTCCCAATTCAGACTGGGAGCAAAAATGAGTATGAAAGCCACTCACCCACCCAAAAAGGAAAGGAAAGTGGAGAAAGGGGGGAATTCAAACTACTCTCACACTTTACTTTCCTAGGTTCTACAATAAGGGTGGGAAAGAAAACTGCATTAGCCTTTAACAAAGGAATGATCTAATCCATGGTCTCTGAGCCTATGACAAAAATCATGCATATGTGCTTCTTTCTTGTTATTCGAAGCAATAGATTCTCTTTTCTTTTTTCTTATACTTTAAGAACTTAGTCATCATTAAATGCACACAACCAGAAACAAGTATATTTAAAAATATATCTTTCTTTCTTTTTTAACATATTTTTATTACTATGTATTGAGTATATAAAATAACATATAGGGGATTACAGACGGACATTAAGCGAACGGACAGACAGACTCTAACATGTAACTTGATATTGTCTTACCTATCCTAAACTACCCAAACTAAATTAAACTAAACTACAGCTAAACTAAAAAGGGACCAAAAATGACTTCTAACTCACCAACTTTTGGTTTCAAGATGATCTACAAGACATACTTCTAGTGTTTCTATCATTATAGAATATCATTGGATGAAGGAATAGAGGGCACACTGATCAAATTTGCAGATGACACCAAATTGGGAGGGGTTGCTAATACGCCTGATGACAGGATCAAAATTCAAAAGGACCTGGACAGATTGGAGAGCTGGGCCAAGGCTAACAAAATGAACTTCAACAGAGAGAAATGTAAGGTCCTACACTTAGGCAGAAAAAATGGTATGCAGAAATATAGGATGGGGGACACATGGCTGGCTAACAGTACGTGTGAAAGGGATCTAGGAGTCTTCATAGACTACAAGCTGAACATGAGTCAGCAGTGTGATGCGGCAGCCAAGAAAGCCAATGCAATTCTTGGTTGCATCAATAGGAGTATGGTGTCTAGATCGAGGGAGGTATTGGTACCACTTTATTCTGCTTTGGTTAAACCTCATCTGGAATACTGTGTTCAGTTCTGGGCACCCCAATTCAAGAAGGATATGGATAAGCTGGAGCAGGTCCAGAGGAGGGCAACCAAAATGGTGAGGGGCCTGGAAGACATGCCCTATGAGGACAGACTTAGAGAGCTGGGTATGTTTAGTCTGCAGAAGAGAAGGTTGAGAGGGGACATGATAGCCATGTTTAAATATTTGAAGGGATGCCATGTCGAGGAGGGAGTGGGCTTGTTTTCTCCTGCTCTTGAGACCAGGACAAGGAGCAATGGATACAAGCTGCAGGAGGGAAGATTCCGCCTGAACCTCAGGAGGAATTTCCTGACGGTCAGGGCTGTCCGACAGTGGAATGTGCTGCCACAGAGTGTGGTGGAGTCTCCTTCGTTGGAGGTTTTTAAGTGGAGGCTCGATGGCCACTTGTCGGGAGTGCTTTGAGGGTTTTCCTGCATGACAGGGGGTTGGACTGGATGGCCCTTGTGGTCTCTTCCAACTCTACATTTCTATGATTCTATGATTCTATGATTATTAAACTATGGCCTAGTGTTTAATAACTATAACCTTCAAAACCAAGAATTGACTTTCCCCCCAACAGTCTCTTAGATATACAATTAATTTATCCCAATCAATTTAAATTTAACCAAAGATCCTTCCTTAATTAAAATAGTGATTTGTCCATTTCTGCCAAATTCAGCATCTTCAACGGCCAGTTTTTATGCGAAGGAATAGCCACATTTTTCCATTTCTGTGCATACAGCACTCTCACTGCCATGATCATGTAGCAAAAGATTCTTCCCAGCTTCTTATCAGTCTGTTCATTAGTCAGACCCAATAAAAAAAAGTTCAGTTTTGAGCAGTCACGTGGGGACATGGGGGCAAGGGAAGGATTTGCCCTGGGCGGCAATGATTTTGGGGCCTCCCGGTCCATAGCTATGTCCCTGCACGCCATGGCCACACCCCCACACACCGCAGCCATGCCCCCATACACAGTGGCCACGCCCCTCGTGCTATAGCCCCGCCCCCTCCACACACTCCAAGCTCCGCCACTGAGTTTGAGCTGAATATTTACTTTTAAGACATCTGTGTATCATCACCCAGAATGTCTTGACTTTCTTACAGATCCACATGTGATTAAAAAAAATTCCTTCTGTTTGATCACATTTCCAACAAACACGCAGGGAACCTTTATATATTTTTGACACCCTTTCTGGGATTAAATAAATACATCATTTTGTAAAATTTTTCTCTAATATAATGACTCAAAGTAGCTTTCAGATCCTTTACGCACATCCTTTCCCATTGTTCCATCTGGATATGATGATCCCCATTTTGTGCCCATTTAATCATACAAGCTTTCACTTCCATTTCAATTTTCAACAATAATTTATACATTTTGGCAATTAAATGTTCCTCATCCACATATAATTGTACTTCAAATTCAGATTTAGACATTACAAAACCATATACATTCTTATCCATTTTAATATGTGTTGTTAAACTGCATGAAAACCAACACACCTCATAACCTTTTTGGATGAGTTCCTCATTTGATTTCATTTTAAATTGCCCATTTTCCGTCAATAAAAACTCCCTATAAGTTAACCAATTTCTTTAAAGGTTATTTCTCTCTTAAACAAAGGTTCATGTGGAGAGATTCATAATGGCATTTCACTTTTTTAACAATCTTAAATCCCTCCTTATCTATAAATATCTTTGATCTTCTTTTGTCATACTTTTCGTCAATATGACTGTCTTATCTTTATTTGTCTGAAACCCTGCCAAACAGCCAAAATCTTTCAATATCTTAAGTAGTATATCTGCAGATTCTAATGGGTCTTGTAAAAAAAAAATAACTAAATCAGAAAACGCCCTTAGCTTAAAAATGTGTTTCTTTATGATTACACCCTTTTATCTTTTCGTTTTATCTAATAGCTCTATTCAGAACTTCCAGGGTCAAAATAAAAAGGAATAGTGAGAGAGGACACTCTTGTCTAGTCACCTTTTGAATATCACAACTTTTAGTTATATCACCATTTGTTGAGATCTTGACATTTTGAAAAGAATATATTGCTTCAATCCATTGAATGAAATTATGGCCAAACTTCAACTTCTTTAAAGTCTCTGTCATAAATGTCCAACTGACATTATCAAAGGCCTTTTCCACATCCAAAAAATAGCAAGACCATTTGTTTCTCATTATGACAATTAAGATATTCCACAATATCTGATATACATCTTGTATTATCTTGGCAAGATATGTTCAGAAGGAGAAATCTCTTTGGCAAAAATTCACATATATTTCCACATATATTTTCAGTCAATGGGGAGAATATATAAAATGTTTGCATTAAGAAAAATAAAAGGAAAAGTGCACATATTATTAAAACATCATCATCATCATCCTTTTTTCCAAGGTTATTGTTACTTATAAAGCATTATTATTATTATTATTGTTATTAACCACATTATCAGAAACAGTATAAATAAAGACCATGCAAAACCTCAGTTATTCATCTATCTATCTATCTATCTATCTATCTATCTATCTCAAAGCTATTTATAAGCAATGAAACCATCTATAGAATTAAAAATTTTAAAATTTAATTAAACAACAATATTAGAAAAAAAATCAAGAAAAAAGCAGAGTACACCATTAAAAGTAAATTTCTAGAAGCCTAACAAAATAGGAAAGCTTTTACTTGCTCACGGAAAGAGATCAAAGAGGGAGCCATCCCAGTCTGCCTTGAAGGGAGTTCCAAAATTTGGAAGCAGCCACTAAGAAGCCACACACACACCCTTGTTCCTTCCAGATGAACCTGAGAAGGTAGTCAAACAGACCCTTTTCGCACTTTACCTTCATCGTGGCGGTGGGGGGCGGCACTCGTGTGAGCAGCCATTTGCGCGAGCCGCTCACAGTAGCCCTTCTGCCTCCCGCAGCTGTTTGCTGGTCACGCGAGCCCCACCCCTTCCTTCCGCAGCGCAGTCTGGGAGCTGTAGGCTGCGCTGGAGGAGGAAGCGCGACCGGCCCGGCTCATTCGACACGCCGCATGCAGGTAAGTGCGCAAGGGCCCCGGGAGCATTGCGCAACCGCACAGTATTTTCGGCCTAGAGCCGAAAATAAGAAAATGCACACACGTCCCGCTTTAGGCTTGTGAGTGTTGCATGAATGGGAGTGTGTTGTATGGACTGACACTCCCATTCAAGGGGCCCTCGCGCTACGAAATTGCATGTGAAAAGGGCCAGAGAGAAGGACCAATCCTGGAAATCTTATGTCTTGAGCTGGCTCAAATAGGGAGACGTCAAAGTTCAAAATCTGTGCTACCAAAACCTGAGGAAATGCTGTCCAAATACAGTACCAACATCTGCACAAATTTCCATGCAAAAAATAAAAAGATGCCTTGCTACCTGAGATTAAAATGGAGGAGAGAATACCAAGGTGGCTTTGGATGGGGGGAACAAAACTGAAACTGAGAAATGTTCATACCATAAAATGTTCACGTCCAGTGTTGGCTTTGTAGCATTCCCCCCTGCCTGCCTGGCACATTTCTTGTATCTGAGATGACTTGAGGAAAAACCATCTGAAAGCAGGAAAGCATAAGCAGAATGGGGAGGGAGGGATGAATATTTTGCCCACTACTCCCCATCTGTTCTTTTTTTTTGGGCGGGGGGAGTCTTCCAGATCCATCTGAAAAAGCATCATTTCTTGCAGTACAGTTTCTTTGGCTTTGTCAGGTTTTGCAAGTTGTTGCCTCTGCATCTCTCTTTTATTTTATTTTATTTTGCCTGTTTATAGCACTTTCCTAGATCTCCACTTAGGCTGCCCCAAAGGTTTTTAAAATACAGGACATGGTTTGCTGAGGTGATCTCATGGTATGAAGGGCAAATTTTTTCCCTTCTCTTTTTATTTTTTTTTTTAATTAAAGTTACATGATGCAAAATTGCCATTTCACTGATACATTGATGTACCCTGGCACTATAAGTCTTTAAAAAATGAAATTAAAAAATACAAGGAAGAGAAGGGAATCTATGGTTTCAATAGGCTTGGAACTAAATAAGAAACCCTCTGGAAGGCTGGAATAAAAGCAGCCACTGCCAGAAAATAGTCTTGGACTACAGAAATGTTGTTGGGATGCTTTAATTGAAAAAAGTAATAATAACCCTCAAGAACTACAGCAATGAATACTTCAACTTCCTGATATATTCGCCCTGTCTGGAGGAACGCTTTATCTGCCAAATCTGGCATCAGCTTCTGCAGCAGACAGAGTGATGGAATTCATTATGTTTTACATGCAGGATGTTACAATAAATTGAAGAAATCGGGTTCAGTTATCATGAAATCATATCTTGGATTACATGCCTTTTGTGCTTTGATATTTTCCCATAGCTTAAATCTGGTTCACAGACTACCCCCACAGTCAAGTATGTACAAAGAAATGAAAACCCAGAACAGGCTTAACAGCTTAACAGGCTGTTAAGTGGTAGAGCTTGGCAGATGTTGTTTTATATTCTGAGTCATGCTACCAGCAGACTGTGTAGCTCAGCCTTGTACTCTGAGTGGCAGAGACTCATTCAGATCATGTGCAGCTATTGGTACCAGCAAATGAGGAAGGGAGATGTCTTAGAACCTGTTGGAAGTGGACTGAGGCCATTTCCGCACTACACTGTTATAGTGCTATTATGCCACTTTCAACATCCTATGGAATTCTGGGGCGTATGTAGTTTCCTGAGGCCCAAGAGCTCTCTGGCTGAGAATTCTAAAGACCCCTCCCTAAACTGCAAACCAGTTTTCCATAGGATGTGGGATTCCATAGGATGTTGACAGTGGAATAACAGCACTATAACAGTGTAGTGTGGAAATGGCCCTATTTACCATGACTTATCACCAAATGTTGCTCACTGTAAAACTGAACTGCATTCTGTAGGAAGCAGTTTGTAAGAGTGTAGTCATACACGGGGATGTGAAAACCTCTAAGGGCCCTTTCACACTTGACAATTATAGCACTATGATTCCACTTTAACTGTCATGGTTACTTCCCATGAAATCTTGGGATTTGTCTCTTGCTGAGGCACCCGAGTTCTGTGATAGAGAATTCTAAATACCAGCCCCCGAACTGTTAATCCTGGGATTCCATAGGATGGTGTGATGGCAGTTAACGTGGAACCACAGCACTATAACCATGTACTGTAGTACCTCTCAATTGTTGATCCTCCAGATATTTTGGACTTCAGGGTCCCAGAATTCCTAAACATTGGCCAAGCTGGCTGTGGCTTCTGGGAAATAATGTCCAGAACACCCGGAGAACCACTGGCATAGTGTGAAAGGGATACTAGTTTGGGATGGCCAACCGTGGCAGGTCCAGGAGCTCTTTTCTGCCCCTGGAACCTTCAGGAAGTCACTCAGACTGCCCAAAATGTCAACGAACAAGCAATTCAGAAGTGACCAGAAATCCAGTTCAGTTTTTCAAGAACTAGTGCTTTTTAAATGTTCACCACTGCAGGGGTGCTCCTGCCACCTTTTAGAAGATGACCTGGCACCTCTGGACATTTTCTATGAGTCACCATTCACCCTTTTGGGGAATGAAAGTCAATCTAAGGCCTCTGAACATGTCAAGTAGAACAAAAACAGCCTATGGAGGCAACATTCCTCACCTTTATCCTCACTGATGTCTGTAAAAGAAGATGTGGCTCACTCCGTCCTCACTCCTAATATGAATGCCATTGTTCAGGAATCTAGATAACTACTGTCATTTAGTGTATTCTACTTCCTAATCCATGCCCTCCATTCCCCCTCTTTTCCAGTTGTCACTGAGCATTTTGTGGCTAGCTGACATGTTCAGTTCTCAGTTCCTTTCATGTTTCAAGTTGTTAAGCTTAACAATTGCACGTCTTATGATTCCCCCAAGCACAACGATATTTCCCTTTTCTTTTCTCAGTGACACTGTCTTGGCACTCAACCACTTGAGTTTGATATTACAAGAAGTGATGGCTGTCATTAACTCATTACAAGAAATAGAACAACATATTCCACTCAAGATTAGGGATGCAAGGTGAAATAAGGAACAAGGCTCTTGTTCCTTTCATGGTGATGTAGAAGAGCCAATGTGGGTTTGAATCCCTATTCAGCCATGGAAACCCACTGGGCAAGTCGCATCTCTCAGCTTCAGACCAAGGCAAAGGCAAGCTCCTTCTGAAAATATCTTTCCAAGAAAACCCTGTGATAGGTTTGCCTTACAGGTTCTATAAGTTGGAAATGACTTGAAGGCATACAGCAAAAAGAAGGGATTACTCACCTGCTGAAATTCTCTCTTCAACATAACTATTAAAATGATACTATAGCCATTTCTGCCCTACACTGCGATACTGCTATTATTCCACTTTCAACATCCTATGAGATCCTGGGATTCGCAGTTTAGAGAGGGGAATTTAGAATTCTCAGCCAGAGAGCTTGTTGGCCTCAGGAAACTACAGATCCCCACAATTACACAGGACATTGAATGTGGAATAACAGCACCATAACAGTGTAGCACATAAATGGCCTATGTCTGGTAGCCAGGACTGGTCTTACCATTAGGAAGAATGAGGTGGTTACTCCCAGAGATGTGTGCTGGGGGCAACAGAAGGATGTTGTAGGAAATAGGAATTTCTCACATGGCTTTCTGCTGGCCCCCTTTGGCTGGCCTTCCTTCTGGTGTGAAAGAAGATGCTCTCACATCAGGCAATGTTAAAGAAAGATTCAATTACCAGTCCATTCAGGGATTTTAGGGGTTTTTAAAGCATGAAATGAAAGGGAAATCTCATTTTGTCCTTTCCCTGAGCTTGACGTGACACTTGAAGCCATTCTACCCAATAGTGATCTCATGAGGAAATGTAATAAACAGACCATTTCTTCATGCAAGCCACCATTCATAATGAAAGATATTTAGATATTATACAAAGCCAACCAATGCAAAATGTAAAGCAGATTTAAGATGACATTAGACATCAGCTTTTGTAGTCATTTCTTTTTGTAAATGTGTGGTGGGTCTCTGGATGGAGAGAATCCATCTTCCTTTCAAAAAATCCATGTTGTAGCTTGTCCATGAACTCACCCGTCTGGAAGAATGAAAGGTTATTCATCTGTCTTTCTGTTTGTCTTCAGCAGTACTGGAATCATCTGCTCTCATGAAAAGAAAAGAAAAAGATCCCCAGGAGACCCCGCCAGTATTGACAGCAGGTGAAATACCAGATGGGGAAATGCTGAATAATAAATGAGCCTATATTTTAAAATCTGATGTTGGAAAATATTAAATGTTAATAGGGATAACAAAGACTCTGCGCCCTAGCAGGCCTCTTTGGCAGCCAACCTTCCTCCACTAGCATTTTGGTGTTTCAGCTGTCTTAGAATCTGTTCTCAAAAGAGTGGGAAAGAATAGGAAAAGGACAGAAAGATGAGGAGAGTTTTCTAGCAGGAGGACAACTTCACTTTTCTGATGTTACTAGGTTTTGAAGGGTAGGGGAAATGAACATGCTATTTTACAATCTGACTCTGACCAAAATTGATTTGATTTTCGGCAGATCTTACAGGTCAACATTTGAGTTTGGCCAAGATCCTGTTGTAATGAGTTCATCCAAGATCTTGGTGCAATGATACTGCCATCAGAGGCAGAAGCAAAAGACGTTTCACAAAAGATCTACATTGGTCGCAGGCACTGTGACAAGAGGAAAGGATGATAGTAAAATCTCCTTCTGTAGATACTTCTGCTCTACTGAGCTGCTCTGGAGTTGGTTTCATGTTGTTGTTAATAGCTGTCAAGCCAATGTTGACTTGGGGCAACCTTATGAATTTCAGATGTCAAAACCACCCTTCTATCAACAGCCCTGCTCAGGTCTTACAAACTCAGGGCTATGGCTTCCTTGATTGAATCTATCCACCTAGAACTTGTAGGACAGCTTTATATCCAGAGATGGTGTTTATTCCTATCCCTTTGCCACTGCTATACCCTGATGGAAAAAGCGACTTACACCAGCATAGTCAATTCTTATGCTGATACAAGTCACTTCCAGTTCTTGTGAGCTGCTCTTCCTGAATGTTTTATTGCTTTTCCAAAGTGTGTCTTCCAGTGACAGCAACTTGGGAAAAGTGTAGATTTGTCAAGTCGTAAATAGGCCTCTTTTTTCAACCAACAGGAAGTTCACATTGCAAGGATCCTTAGGAACTGTGATTTCTCATGGCTCCTGGGAATCCTAGGAAGGTCACAGAAGCCCAGGTAAAGAAAGAAGTCCTGGTTATCTCATACCCTGCAACTGGGACACGTGTGGCCAAGCAACATCAGTGTAGGCAAGATATAAAAGTTATTAATGAGGAAGAACACACAAACTGGGGGATGTTGCAAGCAGGTTACTTTTGCCTGAGACTACTGGGAAGTGCAAGATTCCACTCCCTCCTACCATCCTGCTGACTTAATTGAGTGATAACTACTTTTGCTTTTTGAACTCAGTTTGTACCAAGTGAAGAAGGCAAAGGCAGCAGGGGAAAGGGGGAGGAAGAGGGAAAAACTGGGATATTTTAAAAGCAGCTGAAAATAGTGTGAGAGAGGATTAATCAGGATTGTCCCTTACAAATTAGGACAGTTCATCCACTTTTGGAACTTTTGGGGAAAGATTATGAAAAAAAGCTTGCAAGGTGTGAGAAGAAAAATGAGCTATAAGGTAGATGGGTTGGAGGGGACGACTAACAAGGATACCATTTTTTATAAAAATTTCTGAGTGTTGAGAAAGAATCATCCCATCATGAATAGGGATATGAGCCAGAATCTTCCTATTCCCAATGGCAATATACTGGACAAATGAGAAATGTTAGGCACAAGGTTAATTTTCAATAAGATCTTTCTTTTAAAATATAATCTTAGTTTTGAAGGGGAAAAAACTTTATTTTATATTTTTAAAAAATGAATCTGGGAAAAAAAAAGCAAAACTGTCAAACTCCTCTGTTTCTAATAAATGGCAACAGATAAACAAATATGTTAACCAATCCTTCTCACACAGAAAGAGGGAGGGAGAGAGGGAGAGAATGAAATAGAGAAAGACTAGACTTAGACCATTTCCACACGAGACTGTTATAGCACTATGATTCCACTTTCAACATCCTATGGAACTGGGGTTTGCAGTTTAGGGAGGGGTCAGCTGGCCCCTCCCTAAACTGCAAACCCCGGGATTCCATAGGATGTTGAAAGTGGAATCATAGTGCTATAAGAGTCTCACGCAGAAATGGCCTCACTCTAGAACAACAGGCTTCTGAGCCCTAACAGCTTCATACATCATGTTTCCTTGGAAATGGCAGACCTACTTAATACAAAATTCAAATGAAACAGAGAAAATATCAACCTAAATGCCAAATCTGAGTTGCGAGCAACCCCTGGCTGTTTGGGCTCAGTCTCTAATTCATAATTGTCTGCAGGCTTCTTCAATCCTCTTACTGCCTTTCTAGCAAACGACTCATGATTTACATTTCATTTCTACACACCAGGAGAGTACTCGGGCATTCTCTCCTATTGTTCAGTTCAAATTCTCTTGTTTAGTCCTGACTAAAATTGACCCATACATTGAATAAATTGTTCAATGCAGAGGAAACATATACAAAAATTCCACTGATTGGATGAGGGCTCATCTAGGCTGGCCAAATATATTGGGAAATCATGGTTATTACCCCTTAACTACCACTCCTGCTTCCAAGACCCAGGCAATGTACTAGTAGTTCCAGGAAGTTTCAGTGTTCCCCACTCCTTTCTTTGAGTGGTTTACTTCTATCAATAGGCTGGTTTTCTGGTTTTCCGGTTTTCCAGTCTTCTTTTACTCCTTTTACCATCTTCTGCATGTTTTATCTTGGATCCACAGTAGTCTGTGTGAGTGTGCATACACACCTATACATGCCATCATGGATGCAGGAGAGATGAAAAGGAGTACCAAGACCATCCCTATCTCCATTGTTTTGCAAAATTGCTCTGTGTTGGGAAGGGGAAGGGAGAGGCAGTGAAAAAAGGAAGAAGTGGGATGGAGAGAGATTGCCAGGATTTCCTGTACAGTTTAAGGTGTGAGAAGCTACTTTCTTGTGTGAGGGAAGGAGTGAGGGTGATCTCATTCTGCACAATAATTTATAAGGAAGAAGAAATCATGCATTTTTAAAAAAAGAGTGTGTGGATGTAGACTCTGGTGCTGGAAGCAAAGAGGCATCAATGAAATGAGAGAGAGGAGTCTAGAAAATGTCTCCCTTTTGTTTTTCCCCTCTGTATCTTTCTTTGGTCTGCATGTTCAAGTCTCCTGTTTCCCCTTATTTGCCCAGGTCACTTCCTCCTTCTCTCCAGAAGTTAGTTAATCTCTTTGTTTTCTTTAATCTGGGAAGGATCATTCATGGGGTTCCAACCTCAGAAATGGATACTAACTTACAGTTACACATAAAAGCCAGCTTTTAGAGGCTCTTATAACCAAGTATAGGCCAACTTCTTTCGTCTGTCTTCTTTACTATGCTAAGATGGATTTTCTGCAATAATAAATGTTAAGTTTCCTTTACGTTACAAGAGCATCCAGAGTCATTTCTTCCGTTCCTACCACAAACTCTTGTTGCCCTAGCCCCACTGTACTCTGCTTAATAGAGACACCAAATATTCCTACAATGGGAAGAAATGACATTAAATGTAGCCGATTGAATTGGTTCTAGCTGCCAGTCTGGATGAGCCCTGAGTCTAATCAAATTGAGACTAACTGGATTTAGGTCATAGTGCCTAGCACCTCACTAGGCTCAATTTCAGTCTTTGCTGGTGGCAGTGCCAATTGACCAGAGACTTGTCTACTCCTCTGCCTTTAGGCATGCATGAGTTGTATGATATGCAAAAAGAGCCAGATGAAATCTTCGCAAGGCTAAACAAAAACACATTCTGCAGTAGGTGTGTGTATGTGTGTGTGTGCGTACATGTATCTGTGTGTGTGTGTGTTTGCTATTCCAGCGTCCAGTTCTAGCCAATATCTCCTGATACTGGAAACAAAAACAAGACTGCTCACCTAAACTGGCCATGAAATAGTACAACACATCAAGGTCATTGGTATAAAACACAGCTTCTATTTATTGTATCCCACTGGGAATATTTTGGTGAAAATATCATCTTCTTGTGCTTAGCAGCCAAAGACAAACAGAATTCATCCAAACTTTGTCATTTAGAAGGAGGGTCTGCAAAAGTACTCCTGAGAGCAGACTCAGATATGAAGATCCTCAGGAAGGAATCAATCCACGCATAAACAGGGACAGAAATCTTGTGATTAGAGGGAGTGCCAAGGGAAAGATTTGCAACCTGTAGCGTCCAGGAGAAAACACACATGCTTATATACAGATGGCTGTCACTGGGGGGAAAAATATAGTCTGATGTCATTGCTGAAGAGCTGTTCACATTCCAGGCAGCAGGCTTCCACTTACAGGATGAAATTGTTTGCCGTTTAAACATTGCCAGTCAAGGACATTAATTGCTGTGGGTTAAATTAAATGAGATGGCAACACAAGACAACTCAAGGCCTGGAGGGAATTAGAAGAGGAGGAGGAGGTAGATGGGGAGGACACCAACTTCCTTTTCCCCCCTCTATCATCATAAATAATGAATTTTGAAAAGAGACATGAGTGGGCCCATTTAATGTGCAAAGGACCAAGTTCAAAATGGGTCCAAGTTCTGAAAGTCTGCCAGTGAGATCTGGCCATTGCAAACACCATGAAAAAATCAAAAAGGGAGAGGGAGAAAGAGACTTCTGGATACAGTTGAGTTTTAAATGGCTATTAAATCATTTAAGTCCAAGCCATTAACAGAATCTATGGCCATTTCTGCACTACGCTGTTACAGTGCTATTATTCCGCTTTCAACATCCTGTAGAATTCTGGAGTTGGTAGTTTACTGAGACCAAAGAGGTCTCTGGCTGAGAATTCCAAATGCCCCCCTCCCTTAACTTCAAACCCCAGGATTCCAGAGGATGTTGAAAGTGGAATAATAGCACAGTATCAGTGTAGGACAGAAATGGCCAATCTCTGAGCTCATTTGCCTCCTCCAGGCCAAGTGGGGTTGAAGTAGTCCTGGGTGGTATATGGGAGTAAAGGACATTGCCTTACCAAAAAAAAAAATTCACTCCAGAACAGTGAGGTGATGCATTGGGCAACCCAAGATTTGCTGCCTAAGGAGAAAAAAAAAGATGGCTGCACCCAGGCTACCTTTGGGCAAGGTTGCATGTAAGGATATCCATATTCACTTGTATCATTCTTTTGCAAAAAAAAAGAAAAGAAAAGTATAGGCTTTTTTCTTCTCATTTTGGATACTAGCTGCCAGTTGGCTAAGCCCTCAGTCTAATCAGCATCAATTAAAGTTCTTGCACCTGAGAGAACATTTTAACGCAAATTGTGCAAAATTACAATCCCTACCGCCTTGTTGCATAAGCTTTGAAAAATGAGAAGCATTTAATGGGTTTCTTGTGTCTTTTCGATCAATCAACCAGTTCTTCTATGCTTCTCTCTTTCTTTCACTGTCTCTGTGTGTGTGTGTGTGTCTCTTTAGTTTCACCAAGGGGAAAGTCACTTTGTTTGCACAGAGACATATTGTGCAAATTGCAGAAAATTCAGTGGGAACAGAAAAAACACCACTCTTTGTGTCATTATTTTGCATGAGAATCAAATAAGCCAGAGGCTCCCAAATTTTCTTGGTTTGTGGATCTCTTAGTATTTCGGTAATTTTTGACAGTCCCCCAGGCAAAAAGAAAAACCTAACCATTCCGTTTACCAGATAGTTAAGTGCAAACAACTTGATAAATATTCAGGAACTGATTTTCAATGGAGAAAACTGTTGGAGTTGAAAAAAAAAAGAGTAAGCATCCAGCCCCACTTCTCAAGATTGCTGGTTTGTTGTTATATGCTGTCAAGTTGGCTCCAGCTTATGGTGACCCTATAAATGAGAGACTTCTAGGAGATCCTTTTTTTTTTTGGTAGCTGAGTCTTTCAGACTCTGGGCTGTGGCTTCCTTTATTGAGTAACTCCATCTCTAATGTAGACTGCCTTTTTTCCCTACTGATCTACTTGTGGTCTTCTTGGGTATCTAGGAAGCTGCCTAACTCTTCCACAGCAGCACATTTGATGCTACACTTGTCCTCAACAGAAGCTACAGTCCATCGCATTTTCCTGATTAGTGTACCTGTGTTTGTATGCACAGGTCTGTCCTGTTACCTCAAAAAGTGGGTGACTCAGAGATCCCCCTGCAGTGCCAGTACCTCCATGGAACAGTGAGGAATTACTAGCTCAAAAACAGAGCCCGGAAAAAGGGGGGTAACTTTACAGGATCTTTCCACCTATGTATACCAATACTAATGCAGGGACACCAGTTGGAGATTTGGGAAAAATCACAAACACACACAAGATTCAAGCAATCTCACAACCACACAAGGCTAATTGAAGGAAAGGAAGAAAACATTTGACAGTGAGAAGTTAGGGTGAAGTGGGCAGTGAAATGGTGAGGAGCAGAAGGAGGTTTAACATGGAGTAGGTTTACTTTGGCGTTGACTTAGATTGGGGTTACAGAGGTCTTCCAGATCAATGCACTGAACACCCTATCATTGGATTTTATTGTTCACCCTAATCCGTATTAAATCTAAATAATATTTGAAATGGAAATCCACATCCTTTTTCTGCTATCCTCTCTCCCTCCTCCTCCTCCTCCTCTACCCTAATCCTTCTATGCTGATGAAACAGAATTCTGTCCCTCCCCATACTTCTATGTAGATGGACTAGTGTGGAGTGGAAGGAAAAGAAGGAGTCTTCTTTCAAGGTTTTTAAACAGAGGCTGGATTGCTTTGGTTGTGTATTCCTGCATGACAGGGGATTGGACTCGATGGTCCTTGTGGTCTCTTTCATCTCTGTGATTCTACAATTTTATTATTTCCATGAGGAGAAGGAGGACAAGAAAATCAAACTTTACCATTACTACTCCTAAGCCTCCTTTGATGAAGGCAAGGTTGGACACACTTTCTTTTAGCTGAAATGCAGACTTCCCAGTGCTGCCATCACCACCACGTAAGACCTGAGAGGGAAACTGGTGTGGCAGCAGATGCAACTGAACCACCACCATGAAACCTGTTTCCTGATTTGGTCCCTTTGGCTGGTTGGGGAGATCTGGAATGCAGTGTCAGTAGTTTGGGAACTGCTGAAATAAGTGAAGATATACATCCCTAGTCCTCCATGGATTGTCCCAGCCATGGTTTGATTTGGTATGGTTTGGTATGAGCTCATTAGAAAAACAGAAACAAAAAAAAACCTAAGTCCTTCTCAAAGCAGAAAGAACTTGAAATTGAAGAAATATTGACTCCAAGGGAAAGAAAAACTGAAACATTATCTTTCTCATGTCACATCTAATTTCCTCATCAGTCTTTGTTTTATTTGTAACAAAAATTCACAAAACACATTTTAATTTTGTACACAAATTTTCTGAATATATACACAGTTCTGCATGCAACTATTACAAATGTGGGCATTTTTCTGGGCATGTGTTTGTGCTGCCTTCCACAATTAGGAGAAATGTATGTTGTGAAGCATGATGAGCCACAAAGATATATACATTATTTGGGACAGATATTTTCTGAAGGTTGAATTGAATACTATACGTACCCATTGAATACTATAGATACCCATTGTTCATGAAATTTTGGACCATTCGCTTGCCTACCTGCATGTCCTGGCAGAACTGATTTTCATTTTTGAATATATCCTCCAATAAGTAATTAAGTCCTCCAATAATTCCAACAAATATGTTTGTAAGGGAGAAAGGGATGCTGAGGGAAATTGTTTTCCAATGGCTTGAACTTTGTTTCTCCTACGGTAGGGAAGCTTTCTGAGGTACTGAAATCAATATGTTGATGTTGTAGATTAATTTATTTGGATTTTTAATGATGTCAATGAATCATTATATTTTTTTCTTGAGTTTATAATAAATACTTATGATGTGATAGTACGTATAATAATTTAGAATAAGTTCAAATAATAATTTATAATAAATACATACATACATACATACATACATAAAATACATATTTTTAAAAAGGGATGATTTTGTTCCAGTCATCTTAGTAGTACGAATTAGATCTGTTTACTTTAAAATGCAATAAAAGAAAATTTACACTAACCTGACAAAGTGGACAAATTGCACTTTAGTTTCTGGTGAACAGTTCTTAAGAAGATAATGCAGGAATAATACAATTTTCACATTCATCATTTGGTTCTGGTAGTATTGAGACTCCAAGAATTACTTTGTGATAGTCAAGCACAGAAGCAGGATTGAGGCAGATACAGAAATAAAAAAGGCAACAATTATCCGCCTTATACTTTGCAAGGTAAACCTGCCAACTATATTAAAGACATCCTGTTAGAAAATCTCCAAAAACCTTCATAGAAATACTGCTGATAGTTATTTGGCATTAATTTGTCATACAGTAATTATCTTATTAAATCTAAATTAAACCACCAACTCACACTCTTCATTTAAAGCACAAGTATAAAAATTAAAGGGAAAAAAATGGCGAGGAAGAAGCAGGATAATTTTTCTTAGCGCTTCCTCCTGAAAGATTAGGTTATATGTCAAAATTAGCGGGGGATCTGGAAGGGGTGTGCTCGTGTGTCTATATGAGGAGCAATTGATTAAATTTATGTATTTAAAAGGTGAGCTCTAATTTTTATGAAGGTATTAAGAGAACTGTGCGTGTGATAAAATCAAGAGAATGATGGGGCATCTGGCTGCATTGACTAAAGAGAGAGAATACAGAGAGAATATAACTTCATAAGGAAGTCACTGTCCTTGAAAACAGAATATCTGTTAATTTTCTTTTTCCTAGACTAATCTGAAAAAAAAAAGAAAAGAAAACTTGACTTCTTCTTTTCTAAAAAGTAAGAAACCTGCAAATTTTAGAAGATTCTGCAAAAATGAACTGAAATATAATTCTTCCACATGTGCCTCAGCCCAGTTCAACAGTGGGTTGTATTGGGAGACTTTCCACTTGTTTCTGTGGCCATTTCCACACTAGACTGTTATAGCGCTATTATTTCATTTTCAACATCCTATGGAACCCTGGGGTTTGCTGAAAACCCTAGGATTCCATAGGATGTTCAAAGTGGAATAATAGTGCTATAACGGTCTAGTGCGGAAATGGCCTGGATCTGCATACTAATAGGTTTGCATCTAGTCTTTTTCTTGAACTATCACCGGATTCTTTTTTTCTTTTCCTCTCATCCATCCTTCCTTCACCTTCTCCGTCCAACTGATCATGTGTCACATTCAGTCTCATGCAACATTTCAGAAATTGATTTTTACCCATTCCCACTGAGCTGCCATCATCATCATCATCATCATCATCATCACCACTACTATTACTACAACTACTACAAGCTGAACATGAGTCAGCAGTGTGATGCGGCAGCCAAGAAAGCCAATGTGATTCTTGGTTGCATCAATAGGAGTATGGTGTCTAGATCGAGGGAGGTAATGGTACCACTCTATTCTGCATTGGTTAGGCCTCATTTGGAATACGGTGTCCAGTTCTTGGCACCTCAATTCAAGAAGGATGTCGACAAGCTGGAACATGTCCAAAGGAGGGCAACCAAAATGATGAAGGGTCTGGAAGCCATGCCTTATGAAGAACGCCTTAGGGAGCTGGGTATGTTTAGTCTGCAGAAGAGAAGGTTAAGAGGGGACATGATAGGCATGTTTAAATATTTGAAGGGATGTCATGTAGAGGAGGGAGCAGGCTTGTTCTCTGTCGCTCCAGAGACTAGGACAAGGAGCAATGGATTCAAGCTGCAGGAAAGGAGATTCCACTTGAACCTCAGGAAGAACTTCCTGACAGTCAGGGCTGTCCAGCAGTGGAATACGCCGCCTCGGAGTGTGGTAGAGTCTCCTTCTTTGGAGGCTTTTAAGAAGAGGCTGGATGGCCATCTGTTGGGAATGGTTTGATGGGTGTTCCTGCATAGCAGGGGGTTGGACTGGATGGCCCCTGGGGTCTCTTCCAGCTCTATGATTCTATGATACTACGGTGGCCCCTCAACTTTCTTGAGGGTTTATGGCACAGAACCTTCACAAAAGTCAAAAAACCACGAGCACTCCCCCTCCCATACCCTTCCAGCCCCTCTCCCCATTCACCTGCATTTTGTCTGGGTGTGCTGCTTTCCTTCCAGACACCTGATTGATAGGCAAGTGAATGAGAGGAGGCAGCCATGCACCCAGAGAAAGTGCGCACGTGCATTGTTCTCCTCCCATTCACTTGTATTTTGCTTGGGAGCACTGCCTTCCAGGCACCTGGGTGATAGGCAAGTGAATGGGAGGGGGCAGTGAAAAGACCAGAGAAGGCACATATGCTCCTTTTGCCCTCTGCTATTCACTTGTCTTTTTCCCAGGTCCATGGAAGGAAGACACACATGCCTGAGGATTGGGAGGGGAAGAATGGGGGAGAGGCAAGCAGTCACCTCATGAATAATCAAGTTTGTGAAGGTCAAACCAATGAATGTGGAGGGAGGACTGTATTATTATTATTATTATTATTATTATTATTATTATTATCATCATTCAGAAGTTTTAAGTGTTCTACAAGTGCTGATCCCTGCACAGAGAATGCTGTAACTGGGTATTTAACTCTGTGCAAAAATTGCACATGGATAATTTGCAGAGAAGATGGCATTTTCTGTATAGAAAGAACTCTCTGCATAGAGCCACTCTTGAATTTAAATCCCAAATTGTGAGTAGACTTTGAAAACTGTGGGTTTTTGAAGACTTTCTCACAGTGGAAATAGAATTGCTAAAATTACTCATTGCTTCATTCAAGGAGAAAATTAGGAAAGAAATTATATCCCCAGAATTGGCTGGGTTGGTATCACAATGCAAGCCAAATGAATTTCTTGCCCATCTGTAGGGTTCCATTCCAGTGCCATGAGCCCTTGAAGTTAAATCCATGGAAGAGAGATGCATCTTGTCCCCAGTACAAAGGAATCCCAGTGTAAACAGATGAACAGCAGAGAGCACCATGAATGCCATTCATTGGCATTTAACTCACTGCTTCTGGTGAGGTATATTTTCAGCTGTTGGTGATAACACACTCTTAGACGAGTCACATTTTCCTAATTTATTTTTTCAGCAAGAGAACAAATACCATTTTGGCATTTAAGCCAATGGAAAGCTGGCATTTGCAGTGTAAATGAATGTACCACGAGTAAAGAAGCAGTGGCTGTGTCTAGTGAGGGCAGGGTGCTTGACAGAGATTGTGCAATGCAAATAGATGTCTTCCAATTGTATCTCAGCTGAAAGGCTGAAGGAGATAAATACACTACAGGTCTGCCTTAGCATAAGGCAGCTTCATGTGCTCCTATTCCCAATGTGTAGGAAGAGGACTCTGGAGGGAAAATGTGAAAAAGGATACAAATTTCATAGAATAATAGAATGGGAAGAGACCACAAGGGCCATCAAGTTCAACCTCCTTGCATGCAGGAATGCACTATCAAAGCATTCCCAATAGATGGCCATCTACCTTCTATTTAGAAACCTCCAAAGATGGAGACTTCATCAGACTCCGAGGTAGCACACTCCACTGTCGAACTGTCCTTACTGTGAGGAAGTTCTTCCTAATGTTTAGATGAAATCTCTTTTCCTGAAATTGTAAGCCATTGCTCCATGTCTGGCACAATCTCTGGAGCAGCAGAAAGCAGGTTTGCCTCATCCTCCATGTGATACCCCTTCAAATATTTGTACATATCTGTCATGTGGCCTCTCAACTTTCTCTTCTCCAGGCAAAACATACCAGCTCCCTAAGCCACTCCTCATATGACATGGTTTCCAGACCTTCTACCATTTTGGTCACCCTCCTCCAGACACATTCCAGATTGTCAATATCCTTCCTAAACTGTGTGCCCAGAACTGGAAACAGCATTCCAGGTGAGGTCTAACTAAAGCAGAATAGAGTGGTACTATCACTTCCCTTGATCTAGACACTATACTTCTGTTAATGCAGCCCAGTATCAACTTTTTACTCAGGCATTTAAAGCATGTTTTAAAATTCTCCCATACTGGGGCATAACTATTTTAAACATATAAGTAAGGTATGAGAGCAGGGGGATTCAAGTTGTCTGTCAACAGCTGGCTGAACAGGTCGCCTGCTTATACTCTTCCTACTTTGATTTTTTTTTTTTAAAAAAAAAAGTCCTATTTAAATTTTAGCAATTCTTTCCAAATCTGCATTATCATTGTAAATTAGCATGCACAAATTTTATGCAGATCTGTGCCTGTGCTGTACTCTGTTTTGGGTAACGCATTTCCTTTTTCTCACCCAAGTGTAAACTGAAGCTGAGATCCTGCATCAGACACACAGCAACAGTGGTAGGGCTGTGATTTGTCTCCTGATCTGAAACTCACCTTAAAATCCAGCCAGCTGCACCCAAGGATGGAATTCTGCAGTGCTGATCAGCAGGGCAGTGAAGGACAGTGTGGCTAGCCCCCTCCTGACAGTGATTGGCAGTGATGTAGACTTGAGTAAACTGACTTGGACTCAAGTCAGACTCAAGCTGCTTCAGTGACTTGTACTCGACTTGGCAATAAATAACACACTGACTCAACTCGACTTGTGACTTGCATATTTTCACTGGCTGACTTGCTGCCCTTGGTTCAGTAATATAACCCATCTGAACAACACTTCCATCTCTTTTTGCCTACTGGTCACATGATGATCTTTCCCTAAATGTGTGGGCATACCACTTAGGGGGGAACAGCAAATGTGTTAGGCAAGGGGCTTAAGGCAGGGTTGAGGTCTGCTCAGCAGCCGGTCCCCCCCGCAAATAAGAGGAGCCTTCTAAAACTTCTCCTAAGAGCAGACGGCAAGACTCATCTCCAAAATGCAGGGTGCGCTTCTCAGAGGGAACAGCAAATTTGTTAGGCAACAGGCTTGAAGAGGAAGGATCCTTTCTTCTAAAGCTTTTGAAGCTTCAGTAATGGGGAGTAAGAAGGATCCTATTGCCCACTTCCAAAAAAGCCTCTACCTTGGGGAAGGGGAAGTAAGAAGGATCCTATTCCCTGCATCAGAAGCTGCAGACACTTATAAAACCATTGACCTCCCCCCAATACACCCCACCACCACCTGAGACTTGACTGGAAAGTATCTTACAAGGACTTGAGACTTGCAAGGACTCAACTTGAGACTTGAAGGTACAGACTTGAGACTTGACTTGAGACTTGGAGCACTGAGCAGAAACAAGAAACCCAACAGGTTCTGTTTACAGCTCCTCAGTGCATCATGGTCATAAATGTGAATAGGAAACAGTTGTAAGGTCGTAAGTCTAACTTACTACATTGGAACTAACAGGATGCCACTCTTTCATCTTGAAGAATCAAAGAGATGGCAACACCTATAATGTATAGGCTCAGTTACTATTCAATACAGTCAGCCAAATTTAATGAGATTCCTGGGCACGTCACTCAGTTTCCGTTTGGACCATCATCTGACCCATAGTACAAGCTTTCATTTAAAAACAAAGCAAGTATCTAGCTCTAATAGGAGTGGCATTATAAAACAAGATACACAGTCATTCCTCAGTCTAATTGTGTTGTGGGAAATAGACCTGCCCTGCAGTGTTTTGCATATGAGTGGAGTCTCACGCCTAGCACTAACAGTGACAAATAATTAACTGATCCACAAGCAGAAAAGTTTATATTGGAAAAATGTGCACCTGAAGAAAACCATAAATGACAGATTTGCACATTTCTACATCAGAGAAGGGTGTAGAAAAAACACTTGCCAAAGAGAGATGAATTGCCTGAAATTAGAAAACAATTAGATGCATCCCCATCTCTTAAGCTATCATCATCATCACTTCATCTTTCCTGGATTTAAATCATCTTTTAAGAAGCCTATCTGATTTATTACTCCAGTCCATCCTTGGAAATGAAATGGCTGCCCAAGATGTGGCAACTTTGCTGTATACAATGCTAAACCATGCCTTCCTTTTGCCTCTTCTCACTAGTGTTATTTTCCTGGGACTTGGCAGTTTTGACAAAATGGCACTGTTCTCTGATATTCCAAACTGGCATAGACTCCCAAATGGGTCATTAAAAAACAGCATAGGTTACAGAGGTCCTTGGGCTGTTTTTGTAAACCATCCTGCTTTGAGGAGTGAGCCATACTTGAGCCTGGAAAAAACAGTTAAGGCAACGTTTCCCCTCAGGCTGTAATAGTCCTTTGCAAGGTTTCCTTGCACCAAGTCATACATGCCAGTATTAGAGAAGAAATCACTCCTGCTGTTCTGACTTTGTTTTGGTAGAGATGGATTTAAATGGGCAGGGCGATGATTCCTTTTTGGGGATTATTCCTCTCTGGGACTCACTTCAGTTGCTGAAAGTGTATGAAAGCTATTGAAGTTTCAGTTGATCAGAAATAATTGATAAATGAGTTTCATCGTTATTATTATTAATATCCCACCTTTTTCCCAATCTGGGATTCAAGGCTGTTCACAACAATTTTTTAAAAAATAGCTTAAACATTATATCAAATGCAAAAGTAAAAAATATAACTAAAGTATCCTTAAAATTAAAACCAGTTAACAAACATAGCCATTAAAAACAATAAATGAACAATATCCAGACAGATAGTACAGCACAGCGCTGCAAGGCCTGGCAGTTTTGCTGTATACCAGAGCTTCCCAAAATGTGTATCATGACACGTTAATATGTCAGCTGCAGTGTGTAGATGTGTCACTGCCACCCCAGATTGAGAAAGACCCTGGCAAGGGCAGCGATGGTGGGCCAGGCTCGGGTGGAGGGGCTGCTTCTCCCGCCTCCAGCACCACCGTCCCAGACTGAGAAAACCCCTGGTGAGGGTGGCGGTTAGTTAGTTTAACCTCTGGTTTGCTAGTAACTATGGACACACACACAAATTGTAATAACAAAATGTATGGGGGCATAACATATCTCATGAAAACCTTTCACTTATATTTTTTAAAAAATATTATTTATATTTATTTATTTATAATACATAAAATTGAATTACTGTCTAAAAAGTGCGTCACCAACATGAAAAGTTTGGAAATCTCTGCTGTCTACAGTAGAGTTCTGCAATCCTTTTCAGCAACGAGACTTCAAAGGCCTGCTGCTTTTGTTCTAAAAGTCTTTACCTGATTGCAGAAAGATAGCAAGGAGGTCGCAAGCTGATCCTCTCTGGGAAGAGAGATTCAGACCCTGGAAGCAGCCACTGAGAAGGCTCTCTCTAGTGTTCCCATTGTATGTACCTGTGAGGATGATGGGACAAAGAGAAAGCCCTCCGCAGAAGCTTGCAAAGCACAGGCAGACTGATATGGGAGAAATAGCAAAACTTCTCTTTTATGATACAAAGTTCCAGGGGGAGCAGGTAGGTCAAGTAACTGAAATGACCCTCCATTGTACATTAAAGAAAGCCAATCTATTCCAACCTGAGCTTTCCAAGACTAGCTGCAGGCCAAATTATACTTTGCTGTACCCTATCTTTTTTTGTCAAGCTGGGTTAGTGATTCTAGGAGTAATAGTAAAAAAAAAAAATCCAGATTTTTTTTCAGTGATGATGTAGGCCTTTTCCGCACCTTACCTTCTTCCAGTGCTGGAGCGCGGGGATCGTGCAAGCAGCCTCCGGCGAGAGGCTCTTGTGTCCGGGGTCCTTCGGCTCCACACGAGCTGCCTGCTTGCACGAGAGCCCTGCCTCTTTCTTCTGCAGCGCAGCCTGGGACTTTCCCAGGCTACACTGGGGCAGGAAGCGCAACTGGCATGGCTCCGGAGGCTCCACATGCCAGGTAAGTGCGCACAGGACCCAGAAGCAATGCACAATCAAGCACCATTTTCGGCTTCTAGCCGAAAATGAAAAGGTGTGCGATTGGTGCCTGCCAGCCCCTGGAGCATCATACCATTGTGAGTGCATCGTGCAGATCACTCCTCACAATCGCGTGACGCTCCAGGCACCCTTTCACATGGAAAATACTGTGAAGAAAGGGCCATTGTGAGGAGCTGCAGAATAGTTTTTCACATTCCTCTTCCGCTGTCAAAAGTGTCTGTCTCTCACTTTGCCAGCTGCCAGAGAGTCTACAAACCCTATTCCTGAAGATGCACCTAACCCATATTTGCTTAGTTGTTGGGAAAATAGCTCCAGCAGCAATGGTAGCAATCTGAGCTCAAGCATCACTTTAGGGACTTTGGTATAAACTTGTAACATAGCTCTTAGTCCTCCACAAACATCACAGTTCCTCAAAATACATATATACAATCATACATACGGTCTTATGAGCCACAAAAAGGTTCTGGAATTGTTGTCCCATTTCCAAATAATATCTACCTTTGTTGTTTCTGTTTCATAACAACATTCAGCCTATAATGTTGCTATCCATTTTAGAAATTTAGAGTCAATAGTAAAGGGATTACTCTATTAGTGTTCTGACATTTTTTTAAAAAAAAGTAATGGAACAATATGGCTGTAAAACATTAGCCCCATGAACTTATACAGCTTGATTTTTCTCATCCTTTTTATTGCAAAATCATAAAGTAGCCCCTCAAAGTCCCTTTCTCTTGTACATTCACAGTTAATAGATAAGATGATTAGATGTCTTAACTATTTTCAGCCCATTGTTGAATGTCTGCAATTTTGGATGTGTACTAGCTTGTTGAAACTCTTTTCAGCTTCTGCCACAGTCACTAGCAACATGCAAAATAGCATTGAAAATTTGTTCTTTTAAATCTGATGGTTTAAAATAAGTGAGAATAGCACTCTTTTCCAAAAGAAGGCTTTTTTCCCCCGATGCAACAATTCACAAGGAAAATTGTCAGAAAGTTCTGGGAGATGCTGGTGAAACTTTAAGAATTTCTTTCAGTTTCCAAGGCCATAGCATCACATTTTAGGACTCAATAGAATGCAAAATAAATGTTACTAGTTGTTCTGGTACCAGTACCCCAGTGCATAAATAACATAGCCTAAAGATGCATCAAAAATGTGACTGTGAATGAATGACATACGTAGGGACCTTTCATTGTTCCCACTGCCTTATGGTGCTTTGTCCTTCCTATCAAGTGTTCTTCCTTCCTACCTGTCCATAAAGAACTCTGGATGTTTTAGTATTTAATACATAGTTCTTTATATTTGGTCATATTGATGTTCATGTTTTATCATGTTCAATAAATCTGTCTGCATCTCAGCCTCATCCAGTCCTAGTTCATACGCATTTTCCCTATTCTAGAGAAGCACCATTGGCTGGAGCCCAAGGATGGGAATCAGACAACTCTTCACATATTGGACTGCTGATCCAAGAACCTCTAACTACTGGCTATACTAGCTAATTCTACTGGGAGCTGTAGTTCATCAGTACTCAGAGGGCTGCATGATTCCCTCATATGATCTATCATTAATGCTTAATTTTCCTCAATAGCAATGTGGAATACTGCCTGTAGTGGTCCGTCTGAATCATTCTGGACTTCCATAGCCTGGAAAAGATATTTTTCAAAAAACTATGTGGTATCTCTCTAAAGAATAGTAACAGATCTTATCCTTCTTCTAGAACACCAGCTATTAGTACAGCTAGAAAATATACTTCTCCAATGGCTGCTGAAGGTCAATACCCTTGGTAAAACTATGTTCCACAAATCTACATGTTATCTGCAGATAGCAACACAGTAAATGTCAAAGGAAGATGTCACTGGTGCGTGAGGACAAGTAAGAAGGTGGCAGAGAAAGTAACAGGCTATGGAGGATCATTTGTAGGTGGGAAGCAAAGTAGTTAAGAGAGACAAGAAAGAGAATTCTGTTCCAGATCAGATTAAAATTCCAGACTGTGAAGAATTATGAGGTCATAGCTGAGGTGTTATGAACCTGCAAATGTAATAGTGGCAACCCAGAAGATCTAAATTTCATAAACATAGAATTGTAGCATCTTAGAATTATCCAGTTGGAAGGGAAACAAGTGTTATATATTCCAACCCCCTGCCATGCAAAATTACACAGCTAAAACAGTCCTGAAAGATCACCATCCAATCACTGTTGAAAGACCTCTGAAGAATGAGAAATCACCAACTGCCAAAGCAGTCTGTTTGCAGAGGTGAACAGCTGTCATGGTCAAGAGGTTCTTTCCAAGGTTTAGATGGAATCTCTTTTCTTCTAATTTGCATGCATTATTTCAAGTGCCAGTCTAGAGCAGGAGAAAGAATGCATGTGTATCTTCTATATGACATCCCTCCAGATATCTAAAGATGGTTGTCTTTAGTGTTCTCTTGTCCAAGCTAAACACACCCAGCTCCCTGAATCATTTATCATAGGGTTTCATTTCTAGAACTTTGATAATCCTGACTGCCTTCCTTCGGACACATTTCAGCTTTTAAATATTCCTCTTGAACTCTGCTAGTCAGAACTGGCCACAGTATTTTGTTTTTCTTGTTTCTTGAGCTCCAGAGATTGAGTCACCAGCTGTACAGAGTTTGAGGCTGCTTGCTCTGCCCTCAAACTGGTCAGTGAGACCCCAGAAGCCTTGCCTCCTAAGACTGTGTGTTCATATAGAGCACACAGCCCCAAACCAACAAACAAAAGCCAGAATACACGCCTCTAAATGCACAAGCCTCCAAACACACAAGCTCGCCCTCTCCTAGCTTCTCAGAGACTGAGGAAGGAGGCTACGTAAAGCTAAAAGCTGCTGGTTCCATTCCCAACCAAGCCAATCACTCAGCCAAAGTCTTGCCCTTTAGCCCAACTGTATAAAACCACTCACGCATACCTCCAAACAGTGTATCCAAACAATCAGCCTTGACCTCAAAAAAACACAAGCTCACATCTCTAAAGTACTCAGAAATCTTTCATGTCTGAGAAAATGACAGGTTTGTCTTCAGATTTATGGCAGTGGCTGATGGAAATGAATATAATTTTGCCCGGAAATTTTGCATGTTTTCCAGCCATTGACTTAATAGCAAAGACTGTGTGGCCATTGTAAAGCAACAGATAAATATACAAAGATGTCTAACATTTTAGCATCTTCCAATCTTGCCTCCTGCTATGAACAAGCAAGCCATTATGCACATCTGCTATTCTTTGCATGCTGAATATGTGCGTAATCTGCGACTTGCGATACACCATCATTATATGCCAGTTGAGCCCACAAACGGCGTGTCTAGCATTACGTGTGCTTTGCATTTTAGTTACTTTTATATTTGTTTACTTCAAGCTACTTAATGTATTCATTTATGAAGGCTCTAAAAAAAATACAGAGTAGTATTGATAAAATTTGTAAGGCAAACAAAACGTCTAGTTGACGCTGGAGACAAGAATGGATAATTATGTGACACACTGTCTGATTTACAGACAAAGATGCAAGTTTTAAATCATACATCTGTCTTTTTTTTTTCCTTAATCACTAGTTTCACAATGGCTGTCATGAATATTGCAAACTGACATACATAGGTAGTAAATATAATTAGAAACAGAGAGGGACAAATTGTTGTAAAAAATGTACTTCAGTTTTAGCCAAATCCTGCTGTAAACTCTTGGTTTTTGCCTCTGTATGTCTTGATTCAAGATGTAAAATGGAGTCTTTGAACCATATTCAAACTCAGATGAGTATTACATGTCGAAAGCTAGAGAGATTACAAGTCATTGAGGAACAGCCATCCCTTTTGTTGTTCTGAGTCAGCTGATCGAGTTGGTCAGGAAATTCACGGTAGTGAGTCCATTCATATTAATCAATAGAGCAAAATTTATACCAAGGACAAAACAGAAGAAAATGCACGTCAGAAGACTGCTTGTTTCTCATGGGGCTTTCATATGAAATGAACAGCAATTCAGCATGTGTTTACATATGAGAGAACTCGGTTAAGTCTCTGGCTTCTCCAGGTGCTTTGGGGGGAAAAAGACCACTCTTTTATTCATTTATTTTAAATAATTTTAAATAATCTTTGGTATTGCATTGAGTGTCTGCTGTGATAGTGTTTTTCAGTCTTCATCCCATTTCCAAGGCCAGTACCCAGGTGTGCTGGTCCAACATCAACTAACTTTGGACTTTACACCATGAATAGGCCAGCCACACATGGACAATCCAGAGCAGAATCAACTGGGTCAGATTTAAAAGAAACATAGACCATCTCCACACTACACTGTTCTAGTGCTATTATTCCACTTTCACACATCCTGTGGAATTCTGGGGCTTGTAGTTTCTTGAGGCCCAAGAGCTCTCTGGCTGAGAATTCTAAAGGCCCCTCCCTAAACTGCAAACTTCAGGCTTCCATAGGATGTTGAAAGTGGAATAAGAGCACTATAACAGTGTGGTGCAGAAACAGCCACAGTCTTACCAGTGAGTCATGTAAACCAGATGAAGGAGATCCAAAGCCAAGATCAAATAACACTCCAGAGTCTAACTGGTCCAGTCCAGCTGAGTAAGCGGGCAGGGATATTGCAAGAAATAAAGTAAAATACAGTCCACAAATAAATACCAGCATGGCAAAATATAGCAGCAGCCAGGATATGCAAAGAATGTGAAATGATCTGCATAGTTCTGTACAAACACTACTCTCAGTTACTTAATGGGACTCGAACTGTGGTTTTTTATGGCTGAGTTGGATGAGCTCCACTTAGCTCACTAGCATCAATTTCCCTTAGGAGGGCAGCTCTTCTTTTAAAGAGACTTCTTACTTCTGAGGATCTTCTGTTCCCAATGAGATCTCCCCTGCAGCTGACCATTCCTCCTGGAAATCTGGAGCCAAAGTTGTGCCTTCAGTCAGTGCCATTTGTGAAAACTTAGAGAATCTCTGTTTGACTCAGATAACATCTTTTCTGTCTAGAGGCACATCCTTCTCTACCACTAAGGGTCCTAAATCCATAGAAGAAACTAGTTCTTTGAAACTCTCATATTTGAGAATCAATGACAGAGGCCATTTCCGCACTAGACTGTTGTAGCGTATCATTCCACTTTCAACATCCTATGGAATCCTGGGATTTGCAGTTTAGGCGGGGCAGGCTGGCCGCTCCCTAAACTACAAACCCCAGGGTTCCATAGGATGTTGAAAGTGGAATAATAGCACTTTAACAGCCTAGTGCAGAAATGGCCTGAGTTACCCTTCAAGTTTTGTGTCTTTTTTTTTTCTTGGAAGCGTTACAGTTTGTTTTGCAATTTTGCAAACACAATATATTTTTCAGTTCAAAAAGTACTGAAATACATATAAAATGCATTCATTTTGGTTAGTGTACATACAAAAATCCATATTTTTGGATAAAATGCATACAAGGGTATGTATTCTAAGGTACGCACAAAATGCATGGTGTGTAACATACGTTTGAATGAATGCATATGTTGTGCATGAAATCACACAATCATGCAGGAACAGGGTGATATAAATGTACAAACGACTGATGTGTAACTCAGACAGACCAGAAAGAAGGTCTATTACAGACCAGAGTTCTTATTTATCTTTTTTTTCCCTACTTTCCTTTCTGATCTTGTTTACTGAGTAGTGAATGTATCTGTTTCTCTCTTGTCCCACTTCACTTCCCAGTAAGTTGAAAGCACAAGGAAGAAGGCTGAGTGGGGAAAGAAAAACCTATTCTCAGTATACCATAGAGAATTCGAGACTATTTACTGCAGTTGTTCTGAACTGACAGCTGATAAAACGTCTATTACCTCTCTTCAATAATCGGACCCAAGTTGGAAACCTTCTATCACTTGCTAAGTGCATTTTTCAATCATTGAAAGAGTGCTCTCCTGCACCCACCCCCAGCCCTCTTCTGCTCATTCTCTCTCACCGTTGCCTATAAACTTGTGGGTCAGCCACAGGTCATATACTCATGAAGATGATATGAACAGATGCTACCTTACCGGCTTTGATATGAGCAGATGGTTTCTGGATAAATTGGATTACAATACTTTAATTTGCCACCTCTGGAGTATTGATGTCCTGTCTGCCAGAAAATATCTGAGGTAATATTACTACAGCTATTACTACTTGGCTAGTCATCTGATGTGTTGTTCTCTGCATCTCTCCCCCACCCTCCAGTGCTCTATGGTTGCTTTTTTACCTCCAGGAAATAAAAGCAAGAGGAAACTCTAAGCATCCTCCAGTCCAAAGCACTATCCCCCCGCCTTTACATCCAGGGAGGGGTGAGTCAAGCCCTCCTGCTTTAAACCACCTTGTTATACAAGGAAACCCAGATGATTGATCTATGTTCAACGTCATGAGAAACGGTAAGGTAAGGTATGGATTATCTCTTCCCCCAATAATGGCTTTGATGTTCGCTGAGCATCCACCAGTCCTTTGGCTGTAGAAATGGAGAAAGACAGTTGATTGTACATCCCAGAGATCACACTTCAGACTGACTTTTCCAGACTGCAGACTTTTCAAGCCTGCAAAAACTGCAGATGCCAGGGCTTCCCCATCTAGTCAAGATGGTCTGGGGGGACTGATATCTTTCTCCACACTTTTACGATGAAGGCAACTGGCAGCTGGCAGTTTGGACATTTTTGTCATATCTGAATGGGCAAAATGGTTCCTAAAGACCTCTACCACTGTTCTCCTCCCCACTGGCCTTCCATGCTGCTTTTACTGGTCAGATATAGGGCTCTTCAGATAGGTTTCCTGTCCTGTCCCTGTCTTGCCATCCACAGCTGGAAAATATTTTTATTCCTAGGTGACCAGGAAGATATGTGACACTTACTACAGGTATCACTGTTCTTACTTTTCTTACATATGGCTGATTTGCTGGCTGGAATGGAAGAGGTTCAAGAGGAAAGTATAGGAGCAGGGACCTCTCTTTATGCCCCGTAGCTACAAAGGGGCAATGTGATGCAAGGGTAGCCAAGGTGGTGCCTTCCTGACATTTTGAACTAGAATTCCCATCCGTGGCCAGCAAGCCAATTGTCAGGAGTTATGGGAGTTGTAACCCCAAACACATGTAGGAAATTGGATTGCCTTACTCTCTTGTCATCTTTAGAGTACATATTTATATTTAAAGAGGTCCCAAACTAAATGCCTTATTTATTTACTTAACATAGAATACAAATGCTCCTGAGCTGGCTGTTTTTCCTATTGGGATATGTGTATTATATGTCAAAAACATAATATTAAATTCCATTCTTCTACTGCAGAAATTCCAAATGAATACATTCTCCTCCCACCATCTCACTGTTTTCTAAGCCTAAGATTCAGATTCAGGTGTGTTTCCAGTTCTCACCTTGTTTATTAATAGCCATAATGCCACAACAGTATAACTGCTCAACAATATCTCCCTTCTAAGACAGTTAATGACAGAGAAATTAAACATTTCTGGAGCAAGTCAATGGAACTGTGATTAGGAATGGATCTCTCCCCTTACCTAATTTTCTTTCCATGTCCCCTTCTCATTGCTGCAACATTTATTATTTAATTGTTAGCACTAGCTCTCTTTCTCTATTAAAGAAATGTATTCTAATAATTATTTCAGATTTTCATTTTGCTAGGGGTATATTGTTATGGCTTTACTACTGTACTAGTTTTAGGATGGCCAGTCAACCTAGAAGTTTAATATATGGGTTATAATTACCAGCTCTAGCATGATACAACAGTTGTGTGGTCAGCTTTCCCAGGATGAAACAAGATTGACTCAGAATAATTTGTGTCATTTCCCTCAACAATTAGGAAATAGTTTGGCTTTTCCCAAGCTGAGCCAAATTAATGCTAAGTAGATTGCAGCTGCAATGGCAAACAGCCATTCTGATGTCCAACAATGATCTAAAGCCAAGGCATGTCACAGGTATCATGGGCAATTAAAATAGATGTCCGCTGATTCTATATAATGACTTGATGCAAAGAGGTGGTGCTCAAACAGGAGAATTTAAAGTGTACTCTGGTAACATGGAGAAATTAAGTCATTGCTCAATTAAGTAAACAATAGTTTAATTTTACCACACCAATCTATAGAAGATAAGAATTGGCATAGGAGGTTTCCCCACTCCAACACTTTATCTGGAAAATTATTCAGATAATTACAGAAATAAAAGACAGGTGAATTATGGTTTGCATACCATGGATGGGGAAGAGCAGGAGAACAATCGCAGGGCAGGGCTTGGATGGGGACGTGTGGTGGGGAATCCATTGAATCCAAGGAAGTGGAGCAGAACAGATCCACCTAGAGTGATTTCTAGGGGAAAAAGAAGTCAAGTAAGAGAACCTATATTTCCCTTACTTCAGACTATGGAGGGGCTGAAGGACTCCGGATAGATCAGGAATATTTGGAAACTTACAGGGGCATACCATGCAGTATGTTCTACAGGCATTTGGTTGTGAAATCACATTGGGGTAAACACTTTTGTATAAAACTCTATAGTCAAATGCCTAGAATATTGTACAAGGGTGATTACCCCAATGAAAATCTAACACCAGAGAAAAACTTCTGACAGAGCAGTGCTGGGGAAGGAGAGAAGGAGGTGACTAGCACGCAGCCTCCTGCCCATCTTTCTGTTTCTCTAGGTGTGTGAGTATGTTGCAAAAATGTATGGAATACTCAAAAAAGAGTAAGGAGAGAGTTCAAAAATCTGGCAACAGCACCAAGAAGGCCCTTTCCCTTTCTTCCATCAAACAAACTTGAGAAGGTGCTAGAACTAAGACAAGGTTTTCTCTAGAAGACAGTGATGCCTTGGCTCTCATCTGTTGAGGCATTTGCTTTAAAATGCACATTTATGAAGCAGTGTTGACCACCCTTTATGTTAAACTTTGCCTGGCATCCCAAACACTTTTTATGCAAGCTCAAGGCCAACTGGCAAAACTTAACCTTTCTCAAAAAACCTGCTGTTTGGGATCCATTTGGTAGAAAACTTAGTGTTAATTTTTAAAAAGAACCTGTAGATGATACCAGTCACAACTGTGTTTCATTCATTGCTATGTGTCTTAAAGCTGTTTCCAACTCATGGTGACCCTAAAGCAAACCTATCATGGGCCATTTCCACACTAGAGTGTTATAGCACTATGATTCCACTTTCAACATCCTATGGAATCCTGGGGTTTGCAGTTTAGGGAGGAGCCTGCTGGTGCAGAAATGGTTGTGGAAATGGCCACGGTTTGTTCGTTGATTTGCAGGTTTGTTTGTTCTCGGTGGCTGAGAGTATGCAATGTGCCCAAGGTCACCCAGTGGGGGAATCGAACCCTGCTCTCCAGGACCACAGTCCAGCGCTCAGACCACTACACTACATTGGCTCTCTTTTGTTCATGCCATAAGTGAAACACAAACTGGAGAATGCTGAGTAAAAATTTCCTAGTTTATGAATAAATGGAATTCTGTTGAAAGATGAAGTAGAAACAAGAACAAGACTGAACAAACATGCCTGGTATGCAAATACTAGATTCTTTCTGTACAAGACATGGGCTGTTTTTCATCCTCTTTGTTCCTTACCACCTGTTGAAGATAGCATTCTTAAGACTGGAACAGGAAGGTTATGTGAATTCACCCCTAGGAAATAAACAGCCCAGAGCAACACTGCCTGAAAGCTTCCAAGCAGCAGAGACAACAAACACAACAACAGAGAAGAACATTGAAGGAGTTGCCAAGGATGAAGGAAACACAAGAGTGTTTCCATTATTCTGGTAAGGGAAAAACAGCAGCCATCTGAATGAAGATCAAGATTCCCATGCATATACTCTGTAGCTCTATTGTTTTTAAATCCAATGTATAAAAATGACACCTTTGCAATTTGTTGTTATTAATAACATCTCTGCGTTGCTGCGGGATGCCTCTTGATATCTTTTCAGTATCTCCTCTTCTATTATACCACCTCAATGAAAGCATACATCACTTTTTCTACAACAGGCACCCAGGTTCATGCCACTGCACCTGCTGATCAGACCAGGAAATACTCACAACCCATCAGAAAACCTTATTTATTTATTTATTCACTGGCTGGCTGGCTGGCTGACTGGCTGGCTTACTAGCTTGCTTATTTCTACCCTGCCCTGTATCAAAAAGATCTCAGGGCAGCTTATGAGTAAAATGAAAACAAACCTGGTAAAATAGTTTAAAACAATAACAATAATTTAAATGTCCCTAAAACATCTTAAATATAACGGTGAGTTAAAACAGATTAAAAAGATTTTTTTTAAAAAAATTAAAGATATGTCCATCAGTGTCTGAGATGAGTTAATGAGGCTCAAGCTGCAGGAAAGGAGATTCCACCTGGACCTCAGAAAGAACTTCCTGACAGTCAGAGCTGTTCAGCAGTAGAAGATGCTGCCTGGGAGTGTGGTGGAGTCTCCTTCTTTGGAGGTTTTTAAGCAGAGGTTGGATGGCCATCTATTGGGAGTGTTTTGATGTGGGTTCTTGCATAGCAGGGTTTTGGATTGGATGACCCCGTGGTCCCTTCCAACTCTATGATTCTATAATTCTAAAGACCTTGATGAACAGTGAAGGCACTTAAATGAAATCAGTGTTGGGGTCTGGGCCTCCAAGGGGAGGGCAGTCCACAGTTGATGTGCCATTGCTGAGCATGTCCTCTACCATGTCCCATCACAGTGTATTAACCTCACTGGTGGGACACAGAGAATCCTCCTCCAGAAGATTCCAAGCCCTAGGCACATATAAGGAGAGGAACTCCCTCAAGTATCAAAATTCCAAGCCATTTTAGGGCTTCAAATGTCATCACAAGCATATTGAATTCAGACCAGAAGTATTTTGGCATAACCAAGACAGTACTGAGTTAGTTTGGTGGTAGGTGATCTGCTGACCTCCATATGTTCTTGGGATGAAACTACCATCCTTCACCAGCAGTTCAGCTTATTAGAATTGAAAATCTAGGACTGGAATCCAAAAACATATAATGGATCACAAGCTGTCCACCACTAGGCTGGATGAGCCAGTGTTCTTAGCAAACAAAAGAAGAGTTCTTGTATCTTTCCTGATTCTTCTGTCTTTCCTAATTATCTTTCCTCATGGCTATCAAGATTGCCCATTTGGTTGCTCCCTTCAGTATGGACCCAATCCCACTTCCAATGAGTGCAATTCAGTGGAAAAAAGTAAGGAAGTCAGAGATTGTTTTCTCCTTCTCCTTGCCCCAAATGCCCTTCCACTGTGAAGGGGGTAGTAGAACAGGCAGTAACTGGGGGCAGAAGAAGGAGGAAGAGGAGTAGCAATAACAATAGCATCAAAACAGACAGGGGGATAATGAGAAGTGAATAAAGTCTAGGGCAAAACTATGGGGAGTTTAGAATTTAGAAGCACAATTACTATCATTTCCATGATGCTGATGTTGAAAAACAGGATTTGTACTGGCTTACAGGAAGAAAAATGAGTTTATTACATTAGAAAAAGAACCAAAGAAATGCATCTGCTAGCAAATGTAAATTCCTTTTAAAAGGCACTAATGTTTACCTTTTAACAAATGCTCTTCCAAAGCAGAGCAAATGGATTTGGCTTTTGAGGAATCAAACCTTGTAATATCAGTCCTGCTCACATCCAATTTCATGAGCTGATAAAACAAAAAATGAACAAATAGAAATGCCTAATTGGACAAACAGATCTCAGTGACTCAGCAAAGAGGGAAAGGAACAATTTAAAAAGCCAGAAATGCTTTTATAAAAAGCCCTTCCCCATAGATAACAAATAATCTACATTTTAGAACAAGAGAGCTAGTAACAATATAATATCCAAACACTGCTGAATTCAGGTTTGGTAAACTGGATTATGTTCCTAAATCAGTGTCACAAAAACAGAGGTGAGAAAGTAACCTTTCGAAGATATCTGCCCAAACTGAAGGCAGAACACAAACCATTTTCCGCACGACACTCTTACAGCGTGATGATTCCACTTTCAACCTCCTATGGAATCCTGGAGTTTGCAGTTCCGGCCGGCCCCATCCGAAACTGCAAACCCCAGGATTCCATAGGAGACTGAAAGTGGAATCATCGTGCTATAAGAGTGTAGTGAAGAAATGGCCCATGACAGATGGAGAAGAAGATCTTGCCTGGTCTGTCCATCTTGGTATTATTTAATTTGGTTAATAGTAAATTGCTGCCTGTAGGAGTACTATCGCAGCCTTGCTGCCATTTTTGTAGTAATCATTCTTCTGAAATAACTGGGTCAGTGTAATGTTGAAAGCCTTGGACATGAAACAGTGATGGTGGCAGTAATAAGGAAGAAGAAGTTCATCTTCACTTTCCATGTCATTTCTTTCACCTACACACCCTTCTCTGTTTTTTTACTAGACCAAGGGACATTGTAACACCGACCAGGGGAACTGGAAATTCAAACTGAAAGATAATTAGAAATTGAACGTGAAAGGCTTAGGCCATTTCTGCATGTCGGGGGCTCTTGGGAGCCAACCTATCACAGTCCTGGTAGGGAAGGAAGTATAGTAGAAACACTCCCCTCCACATAGGACCAGCTGTCTGGGGAAGGGAGCACGCCAGCCCTGCCTTTTTCTTCCACAGATCAGCTGAGTGTTTCCCAGGCTGCACTGGGGCAGGAAGTGTCACCATCATGCTTCCTACTCTTCCTCAGGACAGGTAGATGTGGGAGCATTGCACGACCATGGGTGTTAAACAGATGGGATGGCAGTGGGCCCGTGTGACATCATGCGGTTTTGTGACCAGCTGACTGCTGCCATCCTGTCCCCATTGCAGGACAGCCTTGGTTTGGTTTGGTTTGGTTTGGTTTTTTTACAAAATGAATGAAAGCTTGACATCTGGGCAAAAATGGTACCAAATGACATGCCTAGAATATGGGTAAAATCCAACCAACCATCATTGGACTTCTCACTTGATAGGATTACTTAAGTAGCTGTATAACTTCCCTTAAGAGTGAGTAAGAATATTTGTCTGCCTATGTGAATGGTTAATTATTTAACTACAAGCTAGGAAGGCTGAATTCTGTTTTATGCAATTCAGAATTCGGTTTCTCATCAGGTGTGACTGCCTACCTCCATTAGCTTCACATGTTTAAATGTGGACCATCTTTTTCTTCCTGTGTTGCACACACCATTCTCCTAGGCTCTTGCAAAGCTCTCTCGAAATTGCCATTTCACTCACTGCTCAGAGAGAATTCTTTCTTTCTTTTGATGATGTGAATTGAGCCAAGGCCTTCTATTGGGCTCAGGTAATTAGTGCTAGAGGACTCCGATTATCTCTTTGTTCCACTCCTCAGCATTTGACACAATTCTGCATAATAAGCGTCCTCTCCAGCAAATGCTAGGCCCTGCCAGTATCTCCTCAGAGGTTGGTTTGTGAAGTGAGGAGGAGAAAGTTGGCATTCCTTCCTCACTAGGTGCCAGCTCCCTTTTCCTTATTAAAATTCGTCTGAGTTCAGGCCATAATGAACTGAATGAGCAGGAGGAGATTCTCTCTTCTTATCATTCTGTGCCCCAGAAGGAACAACATGGCATTCAGTCTTTTTTTCCTCTTCTCCATTTTTTACTTTCTGAGTGTGTGTAATTAAAAGGCAAATGAATGGACAACAACCCAAACAAGCCAAAGGGAGCCCGATTAAATATTCAAGAGGCATCTTTCAAACAAACAAAAAATGAAACAGAAAAGCATGAGCAAGTTTATTAAACAAAATTAAGCAATTTTGTTGAAATGGAATGGGGAATTAAAAGATGCATTTTGAACATAAAGCTTCAACAAAGGCATCATGATCAATTAAGAAAGAAGCAGCCAGTTATCTATTGCCATTCTTGTATAAATAAGCTGCCTAAAGAGATTGTTAAGTAGAAGGTGGAGGAGTGGGGAAAGCAAACAAATCCACAACTATTGGCTAAGAGGGTGGTGAAGGCAAAAGACCTAGGGGAACACAAGACTCTCTAATTAGAGAAGTCACCCATGCATTTGCTTATTTCCCCCAAAAAAGAAAGGAGATGCAGTGAGGATTGTAGTACCTCTTGGCCCTGATCTCACAGCAGATGTCAATCTGATTACATTATGTATTAGGGATGCTTGAAGAACCCTATATTGTTGAATGTTGACGTATGTTGACCTCATCTGCATCTCCCAGGTGAATGTCCTGATGTTTGGACCGGAACATACATATCTTTGATATTTTGAAATTTTCTGAATTATGCAATTCTGGGCTTGTATCAACAGGAGTACAGTGTCCAGACTGAGGAAAGTGGTAGTCCCTCTCTATTCTGCTTTGTTCAGACCTCACCAAGAGTACTGGGTCCAGTTCTGGACACCACAGATCAAGAAGGATATTGACAAGTTAGAACATGTCCAGAGAAGGGTGACCAAGGTCTGCAAAGGTCTGGAAACCAAGCCTTATGAAGAATGACTTAGGGAGCTGGATATGTTTAGCTTGCAGAAGAGAACACCGAAAGGAGACATGATAGTCATCTTTAAATGTCTTCAGGGATGTCATGTAGAAGACAGAGTCAGTTGGTTTTCTCCTGCTCCAGACACTGAATGATGAAACAATGGATTCAAATTACAAGAAAACAGATTCTTCAATTGGGAAGAACTTTTTCAGGATAAGAGCTGTTCGACAATGGAATAGACTGCCTAGCAGAGTCTCCATCTTTGGGAATCTTTAAACAAAGATTGCACAGGCATAATTCAAGACTGCTTCAGTTATATATTCTTGTGTAGCAGGAGACTCAACCCTTATGGTCCCTTCCAGATGTAAGATTCTATGATTTTATGATTCTATGCGATAAAATGCTCTTCTTCTAAAATTAAAAAGATCAATTTTTTTCTTCTAAAATTCACCTGTAAATATTACTTCAATAGTAATTCCTGGTGCTACACATTTTTTTCTTTTCTTTTACTTATTCCTGTTTAGCTTTCTGGGAAAGATGTTGCTTGTGGGGAAGGAATTCAAGAAGGGGGAAGAAAATGGTGCTTTCTTCTAGATGGAATATGCATTCTTGCAGTTATCTTAATTATGGATTAGCTGGGATGGTAAGGGGTAACACCTTTCATTGCACAATCATCTCTCCAGTGAGCAGCAGCTCCCCATACTCCACTTAAAGCCAGGTAACTCTTCCCATGGGTCTTTTTCTGATCAAGAAACATGTGAGAGTCCCTCCCTCTATCCCAACTGCCATTGCTTTGGTCTCAGAGGGAGAGAAGAGGCAGTATGTGGTGGACTTAATCCTTTCACATGCTACATCTCCTTTCCTTCTGTGTCATGTTTTAATTAGATTATAAGCCTGAGGGAGGGAACTGTTTTGTTGTTCTTTTAATTGTAAAGCACCATGTATAGCGTTGGAGCTATATAAATAAATGAAGGAAAAGAAGAAGTACGGTCAGCTGGAGAGGCTGCAGAACGTTAAACAAATGTATAATCAAAGGGAGGAAATCATATAGCGTCTTTAAGCTGTCTCATGACAATCATATAAGCACCAGTCTCGTCCATTCTTAGACCATCTCTGCACAAGAGGGGAGGAACAGTTCACTGCGTGTCAAGAGGGGTGTTTTTATACTCCAGCTCAGGGAGCCCTGGTGGTGCAGTGGTTAAATGCTGGTACTGCAGCCACAAGGTTGTGAGTTTGATCCTGCCGGGCTCCAGGTTGACTCAACCTTCCATCCTTCTGCAGGTCAGTAGAATGAGTACCCAGCTTGTTGGGGGCACTTAGCTTACAACATTGTAAACTGCTTAGAGAGTACTTAGCTGATAAGCAGTATAGAAATACACATGTTATTGCTATTTCTACGTGCTATTCAGAAACTGTGCTCTCTCCCTCCCCCATTTACATTGTACTAACACAGAGAACAGCAGTCACTGCATTGGCAACAGCAAGTCCCTGATCACTCTCATTCCCTTCCTCAGCCCGACTTGCCATCGCTGATTGGTCTGGGTTTTGTTTTGTTTTTTAAATTTAAACACATTTCTGTGTTGCTACATTTGTTCTTAGGTATATATGTTTGTTGATATGTGGAAAAAACACATCGTAACAGTCCATTACCAGATCCACTTTCTTCCCACCGTCCCTTTAACGCATGAAGACAATAATGATGGCAGCCTGACCTTTGATGGGCAGAGAAAGATAGGGATGGAAATTGATGAAGGGACAGCCTAGGAATGCCCTTAGCCAGCCACTTCTGTGCTGTGAATCAATGCCTCACTTCTGCATGTAAGTGAAAAATGAAGAAGAACCTGTCTGGGCAATTTACATGAGAGTTTTTCCAGTTTTCAGATAAAGCGGTTTCTCATGTCAGTGAACTGTTCTAGGAGCTGAAAATGTGCAGAACCACAAGGAAAACTATGATGCTAAAATGTTACAATGTGCAGACTGGAGGGTAAGAATTCAATGCTACTATGATGTATCAACCTCGTGTGGAAATGGCCTTAGCCGCAACTAGAGGAGATCCACTGAATCCACTGAAACTGTAAGTGCTGGTCTATCAAATTTCCATTCAGCTAATGGGGCTGCTCTAGCTAGTAGTAACAACTGCCAAGAGAATAAGGCATTAAAATGAAATCTTCTTTAATGGAAGGAGAAAATGTTCATGAAGTTAAAGAACAGAGTACAGCATTGTGAAGTACCTTCTAAAGCAGATATCTGAAAGTAAATTGGTACATGGCTTTTTAAAAGCCACCCATTAGTACAGAAATGGGACAAAAATGGACTTAAGAGTGGAAATGTTAAATTGGAACAGCCTGAACTATCCATCCCTACAATATACCACCACCACCATCATCATCATCCTCAATTCATATTGATTTCTATACCATGTACACCAAAAACCATGTACATGTTGCAAAATACAAATGGCCTACAGTGGACTTAATGGGGAAAAACACAGACATGTTTTAGTCGGTAAAGGAACATTGGGGTCAATGCAACATCCCCTCAGTGTGGTGTACATGTACAATGTCTACATCCGGACTTATACAGTGTGAGCATTATGTGCTCTTAAATCGCCTGTTGACTTCTGGTGACCCCATTAGTTTCATAGGGTTTTCTTAGGCAAGGAACACTCAGAGGTAGTTTTGCCAGTTCCTTTGTACTCTTAGTCATATATTTAGCCATGTACACTTAGCCATGCAGCCATTCCATGCTTCATGGCAAGCAGGCAAAAACAAAGAGGCAGCTGGCTCCTTCTCCACAACCAGATGCACAATCATAACAGCAGTGCTAAGACCCCCACCCCCAGAGGATCACAGAGGGTCACAGCACTGATATCATCAATTTGTGTCCTGCTTTGGGAGAGGTACCCTGCTTATTGTGAAGTATTGAAAGGTGGTGCAAAGCAGCTTTGAGACTTATTGTTGGAAGGGGCAGGCTTTGAGTGCTGCAGAGGGAAGAAGTAAATTCCAGTCTCTACAGTGTTTGAAAAAGAACATCCACACATCTAAGGGACACTTATGTGTGCATGTCTGTAACTGAATTCTAGCCATTATGTAAATTGTGCAAATAAATGTATATGTTTGGGGGAAATGCATTTTAAATGTGTTTTAATTTCAGTGTGTGTTGGGGAGAAAAAAAAAGAAGTTTCACAACCCTACATAAAAGCAAGGCATGGATGAAAATACAGGTAGGAGTGCCTGCCTGCTCACCTGCCTTCCTTCCTTCCATGAAAAACTGAAGAAGCAATCCTATTTAAAGGATTAAAATAATTTAGAATACATATAAAACATCCATACAGTACATCCCTTCTGCCACACTCAGTTAAAGGCCTTCACCTACTAGCAAGAAGAGATCAAACAGAGGGCAGCCTAGCCTCTAATGGGAGGAAGTTCCACACTGTGGGAGCAACCACTAAGAAGTCTGTCTCCTGTGTCTACACCAAACACGCCTGAGATGGTGGTGGGAAAGATTGAAAGATCTCCCTTGAAGAGTTGATTGTTTTGACAGGCTCATATAGGGATATCTGGTATTCCAGGTGGTCTGGATCCAAGCCATATAGGGCCTCAAGGATCGCAACCAGCATGATGAATCAGTGAAGCTATTTCAGCAAGGCAGTCATTCATTCCTTATAACCAGTCCCAGTCAGTAGTGTAGCTGCAGCATTTTGTATTTGTTGAAGTTTCCAAGTAGTTTTCAAATGTAACCCCAAGTGGAGTGTATGTTCAGAGGGAGCCATATTGGCCACGCAGCAAAATGCAACAAAATCCTGAATCCACAAAATAGCGAGACCCTTACTGGCACAAAATACAAGTAGAGTGTGGCCCTTTCCACAGCACGCTCCCATCTTGATATGGGGACAGGAGAAGGACAGGACTGCGACAACACTTCTACATGATGTCATCATAGTCCCATCCTTCTCCCGTCCCCAGGTGGTGCAATAGTGGATGAAATCATTGACGGATCACCAACCCATACTTACCTAGCTTGTGGAAGGGCAGGAAGCATGATGGCAACTCTTCCTGCCCTAGCACAGCCTGGGAAAGTACCCGACTGTTCTACGGAAGGAAGCAGCATGTCGATTGCACTCCCTTCTGCAGGGAGCTGGTCTCGTGCAGAGAGGAGTGCTCCCATTGCACTCCCTCCCCAGCAGAGCCACTGCTGGGATTCCCACTGGATGCTGCCACAAAAACGTAAGCTGTGGAAAGGGCCTGGGTTACAACAATCTTAATGAGATGCAATCACAACACTGGTTACTAAGACCAGATCTGACATCTCCAAGAATGGGCACAGCTGGTGCACTAGTTTTAAGTATGTAAATGCACTCTTGGCCACCACTAAAACATGGGCATCTAGACTCAAGGTTGAATCCAGAAGTGCATCCAAGCTATTTAGCTGAGATATTAGGGGAAGTGTAATCCTCTTTCCCTGATATTCAATTGACAGAACAATATGGAGCTAACTTTACTGTCCACCTTGCAAGTTCGTTGCAAAAAGATACAGCTGAGTGGCTGTCATCTCTTCAAAGATGTGTCTTCTTTGCCAGATTTTGAATTAAATATATAGATGAACATACAGAGGCAGAAATATTTGAAGCCCAGGCAAACTGGAAAGCTTTCAAAGAAGAGAATCAAAAACGAGTTACAGGCGCTGAACAGTATGACTTCGGAAGAAAGATTAAAATAACTAAATATGCCAAAGCTGGCAGGAAAAGGACTGAAGAGTAGGGAAATGATAAATGTCTCCAGATATAGGAGAGGTGCTATGTGCCAGGCAAGCAACGGTATCATGAAGTGTAAGGAGTAGCAGGTGAGAGAAATAAGCAGCCAGGTTGTGGAAATGAGAAAGGTGGTGGGGAAACACTAAAGTGAGCGAGAAGGAAATTCAGCCTGACAGTGAAATATATCCTTTGCAATAGTTTACAGCAGGAAGTAAGGAGAGCCACCAACAACAGGTATAATGAAAGCAAGATATGACATTGTGTTTGAGATCGTATTACCGTGGGCTCTGTTAACAAAGATTCAGCAATGAAAGCTTGGTGATAGATGGTGATTAGGCTTGAGATGAGGGGTGTAATTCTTCACTAATTTTCTTCTGAAGGGAAGCAACAAGTAATTTTTTATGATTTTTTTTTCTTTTTGCTGTGAGAAAGTTGTTGAAAACTGTGCAGAGACAGCGAGCAATTCGAAACTTATTCTGCATAAAATTTGCATTTAGTATTTTGCACAGGAAAAATGAAAGCATTTTCTGGCACAGAAAAGAATATTTCCACACAGAAATAGCTAGTTGTTTTGTGCAAAATAACCTCTCGAAAATTGTGTGTAGAATTAAGTCCTGAACTGGTGAAGATTATTAACTTCTCAGGATTCTTCCTCTCAGGGTTCCTCAATACTCAAAAAAAATAGTGTTTGACTTTTTTTTTCATTTTTTAAAAATATTTCTCCTCTTCCTAGTTCAGATGTGTTATGTTCACTGTGGACACCAATTGTTAATATTTTTAGATGTTTATTTGTAGTGTATATTTTGTGCTTTTTTCCTTTGTTCAAATATACAATAATTTTTTAAAAAAATTGGCTTGACATAACTCTGCTGTGCTTGCTTTCTTGTCTCTCTCTCTCTCTTTCTTTCCAATTCTGATTTGAAGTGGCTGTACCATCCAAGTCTGTTTTAAAGTGAGAGAACCACAAAAAGCTGAGAGGGCAAGGACCTAAAAATAGGCCATCTCACGGAGTAGCACCTGCATAAGCTGGCTCAGCAGAAGGCACACAGCAGGCCATCTCCTCCGGTCATTCTAGTGTTCTCTGCTCGGACGCTATGGATTGTATTTCTGTTGAAATTGGACTTCTTGTTTCCAAATGTGTAGCTACCAGATTAATATGTGCAAATATTTATCCACGTCTATCTTCTCCTATAGTTATTCCCTTTTTGTTTTACTGTATATTATCTGTATTATTTTATTTTAATTGGCACTGTGAAAGTGGCACACAACCTTTTGACACCTGACATCGTTTTCTTGTTTGTATTGCAGCTAACACTGAGATTGTAAACTGTTGGCATGAAAAGATGGCCAAGGCAGATTTGATCAGCTGGGGAGTCAGGAGGACATACATCTGATAGGTCTAACATCTACAGAAGGGCAGAAGATTGGAAGGTTCTCCAAATATTGGATTGTAGTTCCCACCATGCCTCGCTATTGAGCATGGTGGCTACAGGTGACAAGAGCTGCAGTCCGACAACATCTGGAAGGCTGTACATTTCCCACCCTAATCTAGTGTCTCAGTTGTGACTTCCAAAATAACTGAAACACTGTGACCTGGCAGCTACAACAGTTTTAAAAACAACAACAACAATACAACAACTCGTGGATGGGCAGAGCAATATTATTGCGGTGTATATTACCAGCAAACTCCAAGAGATTGTCTTCGTTATCGCCGTTATCTCGCTGTTCCAGAGAGTAGTTTATATTTAAACTTTGAAGAATTGGAGAAGCTGTTTTACTTAATTCAGACTTATGTGATGACTTAGGGAGTGAAAAGGGAGCTGTAGATGCAGGTTTGTTACTCACAGATTGTGCTTTCTCTGCTGCTGGAAAAAGTGAGTCAATCTTCATTTGTTTCTCTGCTTTAAAGGATTTCTGGGTTCCAGTATAATTGCTGGGACTGGTCCGAGTTCTCTTCTTGCCTTTGGGTAGCATTTTAGGAAGTATTTTAAGATGTATGGAAGGAATAAGGCCAGATTACAATGAGAGGTTATTTCAGTGGTTGTTAGCCCGTTGCCATCTCGCCCCACCTCCTCCTCCTCCTCCTCCTCCTCCTCCTCCTCCACAACAACAACAACAACAGAAAGTGGGTCTGATTTTCAAATAGTGATTTGACTGGACCAGAAAATTTTGTGCTTACCTGCCTGTAGACAAATGTAAATCATCTTTTAGTCTGAGATACTGGTGGAAAAGCAAGCAAGGCTCAATTCCACTTAGCAGTCTCTTTTGAAAGCCGCATGAAATTCATATGAGGCCAACATTGGAAAGAATAGTTTTACTCTCAGTCACACATGTGAACAAAGTGAGTCTCCAAGCTCAGTGTGACCTCCCTTTTCTTTTCATCAGTGAAACAGTGCAGTTCAGCTCAGCTCCTAATGGGAAAGCCAGGCACCCAGCTGCTCTGTCTGGAGGCCTGCATGGCTCTTTGAGGAATTGGTTGTTACTAGAAGTTAACAATCTGTTTATTAGCCAATGAGTCCCACACGGATGCCCTGGCTGGTTGACAAGTTAATATCGTTGCAGTTCTCAGCTCAGTTTAATGGTCCACATTATTTGGGAGATTTCCTCTCCAAGGGTTCGTCCAAGGAGGAATTATTGGGTACTATGGAGGAAGCCATTAACACTGACAGGTCTCGGTGCACAGCAGCCATGACTGAAGATGTGCATAGTGATATGTTTTATTGTCTATGGTGAATTATTTCAGTGAGGCCACACCAAGTGGTTTCACTAGAGTTGTGGGGGGACAAAATATAGTCCTAGTGGACCCTATGAAACTTCTAAGGCTGTTTCTGCAACACTGGTCCTCTTTGGACTGCTCTTTTTCCCGCCTCTTACCAAAATGAAGAATTGACTGTCTTGGAAATCTTTTAAAAAGTTAGAAGCACCCCCCCACCAACCTCCCCACACTTCATATTAAAAAGAACTGGTTCTTCAGTGGACTACTATCCATTTCTGTGGTTTAGGGTTGGGACGTTTTTGTGCATCTGGGTAGCCCAAGAGTGAGCAAGTTGCACGGGCCAGGGACCAATTTTTTCCCATACCCCCATCCAACGTCCTGTGGGCTGTATGCCCTTGAACCCAAATGCTTCCATTTGGAGGAATTTTGCTTGATTTCAGGGGAAAATTGCCTGAAAATTCACACTGATTTTATGTTTAAATGGAGGTTTGGAGGGAGCTTGGGAAACTGGTGGGGTACATTGTTGTTAGGCACTTTCAAGTCATTTCCAACTTATGGCAACCCTAAGGCAAACCTATCATGGGGTTTTCTGGAGTTAGCAATAGCAGTAGCAGTTACATTTCTATACTGCTTATCAGTGTGAAGCACCCCCTAAGCAGTTTGCAAAGTTTTTAGCTAATTGCTCCCAACAAGCTGGCTACTCATTTTACCAACTTAAGGAAGGATGGAAGGCTGAGTCAACCTGGAGCCCTGCAGGATCAAACTCACAACGTTGTGGCAGCAGTACCAGCATTTAACCACTGCACCACCAGGGCCCTGTGAGAGTGTGTGACACACCCAAGGTCACCCAGTAGGTTTCCATGGCTGAGCAGAGAATCAAACCCTTGTCTCCAGTGTTGAAGTCCAATGTTAAAACCACTACCCCGTGTTGGCTTTCTGGTGGGGACTGCAGGGCCACAAAAGAGGAGCCCAGGGGCTGCATGTGTCCTAGACTGGGGAAAGCGAAGCAACCACCTCAAGCAGCAGTTCTCTGGTGTCATGCAACAAATGATTGAATTGTTAATTTAATATTATCAGCTTTTTAATTGCTGGAAGCAGAGAGGACAAGAGGTGCTTGTAGTTTTGTTTTTGCTTCTCTCCCCCCTGATTTTCATATAACAATTCAGCTTACTGTAAATGCTGTGCATCATAATTTTGAGAGAAGCACATGACTTGCTGCATCATCCCAGATGGCAAAATTTCTGGAGCCAATCCTGAAAATAGGTCCTCTCCACTTTCAGTAAAGTGTGATTTCTTTAGAATGTCCCATGCATTCCCTTCTGCCTTGCTCAATGCGTGTCCCGCTTTCTTCTACCTTTTTCCTTGATCTTCATTTTGTAACCATGTTCCTTTCTGATTCTCCTTCCTGAGTCCTGGTTGTCTCCATTCATGTAAGGACTGCAGTTCAACTGGATTCAATCAGAATTTATTAAAATCAGCCAGTTTCTTCAGATTTGGCATAGGACCCTGGAAGCCAGGTTTCAGTTCTCTGCTCAGCCATGGAAACTTACCGGGTAGCCTCAGTCATGTCACATACTCTCAGCCCCAGAAAACCCTGTGATAGGGTCACCTTAGGGTTGCCATAAGTCGGAAACAACTTGAAGGCACAGAAGAAATTCATATTTTCTTTTTTAAGAATCTGAGTTTGGGAAAGGTAAAACTACCACATTTTTCTATCCCTATAATATGATTCTTACAGTGGAATCATAGTAGAAACCCTATCCCCCAAAAAATCCAAAATTCTGTGAGGTTGCTTTTGTTTGCCTGCTTGTTTGTTTTTGCTGAATATACCTATTATTTAAAGGTGAAAAGGTGATAACATTTATTCCAGAATCTAAAAGATCTGTGAAAAATAACAGTGTTGCTTCATTTAGACATCCCTCCTGTAGCACTTTAAAGAAACTGCTGATTCAAGGGGAAAAAGCATGCTAAGCTAATATTATCTCCATTATTCCCCCTGTGCCAATTTGGCTTTTCACATAAACTAGAAGTGAAACCCTCCGTAGTCCCCTTAACAGTGTTAAACCTCTTTGAGGCAATGCAAACCAGAAGATGTGGAAGGTGAAGATTTATTTAAGACAGTTTTTTTTCTAGTAACATTTTTTGTTCCTTTTTTTTTCTTTTAAAAAAGTAAACTTTTTCAAAAATGACTGAAAAGCAGCTGCATTGATCTCTGATAGTCAAGTCAATATGGAAACTGGGAACACCTTCAAGAAGATGTGGTTATGTTTCTATCAGTTCAAATTCAGAGATAGTTCAGATGAGTTCAAGTAATATTTTTTTCCCCCTGATGTCCAAGATTGATCTAAGTGGGTATTTTGGACAGTCACAATGATGTTCTGAATGTTGCATTGAGGTCTTGAAAGTCTTCTAATGGGAAATGGCATCATCACCAGGCACCATGGCAAGGGTAGAAGCTTTAGATCCTCCTATAACTTTTTGACTAATCAGGCCCTCACCTCTGCTGGTTCTTGCTTCATGTTCTAGCTTCAAGCAGAACAAGAGATTGTAGAAGTTAGAAGATATCAGAGAAAAACACAAGATGGTACTGATCCATTCTTTAACTCTTTGTTTCCAAGGGAGTAAATCTCTACCAGTTTGCAGGCTCTGGTTTGCTGAGCCCCTCGTGCAGACTAGTGTGCTTGAATTCTTCCTGGGTTGCTGAGACTCTGGCCTTTGCCTCAAGCAACACCCTGCTCATCTTACTGTTGGCTCTAACATTGAGAGTCCTCAGCTCTGACCATGGCTTCAACATGACTTTGCTCCTCCTCTTTGTTCTACTGCCCTTAGAGGTCAGTCTTTCCCAGAATCTCAGGCCCTCATGCTCATGCTCTGGGGCCAGGGAAGCTGCTTGGCACCAGCAGCAATGAGAAGAGGGAGGAGGAAGAGGATGGCGGGAGCAGCCTCACGAAGCTACCCACCCAACGACCAGTGTTCACTACTTTCAACTTTGTTTTGTTCAGCGAAGTTGGAGAAGACTAGCGGTGGAAAAGAATTATACTGGAATTGAGATGCTCAACCAAAGTGTCCGTATCACAACTTCCAAGACTTGTGAAACAAAGAGCACTTTTGCCTTAGACATCTTTACATTTGCAAGGCATATGATGTGGGGGGGGGGGTTGGGTGTGTGTGTGGAAATATATGTGTATTTTTAAAGTATGTTTATTCAGGTACATTTTAAAAGTGTGAACAGCTTATGTGAAATGCATCCAATCAAAAATGTAAAATGCATACAGTTGAAATACTGAAAAACGCAAAAAGCATACTTTTGCCAATGGAAGAAATGGGCACTACAATGAACACATTACAAAATATGCATATGGACAACGCATGCGCATTTTCATGTGAGAATAAAAACAAAACCTCACAGCTTCAGGATGAGACAGGAATGCAGGTAGCATTTAGAAAAACAGAATGAAACGAGAGAAGACAGTTTGTAAGCAACCACTTGACAGTGTCCTTTATACTTTTCTGACTGTCTGATGCATCCTAGAAAGATTATAATGAGAATTTTCCAACTTCTAAGTTCAGAAATCTATGTTATGAGTGATGTAGGGCTGATTCCCAAATGGCATGCCTTATAGACAGACACAGTGTCTCTCCAGCAAGCCCCAGGTGTCCTGTGAGAATTCGGGGGCAATGGACGTGCCTGGTATTTTGCAAAATATATGAGCAAGGGAGGAAGAGATACTACATGACAGAATAAGATTGATGGTCTGGTCCGTTGGCTGAAGGCCAGAATGTAGGAAAGGGATTGTTCAGCTGCATTGTTTTTTAATCAACAGATCAACTAGTCATAAAGAAAGCTGGCCTAAGTACTCTCTAAGTCTTCTTCATTCCCTAATGGGGGCTGTTCAGTGCTTTACTTGAAGGGAAGCAGTGCAACATTCCAGAAGATTAGCAGGTCCCATCTGATCTTGGAAGCTAAACTGGGTTAGGCTTGGTTAGTACTTGGATGGTACTTGAAGGGACCAGAAGGAATACCTAGGAATATCTAACTATATTTCAGAGGAAGGCAATGGCAAAACTACCGCTCGGTATTCCTTGCCTAAGAAAACCCTGTGAAATTCATGAGGGTCACCATAAGTTGACACATAATTTGAAAGCACATAACTCATTACAAAAATCCTATATAATGTGAAAAGAGAAGAGAAGAGGGCTTGGCATGACATGACATTTTTAGTGGTGTTCCACTGTTCTCACAATATTAGGGTTGCCAAGTGAAAGCAAACAGGATGAGACTCCTGAGAGAATTTCAGCAGGATGAACATGCATGCTGAGAAACCCCTGCTGAAATTCCATCTTCTACATGACTATTACCAGTAGTTAACAGAACAGTCCTGTCCTATTTTATCCTGGAAACGCTATGTAATATGTAGTTACATTCCCACTTAGAGATTCTCACATGCATTATGGCTTGGGAGGGGGAGACGTTTAAATGTGGCTGGATCTATTTGTCTGAAGAATAGCAGAGCTGACCTCACTCAGGGCACTACCATCTCTCTAGATTTCATGCACTTAAAATTTTAAAAAGCCTGGAATCATAGAATTATAGAATTGGAAGGGACAACAAGGACCATCTAATCTAATGCAGTTAAGGCACTCCTGAGTGAAGGCCATCAAACTGCTGTTTAAAGACCTTCAAAGAAGGAGTCCATTATCCTCCAAAACAATCTATTTCCAGTAGCTCTGATAGTCAATAGGTTTTTCCCCCCCAATGTTTATGTAGAATCTCTTTCCTTGTAATTTGAACCCATTAGTTCATGTACTAGTCTCTGAAGCAGGAAAACTAATCTTCCTACACAGTCCACATGACAGATATCTAAAGATGTCACATCTCAGTCTGTATTCTCCATGCTAAACATACTCACCTCCCTCATAGGACTTGGATTTCAGACCTTTGACCATCTTCCTCATCCTCCTCTGGCCATGTTCTGGCTTATCAATATCCCTGTTGAACTGCAGTGCCTAGAACAGGACACAATATGCCAGATGAGTTCTAGTGAAAGCAGAATAGAATAGTTATGGCTGTTGTTGTTGTTTTTCTCCCAGGGAGGAGACAATTCAGATTTCAGATGTCTCATTTGGATTCAGGTCTGGATTAGTTAGATTTAATCTGTATTGGTACAAAATGAATTGGACTTAATCCAGATTTCTAAATTGCTCTCCAGATTTAATGGGGAGACTTGCACAACTCTACATCTGCTGGGAATCTAGAAATAGTGCAAAACCTTGTGTCACATAGAGATGGTGAATCTCAATTTTTCCAAATCCCATTGGATGTTGTGAACAATGAAGCAGTATTTTGTCCTGCAGCTTGAGGACACTTGGGATTTTTTTTCCACACAATGATGGGAAGTTGTGCAGCTTGCCTAGGAAAGCTGCACAGCTTGCCCGGAAAACCAAGTGGTGTTCCAGAAACCATACAACTTCTCCTGAGAACTGTGCAGCCTTCTCTGAAAACTGCACAACTTTCAGCATGGCAAGGAAATTGCACAACATTCAAACTGGCAAAGGCTGGAGCTTCAGTCAGCCTGAGTTTCTCTTCCTGCTGTTTGACATTGGACTTCAACATCATGGCTGCAAAAGCTGAAGCTGTGATGTTGAACCTTATACATTTGTATAAGGATATAGTATGCAATTTTGCATTTTGCACTTTTTTTGAAGTATGTAGCGTAACCATGCCGATATGAAAGTACACAGTTAGCTACACAGTTTTCTGTGCTTAGTAAAAAGACTGCAAGTGTAGGGTTTTTTTGTCATTATTTTTATTGTTGCAAGGCTGTGCAATTTCTCTCATACTTGCTCAGTTTTGAAAAACTGCAGTTGTGCTGGAAATTTTAAAATTTTCCTCCAAAGTTGCAAAAAGTTTCAACCAATGGCATACCATTTTTTTTTCCCCACACAAGTTTTTCAAAGGGTCAAGAACTCCAAATTTGACCCCAATCAGGGAACTGACAAATTCACATTCGATCCCTAGCATCACATTTAAAATAGAGGTCCCACTGAATTTGACTTAAGAATCTTTTTTATTTTATTTTATTTTATTTTTTGTGCTAAAATGCTGCCCACCTTAAAGAATGAGAGATTGCAAGTTTAGATGTCTGATACTTTAGATGTATCTTGTTATGGAAGAGTATAGGTTGCATCTGATTATGCAAACTTCAGCAAATCCCTTTTTGCATTTGCCACTCCTTTTCTAAGGCAAATCTGGTTGACAAAAGTTGATCTGTCACTAGGGAAAGAAAACCCAATTAATCTGAACTAAATCACAAGTTAATGATTCAAAATCAAATTTAGGGCATTTTCTCCCCACCTAATGGATCTTCACATTTAATTTGACTGTGCTGAATACATCGATGTGGATTTCATCACTGCTCCCATCAAATAGTTCCTTGCATCCGTTAGTTCATTAAGCAGCAAAATACTCAAACAAATTGAAGTCAAACTTTATTAAAAGTCATATCAGGGCTTCATTAGCAAAATCCAACACACTGTTTGATGAGCGGCAGTCAATCATACACAAATGGATTCTGGACATCAAACGAACAATGTCTATAGTGATGAAATCAGTACCATACTCAAATTCAGCAGCAGTGCAAAATGGTAAAATGACAAAACAAAACAAAGGAGGAAGGCTGAATTTCCATCTCAACATGTTGGTTGGCTTGATTTACATCAAAAATGTGGGTCAGTTTGCAGACAACTTTTGGAATTTTCTCTTCTATCTCCCTATAGATTATTTTCTCATCTAAAGCTCCAACACATTAAAGATTTAACCCATCACAGCTTGTTGTTGCTGTCAATTGCCATCAGGTTAGCTTTGATTTATGACAACTCTATGAAAGAGAGACCTCCACGACACCTTGTTATCCACAGTCCCACTCAGATTTTGAGAATTCAGGGCTGTGGCTTCCTTGATCGAATCTGTCTGCCTATAATATGGCCTTCTTTTCCTCCTACTGCCTCCCAATTTACCAAACATTATCATCTTTTCTAATTAATCATGTTGTCTCACAATATGTTCAAAGTACAATAGCCTCAGCTTGATCATTTTGGCTTCTAGGGAGAATTTTTGTTTGATTGGCTGTAGGACCTATATATTGACCATTTTGCCAATCCATGGTATCATTATACTGCTTCACAAAAAATACAAGACATTAGTACCTCAGGAGCCCATTGGCCTGGCCCAAAAATTGAGGAGAAATGAGGAATGCCAGCATCTTCAAAGGGCATTTCTGCACTACACTGTTATAGTGCTAATATTCCACTTTCAACATCTTGTGGAATACTGGGATTTGTAGTTTCCTGAGGCCAAAGAGCTGTCTGGCTGAGAATTCTAAATGCCCCTCCCTGAACTGCAAACCCGCAGATTCCATAGGATGTTGAAAGTGGAATAACAGCACTGTAACGGTGTAGTATGGAAAGGCTCCAGGTTTTTCCACTTTAGCACAAAGGACTTCATTGCTCAGAAGCAAGTGGAACAAAATCAAGACAAGAGAAGGTGATGTCTTTTATCTTTCCCTTTTTTTCTGAGATGTCCTGCCTGTTTGCAACTCTTTCTGCAATGGCATGCAGTTGCTAAGCAACAGTACTAGTGGTCCTTCGGTGGGTGGCCAGTTAAGAGATCCACAGCGACAGGGACAGTGGAGACTATGTCGGCTAAGAGACAGCAAAGCTCTTTGTTTTCATATTTCCTCACTTCTCATTTCTCCAGCTTGGGAGGGCTGTTCCATTTTTAAACCCTCCAAACTAAATTCCAGCCTCAGTTATCCCGTAACGCCCAGAAAAATTGCCTAAACAAAAGCAAAAATCTTTTCCATTCTTCTTTAAGTGGAAAGATTTAACTGTTAAGTCTGCACGAGGGACTGGCTGTCCATTCAGAGAGAATGAATATGTATAAGCATGCATGGTTTTCTGATTCAGTCCTCCGTTCAGTGACTAATTTATGTAAAACTATAGTGAAGTGAGAAGCAGGACAAGCCTGGCTAAGCCAGCCAAGCACAGCTCAGGAAATACTATGAGGGCAGGGGCTGTGGGGCATAAATGTAAAAACTTAGCTTTGTCTGTTAAACAGTTAGATAGGACTAGTTAGAGAAAGAGGACCAGGTAGGAGATAAGGATGGAGCCAGTTATGAACTGGGGTTCTTGAATTGTGGGGGGATTCTTGGTTGCATCAATAGGAGCATGGTATCTATATCAAGGGAGGTAAGGGTACCACTCTATTCTGATTTGGTTAGACCTCATTTGGAATACTGTGTCCAGTTCTGGGCACCTCAATTCAAGAAGAATATTGACAAACTGGAGCGAGTCCAGAGGAGGCCGACTAAAATGGTGAAGGGTCTGGAAGCCATGCCCTATGAGGAGCAGGTTAGGGAGCTGGGGATGTTTAGTCTGCAGATGAGAAGGTTAAGAGGGGACATGATAACCATGTTTAAATATTTGAGGGGATGTCATGTTGAGGAGGGAGCAGGCTTGTTTTCTGCTGCTCCAGAGATTAGGACATGGAACAATGGATTCGAGCTACAGGAAAGGAGATTACACCTGAACCTCAGGAAAAACTTCCTGATGGTCAGAGCTGTCTGGCAGTGGAAGATGCTGCCCTGGGGTGTGGTGGAGTCTCCTTCTTTGGAGGTTTTTAAGCAGAAGCTGGGTGGCCATTTGTTGGAAATGCTTTGATGGATGTTCCTGCATGGCAAGGGGTTGGCCCTTGTGATCTCTTCCAACTCTATGATTCTATCTGAATTGGTTTTTTCTGAACTACAAGTGTGGAAAATGTCCAGGAAGAAATGTTAATTTGTTTGAAATTGAGAATATTTCCATACTACATAGCTATAGCGCTATTATCCTACTTTCAACCTCCTATGGAATCCTGGGGTTTGCAGTTTAGGGAGAGGCTTTTATCATTCTCAGCCAGAGAGCTCTTTGGCTTCAGTAAACTACAAGCCCCAGAATTCCAGAGGATGAGTGGAATAATAGCACTATAATAGTGTAGGGCGGAAAGGCCCTGTGGTATTACAGTGTACTGTGTATGGAACCAGCGTAAGCCTAGATGTAATTTATATATTATACAATAAATGGTCACTGTTTTTATTTTCTACATCTCTGTCTGGATGTTTTAATTTAATAAATTAGCAAGGAAGACCAGTCATGCTTTACCACACTGAATCCACTACAATGTTTGTGGGATAGTGGTCACTTTGAGGCCTGAGTACCAGATCCAGAGAAGGTTCTTAAGGTTAAAAGCACCAAGTGAGTAACAGAAACCCAAGGGTTGGAACCTCTGGACACGGAATCCATCATAACCATACAAATAATAAAATAGAATTTCAGATAAATTAAAATCAAAAGAGATAAACTACATAAATTATAACACAACCCAGCAAAAGAGAGATGAGGAACACGTGACTTGCGTGTTCTGACTGCTGCTTCCTGCAAGTCCCCCAGTGTCATAACTCGCCCTGTAGAGTCCAAGGGAAATGCAGAAGAGAAAGATACAGAAAGGCCTTTGGCTGCAGATAACAGCACACCCCGATCCAAAAAAATGAGCAGCTGATAGCTGATGCAGATGATGAGGAACTTCAGCAGAGCAGGCCCTCTGTCTCAGCTTGAGTTACAGGCTAGAGGGGACAAACCCTTGCCATTTGTTGACCATTGTCAGGACTAATAAATGTGGTGGAGGAGCCACTGAATCATTAAATTAAATATGAAATGCTGAGCACTAAAGCACCTGACATCTCAGTGTCAGACAATCATAAATGTCACAGCAACCACTGGGAGTTTTTCTAAATCACAACAGTTTGTTATCCCTGGCTTCTGCACACTTTCTGCTCATGGATTTATTTGGATCCTTGACCTCTGGATTGGTTCACTGTGTAGACTTCTTTGTCTTTCCCTTGTGGATTCAGTTAGGACCGCTGGCTTTTCATGATGGATTCAGGAAAAGCTGAGACTTTGCAACTGTGACTTCCTTTGGCCTCGATCAACTCCACTGATTATCTGAGTCTGACCTGGAAAGGCAAGATTCACAAGCAACTGCTTCTCCCTACTATATCCTGTTTGTCTTGGCATTTGCTGCCTGTAGGCAGAAGGTCCTTGGATCTTCATTTCCCCCCAAAACTCTCTCAAGGTCCCTCAAGTGTCACTCTTTGATGATGCTTGAATCTCAGAGCTCCAGGCCATCCTTTGGAGAAGATTCATTGGAAAGAGGGGATGGCAACCACTTAGGACTTCCACAGCCTCATAAACAGAATACTGATAAGATCAAAAACACACAGAGGCTGGAATTTTGTTGGTGACATATGCAGGTGAAAACTATTGTTATGCTTGTACATGAGTTTTAAAGTTGTGCAAGGAGGTACTGAATATCTCTTTGAGCAACACCTTTGAAAAAGAATATCCATCCACATATCAACTGTCCTGTTTGATCAGTGTACCCTGTGAATTCGTTAATGTCTGGGAAAGGACAACCAAACTGTGCTTCTACAGCCAGGACCACATAGACAACATCATCTTTGGGGTCCATATGAGGGGAAAATGGGATATATGTTAAATGAATAAAGTAAATAAATAAAATCTGCTTAGATCTCTGTAGATGCAAGCAGGAGAATGACCTGTCTGTATTCCCAGCTGCAGAATGACAGCCCAGCTATTTGTTGGTTGGAGGGAATGGTCTGACACCAGACAAGTCAATTACAAGTATGAGAGGAAGGGGACAGACATATACTTGTCGAGTATTATTCTCTGCCAAGCCAACATAGGAACCTGACTAGTTAGCAGTGCCAACTGGTGGTTTCTCTGTCAGTTAAGTGGTAGGATTGGCCTGAACTTTGAAGTAGTTCTCCAAGGTGCTGAAACTAATTTGAGGATAGAGTTTAGGACCTGGAACTGATCCTTTAAGCTTTGGAAACCCACCAGCTGATAATGACAATTAGGCCCTCCTGATGGGGAATGTTTTAATATGGACTTCTGTTCTACACTGTTCTTCTGAACCTTCTACTCCTCCTTCTATCTCACCCATCCAGAAGAACCAAGTGAAAGATTATAAGCTAGTCCAGAATCCTCCAGAACACAACAAACCTAGGATGTAGTTTGTCTGAGTTTGTGGCACATCTAGTGAAATTATTGGATGTGGCATTGGGAGCAGGGAGGATTTGGTGGTTTTCAGAACCTTGGGACAATTTAGTAATTCAGGTTGTCCCTTACTTTCTATCTAGATACAAAGTAAGGGACAACCTGAATTACCAAATTCTCCAAGGGAAGGGGAAAATATGGATTTTATGTTAGCATGGTTCCTGAGTCATATAACGCCCATGAGGAGATACAGCCAAAGAATCTGAAGCATGACTTAAGATAGCTGGCAATTAAATCTATCCAACAATAGAACATGAATAAGTGATGCCATTATGCCTCCATTATGACTCAATCAGCTTTAAAAACGAGGCACCTTTTTTCTTGTTCCTGTTGAGCCAAGCAGCTTAACATTTAAATTTGCCTTTTAATAATCCCCCACTACTTATCCTACTTGCTATTTTGTGCTGCAGTGTGCTGCTGCCTATGTGTCAGCCAGGTTCGAAGGCTCCAAAAGTTCAAATTGTTCTCTTCACATCAGTGAATCTCAAAAGTACAAAGTGGTTTCTTACAACAAAAGGCAGGGTAAGGCAGCCAGCTGGCACCAAGGTCACTGGTTCACTCATATGTCCTGGAGACTATGGGCTTTGGTTCAAGTGCCAGCCATACTGCTCAACCTTTACGTGGCAAGTGAAAGTCAAAAAGAGGATGGGCAAAGCTCCTCAGAATGAAATAGAATTAAACAGAGGGTTGTGTATGTACTGCAATTCAGCAGGAGCCAAGAAAAGAGAGAGAGAGAGAGAGAGAGAGAGAGAAAGGACCAAAGTCCAGTCTCTGGGGCAGATGTCAGCATTTCAAAAATATCAACTAGGAATATGCAAGGATTTTTGTCCAGTTATCTTTGTTTTCTCCAAGACTTCACATAGTTTTCACTTCCCAGACTGTCTATGAGTCAGGCATAAGTTATGCTCTAGAGTCTGACCCTGAATGGATGTCTGTGGATGTCTCTGAAAAAATGCTCACATTTCAAGCATGACTTCAGTGTGCTCCAGTGAATGGCAGAGTGCATTTAAGCAATGTATACAGTGTAAAACATATGCACAGACAATACCCATATGTGGAAAAGGAAACAAGCAAAGACATGGACAAGTTCCACCCTGTTAAAAAATAAGAAAAGAAAAGAAAAGAAAAGGAAAGGAAAGGAAAGAAAGGAAAAGAAAAGAAAAGAAAAGAAAAGAAAAGAAAAGAAAAGAAAAGAAAAGAAAAGAAAAGAAAAGAAAAGAAAAGAAAAGAAAAGAAAAGAAAAGAAAAGAAAGGCCCACTGAAAATGGACATAGACTGGACGTGGAGACTGGAAATAGCAGACATTTGTGGATGTGAACTTTATAGATGTGTCCATCACAAATATCTTTCCTTTCTTTTTTTAAAGTAGTTAAATTTCTAGCCCCTATGGTTGCAAAATGTATTGTGAATAACTTATATTTTACAAAGTAAGAGTAGGGGAAGAAAAGACGAGGTGAAGCAGATCAGTGACAAAATGTAATTGGACAGAGTGTTAGATGTCATGCTTTAGAACAATTTTCCTCAATTTGGCAATTTTCAAATGCATTGGACTGCAAACTCTACTAGTCCCAGCTAGCAATCAGACTAGGGGATTTGTATGCCATCAGTAAAGTGCCAGGTAAGGAAGGCAACTTAAACTCCCAAAAAAGAAGAGTCAATGACAAAATGTGTCACAGAGTTGACAAGCATCATATGCAATTTTCTATGTCACTAGAATGGTCTCTAATGTCAATCATTAACATACCAGCAGCTATCCCCTGTTACTGTAGAGGGGTTAGAATTTCAAATCCAAAAAATGGTTGACAAAATTTTATTAATTAACAAAAATATTAACACAAAAAGCTTTTTGTCATAATATTCCTGATTAGCCAATTTTAAGATTTGGATTGTAGACATTTAGTTGGATACAAAGCTGGTTAGACAACCTCACCCAGCAAATCTTCATTATTGGCTCTGGGTCTATCGGGAAGATGATTTGGGGTGTGTTCTGCAAGGCTTATGCATTTAACATTTTTTTTATACATGGTTTAGCTGAAGGTCAAATTTTTAAGATGCACAAACCCAGCAAAGGATAGCTATACTGCAGAAGAGAGACTCCAGACTAAAATGGATTTTGACAGGTTGGAATACTGACTTGACGAGGGTACAGTTTAAAGGCAACAAAGGTAAAGTCCTACATGCAGGTATGAAAAGAACCCAGTGTGAAGTATAGAGCTGGGGAAATGACTTGAGAGTAGGACATGTGGAAAGGATCTAGATATCTTAGGCCCTTTCTGCACCTTACCTTCTTCCGGCCCTGGGGTGTGGGGATCGCACGAGCAGCCTCCAGAGAGAGGCTCTCACATCCGGGGTCCTTCAGATCTGCATGAGCTCCCTGCTCGCGTGAGAGCCCCACCTTTTCCATCTGCAGTGCAGCCTGGGACCTTCCCAGGCTGCACTGGGGCAGGAAGCGTGACCAGCGCAGCTCCAGAGGCTCCACACACTAGGTAAGTGCGCACGGGGCCCAGGAGCAATGCACGATCATCTTGTAGCCGAAAATGAAAAGGTGCACGATCAGCGCCTGCTGGCCCCTGGAGCGTCGCGTGATTGTGAGTGCATCGTGCAGATCGCTCCTCATAATCATGCGATGCTCCAGGCACCCTTTCACATGGAAAATACTATGCAGAAAGGGCCTTAGTCTGAAATCCTATACCTGAGAAGCCACATTAAACTCCGTAAGACTTACTTATATGTAGACAAGTGCAGAATTGCACTTTCATTGGGGGTGAACATAAATCAGCACTGGGATATAGCTGCTTTAAATAATGATGTCATCCCAAAGAAATGACAGAAGCACAGCTTAGGGTCCAGATCATGGGAAGTAATAGTTAGACTCATTGCTCAGACCAAATTTGGAATGCTATTTACAATTCTGGTTGCCACATTTTCAAGAATATATTGACTAAGTACATCACATCAAGACGAGAGTAGGTAGAGTGGTGACTGGCCTAGACACCAAGCACTATGGAGAACAGCTGGTGAAGGGTCTGGAAGCCATGCCCTATGAAGAGTGGCTTAGGGAGCTGGATGTATTTAGTCTGCAGAAAAGAAGGTCAAGAGGGGACGTGATAGCCATGTTTAAACATTTGAAGGGATGTCATATCGAGGAAGGAACAGGCTTGTTTTCCACTGTTCCAGAGATTAGGACAAGGAGCAATGGATTCAAACTACAGGAAAAGAGATTCTGCGTAAACCTCAGGAAGAACTTCCTGACAGTCAGAGCTGTTCGGCAGTGTTATGTGCTACCTTGGAGTGCGGTGGAATCTCCTTCTTTGGAGGTTTTTAAGCAGAGGCTGGATGGCCATCTGTTGGGAGTGCTTTAATGTGGGCTCCTGCATGGCAAGGGGTTGGACTAGATAGCCTTTGTGGTTTCCATGAAAGTATGATAAAGATATCTGGAGAGTGGTCACTCAAAAGATGAGCAGATGCATTCTTTGATGTTACCAGGAGCAAGATTGCAATCAATGGGTAGAAACTTCAGAGGTGTGGTTTTAGGATAAATATTAGGCGAAACCTCCCAAAAGTACTAGCTTACCAGAATGTAGAGCAGGCTGATTTGGGAAGTGACTGGTTCTCCTTCAATGAAGATAGCCATTTATTAAAGACTGCTATCTTCCAAGGATATCTCAGTTGCATTCTACAGTATACATACTGCAAGAGTTAGTAACCTTTACTTGTATGGATATATTAACTGATATTCTCTTTTTACTTTCTAGAATTTTAGACACAAACAGATAGCTTCCTGTTCATTTTCTTTATGTACCTTTTCTCCTTCTGAATGACTCTAATGTGCAGCAATTTTCATTGCCCTCTCTTCTCAATAGGACTATATATTTGGTTATAAATGGATTTTGTATATGAAACTAGTTTGTATATAAAGACAGTTTTGTATGTTTTACCAAAGAAGTCTAAGTTTTCTTCTTTTGTCTGCTGCAACTTGCAGGTGCATGGATGGGTGGTCATAGAATTGGTTGTTGTTCAGCTTCTGCGCTGCTAATTTGATTACCTCTGCCAGTTTTATTACTGTCCTTGAGAGATCCAGTGTTGTTTCTAATGTTTCCCAACAGGTACTATACTACACATTGGGTTGGTTTAGATGATCCTCAACATACGTTCCAACTCTATGATTCTCTGACTCTTTCTGCACAGCATTTGCCATGCGAAAGGACTCCTGGAGCGTCACGCGATTGCAGGGAGTGATCTGCACAACGCACTCACAATCGTGCGATGCTCCAGGGGCTGACAGGCGCCAATCATGCAGCTTTTCATTTTCGGCTGGAAGCCGAAAATGGTGCACGATCTCACATTGCTCCCAGGCCCCGCGTGCACTTACCTGGCATGAGGACCCTCCGGAGCCACACCGGTTGCGCTTTCTGCCCCAGTGCAGCCTGGGAAACTCCCAGGCTGCACTGCGGAAGGAAGAGGCGGGGCTCTCACGTGAGCAGGCAGCTCATGCGGAGCTGAAGCAGCAGGGACGCGAGAGCTTCTCTTCGGAGGCTGCTCGTGCGATCCCCGCACCCCAACACCAGAAAAAGGTAAGGTATGGAAAGGGCCTATGACTATCTAAATCAGAATAGACTCTACAAAACTGTAAAATGAAATTATTCTTTGGAATATTCTCCCATTGGAGGCTTGGTAGGGTATCCCTCCATTCTTTTAGAAGGATTTGGCTGAAAACCTAACTTTATTATTTGGTTTGTCATCTTGTTTTGCTTATGTTGATGCTTTTCTTTACTTTTGATTGCCATACTATCGGTGCCCTATCATTTTTGCCTAATTGGGTTTGGGAGTTATTTTCATTGAAAACAATACAGAATGCAAACAATTCACACAGTATGTTGAGTGTACTTGAGGAATCTTTATGAATTCTGATACAAAGTATCCTGATCTACATCTTAAACATGTACACTTGAACTTGGTCATACTTTAGACATGAATGAATCTGACAGTTTTACTTTCTCTCACATTTCCTTTTAAAAAAAAAACACAAAAAAAACCCTCTACATTCTTTTCATTAATTTAATAAAAAAATGCAAAGTTTAGAAAGTTTTTACTCCAAACAGTGAACCAAATGAGATTCTAAATTGGATTTAAAGCCAGACTTTTAAGAGTCAAGTATTTGGAGCCCTAGGACCACGTGAAGAAATGTATGATAAATTAACATCAGCAATGAATGGAAAAAAACATCTTTTTTCTGAGTTTCTTCTCAATGCCCTGGCTTCTCTGCAATCTTCCCTTGTATTCCATCACTAGTTTTTTCCCCCTTTACTTTTGTAATTTTGCAGAGCTGCCATAGGAAAAAAGAAAAGAAAAGGGCAACCTTAAGATACACAGGAAAAAAGCTATAGATCTTCCTGAATTTCTCTAAGAATGTGAACCTCTAGAGGGGAACTTTAAGCTCTAAGTGTGGACTTAATGGAACAAAAGGTATTTAGCACAGATAGGAACACAAAGTGGGAAGAAAAGAAGGGGGAGGGGGGAGTCAGCTGTACTCCTTTGGATTTTAGATAAAAAGTCTTTCTAGCACCACTGATATGATAACTCTCCTTCTGAAATATATCTGGTGGATGTGGAAGGGAAGGGGGGCATGCAAATAAGTATCTTGTTGGATTTCTCATCTTCTACTTGCACATCATTCCAGATCCCCTGAGGAGTCAAAATAAATCAGGATGAGTTTGCAAAAATGTTGAATGAAAAAGGAGAGCCTTCCAAAAAGTTCTCCCCCTCCCCTTCCCACAGCAGATAAAGTCATAGGAAACAATTAGCAAAACTTTAAGATAAGCCTATAGCTGAGTTGTATAGCAGAAAGCTTTCTACATGTAGTAGGGATGAAAGGATTTTGTTAGATCTGATAGTCTCAATGAAAGTCACACTTTCACACCTTGCCTGGAGCGCTCACCCATTTCTGAGTTTTACAAGGCATTTCTGAGAAACAAAGAGAGCTGTGTGCCAAACAATGCCATTCGTTAATAATGTATACAGCTAAAGTGCACATAACAGAAAAAATATGGAGAAACATGTTTTAGTCAGTGAGTCAGAAACTGGTTAATCCTTAAAACAAATGAATTCTTTGGGGGAAGAAACAAAAACAAAAACAAAAAAATGCAAAGAGAAAATACTGTCATGTAACCAAATATAAGACCAGGACAGGAAGAACGTATGAGTGGGATTTGGAGAAATGGAACAAAATTCTCACATCCCTAATGTGCACAGTCCCCAAGTTTTGTCTAATACTCCAGTTCCGTGTTTTGTTTTAAAAGAATCTGAGGTAGTCCTTTGGAGGAAAAAAAGAAACTCTGAAGATTTTCTCCAAAGGCCATTGACAGAAATTAGACAATACTTGTCTAGATGCCCAAGGGATATCAAGATAAAGTAGTCTTGTATACCTTGGCCTACATTCTGTTTTTAGTCTTGACGAGAGTAGGCCCATTAAATCAACTGGATTTACTTATGTGTTGACTTTTTCAGTAATTTCAGGAATTCAATAATTTATTGAATAGCTGACTCTAACTGTGACAATCCAACAGGATAGCCATAAACCCTTGTGTGGTGTAGTGAGCAGACTGAGGCCAAGCAAGGGAAAAGTCTCTGAGTGACCCTGAACCATTCACAGGGGCAGTCCAAGTCCTCCCGTTGCCTACGGCATGAAGCAATCCCTACCATTCATGCAGAGGTACCCCCACCTCTTTTTCATGGAAATACCGCAACAAAGGCAACCAATCTTTCGCCCTGTTCTGCTGGAAAGAGAGGCATTTTTCCCCTCCCTACAAAATGGTGTAATGGCAGCAGTAGGAGCAATGGCAGCAGCAAAGACCTCAGCCATTTCTGCACTAGACTGTTATAGTGCTATTATTCCACTTTCAAACCCCAGGATTCCATAGGATGCTGAAAGTGGAATAATAGCACCATAACAGTCTAGTGCAGAAATGGCCCCCATCTCTCCCCTGCTGCAGATATAGAAGGGACAAATGTTACCACTGTTTACACCCTAGGAGGAAGGTAGGGAGAAGGAGATAGCAGCAGTGGTGTGTGATGGTAAATGAAGAAAGGTAAGTTAGGGCAAGTCTTGAGTGGCAGGTGATGGGGGTTATAATGATGGAACCAGTGGAAGAAACACAAACACACACAGAGTGAGAGAGACAGAGGGAGAGAGATTGAAGGCTAACTCATATTATTCTAATGGACTCTGCACTATCTGAATAGGCTCATATGGGGAGATATAGTCTGTAGGATAGTCTAATTGAATTAAGTTCAATTTTAAAAGCTCAGAGAAATCTCTGTGTTATGAAATGGGATCTCATGCAAATATACGCCATTTCTGCGCTATCCTGTTATAGTGCTATTATTCCACTTTCAGCCTCCTATGGAATTCTTGGGTTTGGAGTTCACTGAGGTCCAAGAGCTCTCTGGCTGAGAATTCTAAATGCCCCTCCCTAAACTGCAAACCCCAGGATTCCATAGGACGTTGAAAGTGGAATAATAGCACTATAACAGTGTAGGGCAGAAATGTCCATAGTCCCTGGTTATCCTGAGCTGTTAATACTAGAACCCTTTTGTCAAATGTAGTACTTCTGTTGTGGGTGGGATTCAGAAGGCTAGTGAACCATGAATAAATCCATCCCATTATTCTTGAAGTCATCAAAAACTAGGTAGATCATCTAAAACTAGGTCTTGCATGGCTGCATGAATAAATCCCATAGTTTTTTTCCTCCCCAATGCAGAAGATAATAAAGATTTTCATGCAGTGTTCTTCCAGTATTTGCACCTTGCAAAGTGTACAAAATCATTCTGCAAAGAAATAAATGTGGTTTTTTTGTAGAAACATAGGGTTTTGCATGAAAAACTATTTTTTGCATAAAAAAGCCCATGATTTTGAACCGAAGAAGCAAGTGCCTTTCTGTGCAGAATAATTTCCTGGGACACTTTGTAAGGTATGATTATAAAGAGAAAACTGAAGAATGACTGAGAATTATTCTTACCAACAGGATTCCCTGAGTTTTTTGAAGCAGTTTTTATTGCCTGGAAACTTATAAAAATAAATATTCTTTACATCCATACTAAAGCAGTAACAAAGAGCTGCTCTTTCCACACTTTGGCCATTTCTGCTCTACATGGTTATACTGCTATTATTCCACTTTGAACCTCCTATGGAATCCTAGGGTTTGAGCGTTAGGGAAGGGCTTTTAGAATTCTCAGCCAGAGAGCTCAGCTATGGAGAAGTAACTACATAGCTTTGTATGTCTTCTGACACAGGTTCTCAACATCAGTTTAGCCGAGCCATGGAATAGAAATGTCTTTCCATGAGCCAAACTCAACTGCAGTTGGGAAATATCACTTCAAAATCTCAGCTGGTAAGGGCTGGGAAATGAAGAGTCCATGCTGGAAAATGACCCTGCATCAGAGTTCATTGTAGAACTCAGAGAAGAACTCCTAGGTTCATTAAGGCCATATTCGACTCTTTCAATCTCTTTGTCTGACCGTCAAAGTGAAGGCCTGTTCCATGCTATAAAAACTTGAGTTGATAAGCAGTTTGGACAGAAAGACTGACTTTCAAAAAATTATACTTAGCCATTAAGCTGAAGCACAAAATCATCTCACGGACAGTTAACATAGTCAATATATACCGTCAAATTGACGAGTGACCTATATATCTTTGAAACTATATGGCTCGGCAGCTTCTTGCGCCAAGGGATAATTTACCCCTTTTCCCGCGCCTTTCATCTGAAATGCTGAAAGCATCAATTTGCACCTGTGAAATGAAGAATATCCATACAGCAGCAAGAACATTGTTTGCTCAAACCTGGAAATGGACTGAAGCACCGATGATGGAAGAATGGGTTGTTAAGGTTGCTGAGTTAGCCCAAATCACCAGATCAATGTGGGTCTTAAAGGATAAACCAACTGAAGATTTTTTGAAAGAATTTTTTTGAAAGATTCAAAATTGTTTCTGGACTTTTTGACTTTTTGAGAAACCCAATGACACAATCATCTGTGGCTATAGTTAACAGTGAGAGAGAAAATGGGCCATTTCTGCACTAGACTGTTATAGTGCTGTTATTCCACTTTCAACATCCTATGGAATCCTGGGGTTTGCAGTTTCCCAGGATTCCAAATCCCAGGATTCCATAGGATGTTGAAAATGGAACAATAGCGCTATAACAGTCTAGTGCGGAAATGGTTCTAGTGGAATAATTTGAATATTGGACTATCACTCTGGAGACCAGGGTTCGATTCCCCACTCAGCCATGGAAACCCACTGGCCACATCACACACTCTCAGCCCCCCAAAAAACATGATAGGTTCAACTTAGGGTCGCCATACGTCAGGAACAACCTGAAGGCACACAGCAACAACAATATGGCTGCTAGTCATTCTAATAGGATTACTTAGTTGGATCTGTAATAGTAGAATAATTTTTTTTCTTTTTCTTTTTCCCTTTGGTTACAGTTTGGCTTGGATGGTCAGAGCCCTTATGCATTTCAGTAAATTAGTGTCCAGTCATTTAATTAGTTAGTGTTCAGTCATTTAGCTTAGTGTGTTAGTATTGTGTTTTAGGCCCTTTCTGCATCCCTACCTTTTCTCAGCTCTGGGTGTGGTGCTCGCGCGAGCAGCCTCTTGTGAGAGGCCCTTGCATCCTGGGACCTTCCCAGGCTGCACTGAGACAGGAAGTGTGACCGGGCCGGCTCCCGAGGCTCCGCACGCAAGGTAAGTGCGCACAGGGCCTGGGAGCAATGCGCAACCACGCACCATTTTCAGCTTAAAGCTGAAAATGAAAAAGAGCATGAGGGGTTCCTGCCAGGCCCTAGAGTGTCACGCAAATGTGAGTGCGCCTTGTGGACCATTCCTCACATTTGCGCAATGCTCGAGGGGCCCGTTTGCATGGAAAAGGCTGTGCGAAAAGGGCCTTAATTTTAAGGGTTTTTGTTTGTTGTTTTTCTTTCCTTCTTTCTTCTTTTTCTTTGTCTTTTTTTTATGTATATATTTTTTATTGTGGATTAGATTGTGTTAAAACTATTTTTTAAAAAAAGGAATAACCCTCTGTGCCAGACGGGGGAGAATCAAAAGAAAGGAGGAGGCTGGTTTGTAGACACACATACTTACCGGAGAATTCTGTGTCTGCAGTTTTTGGCAACCAGATGAAGTGGTGATGGCTGAAGTTCATTCTTTGCCACTTTAGTGTCTCCCTCTGTCTCTCTCTCTCTCCTTCGATTTCTCTGTCTGTCTGTCTCTCTCTCTCTCTCTCGTACATACACACACCACTATTTGAAGCACTTCTGGTATGAAAATATATTCTACCAAATTTAATGGAGCAGATATAGATATTCAAAGGGTTACATTTGGAATATGCATATTGTATATTGCATTTTGAATTATGCAGGACTTTGGTCCTCCTGACTGGCCTTTCTGATAGATGTAAACATGTCTAGGGAAAAAATAATGGGCCAGCACTTGAGCCAGTGTGAGAGATCACCTAGTGTGCAAGAGCACTACTTATTGATCCCAGCTTCCAGTTAACAGGCAAAATAGAAGTTTGCAAATGAGAAGAAAGATTACACAAATTAGCATTTGCAACTAGGAAAATGAGAGAGGACCACCATGTCATAATGGTCTATCAAATACTATATAATATGGGAAGCATGAATGAAGAGAAAAGTTTAGCGAAGCTTTCATGGGATTTCTGGACTCTCTGTGGAACTGATTGGCCTCAGGCTCATGATGAACAGCTAAATAGTACTTCTTCGTGCAATGCACAATCAGCCGAAGGAATGGGCTCCAAGCTTAAACGGCTTTAGAGGAGAGAGATGGAAAGAGCACAAGACGTCCAGTGGCAATCAGCCATGAGCACTAAATGGAACCTTTATGTCTAGAAAACTGGGCTGTGCAACCACTTCAGACAAACCCCAAATTCTGAAACAAATTATGTTGATTTTAGTTCAGATTCAGACAAGATTTGAGGCAGGTCAGATCAACCCAATTTGGAAATGGGCTGGACTGTGATTTGTAAAAAAATGTAACGTGAACCAACTGAACCAATTCAAACAAATCAGCAGACAGTGTATCTTCAGCTATAGTAGGTGAGGCAAATCCCAAGGTGGAATAAGGGGGAAAGGGATGGGCGAGCTGGATTTTACATAGCTTCAAATCTGAGGAAGAATGGCACCAACCTTTTTCAGCCTCAGTGCTTGAAGAGAGGAGAAAGAATGAGTGGTCACTGAACTGTATATATTTGCTTACCTTCTGCAGGGTTGGTGTTCTTTTTCTAGATGTAGCTGATAGCAGATTTTGCCTGCCTGTCCATGTAGCACCCATCACATTGCCTCTCATTTTACTTTTGACCATTACTTCTGGTTGTTTGCTGTGCTCTTCCATACAGCTGTACTCTGAACCCTAGGGATGCTTTGGATCTATAACATGAAAGTTCCTCCTCCATGTCCTACTAGTCACATCAATACAGTGTGTTGGGACATGGGAAAGGGCCATGGCACTCTAAGTAAAATATCCTCCCTCTGGAGGCCTGACTGACACCCATATTCAAGTCATGGAAGTTTTAGTTGAATCCCCTACCAGTGAGAAATCCATAGTTGAAACATCCCTGATAAAATGTCATCCAATTTGTTTTTAAAATCTTCAAGGAGAGAGGGTCTGCCAACTTCTGAGATATTCCATTCCACTGCTAATAGGTCCTACCACTCTGAGGTTCTTCAAATGTTCATTTGGAATCTTTGTTCTTCTAGTTTGAATCCAGAAGTTTAGAGTTCTGCTTGTTGGAGCAATAGAAAACAAACTTAATTTTTTTTCCTCACGATAACCCTTCAGATATTTGGAGATATATCAAGTCTCAGTCTTCTGGTCTCCAGGCTAAACATCCCTACCTCTCTCAACTATTCTTCATAGGACTTTATCATTTACCACTTTGCCTTTACCATCTTGGCCACTCTCCTCTTGACATGTTGCAGCTTGCTGATATCCTTAAAGTATGGCACTCAGAACTAGACACTGGATTCCAAATTAGATCTAGACAAAAATGAGTTATACTTTTACTGGCCTTTTTACTTGCACTTATATTTATGTAGCCTAAAAAAGTTATATTGATGTAGCCCAGGACTGCATTGGCTTTTTTGCTGTTGGCTCATGTCAACCTTGTGGTCTACGATCTCCTTTGGTGCATCTGATTTTTTCCCTGCCCATTTATCTTGCATTTATCCCTACTGACATTTATTTTGTTAGTTTGGGCCCAGTTCTCCGATCTTTTAGCATCTTGAAATCTGATTCTGTCTTCCAAGAGTTTGATTATTCTCTTTCTGTGGCTCCTTTTCTGCTGCTTCATCACACTGCTGATTCATATTTCACTTGTGATTCACTAAGACCTCTAGATCCTTTCCTCATGCTAGCTTCAAGATTTTTTTTCACATTCCTAGTTCTTTTTTTAAAAAAAATCATTCTATTCAATTTCACGTAGAAAACAAACAATTGTTACTGTAATAGTACATGACATATTTTTGATCTTCCACACTGATCTAGAATTTATTTTCAATATCTCTTAATACTTCTATCTCTATTTGTACCGCATTTTAATGATGTTGTTACATGTCAGTTCTTGCATTTCAATGTCTTCATTAGAGTTCCATGACTTACTACTGTAGCTTCCTCATTTCAAATCCTGGTCACGAATTACTCATTTTCATTCAACATTACCCAGCTATTTTCCATTACTATCTGCCATTCCTTTTTAATCTCCTCTTCTGATTTCCCTTTTAATCTCTGTGACAAAATATCTGAATTTCTGTTTTCTATAAGTGTTCCCCACCATTGTTCTATAGTTGGTATCTGTTGAGTTTTCCAAAGCTTTGCGTACTCTATCCTAGCTGTCGTTATCATATACAGAATTATTCTCCAATATTTCTTAATATCAGTACCATCAAATACATTTGTCATATTTAACAAGTAAAGTTCCGGTATTTTAACAAATTGTATTTTCAATAAATCACAAATTTTATTATGTACATCAGTCCAACATTTCTTATTCCTAATTCTAAACATGCATGGAAACAGACCCTAATCCAGTACATTCTAAATCTTTCTCTTTAGCAATGTATGGACAAATGGATTACCACATAACCACAGCAATGCATTTCAACTGGGTTGCATTTTGTTCTGTCTGAGCACCATTAATCAGTCTCTTCTCTCTGCTGGGGGACTTACTGGAGTTACTTTTCATCACTCAGCAAAACAGAACCCCCCACACTGAGCAGCAGTACCCAAATGCATATTACTTGCTATCGTGAAAGAGTAAGGGAGAGCTAATATCTTCTGACCCTAATTTTTGGTTTCTGGGAAGCCCCTGGATGGCTAGTAGAGGGGAGTTAAATCTGATCCAGCAGGGCTTCTTATATGCTATGTGCTATTTTGAGTTGGGCTAATTTATCAAAATGTTCTGGAAATGAGTTAAGACTGATTTATGTTTATCATCAAGACCCAATAGGACCAGCTCTCAAAGGCAGCCATGTAATAGCAATACTGATTAAAATGTAAATTTTATCCCTTATTCTCACTTTTCTCTCTCTTTCATTGTTAATTAGTTGTTTTGAGCTCTAACCTCAGAGAGTCCTTAAAAGACAAATTCACCCAAAGCTTGGTATGGTATCAAAGAAAGTGGCTGCAAGCGGCAAAAAAAAAGGTCATTGGTTTGGTTGCCTCCAGACTAGAATCCTTCAGTTTTATTAGTATGCCCAAGAAGACAGAGGTACAAAGATTTCAGGGTGAATCTGATAACAGTGGGTGCTGCGGATTATGAGTTTCATCATACTATATTGGTATGAAAGTTGCAGACCTCAGCCCAATGGATAGATGTGGCCCAGAGCTGTCATTTCTTTCCCCACATTAGGAGGTGGGGGAAATTATATTATGAATCTGCATCATGGTGTCAGGATAATGGAGAGGGGAGGAGATAAAGGCTATTACTTCCTTCCTCAGTTCCTTTGCTCCTTTCAGTCTTCCCACCTCCCCTCATAAGTATACAAGGACTTCACCTGCAAACATCCAGTGGGCACCCAAGGGCACCTTTATGGTAAAAAGAGATTCTCTTATCATCTTGTTCAGGTTTTGGGTCTCATCAATGAAGAAGGGGCAAAATTTGGGGGCCAGCTTAAGGCACATCCTCCATTGGGATCTCAAGGATTTGTGATAGAATTATCTTCCTAATGAGGTATGGCCAGCTGGGAACAAGCTATTAAATGGGACCTGCAGCTGGGACCACGGTGACTCACTTACCGCATGGGAAGTGGAAGATCTACAGGACTTTAACGTCATTTAAATCCACACTATTTTGTAACCCCTATGAAGTCCCTTGCAAAACATTGTATATGGTGGCCTTTGTCATAGTCAACTCTTGTGTCTACCTCTTTCTTCCAAATGGCTGTGCAATTAGTTTGGACTACATTTTTATAAAAAGAAAGGGCAAGCAAAAAAAAAAAAAAAAGCAGTGCCTTGTAAGGAGAGCTGTGTGTGGGGGGAATATCCCATAAGGGTATGATATCCATGCATTAGGGATTCAAGAATAGTGTTTACAAGCTGGAATGTGTCCAGAGGAAGGTAACAAAATGGTAAAAGGCCTAGAAACCATATCCTATGAGCAACAGCTTAGGGATCAGAGTGTGTTTAGCTTGGAGAAGAGAAGGTTAAGAGGGGACATGATAGTCCTGTTTAAATATTTGAAGAGATGCCATATTGTCACACACTAACAGGAAAAAACCCTCCTAGGTTTATGCCTGGTGTGTCCAAAAGACTGACTGCCAGCTGAGTGTCTTCCAACAGAAGGTTTATTGATTTACTGAGCAGCAAAGGTCCTGGGCCCATAGGCAAATCCAGAACCCAGACAAAAGATTTCCAGCCCTTTAAATACACTTTTGCCAACACCCAAAACATCATTTGATTGGTTACTAGTTTACAATCCTCAACTTGATTGCTTCCCCAAAACCAAACCTGATTGTTTAATTCGTAAGTATATTACCTCATTGTTATTGGTATACGTTTCTTCCTTTAGCTCATACCTGCAACATATCATAGGTCATATTGACAATTTGGCTTCTATTTTTAGCCCATATCAATTTGGCTTCTTCCTGACTTTATCTACTAAGGTATGATCAAAACCTTCCAGCTTATTAATGTCCCAGGTAGCTGCTGGTGCTTACAACTTGTTAACTTCTCAGATAGTTGTTGGTGGTTGTGAGACAGCCTCTTGCCTCATGTCAGGTCCATCACTGCTGGCCTCTGGATGATTGTAGTCTAAGCACATACCTGAGCCCTTGTTCAGCGGGCTGGCAGGACTCCCTGGGGCTGAATGGCCACGGGCAATGCATAGCACAATGGCAGCATCCCAACAGATGCCACCAAAGGGGGGAAATAGACAGGACCCCAGAGGAGTAGTGAGTATTAAAATGCCTGGGACACCTGTGGGGCTGGGCAATTCCCCATAAATGATTATAAGGTTTGGACAAAATAACAGGCATTTGGTCCCTAGTTAAAAGCCAAGAGGGAGGAGACTGTACTCGAAAAAGCAAAAGCCAGATGACAGGTAGTAGGCGAGGGGAAAGTGCCAAACCAGAGACTCAATAGAAAAGGAGTAAATTAGTCAGCAGCGGACCTCAGATCCAATATAAGAGATAATGGTTTCCTCCCACTCCAGACTTTTTCTGGCAGCTGCAGAGCTCAGCCAGGACTGGGTGCTACATGGAAACTTCCTTGGTTTCTCCCTACTTCAGCCAGCAAATGACTGGTAGTGGACTCAAGGTCATTGAAGCCCCCAGGAGTAGCAATAGCCATTGCATAAAGAAACAATGATACCTTCTCCACAATAACCACAAACCTACAGTTCCATGCACATACATCACCAACAGGATTCCAGCCAGGAACTGCAATCTTGTATGGCTCAGTGTAGTGTAGTAGGTCTGTATGCTAGGCAGAGCCATTTACCACCACCTAAACTTACTAAACAGCTCTGAAGCTCTCCCGCACAGCCATTCCCTGCTTTACAGGGGCAGAGTTGAAGAAATGTCTGGCTGTGGCTCCATAGCCAGACGTGAAATGATTACATTTCTCTGAAGGACCCCAGGAGATCTCAGTGCTGATCTCATCATTTAGCAATCCACTTGACTCCCCACAAAGCAAGGAATGGCCATGTTGGGGCTCAAATGCAGTTTAAGTAAGTTATGGGGGAGGGGGTTCACATGTTAAAGAAACAGGAATGGGGATATCAATCCCCACTGAACCCCCCCCCCAAAGGCATGTGCAGGTATAAATAAAAGTTACATATGGTTATGGCCCTAAAAGCATGCCAGCCAGTGTCTTCAAAACTGCTTAGCTGAGCTTTTCTGCTTAGATTAATGAGAACTGTTGCCATTAGTCACTCTCCCTCATTTAGAAGGCCCTACCTCTGAGCTATCAGCCAAAGCCAATATTTGCCCTCTTATTTACCATGCACCATACCTTCCCAACATGCCAAAAGATACCTCCCAGTCTGCTAGTCACTCTCTCTAGCACAGGAGAGAAGCAGTGACATGTTTGTAGCACCTCGAGGAGCACTGCCTGGATTCCTCTCCACCACAAACACACTGATACACATATCACCCTTCAGCTGCTGTTTGCTATGTGTTTACTCTGAGGAAGCCAGCATTCTGCTAATTTAAAAACAATGGCTAAGATCTCACATTATCAACTAAGGCCTGTTTCAAATGGCATTTTCCATGCAAAAGGGCGACTCGAGCGTTGCACAAATGTAAGGAGAGATCCACACGACACATTCACATTTGTGCAACGCTCCAGAGCCTGGCAGGTACTGCTTATGCACTTTTTCATTTTCGTCTTTAAGCCGAAAATGGTGCACAGTCTCGCATTGCTCCCAGGCCCCGCGCACACTTACCTTGCGTGCGGAGCCTTGGGAGCTGGGCCAGTCGTGCTTCCTGTCTCAGTGCAGCCTGGGAAGGTCCTAGGCTGCACTGCGAAAGGAAGAGGCAGGGCTCTCGCACAAGCAGGAAGCTCATGCGGAGCTGAAGAAGCCTGGATGCGAGGACCTCTCCCAAGAGGCTGCTTGCATGAGCACTGCACCCCAGCGCTGAGAAAAGGTAGGATGAGGAAGGGGCCTAAGTTATGAATGTGCAACTATAGTTTCCAAGACTATCGCCCTGGGACCTATCCTAACAGCCAGCAACCACACCAAATTATGGAGGTCTGTTCTGCTGGCAATTGAGGTGCAGCAGCAGGATAAGGTTTCTAGCCTCTTCCCGCCAGTGATTCTGTGGTGTGATGAGGAACCGCAACATGTCCTGCTTCTGATTGTCACAGCCTCACTTGCTGGTGTGAAGGGGGCTGGAAAAGTCATCCTTCCACATCCAGATCACCAGCAGAAGAGAGTTCTATTGCTCTGAGTGGCTCCCTGGAGTTTAAGGTGGGATTTGGGAGAAATTTAGAACAATTATCATCCTCAATATATAGTACTAGCGTATTTATCCAGCCTTGCCGGGGATTTTATTTTCCTCTTAAGAACTCACCAAACTGTCTTCTCCAGTACCTCTAACTTTTCCCTATATTTTCCAATACAATCTTTATTCAGAGTTATTTACATACACAGTTTGGGTTCCTGAGGGAATATGCTGTCCTCCTCCTTTCTGCTAGGCCTCATCTCCATAGCAACCAGCCTATTCCAGTAACTTTTCCCCATATTGCCCAATTCAATTTGTATTCACAGTTGTTAACAGACAGAGATTGGGTTCATGAGAGAATGCATTGTGCTCCTCCTTGCTACTAGGCCTTGTTCCTATAGCAAGTGGCCTATTGCAGTACCTGTAATTTATCTCCATATTCTCCAATGCAATCTGTATTCAGAGCTGTTAACAGAGGGTTTGGTTTCTGAGGGAATACACTGCCCTTCTTCTTGCTGGTAGGCCTCATCTCCATAGCAACCAGCCTGAGGTCCAAGAGCTCTCAGCTGAGAATTCAAAAGGCCCCTCCCTGAACTGCCAACCTCAGGATTCCGTGGAGGCCAGCTAATCCTATGAAGTCTTTTCTTCTCACACAGCCAATCGTATGAGATCTTCGCCTGCCTGAGGCAGACAAGCAGACAAGATCACCCACAAATTTTTCCTTCTATATAGTAGATAATTGAAAATGGAGCAGTTATGAATCCATAAGTCTAGGTTGTGAAGTTCCATACTACATTACAAGATGCCAGGCAATAAAGATAATTGTTCTCTAATTTCAAGATAAATTGGAGGATGGGAAGTATGGGACCGTTTTTCCGGACTGTGTTTTTGCTTTCAAACAGCTCCTTAAGACCATCTGCAGCTTCTTGTCTCCGAACGAAGAGCCCGTAACCAGGCCGGTGGTGTCAGCTGCCAAGGGCTGAGACAGATTCCTCACCACGCTTGCTTATAGTAATGATTATGTAGCACCGTTGTGGGTCTTCAATCGTAGACTGTTTCAGCACAGCCCAGCATAACTGAAATGCAAGGTGTTATAAAAATAATGCGAAAAATAAAATAATTCAGAATACTGCAGGCAGAGGCTGTTTTCTTTAAATGGGCCTTTGGCCTCATAAGGTGTTTGTCATGTCCATGGTAAACGTTACAATTCGTTCAACTGGCTGCTGCTTTTATTGACGTTTTATCTACCTGTTTTTACGTTTTGATCATTCTTTCCTATTTTACAAAAAGGTGGCAGAGGAGGAAGAGGTGGAAATTGTTGTTTTTTTGTTTTCCTGGTGCTATTTGGAAAGAAAAGCCATTTATGCAGTCACAGCAGGGACCATTCCTGTCTTGTTTTGAAGGCACATGGCAGGAGCCACACTTCTTCTCAGGGAATGTTTCTTCTTTAGAGGAGTTAAAGAGCACAAAGAAGATATACATAAGATGTATAAAAGCCCCCAGCCCCCAGCACACCTATTATTCTCAGTTTAAATTCTTTTTTTAACCTCGCAGTTGTAGAACACCTTGCCAGTAATTGAACATATCCATTTAAAAATGAATTTTCAGGGAGAAAGAACACATCCACACAGCGATGAGCCATTAACTAAATTCCTCTAGTGTGGTATAGTCTCTCTTTCTCTCTCTCTTTCTCCTTTCTCTTTGAATTTCCAGCCATATAACCACTAATGCTGCTAGCCTTCACTTATGCTGCTGTGTGCCTTCATCTCATTTCTGACTTATGGTGACCGTAAGGCAAACCTATCACTGGGTTTTCTTGGCAAGATTTGTTCAGAACAGGTTTGCCTTTGCCTTCCTCTAAAGCTGAAAGAATGTGACCTGTCCAAAGTCAGCCAGTAGGCTTCCGTGGTTGAGTAGGGATTGAATCCCTGTCATCCAGAGTCATACAGCAACACCAAAACAACTATACCATGTTGGCTCTCTACCCTTCACTTATGCTGTCATTATATATTTGTAGGGATGGAATGAATCCAGAATTTTCTGAATCCGAATCCAGATCCAAATCACTGGAAGGTTCTGAGAATCCACGAATCTCAAATCTTTGGAGTCCTTTTTTTAAAAAGGGTTTTAAAAGCAAGGGAAAGAAGGATAATCTGGGGCAAGACACAATCTCTCAGCCTTAGCAAAAGCCTAGGCAAAGGCAAACCTCCCTCTGAAGAAATCTGGCCAAGACAATTGTCCTAGTTTTGCCTCAGGATCTCCCCAGACTGAAAATGTCATGAAGGCCCTTTGTACACAGGCAGGAAAATGTGACTTTATCTCACATTTTCCTGCCTGTGTAAACAGGACCACTACAGTACAGAGATAATCCAGGTCAAAACTGGCTTTTCTTTGCATAGTTCCTTCTGACATCCTGGGGTTTGTAGTTTGATGATGCACCAGCAGACTTTGGCAGAGAAGGCTGTGACACCTTGTAAAACTAGAAACCTCAGAATTGTGTCTGAAAGAGGTTTGAAAGTGAGCTATGCAAAGGAATGTTTCAGCTGTCCTTGAAATCTCAAGCCTGTAGCTTCCAGTCAAGTACTGAACTTAAATATGAAAAGTTCAGTTTAAATATCTTAGAATACAACCCTAGATGTCATTTGTGAAATTGTTAGCAAAGGCCATTATTACTCCAAGGGAAAAATTCACGTACCTGCCATCTCCCCTTGTGTGTCTAATCTTCCAGGTTTTCAGGCATCCTGATCTCCCAGGTTTTCAGGCATCCCGGTCTCCAGCAAACTTTTTGGGTGGGGGATTCGAAAGATTCGGTTTGCCTATTTTGGCACAGGGATTCAGATTCCCGAATCTCGATATGCCAAGGATTCGAGGATTTGGTTGGCCCATCCCTATGTATCTGTAAATAAAATACATTATTTTTGTTCTTTATATTTAGTTGTAAAAGCTGGACAATGAATCTTGGATACCATGGACTGCTTAAATGACCCATAAATGCTGCTATTTCCAGATCAAATCAAGCCTGATCTAGCATCCACAATGGCCAAACTAAGGTCATTGTATTTTGGGCATATCATGAGAAAACATGACTCACCAGAAAAGACAATAATACTTGCTAAAGTAGGAGGTAGTATGGAAAGGGGTGACCGCATTGCAGGTGGCTAGACTCAGACCATTTTCGCAGTACACTGTTATAGTGCTATTGTTCCACTTTCAATAGCCTATGGAATTCTGGGATTTGCAGTTTACTAAGACCAAAGGGCTCTCTAGCTGAGACGTCTAAATGCCCCTCCCTAAGCTGCAAATCCCAGGATCCTATAAGAGATTGAAAGTGGAACAATAGCACTATAACAGTATAGTGCAGAAATGGCCTCAATCAAGGAAGCCACAGCTGTTTTCAGCCACAGCTGAGCAGGGCTGTTGACCTTAGAGTGTCCTGCAGATCCCTCATTCCTACGGTTCTCATAAGTCAAAGCCAACTTGATGATAACTAACAACAACAACAACAAAAATAAAATAAGCAAAGCCTTCAGCGAGCTCTCTTCCAAAAGAAGCCAAGCCCAGGAACTGCTGCCTTTGCAACTTTGCATCTTTCAGTCAATGTTTTATGAACAATATCCCTGATATTTTTATATACTTGAAAACTGTCAGCCAAATACATGTGAACCGACTCCACTGAATGTCACTGCGTTTACTATGAAGTTAGGTGAATAAAGGTTCTCTCACAGCTCATTTACAGCTCATGCTTGCAAATCACAGCCATCAAATGTTGAATGGGCCTGTGTGAGTGATGCCTTAAGGATTCTACGATTGGTCTGTTCCACTTATTCCATCCCAGAGCTCAAAATGCTCTTATATAGATGACTTCCCTTTCTGACAGTGACATGAGTTTACTAACATCTATTAGTTCAGGAGTGAAGATGGGTGGGAATTCTGCTTCAGTTTATATCTTTGATATAAAAATAATTACTGACATTTGTAAATTTCTTCATGATCTAGATGAAAAGAACTTTGGGGTTAAAATAGTTCGAATGTGTTGGAAACCAAAAATGACCAACTCATCTATCTTGGACTAGGAATTTGATTGCTTAAAAGTCAGGCTTTGAACCACCATATAGTCCATGTTTGTGATGCTGAAGCAAACTTGTCTGTCACCTCTTTCTCACTCTCTCTCTTTATCTCCGAGAGACTCCCCATTTTACACACCAGGCAAGTACAACAGAAACCGTATACGAACACTGTTGTTGCTGCTGCTGCTGCTGTTGTATGCCTTCAAGTCATTTCTGACTTATGGCAACCTTAAGGTTAACATATTCTGGGGTTTTCTGGGGCTGAGAGAGTGTGATGCCCCCAAGGTCACCCAATGGGTTTCCATGTCTGAGTGGTCTCTATGATCATATTTCAACACTCAAACCGTGCTGGGTCTATAAATGCTGCACATGTTGATTTTTGCTCATGGAAATGGGGAGAATTTTCAGATTTTTTTTTAAAAACCAACATTTTCACATTTCTTCATGTTTGGGTTGCGCCATGGGCTCTAAGGCCATTTATGCACTACACTGTTATAGTGCTATTATTCCAGTTTAAACATCCTATGGAATCCTGGGGTTTGAAATTTAGGGAGGGGCATTTAGGATTCTCAATCAGAGAGCTCTTGGGCCTCAGGAAACTACAAACCCCAGAATTCCACAGGAGATTGAAACTGGAATAATAGCACCATAACAGTGTAAGGCAGAATAGGCCTGAAAGAGAGGGGTGGGGTCTTGAGATCCCCAAGGTTAAGCAAAAGGGTTTAATCCCCCCAAAAAATGATCAGGTGAAATTGGGATACCAAGACTCCTATGTAGTTGAGCTTTCTCAGGAATTATGAATGAGGAGTGTAGTAAATGATCATCCCTTCAGAAATATTAAGAGAGCAATTGTCACTGAACCCTCCCAGGAATAATGAAGGCTGCCTGCAATCTATCAGTTGCACACTTACCTGGGAGTAAGCTGCACTGAACATGTGGAGGACTTTTCTAAGTACATATTGCATTTGAAAGAAACTTCCCATTTATGGATGTTTCAATGATAATGGCTGGGGAAAGTAATTTATCTTCCCTCTGCAACTACCCGCCCCGAGGCAAAATTAATTATAGTCTACCAGCCCATGTTTATCCCCCTCTCATCTTAAAAAACAGTTCTGAGATTCCTGGGATCAAAACCTGAAGATTTAAAAATTTCTATGCAAGTGAAAGCAAAATGGACCAGTGCCACCATCTGTGATCAAGTGTGTGAAACTGTTTTTCATCATTTCTTAAGGAAACTGTGTTAGGAAACTGTGTTAGAATAGGCTGCAAGAAGCAGACCGTTCTAAAAAGGAGAAGACATCCTCATTCTCTCCATCCATTTTTCTTTTCCACATTTTCTCTCTTTGTCTTATCCTTTCGTCTTCTCACATATCACCTCTCTCTCTCTCTCTCTCTTCCTGCCCACTGGGCTTCTGGAGGAGGAGACAATGCTGTTTTCAGGAGTGTGAACTGACTGCGGATGGACTGTGGGCTCTGAAACATGTCTAAGGGCCACAGGTTGCCCACCCTTGAGCTAGGTGATTGTATCAACATAGTCCTTTGGACCACATCCTCTGATCACATTGAGAGAGTGCCGACAGTGATGTCTACAGACGTGCAGTGTGCAGACAGGAGAACATCTTAAGATGCATTTTCACTCAGCCATGTGACAACAAAGCTATTTCTCCCAACAGCAGAACTCATGGGAGCTCCCTCCAGGGAGCTGGGGTAGTAGCTGAGGGGAAACACCTGAGCAGAATTACAATTGCAAACAGATAAACAAGCCTGGAGTTAATCTCAAATTGTTTTACACTCTGTTTTATTAAAGTCAATGCATTTCCGTTCCTCTGTGTGGAGCCTGGCTCTGCTTAATTACCATGATTCAGGGTGAATGCTAATTGCAGGAGCACCCTCGGCAGGAACACCTACGGAGGCCCTCGCCTGACCCCTAGAGGCAAGATACACGAAGGAGAGTCAATATTCAAGATCATATTTATATTTAAGAAAGAGCTTAGGTTTTCCATGGGATCTTTCAGGCTACCATTTTCCGTCTCTCCTTACCAGAGCCAGGAAGCAATGTTTTACAATTAATACTGTCTGTATGATACTGCTTTCTGTAACTGGTAATGTCACTACTTTTTCTCTGAAAAGTGCAATGAATAGTGCTTATTCCTTACTCTTCCTTACTCTTGCAGCATTAACTCTGGCAGGTCATTTCATAGAAGAATCTGAGAATCACAGAATTGGAAGGGACTACTATCTTGCCCAACTCACTGCCATGCAGAAATACTCAATTAAAGCACTCCTGAAAGACACACATCCAACCTCTGCTTAAAGACCTCTTCCCAATGTTTAGGTTATTTAAAAAAAAAAAATTGGTAGGAGGATAATTTGAATTCAAATTTGATGAACTGGTAAATTTTGTTGGTAATGGGCATAGTTTTTTAAAAATGTTAATAAATAAAAAGAAACAAGTTAGTAACCTGTTACTAATTTGTCACTCTACAAATGAGTGACAAGTAATGGTCTTTTCTTAAAAAATAAAATAAAATGAAGTGTTAACCAATTACTTAAAAATAACCTTCCAAGAGTGTGCCCTCTGAGGGCACCCAATTGTATAAGCCTTCTGTACATTTGATAAATAGATGAAAGAGAAAAAACTGGCTATGTCATTTGATTACCTTTTAGAACTCACATACTTCCTATTCTTCCTAAGCATTTGTGAAGAGGTACTCTTTTTTACCTTTTTACCTTTTTCCTCATCTCATTGTCGTTAAGGATGCCATGGGCATGGAATCCTGAGATTTGTACATTTATCTGCTAGATAATAAAGTATCTGCTAGATACCTTTAAGAAGGTAAGTGGTTTCAGATTGGCCTAGTTTTTCAGACACTCTTGTTAAACATTATCCTTTACTCTTCAATGGTTTTGCACTGAGAAGCATACCTATGGCTGGACTTGGGAAAAGAACTACACAGTAATGGACAACCTCTCTCTCTCTCTCTCTCTGCTACTTAGCATCTGTCTCATACTCAAGGCAGCTGTCTGACAGTAAAGATAATATAATAAATGACATTTTTACATCCCATTCTATATGCTATACAGGGCTCAGGGCTCTGCCTTTGACCTGGGAAGCATTAGAAAGGTCAAGAATGGCACAGTCATTGCCTGAGGTACTATTGTACTGCCACAAGTTTCCCTCTCTCTCTCTATTATTATTTTATGACATTTTAAACATTTTCATGACACAGGAGTGAGGGGAAAAGTCAACCCCATTTTCTACTAACCCTGGAGGAAAGACGAAGCCTCCTCGGTGAATTCTAATGCACCAGCACTCAGTCCGAGAAGTGCTTAGCCACTGATGCTTTGGCACTGATGCTCCAAAGAAGGGAGGGCACACTGCCCTGTCTACACATTGACTAGGCCAGGCTGATCTGGTGTACAGACAGGAGAAAACTGCAAGGTGGAGTTGGGTTTTTGTTTGTTTCTGTTCCATGGAGAAGAAGAGACAAACAAGCCCTTTCATCATCAGGAGAAGATGGAGCAAAACTGGGTGGAGAAGCTAACATGTAGGAAGATAAGAAGACCATTCAAAAGCACTTAAGAAACTCAAAAATTGGATTGAATCTATTAGAATGGAATTCAGCAAAAGCAGAATTCTAAATTTAGGCCACCAAAAAAAACTCACGCAGGTATAAGACAGTAATACGTATGAAAAGGACCTTAGAGTTTTTGTTGATCATCATGGATCATAATGGATGCAATTCTTCATGAAGCTTCATCTCGAAAAAAATAATTTCAGGATCTCTCTCTCTTTCTCTCTCTCTCTCTCACTCTCTCTCTCTCTCTCTCTCACACACACACACACACTGCAAGGAAGTCTTCAAAATCTAGGTAGTTTTCAAAGGCTATCTGTATTTTGAGAGTCATTTTGTGCAAAATTTTCACATGCATATTCATGGGAAATAATATTTCAATGCATAAATATTAATTTCTTTTGAGAAAAATGCTATATTCTGCACAAAACAATCGTGTGAATTTGGGACAGAATAAATCCTCAACTACAAAGGTTCTTATCAGCCCAGGATTTTCCTTATCAGCATTTTGCAACACTCCAAAAAATGTATTTTTTAACCATTTTTAGAAAAATATGGCATTATGCAACGCCATCTCAGTCCAATAGCAGTTCAGATAGGCAACTGGAACCCACAACAAAATATTGCAGGATGATTAGAATTCCAACCAGCTTTGCTCATTTTCACAATACTGGATTCCATCCTCCCTTTTTGCTTCCTTCTCCCCCTCTCAACCAGTCACTATTTAGAGCACGTTCTGTTCCCACTGGATTGTTTGGGGCCCCTTTTTATTTTCTTAAAAAATAAATAAAGGGCTTGGGGATCCCCCTAGTGTGTTGACATTCCCCTCAGAGAACATATTCATCATAAATATATAGGATCAGGAAAACAAATCACTACTGAAGATTTCGAGTATGTTTACTCAAATTCTTCTCACTTGCTTTCAAATTTATACAGACATTCTGCATTCTAAGACTGGATAGATTGAAATTATTTTTTTCCCCCAGTTGGGTTTCTTTTTAAGACAAGAACAAACATCAAAGTGACTATGGCTACAAATCTATCCCCATAAACACATGAGTCCACTAAACTCAACTGTTCAAGATTTCACTTGTGAGATGTTGGAGGGCATGCTTTGGGGATTTGGGGCAGTCCATTTAGTCTCTCGAGTGGGAGAGGCAAAAATCCCCCTCAAAAAATCCTGCTGTAGTTGCCTAGTCCTGGCTTATGGTGACTCCCTCCATCCCACCCTGAGAAGGTGATGGAGTATTTCACCTTCCCTTGCAGAAATTCAATGAAACTACCGTTGCCATTTCTCTGGCAGCAAGATGGAGAGCTTGAGAGGACACAACGTTAAGCACGGCAAGGAATTGCTCCCTTTTTTATACAGAACCAAACAATATCACCAATAAAAATGAAAGCACAACTGGAGGACATCTGGGACCAGAACTGTCACCAGTAAAAAAGGTGATGCAAGCAGTGACCCATTCGCTTATTGTTTGGGAATTCAAGGCTCAGGCCTGCTTTCAGTTCCACTGAAGACCCAGAGTGGTGTTGACAGCACTGGGATGCTCTTGCTACCATCCACTGGCTGGCTGGTGACAAAAAGAGCTCCACAGGGCTGTGGACCACACGTCTGCCCTGTGTTGGCCTCTGCTTCTTCTTTCCCGCCTTCAGCCCTGGTGTGATACTCCTGGGCTTCTTCATCCAGCTCTGAGAAATCTCCTTCCTGGTCAGAGCAGCTGTCGGTGTTATAATCCACTTCATCTCCATAGGGAAGCTCGTCGTCTGTTTCCAGACTGCAGTTGCTGTTGCTCCTGCAACAGAATCAAGCAGACAGAGAGAAAGAGAGAACTGATGTTACAGAGCCAAAGTAATAAACAGCTAAATATCGCAGGGATGACTAAAGCAAGGTATAAAGTGGACGTATATCCACAACACATACAAGCTGGCCCAAGCAAAGGATTGACATTTCAAACGTCGTCTTCCCTACCACAGTCTTGAGAACTACTAACTTAGTTTTGATACAGTCAAAGATGTGTGCTGTAAAAATATATCCTTGTGCATGAAGAGGATGGGCTATATTCTGGTAAAGGAAAGGAAAGAATATTTGTAATTATTCATTCTCAAGTTGAAAAGTGGATTTCCTAACAGATGGGAAGAATAATAGACTAGCAAAGACTTGGTGCAGTTTTGTCCTGCTATTTGAATGTCTTACAGTTGTGCAGAGAAAAAAAAATACATGGGAGTTTTCACACACTCACACACACACACACACACACAGCTGTTTCTTGCACAGGAAATGGGTTTTCTGCACAGAAGATACTGCTTTCCACACAAGAAACCTATTTCCTGCACAAAAACAGGGAGGTAGCACAAAAAGGTGTTTTGGGTTTATTTTTCCACAGAACAATTCCTCTGCAACACTTTGGAACTTTTAAATATACTGAAAACAATGCAGAAGAATATTCATTCTCTGAAGTAGTGCCAACAAATCTGTTCTAATAATTCATCCTCACATGCAAGGACTAAGGCCATTTCTGTGCTACACTGTTATGGTGCTATTATTCCCCTTTCAACATCCTGTGGGGTTTGTAGCTTCCTGAGGCCAAAGAGCTCTCTGGCTGAGAATTCTAAAGGCCCCTCTTGAAACTGCCAACCCGAGGATTCCATAGGATGTTAAAAGTGGAATAATAGCACTATAACAGTGGAGTCAAGGATTTATGTCTGCAATCTGGAATAGCTGAATTCAGAATTCTGGTTAGTTCATAATCAATGTGTGGGCCAACAATACTACAAGTAAGTAAGGGATCTACTCTGGTGGATTTTATTTTTATTTTTATTTATTTATGTATTATATGTGGGCTTCATCCTATCAGTGCTTCCTGTGCTGTCCAAAGGACAGTTATTGATAGGGTGTGTGTACATCTAGAAAAACACACACAAATGAAAACTGTGCTTGGCAAAATGTCTCTTTTTCAGATGTATGCAAAACACTGCTCATTGGTCAATAAGGAAATTCATCCCAGCAATGAGATTCATAGTGCTGCTTGTGATCTATAAAGCCCTATATGGCTCAAGTCCAGGCTACTTGGCAGATTGTATCTCCCTATATGAACTGGTCCAGGCTCGGAGATCATCAGGAGAGGGTCTTCTGTCAGGCCATTTCTGCAGCTCCTCCTGAAACTGCAAACCCCAGGATTCCATAGGATGTTGAAAGTGGAAAAATAGCACTAAAAAAGTCTAGTGTGGAAATGGCTTCAGTCCCACTGTTACAGGCAGGCTTGGTGGGGAATTGAAAGAGGGCCTTCTCGGTGGCTGCCCCTAGACTCTGGAACTCCCTTCCCAGGAAGACTAGAATGGCTCCCTCTTTGTTCCAGCAAAAGACAGAGACATTTTTATTGAGGCAGGCGTTTTAATACAGAATTTTTTAAAGAATGGGCTGGGAGGTGCTGTACTGTTTTAATTTTCACTGCTTCTTTTAATCTCTTTTTAGCTCTTTTATAGCCCCTGGGGTCTGTTCCAACTCTATGATTCTATAGTTTAATTCTGTTTTAATATGTACTACCATATTTGCCAGGGTATAAAACACACCCATGTATAAGATTCACCCCATTTATACACTGGCGAACACTATTTGCCAGTGTATAAGACACACTGGCATAGAAGACGCACCCCATTTTCAAATACTATTTTTTGGTGAAAAAAGTGAGTCTTATACACCAGAATATACAGTATTTATATGCTTTTAAATTGCATTGTTTTAATGTTAACCACTTTGAGGTCCCATGTGGGGCAAAAAGTGGGATACAAAGGACAACGACAATGATGATGTACAGTTTGAAATGTGCACAAAATGTGTGCATTTCAACAGTAATTTAAAAAATGGAACAAGGGGCAAATTCCATCTTGAGAATGAACAGATGAGTGATGGAAGAGCCAAGCACTGGCTTTAGAGGGTTTCCAGTCCTCTGGAGCAGGTTTTAGCCGTATGCAGAGGTAGGGAAGGGTTAAAGCTGGAAGAGAAGGCCGCCTGTTCCCAATGCTACTGTACTCTTTTGCTGCTGAAGTTGAAATCCAGTGTTGGCTTTTGCTTCCTGTATTTGCAATGGCAACACATTTAGAAATAGGAATAGAATACACTCAGAGAGAATGCACTCAAAGGCAAAGGTACTATGAGAGAACAGACTCAAAGGTATTTATTCTATAAATATGTATTTATATTTTTAAAATTAATTTAGAAATATGATTTAATGGATGAAATGAGCACATGCCAAACTTAACATGACCAGCAGCAGCAGCAACAACTACACATTTATCACCCACCTTTTCCCCAATAATGGGACTCAAGGTAGTTTCCAATAGACCAAACACAATACAGATATAAAACTATACAAAAACATCAAAAAAAAAATATAAACATAAATGTTTTTTAAAAAAAAGAAAAAAAGAAAACACAGTTTGTAAAAATCAATATATTCCCTAAAGGACTGTATACAAACTGACAAAACAGCACAGCGCACCATGGCCATTTCTGCACTACACTGTTATAGTGGTATTATTCCACTTTCAACATCCTATGAAATCCTGGGGTTTGCAGTTTAGGGTGGGGCCTTTAGAATTCTCAGCCAAAGAGCACTTTGGCCTCAGTAAATTACAAACTCCAGAATTCCACAGCATGTTGAAAGTGGAATAATACCACTATAACAGTGTAGTGCAGAAAGGCCCCATGAGAAAGCTATCACAGTCAGTTTCTAAAAGAATGCTGGAATAAGATTGTTTTTACTTCCAGGCAGGCAAAGAGCAGAGCCATCCTAGCTTCCCTAAGGAGGGAGTTCCAAAGGCTGGAATCAACCACCAAGAAAGCTCTCCCTTTGTTCCCACCAATTCCTCTCTGATACTAAACCAATGAGTTAGGGTTTTGACCTTGACTTAGGCTATCTTATAACAAGAGAAGACAGCACACTCACTGTACCAAATTATTTCCATTGTGGTACATGTTTATTCTATATATTTTATTTTATTCTGTCTTTCCACTGGAAAAAAATTATTGAGGTAGCCACATCACAAAAACCAAATTAACCAACAAAGAGCATTAAGATCATCACTAAAAACAAATGGAACAATCTAACAATTAAAATCTACAATCAAGAAACAGTAAAGCATTTTTAATGGCTGTTTGAAGAGATGTTTCCAGTGACAAGATAGTTCAATGTTGCCTGATATATTTCCGATGCATTGCATCCTACAAATGTCTAAAAACATGACTGTGCCTAAACAGAAATTTAAAAATTGTAGTAATAAGCAGATGAGAGGGCTGGATGTTTCTGATGCTTTAAAAATAAAGGTCTGTTTGCCTCCAATCTCTGCTTTCTTTACAACTCTCAAAACGCCAAGAAATATTTTGCTGGAGTAGTGATTTCTAATTCCACTTTGTGGAGAAAATATAGGCAGCTCTCTTTCTCAGTAATCTTAACGGAAGAGGCTTTAGCTGAAATCCGATGCACGCTTAACTTGGGAGGCGATCCTATTGATGTCAGTGGGAATTACTTCCAACTAAATATGCATAGAATTGGGTTGGGTGACCTAGAATACCACCATTTTAAACTGAAGTTTGCTTTCTGTTACTTTTAGCCATTCTTAATGAATTATCTTTCCTGTAGGGTTCAGAATGATTTACAGAAAGCTGAAACGTGCAAATGTGTATTAATCATGGTCCAATACACAGAATCCAGAGTTTGTAACTTGTCAAGTTTTGTGCAGACTTTAACTAATACCTGTGCTGAAGTCAGCACTTTCTTTGTGACCTCTATATTACTTCATGCAAGTAAGAAGGAATCTGGAAGAGGGAGGGGCAGCAAGAAGTGTTTAAAAGTATATATGCACCACTTTCCTTACACAGCGAATTGGGGACAACCAACCAAACAGATAGCATGGGAAATTTTTGACATGATCACTTTCCAAAATGCAAAGCTGTAAATTGTATGGGATTTGGAGGAAATGTTTTTGTTGTCTGCTTAGATTTCATGGCATACCTAGCATTTTTTTTCCTCAAAGAGGATTTACACCAATTAATGAAATCATCAACCATAATTATATTGCAATATGATATATCAATGTGCCATGTCCATGCTATTCAAATGTTGTTGTTTGGTACCTTCAACTCTAAGGTGAACCTATTGCAGAATTTGTTCAGAGGGGGTTTGCTCTTGTGTTCCTCTGAGTCTGAGAGTTTCTGGTTTGTTGAAGGTCATCCAGTAGGTTTCCATGGCCAAGTGGGGAATTCAACACTGGTCTCCTAGTGTTCTAGACCAACACTCAGCCACTACACTATGATGAAAAAGTAGGAGAGGATGGGGGGGGAAAGGACACGTACAAGGCAGAGAGCCTTGAAGCCAAGTGTCACATTAAAGAACCACTGCTTCCCCACAAGAAGATGGCCATGCTTTGTCATCTTTCAAGACTTATCAGGCCACTGTGCTGCCTCTCCACTCTCCAAAGTCACATGTGTGACCCATTTTTCCCTTTCGTAGGGAAGGAAGCCAGACCTATGACCTACTTTGAGACTTACCAGGCCCCCTTCCCACATAAAGAACCAGGATATACTATACCATGCTGGCTCTCTTTCAAATGTGTCAAATTTTATTAAAAGTATAGAAATTTTTCCGGATTACTATTGACTTACAAGTTGGCAGCTGGCCTCTCTAGTGAATAGATATAATTTTTGAATTAGAGGCCATACAAAGAGGTCATTCATATGATCCTTCGATACCAGAAGGTTGGCTTCTGCCCATTATCATAGATTTCCTTTAAGAAACACCATTTTGATACTCTGCTCTCTGTCCTACAGCCTTAAATTTGCCAGCACACATAAATCCCATTTGCAATCATAGACGAAACTTATGGAGTAGAACAGTGGTTCTCAACCTATGGGTCCCCAGATGTTTCTGGACTTCAGCTCCCAGAAGCCCCAGCCACTATGGTCAATGCTCAGGGCTTCTGGGAGCTGAAGTCCAAAAACATCTGGGGACCCACAGGTTGAGAACCACTGGAGTAGAAGAAAAAGTGTGACTCCATGCCTCAGCCTCAATATCACATGTCTAACAAGATTCATCCCTATTGATCCCCCAATGTCACATGCCTAACAGACTCTATCCACAATAATATCATAGGCCTGGGTAGACTAATCCAATAACAAATGAAAAAGACAATCTGGAAACATGCAAATTGTGCATATATCCCTTTTCTACACAGTTGGTGATGCGTTCCCAGATATCAAAAAGCAGGGCAGAGGTAGGATGTTCCATTCTACCTACTTGACCTTGGCCTCAGTTTTACCTCTAAATGCTCCTCCCTAAACTGCAAATCCCAGGATTCCATAGGATGTTGAAAGTGAAATAACAGCCCTGTAACAGTACAGTACAGAAAGATGCAGACTTTTAGTCATCAAATATCCCACCCTCCAAAGTTTTGATAGAAATAACTTGAAGCAGCTTGTAGTGTATCCAAGGACAGCAGTGTTAGAAAATGGCTTCATTCACGACCCTTCATGACTGAGCCACTGCACTAAAGTTTTACACCGTAAGAATATGGGAACTGATACTTGCACATTGCTTCTCTGAAAATTCTCTAGCTGATTCAGCTAAGCAGCAGCTCCAAAAGTAGCTTGATATTTGGTTTGAGGACCAAATCTGTGGTGACTGACACACACAGAATCAGAGAATGATAGAGTTGGAAGAGACTCCACGGACCAACTAGTTCAAAATCTTGCCATGCAGAATTTTAGTGCTAAAATACTCCTGAGAGAAGACCATTCAACCTCGATTTAACCCCTCCCAAAAAAAACGAGAATCCACTTTATTAGGAAGCAATGTATGAAGAAAGCTGACAGGAAGAAAATCAACTCATTCAAAATGTGGTGCTGGAGAAGGGTTCTATGGATACCCTGGACTGCTAAAAGGACAAATGAATGGGTCCTAGAACAAATCAAGCCTGAACTCTTCCTAGAAGACAAGATGGCTAAACTGAGGCTGTCACACTTTGGCCATATCATGAGAAGACATGAGTCACTAGAAAAGTCAATAATGCTTGGTAAGGTAGAATGTGGTAGCAGACCACATTATAGATGGATAGACTCAATAAAGAGGAAGGCTACATTACAAATGAATAGACTCAATCAGGGAAGACATGTCCCTGAATCTGCAAGACCTGAGCAGGGCAGCTGAGGATAGGGTGACTTGGAGATCACTCATCCATAAGGTCACCATAAGACAAAGTCAACTTGATGATAGTTAACAATGACAAATTCTCCTGTCAAACACCTCTTAGGAAGTTCTTCCTAATGTTTAGGTGGAATCTCTTTCCATGTAATTTGAATCCATCGGTCCATGTTCTGGTGTCTGAAATAGCAGAAAACAAGCTCAGCATCTCCCACACGACATCCCTGCCACTATTTACAGAGGGTTATCATATCATCTCTCAGTCTCCTCTCTTCTAAACTATACATACCCAGCTCTCTGAACTGTTCCTTATAAGGCATGGTTTCCACGTTTCACTGTGTTTTCTTAAGAATATTAATCTTGAAAGTTTACATAGCTTTAACCTCAAAATTTCCTATGGAAATTTAGTTGCTAGAGAAATTGAGTGGCTTTTCCGAGTGAGCATGTTTCAGCCAAAGGCCCTGAAATAATTCGGTGAATACGCTCCTGCTCTGGGCGTCAATGTGTTAGGAGGAAAGCTGGGGTTTCTGTAACACTCTGCAAAAATAAGACAATGTTCATTCAATGCACACTGATACACAGGCTGAATGGCCTGCACAATTAAAGCTTAACATCCAATAACCTATCATGAGGTCTGTGGGAGTCTCAGCAGCAATTTGCAGTTTTATGATGTGATAAATAGAATTCCTTCATTTTGATTTTTAATTTGCATATTTATTAAGAGATGTCTTGATCTTAATTAGTTCTGTTTTGTATGTGTCTGGATGCATTTTGTTTGTTTCCTTGTGTACTTGAAAGACCGCTTTGTATGAGTAGGAATTCCACATTCTTGCTGACATAACCAAAACAAAAGACAAGACAAACCCAAAGGGGCTGTTACTTATTCTGATGTCAAATTTTATATGTGTGTGTGTTTTAAACACAGCTTTCTCTTTAATGTTAAATTCTGATATAAGCATTCATTTTAGCATATGTACCAAGCATTGGAAGAGGGCTGCTACCATGAATTGTGTGGAGAAAGTTCCCAGAGATGTCCAGATTCCTTTATCAAGTACTCAGTTAAGTACACTTGAGTATACTTAACTAAGTAACCTCTCATGGTCTCCAAAACTTTGATGGAAATGTCATTCATCCATGCTCCAGTCTCCAGAAGAATGGATCTCCTTCTCCCCATGCAGTTGGTGCCTCGTAAAGAAGTTTGCGGTGAGTTACAATTATGACAATAGTGTCAAAATTGTGACCAAGGCTATTTCCACCCTATGCTGTTATAGTACTATTCTTCCACTTTCAACATCTTATGAAATCCTGGGATTTGCAGTTTGGGAGGGGGCATTTAGAATTCTCAGCCAGAAAGCTCTTTGGCCTCAGGAAACTACAAATCCCAGGATTCCACAGGATGTTGAAAGTGGAAGAATAGCGCTATAACAGTGTAGGGCAGAAATGGCCTACATGGCAATCATGAATACCAAACAGTTGTGGATAAATAAATCTAGGATAACTGTTTCATATTCACTATTGTTACTTAGCTCTAATTTCTTCACCTGTGGCAGAAGGACTTTCTGAATATGGAAGAGGCACACTACTAAGCAGCCCTGGAAGGGTGGTTGTGTCATGCCCTGCCTTGGGGACTGTGGCAGCAAGGAGGAGGAGGATTCTGACTCCAAGGCAGAGGTTTCCTCACAGGCTGAAGTGTCCCTAGAAGCTGGTCCAGAGGGCGTTAATACACAACAACAACAACAACAACAACAAGGGCCTGAGCCAGGAGAACAAATAAAGGAAGACATAGCTAACACACCTACCCTACAGCAGAGACGCTGTGAAAGGGAGGTCTTTTGTTGCTCGGCCTGTTTAAATAGTAAACTAATGGGGGAACACCTGTGGTGGCAGCAGCCATAGATAAAAAAGGGGTCCAGCTGGCCTTTCCTCCCAGGGTTAGTAACTGGTCTCTTTGGTCCTGAAACCCTGTGCTCTTGGATCTGGTTGTCTTGGAACCCTGCCTGTTTGGACTGTGGTTTGGATTTGCCTGTTCTCTGCTGCCTTTCTGTTTGGACATTCTCTGACTCTCGCCTTGTGCATAGGAGCTGTGCTGTTTGTGAGTAGCTACCTGCACTGCCACAGACATGATAGGTTGGCTAACTGAAAGGGCTTAAAACTGGTGCATGGCAATCTGTGAGGGAGACAAAATCCACTCCATACAATGGAATAGACAGTGGCAGAAGGCAGTCACCTGGCATTGGGTTAGATCCTTACATCAACAGGATAAACTATCCAATCAGAAGTTATGCACTCCTGCTGCCTTGTGGTGCTTACCGGTATGGAAAAAAGATTGTACTGCCTTTTTTTTTGTTTTTTCACACTTTAGCTGATAGTGGGTATACCCTGTCTGCAAAAAGGTTTAAGGTTATGTTCCTGGATAGTCAAGCTGGGGAACACTTGCTAGCCAGAATCCTGGATAGTCATTGCCAATCAAGGTAGACAAGACTGGTTGAACCAATGGTCTAGTTGATATAAAGTCAGCTTTCTTCAGTCCTCTGATCAGATCCTTTTTTTCAAACCTTCTTTCTGCCAACATTTTTGGTCCAGTGATGTAACATCAATTTAGAATTAACTCAAAGATAATAAAATCCCCTTTTTAGTATAAATAGAATCAGTCTAATTTTTAAAGCTCTTTGGTGTAAAACTAATGTAGTGGCCCTTTTCCACTAATTTTCCCTCTTTGCCATACACTGAGCTTTATAGCTAAAAGTAAAACAGGATAAGACTAGGAATAATTGTGGGAGGGTGTCCATGATCAGAAGTTTATCTATTCCTTGGCTCCTAAATTGATTTTTCCACAACCAAACTAACATTCTAGTTCTTTACAATCTGTGTTGTTGTTGTGTTCCTTCAGTCATTTCCAATTTATGGAAACCCTAAGGCAGTGGTTCTCAACCTGTGGGTCCCCAGATGTTCATGGACTTCAGCTCCCAGAAGCCTCAGCCACTATGGTCAATGTTCAGGGCTTCTGGGAGCTGAAGTCCACGAACATCTGGGGACCCACAGGTTGAGAACCACTGCCCTAAGGCAATCCTAATCACAGAGTTTTCTTGCAAGATTTGTTCAGAGAGGGTTTGCTTTTGCCTTGCTCTAATGCTGCGAGAGCGTGGCTTGCTCAAAGTTGCTTAGCAGCTTTCCATGTCTGAACAGGGATTCAAACCTTGCTCTCCAGAGTTGCAGTCTGGTGCTCAAACTGCTACTTTTACAACCAGTATAGCTTCTCAGTATTCTGTTATGGGAGGCATTCCTCAGAGGAGTTATGATGTACATGAACATGCAGAGGAATATCTAGAGTGGTGTAACTGGGACACGTGCCCTGGGCACCAATGCCAGGGGATGTGAAAAAGCCAAGCCCCCCACCTTCCCACCCAGCTCTGCCTGTCACCACCACCCATCCCCATCAGTGTCCTTCCTGGCCCTAGTGCTAGGGGGAAGCAGCAGCGGCCCTCCTGCCTGCTACCCCCTCTGCTGCTTCCTCACCTCTGCCCCCCACCAGCTCCCACTCAACCCATTACTGCCCCCTGCCCCTCCTGGGGTCCTTCCTGGTCCAGTGTGAGGGTGGTGTCAGCAGCACCTAGGAGCACAACTTCCATGCTTGCCCAAGGTACTGTTGAACCTAGATACACCACTGTGAACATGTCACGACATCATAGCACCTCATCCAAAACTAGCCCATGTCCTCAAGGCAGGAAAGACATCAGACTGTTTTTGTATATCCTCCGCTCACTCAGTCCTGAGCAGTGGCAAAATTAAGTGACCTAGTTTACTGTTCAATGTGATGGTGTTTTTAAAGAGAACATCAATTAAAAGCTGTCTCCTGATTCTGTTTGCTATGACTGTCCTTTGACAAGTCTAGTTTCTGAGTTCACACCCCCCTCCCTTCTCCATAAAAGTCAAAGGAATGGTATAATTCATCATTAGGACTTGTACTAATTAGTTTTTCAAGAGTTCCCAAGGTAATAGCAGCCTGTAATGTTCATAACTGATTTACCCAGATTAAAAATGGATGCCTGGTGAAAGCTGGAGGAAACTCAACATGTACCAGTGGAGAGAAAACATGCCAGGAAGGAAGGAATTGTTATAAGCCCAAAAGGGCTGTTTTCTCACCCAGCATATACTTATTTATTTAAGATATTAATTTTTTTTATCTCAGTCCACTGAAGATCACTGAAACAGCTTACACATATTATTTCAAGATAGAAGTTACCCTTTCGATGGTGCCCTGACACACACATTTACAAATCACTAACAGGGTTTCATGGCACCTCTGCAACATAGCTAAGGATTGGTAAAGTTGTGCAACATGGACTGCAAAGTAGAGGAAGTAAACCCTTACAAATCCCTAATCACTTACAATTAGTTTCTTTGCCCAATAACAAATAATCGAGTTACATCATGGTGGTAACATAATGAGGAATAATAGTAATCTTTCATTAATATTTTAATTACTTTTCTAGTGCTTTTCAACTAAATTATTGCTTTCAATAAACCTGTTAACTATAATTGTAACCATTGACTTTGTGGTCTTGGAACTACTAACAGAGGGAACTTCTGAAACAGAACAGAAGCAACTTCTGAAACTCTGGCCATGTCTGGAAACAACTTATTGTACTGGGGTCTCATCATAAGTTAAAAGGTGGGGTAAAACTTTAATAAATAAATAAATAGATGCTGATGTCTTTCTGACAGCCAATTGCCTCACCTTCAAAGACTGGGGCAGTCCAATTGAAATCATCAAGTAAGGCATGTTCACTGTGAGAGAGGATAGTCCTTGAAATGGCGAGGTCCTTGGATCAATTTACTGTCCTTAGAACCATTGGCACACTGCCTTAAAGCAATGGCTACACCATTTTAAAAAAGTCTTAGAAGTGGCTTGAATCCACTGTTGGTTCAACTGCAGCTTGCAGGCTCTCTCAAAAGCAAATTATCACTCCTGAAAATGTCTAGATGAGACAACTCACCATTTATTCATTCATTTATTTCTTTTGCCAAAAATAGTATGATGTGGAAAGTTAAAACCACATTAAAAACACTGAGGAAAACATGGGACCTCAGGGCCAAACTTCGTCTGGGTGATGCCCAGCAATCCTTGGTGGTACAGAACACAAAATAGGAATACAATGGATTGCAGAGCAAGACTTGAGGAGGTAATCACAGACTGGATTAAAAGAGGAACACAGAATTAACCTGTTAACAAAAAAAATACTTCCCCATGGTTACCATAGTGATGCCACTCTCTTGAATTAATAAAAATGAAAAAGTGATTTCATTGAGCCACAACCTGGGATGAGCACATCTCTGCTTCAGTAAACAAAATAATACTTTTCCCCTAGACCAAATTGTCTCTAGACCTTTGGTCTTCCTGATCTGTAAGACTCAGATGCCCTCAAATCCTGATTATTGGCCATAGTGACTGGAAGCTGATGTTCAAAAGAGCTGGAGGATCAAAGACCGAGAACCACTGTTTTAGATGCGTCTGTACATTTATGGCAAAATTAAATTGAATCCCTTTTTTAAAAGATAAGGGTAAGAAAAAGGCAGGAAAGAAAGAAAAAGGCAGAAGTTGGGAAAATCAGTAGAGAGGCACACATCCCTCTGTGTCATGGTTCCCACGCATCTGTTCAAGTCAGTTTGTTTTATTAATGCCTGCATGGCCTAAAGCTATCAGAGAGATGTTAAAAGATGCACTGTTAGCATAGCACTGACACTAGCATCTTTTTCCCCTGGATGAAATAAAATTAATGATTCACGTACGACAGATTCGGGGGGGGATTTTGGGGGGGTCCTTCTCTGGCAATTCTGTCCTCCACATTAAAAAAAAAAGATCAACAGCTCTACTAGTTCAGAGGTAGGAGAATGAAATCTATAGATCTATGGGTGCACTAATAGGGTGTTTGTCAGATGATACAGGAAGTGGGAATACTTGAAAGCTGCTGATTTTCAGAGGCTTCTGCACTGTCTCTGACAGTGCAAAAATCAAGCTTATTCCATCTTCTACAAGAGATCCCTTCAGATATTTAAATACGGCTTTCACGTCAAGTCACCTTTCAGTCTTTGGCCATTTCCACACGGCTGTGTCTACCTGCCACAGTGACAGGTGATCACAGTTCCAGGAGCCATGCTTTTGCATGACATTGTGGGCAACCTATCACTATCCCACTGCCAACTGCCCAATCTTGCCTATGTCATGCCCCATGTCAACAATGGAAAAAGTCTGTTATTGACCCCCTAAAGCTTGACCGTCCCATTACCTGGTGCTGTGAGGTTCCTCCATTGCCCCAGCTACTGTTGTCAATCTGGGAGCCCTGACACATGGGTGCATCTGACACCGCCCAATAAGAAAAAAGGCCCTGGGAAAAGGTGGCCAATCAGGCACCACAGAGTGGGGAAAGGGCTGGGAGAAGGCATTGATGTGGATGCTGTAATGCGGAAGGAGCAGGAGTGTTAATGCCATTACTCCTCCATTGCCAAGGGACACATGCGGAAGGGAGTGGTGGAAAACTGCACCTGTCCTGGGACTGGCAATGCCAGAAAGTCCACAGATCATCTTGGCAATGAGATAAGGTGAAGAAATTGCCTTAACTTCCCCAAGCTAAACACAGTCAGCTCCCTAAGCCATTCCTCACAGGGCTTGTTTTCCATACATTTCATCATCTTAGTTGCCTTCCTTTGGACACAGCCCAACTGCTTAATATCTTCCTTGAACTGTTTAAGTTGTGGTCATTTAAGGACCCTAGATCCTTTTCACATGTACTGCTTTCAAGCTGGGTGTCACTCATCCTGTATTTGATTTTTCCTGCCTACATGTAGTATCATACATTCTTCTCAACTGGAATACATTTTGTTGGTTATGGCCCAGCTCTCCAATTCATTAAGGTCATTTTTGAATTCTCAAAGATGTACTGTTAGTTTAGCACTGATATTGGAATATTTTCCTCTGTATGAAATAAAATTAATGATTCATTTAAGATATATCCCAGGGTTTTTTTTTCCATTTCTCAGACGATCCTATCTTCCACATTAAAAATAGCAACAATTATTCCACTTGCTTGGAAATAGGAGAATGAAGCTCATAGATTTATTGTTTGCCAGATTAGGATGTCTGTAAGATATTTCAGGAAACAGGAATCCAGCACAGCAATATTTTTCAAAGGTTTGCAAGTAGGGATGTACAAATATATCCATTTCACTTTGACTTCTAAAATAACAAATTATTTCCATCCCCTTTATGAAAAACATGTGAATTTGGGTGTGTTCTTGTCTAAAAGGCACCGGGGGTGGAGAATCCATCAGCCATCTATACTCAAAAAATTCAACAGTATAGCTATTACCAGCATGAGGGCATGCTCTAACTGTCTGTCATGTAGCTTTTGAAAGTGAAGAAATTGTTGGGGGGAAATTTAAAACAAAACAAAAACAAAACAATTAATAGCAACCATAATTTAAAACCATGAAATACCTTTGAACTGAATTTAAATCTCTCTTTTTTTTAATTTGAGGTCTCAACACACAGTGTTTTAAGAGCTAAGCTCTCAAAACCCTCTGCCCAGAAAGTCAGATGTCTCACTTTGCACAATCTAATGTTCTTTCTCTCAAGATTACAGAAAAATTGATATTTTTGCTATTAAAAACTGAAGCAAACGAAATTCTCCTAATACCTAATTTCACTTTCAAAATAACCAACTTTAAAAAAAAAAGAAAGAAAGAAAATATTTAAGAGTAACGACTACCACTCTGTGGTTGGTGGACCTTAGACCGATATATGTCAACTTCTGTTTGCTGTGGAGGTTGGAATGTCCTTCCTCCAACCTACCATAGTGCTGTTGAAGCCCCACTTCCCTTGGCCATTCATGGCTGGAGGAAAGCAGGGAGCATTGCAGAAGGATCTGACTACATCCTTATAGCCAGGAAGAAAATTATTACATCAGCTGCTGAGACCACTGTGTCTGTGTAAGTGCCTTCAAGGTGCCTTTTGACTTATAGTGACCCCATGAATTTCAAAGGGTTTTTAAAGCCAGCAATATTCAGAGGTGGTTTGTCAGTTCCTTCCTCTAAAATATAGGCCTTTTCCACAGACAGGTATTGTTCCATAATGGCAACAAGAAAGGAGTGGGACAGCAACAATGCTTCAGCATGACATTGTTTCCTATCCAGGTACTAACAAGGGCTGGCTTTGCTTAGCTTGGATGGGAGACCAGGGCAGTTTCCCATCCAAGTACTAACCAGGGTTGGTTTTGCTTAGCTTCCAGAATCAGGCAGGATCAGGTGACTTAAGGGTATTTAGGCCTGAGACCACTACAGAACCTCATTTCCAATTTCTTCATGGTATAGGGGAGTGTTCTAAACTAATCTGCCACTGTGTGAATGCTCAAGAAGCAGCAACTGACCATCTAGTAGGCATTGCTTTAAAAAATGGGGGTACGGGGATGTTTTGTGGGTATCTAGGTAAGGCTGGGGGCTAAAAAGAGTCAGGAGTGATACATTGGCCACCTTTGCATTAAAGTCATGGCCTTTTTGAGTTTGAGTAAGCATGGAAAACCCTCAACATAAGATGTTAAATTCATAGGATCATAACTGCAAGAGTCATGTAGTCCAGTTTCTGCTGTGAACGAATCCATAGTTAAAGCGCTCCTGGGAGATTTCCTTCTAACCTCTCTTTGAAAAACTTCTAACAAAGAGAGCCTTTTAACATCAGAGGTAGCCTACTCCATTGTCAAGGAGTTCTTACCATCAAGAAGTTCTTCCTAAAGTTTACAGAATCATATAATCATAGAGCTGGAAAGTGTCATAAGGTCCATTGAGTCTACCTCCACCTGTGTAGAATACACAAATAAAGGTCTCCTGAGAGATGGCCATCCAAACTCTGCTTAAAGACCTCCAAAGAAGGAAAGCCCACCTCCAAGACCCAGCGAAGCAGCCTATTCTACCCTTGAATAGCAATTTACAGTCAGAGGTCTGGATTCTGTTGCTATGTAGGACCTATTGAATGAATGGGATTTGCTTATGTGTTGACTTATCATATAACAATTCACTGAATGGGTCTACTCTAGTTGAGAGTAATCAACCAGATGCCAGCAAAGAAGCTCTTTCTAATGTTCTGGTGGACCCCCCCTCCTTTTTTTCATAAATAAATAAATAAACCAACCTTAGGTTCTCATTCTAGTCTCTGGCAGTGCAGAAAACAAGCTCAGAGATTGGAGAATGAAGCACATGGATTTATGGTTGTGCAATATGAAGATACCTGTCAGATGCTTCAGGAAGCGGGAATCCAGGAAAACTGCTGATTTTCAGAGGTTTCTGGACTGTCTTCTGCAATGCAGAAAATGAGCTCATTCCATCTTCTACCTGAGTTCCCTTCAGATATTTAAAGATGGCTTTCATATCAATACCTTTCTTGAACTGTGTAGCTTGTGGTCTTTTAAAAAACCAAGATCCTTTTAACATGTACTGCTTTCAAGCTTGGTGTCATCCATCCTATATTTAAGTGTTACATTTTTCTTGCCTAAATACAGTATCATATATTTATTCCTGCTGAAATTCATTTTATTAATTATGGCCTTGCTCTCCAGTCTGTTAACGTTCTTTTGAATTCTAATGCTGTCTTCTGGGGTATTAATTTCCTCTCCTATGTCATCTACAGATTCGATAACCATGCCCTCTATTCCATAATCAAAGTCTTTATAAAAAAAGTTGAACAAAGAAGGTTCAAGACAGAATCCTGAGATTCCCCACTAGTCACATCTGTCCAAGATAAAGAGGACCAATTTATGAGTACTTTGGCAGTTGATCAGTCAGCCGATTACAAATCCACCTAACAACAGCAATTTGAGCCTACATTTTGCTGCAAGAATGTCATGAGGGACCATGCAAAAGACTTACTCAGATCAAAATTATAGTACATCCAAAGTACACACCTGATTTGCCAAGCTTGTAACTCAGTCAGAAAAAAAAGGAGAAAAGATTAGTTGGGCATGACTTGTTTTTGAGAAACCCATAATGGTTCTTAGTAATCACAGCGCTCCTATCTAAGTGCACACTGGCTGTTAAATGATATTTTCTAGAATCTTTCCTGATATTGATGTCAAGCTGAGTGGTCAGTAGTTGCTCGGGGTCCCTTTTCCCCCCTGTTTGAAGATGGAGACAACACCTGTTCTCCTCCAGTCTGCTCTCCAGACATTCTCAAAGACAGTGGCTCTGATATTATACCTGCAGGTTCCTTTAGTACTCTTCGGTGCAGTTCATGTGGCACTAGGGAACTCCAGAATTCCTCAGGATGTTGAAAGTAGCATTATAACAGTGTAGTACGGAAATGGTCATAGCTTCAGACGTGAAGCATATTTTTTTATTATTTTGCTTCTCTGTGTCACATTGATCCAAGTATCTGCCTCCTGTGTTTTGGAATTGCCCCCCACCTACAGGGATTCCTGGTGTGTGGTACTTCCAGAAAAATCTCTTCTGCTCTTTGGGTCAAAAAAAGTTTAATTTTCCCTGACATTCTGAAATACAGATACATGGGCTTCAGCTGCCACACCTGTTTAAGCAAGGCAAGCAGCCTTACATTCCCCAGCACAAAAACAAATATGGGACAAATATTGTATGCCACTTCAACAGTTCCCTCACCACCCATGTTCTATCATCCTATACAAGCAGCAGCACAGCATTCCAGGCCTCCTTCTCAAGCTTCACCACAAAATGCCTGTTTTCCTTTTCTTGCTCATGAAGCTCCAGAGACTGAGGCCATTTCTGCACTATACTGTTATAGCGCTATTATTCCACTTTCAACATCCTGTGGATTTCTGGAGGGTTTGTAGTTTACTGAGGCCAAAGAGGTCTCCAGTTGAAAATTCAAAATGCCCCTCCCTAAACTGCAAACCCCAGGATCCCATAGGATGATGAAAGTGGGATAATAGTACTAAAACATTGTAGTGCAGAAATGACCTGAGATAGCAGCTATGTAGACCTAGCCACCTAGTAGACCTACTTCTACCTAGCTAAGTCGGTGATCCAATTCCTCTCATCAGAGGCCCTATTTCCATACACCATGTGCGCAGGCATGGCCCCAAACAAATAAACAAAACCCACAAGCAAGCCTTGGAACAGCTCAGCCAAACAATCAATGGTGACCTTCTTCTGTCTCCCAAGCAGTTGGAATCTCTTTTGTTGTAACTGATTGTTAACAAAATCCCACCATTTTCTCTTCATAAATTGGACCCATGCAGCAGGTTTTTGAGCAATGATAAATCAGGGCTGCTGCCTCTATGTTGATACATACACACTTGATAGAAGTTGTGGCCTTGTGCATTCAAAACTTTGTGCCCAGTTTTGGACTTTGGAGAAGACGGAGGCAGAAACACGTTCCTGCCTTTGGCGGGCTCTCTGTCTGAAAGTGGTTGGATATTTTTGTCTAATGTGGAATGGCTGCATTCAGTTCAATGTAATAACAATGGGGTTGCACAAGTAGTGACTTTTCACACTGATGAGCATTGTGTGTTATGCATGCCCATTTGGTTGTGCATTCAGTCTTGGTTCAGCTGTGCAGTGTTGCCATTCAGTGCAAGAGATGCATACCACAATTAATTACCATATTTGTATGTGGGAAATTACAGTATGTAATTCCAGTGCAAGCTCTTGGTCAGTGTCTCTGAGTGTCTGTCAATATCAGGTCAGTTCACAAGAAATCTATCAGGTCAAGGTGAGAACAGTGGGTGCAATTCAGATCCTCCCAGACATTCCCTCTGCTTTGTGGGTCATGTGAAAAAACTAAGGGCCTTTCTGCACTACACTGCCATAGTGCTATTATTCCACTCTCAACATCCTGGGGAATTCTGGATTTGTATTTTACTAAGGCCAAAAAGCTCTCTGGCTGAGAATTCAAAATGCCCCTCCCTAAACTGCAAACCCCAGGATTCCATAGCATGTTGAAAGTGGAACAATAGTACTATAACAGTGTAGTGCAGAAATGACCTGAGATAGCAGCTATGTAGACCTAGCCACTGCTAGCTAGCAGTTTAGTCTGGAAAGGCTCAAAATGTGATTCTGAAGACAGAAAGATTTGTGACGTCTCAAATGCTGCTGGACTCTACACTCCATCAATCTGAGTCAACAGGGCTTCTGGTGAAGGATAGCAGGAATTTTACTCAAGAAATGTTCCTACCTCTCTTCTAAAGCTACTCTTGGCTACAGTCAAAGCTGATATCTTCCATAGTCTTCTCAGAGGAAGAAATTAAACTAATGTAGGAATGGTTCAAATTTAGTATAGACATGTTCCTTAGATTCAGACAATGCGTTTTGGAAACTGAAGTTTATAGGAAAAAATTGATTTAATCGCATTGCAAATCCATAATTCTCTGCAGTTTATTCATGTATTCAACATCCATTATGCTTGAGTTAAGGGTTATACAAATGTGTTGTTATTAAGCCATGGATGGCAGATTCCTCTACATCCCTTGTTGTACCCCTGTAGGCAAAAAGAGTCAGGGGCTTGGATTTAAGTCCAACTTCTAAAAGTTTTTTGGGGAAAAAAATAATGCTGTTCTTTCAGATGATGGCTTAAAAGCCAAGCATTTAAAAAGGGGACTGCCACAACTTGAAATGTTTGAACTCATGCCTCACTAACAAACTTTTGCCTGTTTGAAATATTGTTGTCCCATTTTATATCACTTTTGTTTGTTGCAATAGCTGAAAAAAGAGAGAGTTTTACGTACACAGAAATGCTATGTTGATATACACATAGTGGCAAAGTCACTCAGAATCAGCTCCAAGAAAGATGATCTGTAGCCTTTAAGAACAGGTCTCTTAGGCCATTTCTGTACTACACTGTTATAGTGCTACTATTCCACATTCAACATCTCATGGAATCCTGAGTTTTGCAGTTTAGGGAGGGGCATTTAGAATTCTCAGCCAGAGAGCCCTCTGGCCTCAATAAAGTACAAACCTCAGAATTCCACAGGCTGTTGACAGTGGAATGATAGCACTATAACAGGATAGTGCGGAAAGGTCCCTAGACTGACAAAAGTCTTCACCGCTGAGGATGTGTTCTGCCCAACTTTCACATGTGGTTGTCTGGCACATAAAACAGTATTTTCTATGCAGAAGATAGTATTTCTACACAAATGGTGAAATTGAAGATTCACTCTGCACAAAATTCACATGTAATTGATTTGCATAGGAAATCATATTTTATGTGTTGGAAATATATGTTTTTTTTTCCTTTTTTTTTTGTGAAGGAAATAGCACTTTTAGCACAGGAAGTAACACTTCTGCCTCGAAACATCATATTTTGTGTAGCATATGCAGTTCCCTGCACATAAAAATGCTGTTTTCTGAGCAAAACTTTTTTTCCTCAGAATAAAAGTGGTTTTTGAAGACTTTCCCATAGCAGGAATAAAATTGTTAAAATTACTCATCGCTTCCTTGAAGAAGAAAATAGTGAAGAATTTGCCTGCTAACAAACTGAAACCACTCCACAGACTATATGGTTCAGAGATGGCAAATACTTGGATGGAACCCATTGTGTTGTTCCCTTGCTACTTACAACTGGTTATCTGCCCCTGAGCTGGGCATGACACTGGTTGCCTTAAGATCTCATAAGGCAGGGGTGAGTAAAATGTGGCCTGAAGACTACATGAAGCCCACCCAGGGCTATTTTGTGGTGCCCAGGGCCTCTTAGGAATCAAAAGATGAATGGGAAGTGACTTCAATTCACTTCCTATTCTTTAAAAGGCCTTTCCTGGACTTAAAATGGCACAGAGTGCAGAAAAAGATGTGCCTCATATCCCATTTGAGAGTAAAAAAAAGTTTTTGATTGATTGATTGACTGTAGGAGGATGTAGTGAGTGAAAGCTCCTGCGAGCTAATTCTGTCCCCTTGTTTTCCACAGTTGCCCACCACTGCCTTAAGGGACCCCCAATATTGGTTATGATGGGCACACAGGCTCTAACCAAACTGGGTCCCTTTCCCATGTCAAAACTGCCTAAAGTCAACATTGATCAGATACAAATATGTTTCAAACAAAACAATAGCCTGCACAATACCCAGACAAATGTTGGAGGAAGGGTGGGATGATGTCCAAGCTGAGCAATTGTTGGAATATTGAGAGGCCTCCTTATATGGCCACAGAATGGACCAGGGTAAAACCTTACTCTCTCCTCCCCAACCTCATCCTGCCAGCAAACCAAGTTGTACTTCATTGGCCAGCTTTTCCACTTTTTTCCAAAGTTCTCAAAAATCACACCAGCTTCTGGGAAGGAGAGTGGGAGGGCTCAAAAACAATGGCAGCTGCCAGTGCTCTGCTCACCAGTGCAGGCCATAAATGGTCTCTTCTTATACCCACTTTGCTAGTTCTTGGTGTGCTTGGTTTCCAACAATAGCAGTACCAGGCACCAGGAAAAGAGAAAGAGAAAGAAAACATCTGTCCACCAACAGGATTGCAACAGGTGGGAGGAAGAAGACTGGAAAGCCATATTTGTGCAGAAGGGGACTGGAGGTTCACAAGCTGATGAGAGATCAGACTTTACATGTCCCTTGTTTGAGACCATTTCTGCACTAGCCAGTTATAGTGCTGTGATTCCATTTTCAACATCCTCTGGAATCCTGGGGTTTGCAGTTTAGGGAGGCCTCGCTAGGGGCCCAGGGGATGTTGAAAGTGGAATCATAGCATTATAACAGGCTAGTCTGAAATGCCTGACTGTTCCCTTAAGTCCCAGGTTTGGGAAAATAATTCAGCTCATTCTTCTCCTACACTGGTAGAGGCTGGGCTAGGAGGCCCTAAAACTGGTGTCTTCCAGTTCTACAATTCCACAGTCTTCTGAATGCAAGGCAAACAGAATCGGGTGGTAGGTTGTCTTGTGCTAAACTCTTAACAGCATCCTTGATTTCCGAAAGCAATACACTGTTAAAGGGTATGTGCGCTCAGCCAAAAAAAGAAAGTGGTTCCAGGTGGTAATTAAAAACCAATGTGTGTTTTCTGAAATTAATTTCCACCAGATTTCCTAATGTACTTTGGTTTTCACCTCACCAGGGATCTGTGAGTTCTGATTAGAGTGAGAGACAGATGTAGTTAACAAGCATGGATATGTGTCTGTGTATACACACATATTGCCAAAGAAATGTTCCCATTTCATAGGTCTCTATCCCACTTTGCACTGGTGTAATCCGCAGTTTGTGTCCCCTGCCCCAAATAGCCCACATTTCAATAATTATGTCTGGACAGATTCCCCCTTTTTTGTTTTCTCAGGCAGACAAGGGGGAAAGAAATCTGCTTTATGTAGCCCCAGGTGGGCTATAAGGATAATACTCTGCATTAATATAACACTTTTGAGTGCTCAAAGCAAGATTGGTTTTCTCAGTAATCTAGGCCTATTCATGTGCATTTTTAGTTGAAAGAAGACTCCCATTAATGCCACTAGAATCCACGTCCTGAAGAGCAGTGCTTAGAACTAGCAATCTTGCTGAAGTTCATTAATTATCTGGTTCAGAATATGAATTTGTCAAGTACATTATGCCTTATTGCATTAAGAATTAAGTATCATTTTCTCCCCAAAGTTCCTCTCTCATTTGGAAAGTAGAAAAAATTCCAGTTCTCCTTCCTCATTCATGGGGTTGATGTTCATGAATTTGATTATTCGCAAGTATGTGTGTCTCCTCCTATTCTTCTCCTCCCATCCCCATGCATTTTGTCCCAGTGCAAAGAACTTGCAGCGAGGCAAAAGGGAAGGGAAAAGAGTGGGTGGGGGAAAGCTCAAGTGAGCCTTCATTTCCCCCCTCTGGAGCTCCCTCCTTCTCTTTCCCATGCAAAACAGAAGGGAAAGGAGGTGGAGGAAAACTCACAGAAATGTTCCTTTCCTCCAGCCAGAGCTCCCTCTGCCATTCCTATGCATTTTGCCCTGGTGTGGAGAACTCATGCCAAGTCAAAATGGAAACGATTGGCGGGGGTGGTGGTGGTGGTTAGGCTTATGCAAGTTTTCTGTGCTGGGACAAAATGCGTAGGAATGGCAGGGGGAGTTCCAAAGGGGGGAAAGGAAGGCTCCTGCAAACTTTCTACAACAAAGCCAACAGACACTAGTAACCCAGAATGGAGGACAGCGAAAAGTCATGGGTTACCTTCACCCAACTGGAAAAATGCACCACATTTCACGGTGCCTTCTTGTGTGATAGAAGCCCCTCATTGTTCCATGAGACATTGTCACAAGTCTCTAATGTGTCTGCACATCATGTTAGTAGAATAACTCTACGATCGTAAAATTACACATTACAACCTGCAATGCAGGATCTTGACCAATGTGTTAACAAGGTGTTAACAATTAACATATAAAATTGTGCAGTACTCACTAAAGCTATTAATGTTAATTTATTACTTTTCTAAATTACCCTGATGCATTAATTTTAGCACTCATTTTTCTGCACTCTTTTTGATTTTCCTCTCCTGACATTCATACAGATTTTAACACACATGTCATAACTAACACATTTATTTACACAATTTGCACTACTTCTCCCTTTTGACTAAAGCCTGTTTCTGCATGGCTTCTATTATACACCTTTTTGTTCTTTGCATTTTAAAATATGTGCACTGTTTTGTGTGCATTTTATTTCTAAGAAATGTCATGTGTTCCTATTAAATGAGCAAATGCTTAAGGCAAGGTGAGCATTTTCTTGCAAAAAGTCTCAGGAGCTGCAAAAGAAGAATCTGTTAGTCTGATATTTTTTTCCCCATCCCTTAAAAAAAATACAAGTACATTTCAGTGTGAGATGGAACAATGTCTTAAAACTTGATCCAGAACTAGAGCAGAATAAGAATGCCAATGGGGCTCTGAGAAACACAGTTAAAACAGGACTTATAGATTTCTCCATTCCTACTTGTGGATGGACGGATAAATGACTAGATCTAGGCTTTGTGCGATGGAGAAAGTCCATGGCTTTGGAAGTAAATCAGCTAGCAGCAGAAATCTCTTGCCTGGCTTATGGCTGCCCCGCCTCCCATACTTCCGCTGGAGATATGCTATGTCAGATTTAGTGGTGCTCCAACACAGTTAGTTCAGTTAGTAAGGAGTAGAAAACATCTCTCAGGCAAGATGGGTTATCAGCTTATCTCTCAAAGCAGCCTATCAAACAACACTGCCAAGGTGATTTGAGAAATCTATATTTTAGATGTTAGCTTAAGCCTGAAACTTGGCTTGAAAACTTTGTACAGCTCTCCAAGCAGCAGGTAGCAAAACCACTAAGATCAGATATCTGTCCTGATGAAAAAGTAATATACTTGAGGTATATATGAGCTTCTGCTTTGGAATGTGGGGGCTTAGGGGATGGGAGGAATGACCAGATCAATCCTGTTACCATCCTGCCTTCACAAATACTGCCAGCCAACTCTTAGGCTTACAGCATTCGGTGAGCTTCTCATTTACTGTCACTGGTGGAATCTCACTTCTGGAGTCATAAACAATTTATGTGGGGCTTGAGAGAGAAAAAGAGAGAGAGTGAGAGATGGATGGACCAAAAGAGAGAGAGATGGAGAGATGTTATACTTCCTTCTTCCCTTAACCAAGAGATGAAAATGCAATCAGACTGTTCCTACTTGCAAAAGAATTCTCCTTACAATCCTAGATCTGAGCAGGTCAGGTGACATACCTCACTCTCTGTAATGGCCTGATCGACTAGGTTAGAAAAATTATCCTTGCTGACCTACAATTGTTGAGTCTCACATCTTCATACCCTCCAGCATTTCACAGATGAAAACTGGACAGATGAGGGCAAGCAACACCAGAGTGTGGTCAAGACGGCAAAAGTTATTAGTGAAGAAGAGTGCACAAGCTAGAAGCCTGACTCTACAGGAAAGCCACGACTCTGACATCCAACTCTCCTCTCCCCTCTCTGAGTTATTTGAGTGCAAACTACTTTTGCTCTTTGAACTCAGTTTGTAGCAAATTGAACTAAGGCCCTTTCCGCACCTTACCTTTTTCTGGCGCGGGGGTGCAGGGATCACGCGAGCAGCCTCTGGCAAGAAGCTCTTGAGTCCCTGCTGCTTCAGCTCTGCTTGAGCTGCCTGCTCGCACAAGAGCCCCACCTCTTCCTTCTGCAGTGCAGTCTTGGGGTTTCCCAGGCTGTGCCGGGGCAGGAAGTGCGACCAGCGTGCGGGGCCCGGGGGCAATGCACGATCATGCACCATTTTTGGCTTCCAGCCAAAAATGAAAAGGTGCACGATTGGTGCCTGCCAGCCCCTGGAGCATCATGCGATTGCGAGTGCATCGTGCAGATCACTCCTCACAATCGCACGATGCTCCAGGTGCCCTTTTGCATGGCAAATGCCGTGCGGAAAGGGCCTACGTTGAGAATGAAAGGGGAATCTGGAGAAGGAGAGAGAAACTGGGTCAATTTAAAAATAGCTAAAAAGTGAGATGATGGAGGTTTAATTGGAACTGTCTCTTTCAAACTACAGCATGAGCATCTTACATGGGTATTGTTTCAGATTGATTGATTCTGTACTGCAGTCATCCCCCATATTTGCTATTCTATCTAGAAGTGCTTAATTTAGATAGCATCTGTAGGGGAGTTCATGGAAAGATTGGGGTATTCTATGTAGCATAGGTCCTGCATTTCTTTTCTTTTCTTTTTTTCTTTTAAAAAAGATCCATCAGGTTTCTTCAGAAAGCTACTTCAATCCATTTTCAGATAGGTATCTCTTGAACCCTGCCCCAGCTTCTCCCACCAAGTGTTGATTTAAAATTTTATTTTAATAACTTCCAGCTCAGTGATAATCTAAATCTTGCTTTTGTTCTGTGCTTTCAAGTCACTTCTGATTTATGGTGACCCTAAGGCAAACCTAACATGAGATTTTCTGGGGCTGAGAGTGTGTGACATACCCAAGGTCACCCAGTGGGTTTCCATGGCCAAGCAGGGAATTGACCCTTGGTCTCCAGGTTGCAGTCCAGTGCTCAAACCACTACAGAACACTGACTGTAATACAAATCTTAAAAAACTATAATTGGAGATTGTGATGAAGTCAGCCTGAAGTGGGATTTTTTTTTTTTTTAGGGCGGTGAGATTTTCCAGCTATGTCTTTATAATATCTCCTCTCATCACCTTTCTCTCTAGTGACATCTGAAACTTCAACATGAATATAGGAACTCTGCTGATAAGAGGAAAATTTATGGGAGTAAACTGAGATATAAAGCCTTACTGGTCCTGTTCTTGCATGCAAGAACTTGAAATCACGCAATTTTGTCCTCACCTGTGAGATTGCAGGGTATTTTCTGTCTGTCCCAAGAGAGTTTTCATGTTTGTCAGAACAATTTTTGGCCAGATTGCTTAAACAACATGCATTGTGCAAATTGAATAGCTAAACTAAGATAGCAGCTGACGTGTTGCATGGATCTTTTTTTTGAAAAAATAGAAGTATTGGATGTTTGCATCTTCTTCATTAGTCTGTGCTTTTAGGTTTGTTTGTTTGTTCCTTCTCCTTTGTTTGAAAAAAAAAAAAGCATGTTTGGTACAAGTTGCAGAAGAAAGCATGCATCTCAGTCCTGCACTGGAGGTGAGAAATCTTGCAGGGGTTAACAAACTTTCGACAGGCCATTTGATGTTTTGAACCTGCACTGTCACATCAAGAACAAGTAATTCAGTGAGATTTCTTTACATCCTTACTTTGACATCTACCTCAAAGGTGATCTACTTCAGTTCCTGGCCTGCACAAAATCTACTGCCAGTCTTTCTGTGTGTACAGCCAAGATTTTGGTTCTGTATCCTCTTTACTGACAAAATGATGGACTACAATATTTACATCTGATAAATGCAACAGTTCTCCAACTAGAGATACTCACAAAAGATTAGATATCTTGATTTTTTTTTCCTTTCTTGCTGCAGAACCTATTCTGAGATATTCAGTTCTACTGTTAACAGCTCACACCATCAGAAAGTTCATCCTGATGTTCAGCTGAAATCCTTTTTCTTGGCCTTTGGATCTTTACTCCATCTGTGTTACAGCCTTTGAAATATATGAAGATGCCTCTCAATCTTCTGTTAATATATTCTACAGGGTAAACATATCCAAGATGCTTAAGAATCCATTTCAGGGGTAAAGTAAAGCATTACCACAAGTCAACCTCCTCCTGAAAAAGATTCTTGTTCTGAAATTGTAGTCAGAATATTTGGGAGAAAATAACTATTTGCCCACCCAGACAGTGTAAAGGGACAGATACACAATTTGTACACCTCTCTGGTATTTGCAAAGTCAGTTCTGAATGTCTTTCAATGTTTCTTCAATTGGTGGTGGCCCTGGTCATGCTGTGACTCAATCCACTAAATGTTTGTACAGTAGGTGCACTGGGATGGAACCAGACTACGGGCATTTCCACGCTGCACACTTATAGTGCTATTATTCCACTTTCAACACTATATAGAATCCTGGGGTATGGAGTTTAGGGAGAGGCATTTAGAAATCTTGGTCAAGAGGTCTTTGGCCTCAGTAAACTACAAACTCCAGAATTCCACAAAATATTGAAAGTGGAATTGTAGTACTATCACAGTGTAGTGTGGAAAGGCCCTTAGTCTTATTTAAACTGAGGTCCATTGATTTCAACAGATCTAAATCTTAGCATTACTAAATCTGGATCTAACTCATTATCTGTGATCTGGGCATGTCTTCTGCTGGTCTCACAATTATCTAATGGTGCAAAAGAAATTTATCTTTAAAAAAAATTCCTGCATTCCAGATTTGGCTGTCTCTCATTGAAATCAAAGCATTGTCATTGCAGTGAGAAATGTCAATTGGATTTAAAAAAAAAAGTACTTAAAAACTTGGAACCTTCTAGATAAACCATAAGAGACATTTTTTTAAAAGAATACAATTAAGGAAGGAAGAAAGGTTTTACCTGGATTTTATTTAATCACTTTTTCTGCATGGAGGCATAGTTATCTTCTAGAGGCCTTCTTCAAACCTTCTTCAATGTGGCCCAGTGACACAACTAGATCCTTTCACCATAACCATGAGTGTTATTACCAAAAGTAAATGGAAGAGTTGAAGGCTGGTTTCATATTTAATTTCATGTTAGAAGCAATTAACTATATATGTGCATAATTTCTTCTGAACTGTTTGGAACCTTGGAGATGGCTGGAGAGGGAACCAGAATATCACGGTGTGCAAAGCAGTTCCTCCACTAACATTTTTTTGTTAATATGAAATGATCTATTAAACAGGTACTTTAAGATAATACTTCTCTGAGGAAGAAGAGAAATGTGAAGGCCTTGTGCTTTCAGGAGCCTTTGAAGGTTTAATTATGTTAAGAGTAGTTGCTTTAGGAGAAGCACCAAGGTTAATGCACCTTTCCTTTAATCTTTTCATAGGTCATCATACCAGTGGATGTGCAGGACGTAAGCAGAATGAACTGGAGAAGTTCCCTTCACCCTTAGTCTGCCAACCAGTATCTGATGAGCTGCAGAGATTTTTCTGTGCTTCAATAAACACATAGCCCCACATATCAAGTAAGAGTGAATGGCTATGGGGAGTCATCTTGACTGCCTTTAGAATGGATTGGCATGTGCTGACCACTCTTTTACTCTCAAGAAAACGCTCAGAGTTCATCAGAAATGTTTAATGAGGTACACGAGGCATAGCATTATAATAGTTGCCAAAGCGAATGTTCTACAATACACACCTGGTTATATAGTGATACACACTTTTATGTGCACACAGTTTCTATTGGTGTATTCTCAGGGGTCTTTGATCTTAGCCATCTCAACCTTTTCTAGGTTTCCTTATAAGCCCCCAGATTGTTTACTAACACATCTCTGGTGTTGCTCTATCTCAGTTCTTTATGTTCTCCTCTGAACACTGACTAGACACTTAGGGGTATATATCTCCCCAAATTCCCTCTTTGATCCCCTTCCACTGGAGGATCCTTTGATATACAATACATTGTTACACACAGTTTTAACCTAGGCTAGATTACCATTACAAAGTACCCTAAAGCTAATAAATAGTAAATCACTTGGCAATTGCTGTCATGTCTAAGCAAACAGAGCTGAGTCCCTGACATGGACTTTTTCTGCACAATGACACTATCATGTACTGTCACGATCCCAGTAGTGCCTTTGTTGGGACGCGAGCATATTTGCAATGCTTCTCACCGCACATGATCAGCTGCAGAAGAGAGTGTGAGGGACACTTCCGGAGCGCAAACGGCCTTCTTCCCATGCTGCAATAGGGAAGGAAGTGTGTAGTTTGCATGGCCGACTGTGATGGAAGGCTCACATAATTGGGGGTCATTGGCAGAGTTTTTCTGTCAATGATATAGCCCATGATCATGCCAGCTGGTGACACTAGAAGGGCAGGATCATGACGACATCATGCGGAAGTGTTGTCGCGATCCTGCTCCTCTCACATCCCCATGCCAGGACACAGTCAACATGCAGAAAGGACCATGGATAGAGACAGACTTGATCTCAACAATGAGATAGTTTTCCCAGGCTCCTCTCTCATCCCCCCAATGACCATGTTACTGAATTTGTATGAAAATATCACTAGTGAATTACAAGTGAGACCTGTAACCAAATGTTGCAGCAAAGGGCATTCCTGTTCAAGATGCACCATTCTGTCCCCATTTAACTCAGTTTCCTCTTTTTCTCCTGTGACTATTGTAATGTCCAGGCTATCGAAAGAGTTAGCTAAGGGGATCTGAGCAAAGGATCATGAGGGAGAGACTGGATTGGCCCTGATGCCCTTTAGCCAATGGAAGAAGAGGGAGAACTGAAGGCTTCCGGAATGAAGAAGGAGAAGAGGCCATGTGGTGTAAGTTTGCAGCTAGTACTCTGTGTTAGAGTAAGAAAAAGAATCCCAGGAGAAGGTTATAAGGAAACTAGGGACCATTTAATTAGATGTGTTAGGTTTTTGGTTCTTTTGAAGGGAATTGGAGAGCTGGGGAAGACAACCTGGAGTTGAAGAATAATCTTCCTTTTCTTTATGCCTCTGCCTATGTGTTTGATTCTTCCTCTTGCAACCTGAGAGGATGTATGTAGAGAACTAGTGTTCTAAGACAGTTGAGTTGTTTGATATCTCTTCCATTAATTCTCAGTACACTGTTTTCATTATTATGATTACTGTGTTGCATTTGTAACAAGCCTGTTTAGTTCCTTAAGAGAAAGTGGGAAGCTCTGATCACATGTCTCCAATGAAAAGGTCTAACAGGAAATTGCAAAATGCTATTTTTTTTCATTTTTTCCCAAAAACATAAAGGCGAGGGGGACAGTGTTGGACCTTTTCATTCTCCAGGACCCAGGGAAGGAAAGGGAGATTGGATCTCCAAAGAAGGGCTTGGTGGCAGCGCTACTACTTCCACTGCACTGCAGAGAGGTGGGCAAGTCAGGGCAAAATCTAGTCATGCATCAGCCCCCCCCCCTTTTTTTTGCTGCAACTAATTGGTCAGGATTCAGTGGTGACTGAGCATGTTCCATCCTCATTAGTTGTTTTGGGATTTCCCTTCCTACTTGTCCTGCTTTAGGGAGAGGGAGCGCAGCAACAGTTAATATTGATGGAAGAGTCCAGACATCCAAATATACAGAATCCTAAACAGAGCAAAGTCAGGAGAAGGCAAACCAGACAGCTTAAGAACAAATCCTATTCCAGCAACATTCTGCTTCGAACTAGAAGCTTGTTAAGCCTCATCAGGGCAGGAGGGATGCAATTCTTCACTAAGATTCTTCTCAAAGGAGGCAATGAGTAATTTTAGCAATTTTTTTCCTGCTGTAAGAAGGTTTTCAAAAAGCACAGTTCTCAAAGACTAATTGCAATTTGAAGGTTATTCCACATAAAATTTGTGTGTAGTTGTTTTGCACAGAAAACAGAATTTTCTGTGCAGGAAAGAACCCATGTGGCAATTTTGCACAGAATAAGCCCAAGACTGTGAAGATTCTGGTCAGTCCAGGATTCTTATCACATGTTCTGCAACCCCTCTACCTAGAGGGCAGCGGTCACAATCCTACATCAGGTTGTATGGGGGACAATGTCCTGTGTGCAGCTCAGGGTACTGCCCCTCTCCCATAGCTTCTAGGCCATGGCAATTGGCTGGTCAGGGGGAAAGGAACCAGCCAGTGCATTCTGCATGTGGAGGAAGCGATACCATGTCACTCCCATGATTCATTTCTTTCTGCCCACATATACACACTGACTGCAGAACTGCAGCTGGGCTAGATGCTGCTTCCTTGCCTGCCAGCTCCAGAAATTTCTGAAGTTACATTTCAAATAGGCCATAGGCAATGTAGAAATGTAATAATACCTTCATATGCTATAAAATTATGTATTGTTTTATTATGTATTTATGACAGACAGACACTTTATTTCGGTCATTGACCAATAAAACAAGAATAAATACAGAATAAATACATAAAAACTAATAAAAGAAAAAAAACAAATAGCAAAGATTAGACGGCTCGCATCAGCCACTATTAACCGTTTGAGAATGTATCTTACACATAATATACAAAAACTTTGCTACTTTGAGTATAACAGTTTGCTCCTGATTATCCAGCAGATGGCGTAGATAGAAACCATCAGAATGTCCTGGGAATTGAGTTAGTAGAGGAGTAATCAGCTCTTGTCGAATGTCTCGATAAAACTGACAATATAGGAGTACATGAATTGTAGTTTCTACCGCACTGGTATTGCAAGGGCAGAATCTCATCTCGTAAGGAATTTTCCCATATTTCCCTTCCAATATCGCTGTGGGAAGAACATTAAAACGAGCCAATGTTAAGGCTCTCCTAAATTTGGGCACAGTGACATAGTACAAGTATGCCGCCGGTTTAGAGATCATCAATTGGTTATTAACAAGTGTATACTTAGTAAAGGTAGCAATTTCTATTTGACCTTCTATATCTAATATCCTTCGTTTTACAATAGCTTTTGCTTGGTCTAATCCTAATCCTAGGATATGATTGCTCGAAAGTCCACAAAGGCTCAACTTCTGAAGCACAGCTGTTTCCCATGAGGATTTATATTTATCAGCCAGAATTAACTGGGTCAGTCCATTCTGATTATTGTGTAGCTTTAGCCAATAGGTAAAGATGTTCAACCAAATACTTGTTTCCAATTTACTAACTCCTGCCTCCCTTCGCAATACAGCATTTGGAACACATCGAGCAACCTGAAATATGCTCCTCAGAAACTTTGTTTGAACTCTTTCTAAAGAGATCATATTACTATACATCCCCAGCTGAGCTCCATATAACAGTTGAGCTCGGGCTTTAGCTGTAAACAATTTGATTGCAACTGGGATGAACTGTGCTCCTTTGCTGAAATGGTAATTTTGAATGGCTACAGCAGCTCTCTGAGCATTACTGGACACGTAATCTGAGTGAGCATTTCTACTTCCTGAAGCTCGGAAAACTATCCCCAAATATTTAAAGATCTTAACCTGCTCAACTAATTGCCCTCCTAGGACCCAACTTCTTTGCTTAGGGTGTTTTGAAAAAGTAAGGATCTTAGTCTTGGTGTAGTTTATTATTAGTTCTTCTTCAGCACAGTACTGGATAAGTGATCTAAAGGCTCTCTTAAGGCCAACAGAGGTCAATGACAAGATTACTGCATCATCAGCATATAGTAATAAATTGATATGCCTATGGGCTAATTTAGGGGGATGGAAGGAAGAGTTACTCAGATAAGGAATCAAAGAGTTTATATAATAGTTAAATAAGAGTGGAGCCAGTACACATCCCTGTCTGACTCCTTTCTTTACTTGTACTTCCTTAGTGACATGTCCTTTATTGCCAAACCTGACTTTCAATCTGGTATTCTCATGAATTTTAATGAGCAACAGAAGTAAGCGCTTATCTATTGTGGAATTTTTAAGTTTAAGCCATAATCTGGATCTAGATATTGAGTCAAATGCTGACTTAAAGTCAATAAATGCTGCGTAGAGGGATTGACCAAATTGGTGAGTGTACTTCTCTACGAGATGTTGCAGTACCATTGCATGATCTACTGTCGATCTACCTTCCCTAAAACCAGCTTGTTCATCCCTCAAAGTATTCTCAGTTTCCAACCAGTCTATTAATTTAACCTGTTTAGCATATATTTTACTAATCTGACTTAACAAACTGATTGGGTGAAAATTTACAGGATCATCCCTTTTACCTTTCTTATAGATTGGGATTATTATAGCTAATCCCCAGTCTTTAGGAATCATAGCTGTACGGTCAATTACATTGAAAAGTGAGGTTAACACTGGGATCCACCAGTCTAGGTCATTTTTTATTACCTCATAGGTGATGAGATCAGCACCAGGTGCTTTCCCTGGTCTGAGTTGATTAATTAAGTTCTTAATTTCTACACAAGAAACTGGGGGCCAGTATGGAAGGGAAGATATATCCAGCTCCAATTCAATCATGGAGTTTTCCTTTTCAGCATACATGGATCTAAAATGGTCTTCCCAAATATGGGCTGGAATCTGGGATGATGGACTATAGATATTTCTTGGGAAAGATGGCGCTACCGCTCTCCAAAAGAGAGTGGAGTTATTTGTACTAGCTGCTGCTATCAGACGCTCCCAAGATACTCGCATGTTATCCTTTTTCTTCTGGCGGATCAACTGTTTGTACTGTTTTTTCAGTCTCATGAGTTCCGAAGTTGAACAAGAGTTGGTTTCCTCTTTATACAATTTGAAAAGCCGCTTTAAGGAATTCCAGGCTTCATGACACTCTTGGTCAAACCACTCATGACGTGTTCTTAGTTTTTGCCCAGCGAAAATACGTTGGGGAGCAGTTAACAAAGACTGAATTAATTTGATTAAGTTGTTATAATTATCCAACACCTCATCATCTGACTTTGGGCTTACTATTGATGCATAAAGGCACTTAGCTGATTCCCTTCCCAGGAAATCTGTAAGTATTTCCGCTTGTTGGGGTGACCATTTAGCGCGTATAGGACAAAGGTCATCAGACATCACTGTAATATGGCGTGTGGGTACATACATCCTATCAAAAGCCTTCATACACAACATAACAGGGAAATGATCACTCTCAGGACGACTGACAACTGAGAACTTAGACAGATAGGGTATTAAACTCATTGAGATGCCAACATAGTCTAAAAGGGAGGGCTTAAGGCCAGTCCAGTGAGTATACTCAGTGGGATAATCATCACTTGTGGACCCATTCAGAATCACCAAGTTCAGTTTGGAAAAAGTTTGCATTAAACACAATCCTCTATAATCACTACATGTGTCTTTAGACTGGCGGCACAAAAGGGGGGGTATAATTACAGGGGGTAAATGTTGGCAATGAAATTTAGCAAAGAGTGATCTGTCATCTGCTCCAATTCTTGCATTAAAGTCACCAGCCACTATGGTATGCGCTACAGGAAATGTATTTATGTATTGTCTCTGTTTATGATTTTATATAGCTCCTGGAAAAGGTCTCTGACAGCATATACAGACTAAAATGTGCTGGGCTTTTTATCAGTAAATCAATCATCCACTGAGCACCTTGAGATGTGTCCCCAGTTTTTTCTAATCATTTTATTGGGTGCACCCCAGTTTTTGCTTCCTCTTAGCCCTGGCCAGGAAATGGCCATGACAGTGTTCCTGGAGATTGGGGACAACATCTTGGGGAGATGTTGTCTGAAGAGCCAGTAAATAGCTCCTCATGCAACATCCAAAGAAGGAATACCCTAAGTTGCACGCTCACATATGTCATCAACAGGATTTCAAACACTATCTGAACAGCTAAAAAACTATACAACTGGGAGATACAATTGGCAGAGCAGTGTTCTTAAAGCAGATCATCCACTGTTAGCACAGACGGAGGCGCACACACATCTTCTCATAGGAGACTAAAGAACCACACAGGTCATTTCTTCGGTCATAGTTTTTTATATTCCTCATTTTGTTTTAAATGACAGCACTTCTTTCTAAATTTGCATCTAACTCTATAAAAATTAATATCTGGTTATCTATTTTTTACAAATCAGAATTTCCCTCCTTCCCTCCCTCCCTTTTTCTTTCTTTCATTTTGTGATGTATTTCCTCTTTTTTGGTAATATCCAAGTGCTTGCTCTAAGCTGCCACTTTCTGTCACTGCATTTAGGAGCAACAGCAAAGAGCCACTATTTTAAATGCTCCCAAATACCTAAACAAAATGGTAAGAGCCATGTGGCAATAGGAATAGACTACCTCAGAAGGTGGTGGACGTTGGAGGTATTTGGACAACTTTGGATGGCCATATCTCAGGGTTGCTTTATCTGCTGAATTGTGCACTGTAAGGGGTTGGACTTGATAATCCTTGTGGTCTCTTCCAATTCTATGATTATTAGCATTATTTTAGAGGCACAGGAGCAATGTTGGTTATCCATCTCTCTCTTTGTGTGAGTCTGTGTATTCAAATGCATAATAGGAGAAAATTCTGCAAAGGATCCTTCTTCTAGAGGAGAAATTTGAGAAATTTTTGATCTATCACACTATCTTTCATTAGTCATGGATCTAAAGAAGTCTTCAGCAGGCAACGCATAGGCTCTAACACTAAGCTGTGCTCCTTTCCTTGAAAGCAGAAGACGTGTTTCTTAGAGTGGAACAGCACAGTATTCTGACTACTTACAATAAAGTGAATAAGGTGTTTTCAGTTCTTTGACCAACTTAGCTGCTTTCATCTATATCTAATTGATCTTATTCTTAGTGTACATTTCTTCCCATTGTTCAGTGCCTTATTCTTGTCCGGTGTCTTTACTATTTTTTCTTTAAGATGGCATTGGATAACAATCAAATCTAAAAAGGTTTTTTTTTTAATGACTTCATTCCAGCACACCACTAGCCAGCTAGAAAAATGTCGGCTTGCTATCCGCAAACCACACACACACAGTATCAAGCGACACTTCACAGTGGCCTTCTTGCAAACAAACACTTCTTTCCCTGAGAAATAATGTATGTCATTCCTTGTTGTGCCACCAGCAAGGCATCCATCAGGCCCTGAGAGCTTGGAACCTGCTGATAAATGGTTATTTTCCTGCTCCAGCTAACATCTCTTAAATGTTTAACAGCACAATTAAGCACATGCCCATTGGCTGCTTGGTTGCTTTTTATTTTGGATGAGACACTGTGCCATTCATTCCTTGATGTTGCATGTGTGTGGGAGAGAAACAGTCATAAATGAAAGAAAGAACTAAGAATCTGGCTTTGGTATTGATTTATAGCATTTATTTATCAACAGTATCCATCCTTGCAAGTATTACAAGGTGTAGCCTTATCCATTTTCTCATAGCATCTATCTGTCTAACTCACCCCTCTCTCCAGAGCACCTATCCACAGAATTTGCCTGCCTACCAAATCATTTTAGATCTCTTCACAATATCCATCTTTTTAATGCTGCCTATATATCCACGCTATCTTGCTTGTGCATCTATCCCAAAGTGTTTACTATAGCTCTCAGTGGTATCTCTTTATCTCACCCCACCATCTTTCAGTCACGTCTCAGCTTGTACAGCCATGGATTCTGGGAGTCTGAGATCTTCCTTTTGATCATCAGGCTGCCATGACTGGCTCATAAAATACCAATTAATTTATCGCCTTTTGCAGGAAAGGTTATATAAGAGGGACTCCAAGAGGCCACAAATAAGGCAGAGGTTCAGACCTGTTTGCCCGACTTGAATGTCTCCTCTGTCTTCTGCATACAAAATTATGAGCTAATAGGAAGGAGAGTGAGGACAGGAGCAGTAATTGCTGCAAACCAAAGATACCCAAAGGTGACAAAAGGGAAAAAGGATGGAAATGTAGGTTCAGAAGCCCTATTAACTTTGGGGAAGTTAACCGCAGCTGACAGAAGCTCGATTCAGGTGTTAATTTTTTCTACATGAGAGAGGGAGCTAGAGATACTTTCTCCAGACCTGCCCCTATACTTCTTTCCTCTCTGTGTTGCTAGGGAGGGTCTGAAAAGGAATGGTGACTATGTTGGGGCTGCAGTTATACAACCCTATAATTAGAAGCCCCAATTAAGACAGAGTTTGCAATTGTGTATTTATTTGTAATTGCATTTAGTCAAATGCGGTTAGCAGGTCATTTCCAGACCTTCCACTGGAGCACAAAGAAATTGGGAATAGAGGAAGTGGGCCAGAGCATGCATTCTTGTCTCCCTCTGTGTTGTTGTTGTTGTTATTTGCTGTCAAGTCAATTTTGACTTACAGAAACCCTGTGAATGAGCAACTGCCAAGATCTTAGCTGTCAATTGCTCTGCACAGGTCTTGCAGATTCAGGGCCCTGTCTTCCTTGATTGAATTGATCCCTCTTTTCCCACCACCTTCCACTGTACCAAACATTATTGTCTTTTCCAACGAATCACTTCATCTCATGCTCTGTTCACAGTACAGCAGCTTCAGTTTAGTCATATTTGCTTCCAGTGAGAGGTCTGACCCGATTGGCTGCAAGACCCATTCATGTGCCTTTTTAATAGTCTACTTGTCATGCCCTGCTTCCAGAACATGGACTCTGACTTAGAGTCTGAAACAGGGGGCATGCCAGGACCTGCTGCAGCATGGTGGTGGTATGATCACTGGTCACTGATGAAGAAAGCCTGTCAAAGATTTGCAGTGCTATTGCACCAGCTGGGGTCAGGAGAAGGATGAGACTGTGACAAAGTTATGCATAAGCGTTGTCACAGTCCTGTCCTTCTCCCATTCCTATGGTGGGTTGGGAAAGTAGAGCAAAAAAGGGCCTAGGACATGAACCAATGGATTCAAATTACAGGAAAGGAGTTTCCACCTAAAAAATAGAGAGAACTTCTTGAGTGTAAGAGCTGTAACAATGGAATTAACTGCTGGGTGAGGGCAAGACTCTCCTTCTTTGAAGCTCTTTAAACAGAGTTTAGGTGGACATCTTTCAGGAGTCCTTTTTTTTTTCCTTTTTTTTTCTGCATGGCCAGGGGCTGGCCTAGATGGGCCTTGTGTTTCCTTCCAGGATTCTAAGGTTCTATGAGCATTGTCCAAGTAATGATTTTGTCAAGACAGCCCAGGTAAATACCATTATAGAATCAGTGAGTTCACAGATCGTTTTGTCCCCATCCCCGGTGATGGACCAAACCCAATGCCACAGCATGGCTGATAAGTTGCCATCTAGCCTCTGTTTAACAGCCTGTAGCAAAAGAGAGTGTATTACCTCTCAGCTCATATTTTAAAGGAGTTCTACTGTTTAGCCTAAATCTTTTTTTTTCTTGTCACATGAATGATGTGGAACAACAACAAAAACAGACTTTATCTAAGAAGGTATATGCTGCTTCCCAAAGGAAAAGTTTTCTGAAGATATCTTACAGTCAAAACCAACATCTAAAACTTTGAATGAGAACCAGTGGAATGAAACCATTTCCATCAGACCAATAAAACCTGTAAGCGTAGAAAAAATATTTTTAAAAATCCAACCAATCATTTCAATAAAAATCCAAATGAAATGAAAAGGTTTTAAAGCCCACTTATAAGCAAGAAAAGAGGAAGCGAAATAGGCACTCTTCAGAAGGATGTTCAATAAATATATGGCCCCTATTGAAAAAGCCCTTTTGCTTGCAAGTGCCAACCTGACTACCTTATCATTTGGCCTACGTGCAGGTTTCTTTGGCATCATTAAAGATCTAATATGAGTGAAGGTGGTCTTTCAAATAACTCAGGTGGCTTTAAACTGTTTACAGATTTAAAGGCCATTCAGTACAAGCACATTAAACTAGAAGCAAACTTGTAATCAGTAAAGCCCATGGAAAATTATTTCACTGTGCTCAGTGAGCCAGCATGGTATAGTGATTTGAGTATTGTGCTCCAGCTCTTGGAGAACAAAGTTTGAATCCCCACTTGGCCCCCAGATGACCTTCAGCAAGTCACACTCTCTCAGCCTTAGAGGAAAGCAATGACAAATCCTCTCTGAACTTTCCTTTTGTAAAGAAAAAATACATGGCAGCTTCATGTTAGGATCTCCATAAGGTGTAAGCAAGATGAAGGAACACAACAAGTGTTCCAAGTGCTTGGCTTCACATACAGAGGCCCCAAAGATACAGAAAGCTGAATTCTGTATAGTCTAAACCATCTTTATAATGTTCTTGTCTGAATGTGACCACTAAGGAAAGGGGCCCATTCACTCTACTCAATTATAGTACTATTTTAACTACCATGGTTCTGTCCTGTGAAATCTTGGGGTTTGTACTTTGGAGTGCTTTTGCTGAGAATTCTAAATACTTTTTTCCTAAACCAATAATTCCAGAATTCCATGAGATGTTGCCATGGCACTTAAAGCGGAATGTAGCACTGTGATACTATAGTGAAAATGGGCCTAAGGTTGCCTCTTGTTGGTAGGTAGCAATGAAAAGTAGAGCTATATTCCATCCATGTACTGATCACACATCAGCCCAAACTATGCAATGATTTATCTAACAGCTAATATCAATGTTTTCAACAGATTTGAGACAAGATGAAATCCAGAGGACATTCCCAAAGCTAGAATCCAAGATGTAGAATAGCAACAATTATGTTTATCCCACTAGGAAGTACAGGAACAGTCATAGCAGAGAGCCACCTGTGAACCCATTTCTTCAAGGCAACACAGAAGAATGGTATCAGCAGTATCAAAGGACACTGGAAGAGATTCATCTACCCTTCTTTGCCCCAGTGTCATCCATCAATGTAACCAAGGCTGTTTCTGTGCCATAACTAGAGCAATGGGGTAAGGTGGGTTCTCATAACAGAAGTTAATAGCTAAATCAATTTGTCCAAGGACTATTCTCAGTCTCTCAACGATCTTTATAAGTCAAGATGAATATCCTGGCCAGAGACAGATTGTAGATAAAATGCATTCACTCTCTGCTTTCATGGAGTCCAGTGTTCAGTCCCATTGTCTCAAGTTAAAAGGATCAGACAACATGAGATGGGAAATAGTCTTTTTTTTCTATCTGAGACCCTGAGAGGTTGTTGCCAGTCACAGTAAAGAAATCTGGGCCAGATGGACAAATAATTTGACTTGGAATAAAGAAGCTCCTGGATTTCTAAGAAGAATGAGGAACCTTGCAAAAGTAGATCAGTCTGTATCATCTGATGTAGATATGTACAACTCACTTAACACAAATAATTTGGGTTATGAGATATACCAACACATATTAATTACATTTTCAATAAGTCATACCTAGCTAATGACTACCTTTAGTCTCTTAGGGACAGTAAGCAGGTTGCACCGAGAAAGTCAGGGATTTGACTATTCTAATAACAGATCCAGGTAATGCAGCAAGCAGGGTGCAAAATCTTCTAGAAGGTCCAGAAACAACTTTCAAAATGGAGTCACTTTTTAGGCTTTCTTTCTGCAGTATTTTGTTTTCTTTTAAACTTTCCTGGAAGAGGACAAATTTGTATGCAGAGGACATTGACAGAGGAAGCCAAAGGAATCTGTAGCAGCCATGTTTGATAAGGCTGTGATTAAATCAAGGTCTCACTCTAATTATACTCCATTTAAATAAACTTAGTCTAGTAAGTAATTGTAATTAAACTACAATTAAACATGTATTTATATCTCTGTTTCCTCAGCCATGTAACTGCTTGGAAGTTCCTCCTGTTTTTACTATTTACCTGCCAAAAGCTCTTTAGTCTGGCAAGGAGGGGGGACAATTAAACGGAAACAAGAACTTCCCCAGGCTGTGCACGGTAGGGAAATACATTACTGATTTCATCCTCATGGGACTGAATGGGAAGCATCTATTTGGAGATGTGTTCCTCTATGCAATTTTATGATAAGGAAGTTTGCTCAAGGAAGGATCTCAGCAGAAGAGATTAAAACTCTTCTCTCCTTCCCTGGGGCCATTTCTGCACTACACTGTTATAGTGCTGTTGTTCTACTTTCATCACCCAGTGGAATTCTGGGGCTTGCAGTTTCCTGAGGCCAAAGAGCTCTCTGGCTGAGAATTCTAAATGCCCCTCCCTCAACTGCAAACCCCAGGATTCCATAGGATGTTGAAATTGGAATAATAGCACTATAACATTGTAGTGCAGAAATGGCCCTAATTTCTAAGAAAACCTTTCTGGATATATTCATGAAATTTAGCTATTAAGTTAGAGTAAGACAAGACATTACAGCTACCTGGTGTTGTCTAGTAATTACAATATTGGCCTGAGACTTGTGAGATCTAGAATCAAGTCCTGCTGAGCCATGACATTCATTAGACGAACTTGGGCAAGTCAACTCTTTCTCAGCCTGACATATTTTGGATGGTTGTTGTGAGGATTAAAGGAGGAGGAGGCTGGATGTGCCTGGAGAAAGAAAAATCAGGTATACATATTGGTCCAAAATGAAGGAGCAGAAGAACATCTGAAGGACTGTGCTATCAAACTCACGTCCTATATGTGGGCTCTCCAGAAGCATCTGGCTAGCCACTGTTGAATCAGAATGCTGGACTAGATGAGTCTTTGGTCAAACATGGCTCTTATTAGGATCTTTACTTTTTAAAGATTATAAACCAAGTGGCTAAATCAAAGCTGAGAGGAAAGCCATCCAAATGCAGCAAGAGAACAGCCAAAAAAAAAAAAAACCATTATAGTGGATATGAAAAAAAAATCACAGAAAACTTACATGGTACAACTCAGCTGTCAAGAAAAAAGTCTATAATCCTCCTGGAATAGAAAATATTGCTTGTGTGTGTGTGTGTGTGTGTGTGTGTATCTGAACACTGAAAAAAATCCAGCAGTGGGCAGCAACGTGGGCGGGGGGGGTAAATTTCACCCCTATGCAGATGGTGTCATCACATTCTGGCACATAGAAAGTGACTCACCTTATTTCTAGTTGCCATTTTGGGCTGATTTACAGTCATTTTCCCAACTAAATGGTTGTCAGGGGGTTCCTCTGGGGTGGGAGATGTAAATTGTTCTAATTGCAGGCATTTATGGAAGTTTTTAGGTGTTGTTTGAGGCAGAGGAAAAGGCCCCCAATTGGCACTTTAAAAAATGAAAAGAAAAATTAAGGAATGCTGGTGGTTTGGGAACCTCCCAGGGCAATTTCAAGGACCACAAAAGTGGGGTTTAAGGGTCTGGTGTGGGTCAAAGACTGCACTTTCTTCCCCCATGCTTTAAAGCTTGGAAACTAACATCCACCCATTCTCCACTCATACCAAATCTCCCTGGCTCAGCATTAAGGTGTGTGTATGCATGTTACACTTGGGCCCTTTCCTCATGACATTTTCCATGCAAAAGGGCGCCTGGAGCATTGCGCAATTGTGAGGAGCGATCTGCACAATGCACTCACAATCACATGATGCTCCAGGGGCTGGCAAGTGCCGATCGTGCACCTTTTCATTTTCAGCTGGAAGCCAAAAATGGTGCACAATGGCGCATTGCTCCCAGGCCCCGGCGCACTTACATGGCATGTGGAGCCTCCAGAGCCGTGCCAGTCACACTTCCTGCCCCAACGCAGCCTGAGAAGGTCCCAGGCTGCACTGTGGAAGGAAGAGGCAGGGCTCTCACATTAGCAGGCAGCTCATGCATTGCTGAAGGACCCCGGATGCAAGAGCTTCTCGCCAGAGGCTGCTCACAGGATCCCCACACCCCAGCGCCGGAAGAAGGTAAGGTGTGGAAAGGGCCTTGGACACACACCCACAGATTAAGAAGTCCACAGCAAGGGAAGGAGACTAAGGAGAAAGCTGGTTGGTGCATTTTTCTGAGCCTATCATGCCATTTGAAGCCAGGAAAGGACTGAAGGGCCAGCATCACAACCCTGGCAGCAGTGATACAGATCCTGGGAGAAGAAAAGAAACTTGCAGTGAGCAGGGGTTGCAGAGTCTTCCAGAAACCCCAGCTGCAACATTGTACCTGGAAAAACTTCCCCTGTGTTATGGAAAGATATAAAAGAATAGGAATGATAACAGGAATGATGACAACTGCTGCAAGTGTTAGGTTCATTCCATTCATTAAAAACATGGGTTAATTCGTCTAGATTTTCTCCTGCCTGTTTCCATAATCAGCTGACTTTGGAACTATTTTGGATCTCTTCTCAGACTTTGCCAACATGGCCACATCTCTTGTCTCACTTTTTTTGCCTTGTAATCTCCAGAGATGGCCATCCAGCCTCTGCTTAAAAACCTCCAAAGGAGTCTCCTCCTTTTGAGGTTTTTTAAGCAGAGGCTGGATGGCCATCTGTCAGAAGTGCTTTGATGTGTGGCAGAGGGTTAGACTAGATGGTCCTTATGGTCTTTTCCAACTCTATGATTCTATAATTCTATGATTCTAAGAATGGGATGCTTTTGAAATGGCAATCATAGCCACGTGGTCTCAGAAGGGCCCGCTACAGTCATTTCTTTGGCTGCTTCACTTAATTTCTGTGATATGACCTTACGAATAGTTTGAGTGTGATGAAGTTCTGGAGGTGTGGCTATCTGAAGTAGCAGAAAGCCTTGAAGCAGGTAGCTAGGCAACCAGAATAGCACCTCAGGAGGGAAACCCAGCTCAGTAGTGTGTGGGAGGGATTGGTGGATGAGCCAAAAAGTCACATAAAGCCAAGTACCTGTTAGCATTGAGTCCTTCAGTGAGATTCCAGCAAAGAGCTAGGGTGTGGAGTCCCTTACCCAGTCAGACAATGTGACTGTGCAGGGAGGGTTAATTCTTGGTGGAAGCCCAGTGAGAGGCAGAAGAGTAATTGAACCCTAGTAGAATCTGGTCAGAATGTATGACCTAGATTGGGAGTTGAGCCTTTGGTGGGAGTGTAGCCAAAGGGCTGTTTATGATATTTGAGCTTTATAGGTGAGCCTGAAGATATAACTGAATTGTCTAAAAAGTACACTGCAGAAATGTATCATCCTCGAACTGCACCATTGAACTTTATTCTTATTGTTATCTTAATGAATGTTACAGTTTATTTTTACAAATTCTGACTCAGCTGAGTTGTATAGAGTATAAAAAGTAACGTGGAAAATATGCTACCACAAAACTATTAAGTGGTTGTAATCAAACACTGAAAACCCTTACCCTTTTGCACAAAGGTGGATATGTTATAAGGGTGGAGGCAGAGCTGTGTGGCAAAGACAGGGTGCCTTATCACATTGGGAACTGCCATACCAATCTGAAGAGAAGTAAGGCCTGTCACAGTGGGAAATCAAACTAAATATTGGTATTGCAGAACCTACCAACAACTACCAGGGCTCCTGGAGATAAGGGAGCCCCTCAGATGTTGAATCTAGGACCCAACGCAGTGAACTCCATTGAAGATAATGGGACACTGAGAAAGATCTCCTTAGCTGATCTTAGGCCCTTTCCACACAGGGTAAAAAAACCGGCTTAGGGCGACCTCATTCGGAGGTCATCCACACCGTGGGGTGCACTAGGGTGGTTTGAAAAGTGGAGGTTCCACACCTCAAACTGCCCTAGCACGGCCACAAGGGGTGGAGCGGTGCGTTTTTTAAAAACCACATTTCATGTGGTTTTTAAAAAACGTGAGCGCACTAACCCGTTGCAGCGCACTGTTTGAAACTGCAGGGACACGCTAGCACATCCCTGCAGAGGTGCCCAGGGTCGGGCTTCCAGCTGGCGCGCTGCCCTGATTGGTGAAGTGCCACTGGAAATCACCGGCCACCATTTTGGGCGCCGGCGAATGCCGCCGAAATTCGCCAGCGTGTGGAGCAGCGAACGCGTGCTCCCCACAGGGACGAAGCAACCCGTTTTCAGGTAAGATCCGTCCCTGCGTGCGCTGCCCCGTTTCCCCGTCCCCCGTGTGGAAAGGGCCTTAGACTCAGGCAGGTTTCATCTGCTACTTTGTGTTTTGCCTTGAACCTGTATTACAGAAACAGAGGTAGGCATTCTGTTAGTCGATAATGGTATTGTAATTTGCCACTGTTTCCTATTCCCATGCTTTGATCATGATACGATTGCTGTGATGATAAAATGTCCCCCAATTACCGTAAATCCAGCCAACTGAACTGAGGCATGGAGTTCCGCAGGGCTGATAAGTAGGGTGCTGAAAGAAGACACACCCAGCCCTCCTCCCTTCAGCAATCAGCAGTGCTGTGAGCAGAAGCCAGGCCCCTTTCACAAGTCCTCGGCACATCACCAACTGCTAGCAGAGATGGGCTGGATGCTTCATCCTGCAGTGCCCTCTTGCCAGCACCACAGAACTTTGTCCTTTAGTACAGCTGGTTGGATTTTTAAGGTAGGTTTCAGGGGTCAGATTGGGAGACAGAACATAGCCAGAACATTACAGCAATGTGTCCTGATGCAGGATCTCAGCCATCTTGTTGTAAAATGCATTTTATAAAACAAAACCATCATCATAATCTGTGCTGCATATTTAGTTGAGCGGAGACATCTGGGTCTGCCTTCTCATTTTCTTGAGATTAAAATCAAGAAAGATTTTGCTAGGTCTGAGAATCTTCCACATAGGTAACTGTGTTTCATTTGGTAGAAAACACTTCTGTCTTGTGAAGTAAAGCTGACTGGCGAAACAAATCCCAAACATCTGAAGGCCTTTGTGATCCTATTTCGGGTATCAGCGCCAGTTTGCAGGCTGACATATCACAAATATTTGTCTCTTCTTGTGGCTGCACCTCTATGGACAGGATACATCAAAGTGCCCTTGTCACAACCCTTGGCCTCTGGTACACCATGACAAGTCTGTTGCCCTCAGGCTGCAATTTGACTGTACTGTGGGTATGTGTTGTATCCCTCAATAAAAGTAAAAGAGAGAGAGAGAGAAAATGTCACTGCATTCAATTCTGGTTCATTCCAGAACTTCGATAACTTGCCCTATTATTCATAAGAGGTATCCAGGGTCAAGAAGTAGTGTTTCATACTAAAGGGCACTGATAGGAAAAGTATGTAGCCTCTTCTGGGCCCTAATTGTCATGCAGAAATGCTACAGGCACCCTGCCCCTCAAGGAAAAGATATCTCATGGAAATCTCTAGGAATGGTAGTTCTGTAAGCAAGGCACATTCTTTCTTCACCTTGTCAAAAAAAAAAAAAAACCCTCCAAAAATGCACAGTATTTTACAAAACCAGTGGTAGAATTTTCAGCACTTCCCTTTGCACTTTTTGCAACTAGTGTGGGGGAGGTAAAAAAAAACAACTGCTCTCTGGATTTCCAGAGCTTGCCTATAGCCTAACACTGACATGAAGAAAAGTTTGGCCCATGGGCTCTATGCAGCCCCAAGGGCTGTTTTGGTTACTCACCTGAGCCCCTCAAGGCCAAATTAATACAGATCCCCTCCCAAAAAACTCTAGAAGTTTTGGAGAACAGTTTTGCCATCCCTACCAAACCATTTGAGGCTCATGAAAACCTTTCTCCTGCAAGAAGTGACCCCAAAGTTTACTTCCAGGTAGGACTCCCATATTGAAAACTAGATACTGGTCCTGTGCTCTTAATGTTTGTACAGAACAGACAATTTCACCAGGTGTAACTTGCCATACAACCAGATAACAAGCAATAGCCATTGAAATTCCCTCTTTTATACAAATATTGGTACAGAATTCATCTCTAGTTTTCACTTTGACTTCCTTAGCTCCTGTAGTGGAAATGTCCAGAAGAATGTAACTCAATTACTTTTGAATAATCAGAAAGTAAAACATGGATTTTAAAAATTTCAACAAAATTATAATTAATTACTTGGGGGAGGGGTCTTAACATGATAAATAATTTTTAAAAGTAACTTTCCTAGCCATGGCCCTTTCCACAACTTACCTGCATCCGGCGCGATCGCACGGGGGTCACACAAGCAGCCTCTTCCATGAGGGTTTTGCATCCCTATGGCTTCTGCTCCATAGGAGTTGCCTGCCAGCCGGCAGGCACCGTGAGGGCTCTGCCTCTTCCTTCTGTAGTGCAGCCGGATATTTTCCCAGGCTGCACTGAGGGACGAAGCACAAGGGCCATGGCTCCAGAGGCTCCACACGTATGGTAAGTGCATGTGGGGCCTCAGAGCAATGCGGGATCGTGCACCATTTTTGGCTAAAAGCCAAAAATGTTATAGTGCACGATCAGCGCCTGCTGGCCCTGGCAGCACTGCGCAATTGCGAGGACATTGTCTGAAACACTCCTCGCAGTCGCATGACACTCCGGAGGCCCTTTTGCATGATGAATGCCATGTGAAAAGGGCCCATGTTAGCAGTCTTTGGGGAAAGGAAGGGTTACAAAAAATCTCTTCTTTATTAAGAAGAGTCCACCAAAGAGATCTGGGAATCAACTTTTCCTCTTTCTAGATACAAAATTAAACATTTGTAAGTTTGAGAAAGGAAAGAATTGAGAGCCTCAGGCTGTGAATCTATATTCACTGACAAGATTGATCACACAAAAGCAGGTTGATGGCTATCACATCCCAAGGATGAGATTAATAGGTCCACTTTGCTATCTTGTGCTAATATCTGAGAGTCCAGATTGAGGCAAGCTCTTTGAAAAGAAAATAGAAAGGGTAGGTGAAGGGTGAGAAAATTGAGGGGAATTTTGCACTGTTTAGAGAAGCTGGATCCTAGGACAAAGATGGGAAGACAGTGCACAGAATCTACTTTGCTTTTGACCAAGTAGGGGCAGGTACAAAAGCATAAGCTCATCACAGTTTAGTGAGACCTAGGAAGCAGAATGCCTCTGGGCATGTGCTCAGTCTCTGAATTTATGACTGGTAAAAGAAATAAATTCATACATTCAACAAGCCACTATTGGTTCTCCTCTTTGTCAACATTATTTTTCAGTAACCTAACAGTGGGATTGTTATCATTGTTATCTTGTTAGGCAACAAGGAGTCTGCGTCTTCATTTTAGACAAAGTGAATTTTGGACAGGAACGTTATACTCTTGGTTTGGCTGGATTTCAACTGCTTTTAATGCAGGCCACCCAGTGGCCATTTGGACGATCATCTGGCCTGGATTTGGAGAAAGCACACTATACTTCTTTAGAAGCCTTTAAACAGAATTAGATGGCCATGACAGCTAGTTGTAAGGAAAGGCACAGACCTGCAAACTCAGAAGAGTTATGCTCTGCATGTGCCATCCAGGATTTTGGCCAAAATACATATTCTACATCAGAAGGTCATTTAGTGTGAGTTTGTCTCCATGTCATTCTTTGACTGATTGGCCCCTTAATGTCTTGAAACAACCCAAATAGTCATTACCATATTCATAAAACACCAAAAATTGCACAAAACAACACTTCCCTCAGCTTTGATGTTGGAGAATGTTAAGATGACAAGTGAACTGATCATACATTACTCAGCAGGGAATACAACAGGATAGAAATATGTGTTCACTTTCTCTGCTCTGCTAAACATAATGTTTCAGAGCCTATGCCAATACAAACTATACTTGATTGTACAAACAGTATCATGGCACATTAAACTCCACTAAATTTATCATGGCCAAGGTAGGCAACCCTTCACCCACTACCACTGTGCACGAATATCAGAATGGTTAGAATGCTGAAAGACCTATATAAACACCTGCCAGGTCTCTCCTGAAGTCTCATAGGATTTGTGGTCCCACACTAGATCTCACTCCAAGTCTCATGATGGCAATGTCATGAGACATGGACCTGGACTGCTCTGAGCAGCTGCTTCAAGCAGCCAGAAGCCCATGGTGCCATCCCGAGTGGGCTTCACACAACACCGTGCCCCTCCCTGATGCCATCAGGAGTATGCTCTTCTGAGAAGACAACCCTCTTTCCAGGCAATCCCCTTTGGTTGACTGAAGGATCTGAATTAAAGTTCTAAGAATCACACTGAAGGGAGTTAGAATCCAATTCACACTCCCTGTATATTTGCTTTCTGCTGTCTTACCCACAGCCCCTCTCTCTTACTAGGGCTGGGTTCTGCTCAGACAGAACCAATCTAGTTATATGTCCCCCTGTAGCTAGGGCTGCTCTGCTAGCCACACCCTCAGGCTCCATTAAACCTTCCTCTATTCTTCTGGATCCATGGAACTGGATGTGGCCTACCAGATCTTTCCACGTTTCTTTCCCTCTTCAAGGGCTTGAAGAAAACCATCCATCAGTGTCAATAGAAGCTTTCTAATTACAGCCCAGTTGGATATCAGGGAGTAATTTTCAGAATGGGTGGCATCTGGGAAGGAAAGTGATAATCAGCTTCATCCAGTCCAGTGGTTCTCAACCTGTGGGTCCCCAGATGTTTTTGGACTTCAGCTCCCAGAAGCCCCAGCCACTATGGTCAATGCTCAGGGCTTCTGGGAGCTGAAGTCCAAAAACATCTGGGGACCCACAGGTTGAGAACCACTGATCCAGTGCTGTGGGACTTTGAATATACCAAAGGGAGGAAGGATGTGGCTGCTGCCACACACAGCAGTAAGACTAAAAATGGACTCTTCTTTCTGCCATTTAAAGAACTGGCATTGTGTATCCATGTGAATGCAAAAAATTCATGGGCACTACAGTCAAAATTCATCTACCACACCCTGAGGTATTTATCTCAGCAGAATAATCTAAAGCCAGAAAAGCTCAAGAGATCATGTGCTGCACTTGTACAACATGAAACCACACCTCTTCAACATCCCTATGTACAAAGTGTGAACAAAACAGGGACACAGTTTTACCTCAAACATGGATTGGTAAAGAGAGATAATTAGAACATCCAATCTTGTCAGAGTTGGGCTTTTGTTTTTGGTTTTTTTCCTACAAAGAGCTCAATACTTGTAGTGAAAGGTAAAATGCTTATATGTGCTTGTAATGACTTGCTGTCAGGGAGATGCATGGCATTCTTTCAGCTGTTGAGCAAAAACTGAGGAAGATGACTCTGTTTTTTTCTCTAACACCTTAGCCAGAGCTTTGATAGGAGACAAAAGGTACAAGCATAGACATAGAGAAGTTTTTATCCTGATTAATGCAGAGAGAAAAGACTGTCTGAATTCAAATGCAGAACTTGAGGATTACTGTTCACTTCTCTTTTTCAACCCCTTCTTTTACTGCTGATTCTTCCACCTTTTAATTTTAGTATATTAACTACTTTGCTCTAATTTTTTCTTGTTCAGGCTTACTTATGATTACAACACATTCAGTCAGGTCAAGGCACTGTTAAAACAGTCGTGATTAAACAGAAGAGAAAAACAGACTAAAAATAGTCAGGTTAAAAGATGTTTTAAAATTTGATATTTTCCACTAGCAAAACAGTGTGTAGGTTATATAACAGTGACCAGAATTAAATGCATATTGTGCAAGTGATCCTACCTGATTGGGCTGTAATTCTTCACTGATTTTCCACTCAAAGGAAGCAACAAGTGATTTTAGCAAAATTTAGTTTTGAAACTTAATCACAATTCATTGTTACCATGTGCCTTCAAGACATTTCTGACTTAAGGTGACCCTCAGGTGAACCTGTCACAGGGGCCCTTTTCGCATGGCATTTTCCATGCGAAAAGGCACCTGGAGCGTCGCGCAGTCGTGAGGAGCGATCTGCAGGACGCACTCGCAATTGCGCGACACTCCAGGGGCTGGCAGGCACCAATCACGCACCTTTTCATTTTCAGCTAGAAGCCAAAAACGATGCGCAATCACGCATTGCTCCCGGGCCCTGCACACACTTACCTGGCGTGTGGAGCCTCCAGAGCCACGCCAGTCACGCTTCCTGCCCCAGCACAGCCTAAGAAGGTCCCAGGCTGCACTGCAGAAGGAAGAGGTGGGGCTCTCACTCGAGCAGGCAGCTTGTGTGATGCTGAAGGACCCTGGATGCGAGAGCCTCTTGCCAGAGGATGCTCGCACAACCCCCGCACCCCAGCACTGGAAGAAGGTAAGGTGCATAAAGGGCCTGGGTTTTCCTGGCAAGATTTGTTCAGAGTAGGGTTTGTCCACTGGGCTTCCGTGGCCAAGTCACAGTCTGAACCCTGGTCTCCAGAGTTGCAGTCCAATGTTCAAACCACTAAACCATGCTGGCTGTCCACTATTAACTCATTTTTTAGGAGAACCAGCACAGTTTGTAGCAGTTTGAACACTGGACCCAGGCCATTTCTACACTACACTATTATAGTGGTACCATTTAATTTTCAATATCCTGTGGAATTCTGGGTTTGTAGTTTACTGAAGCCAAAGAGCTGTCTGGCTGAGAATTCCAAATACTCCTTCCTAAACTGCAAACCTCAAAATTCCATAGGATGTTGAAAGTAGAACAATAGCACAATAACAGGGTAATGTGGAAATGGCCTCAGACTCTGGACAACAGGGTTGAAATCCCCACTTGGCCTTGGAAACCCTCTTGGTGTCTTTAGGCAAGTCATATACTCTCATCCGAACAGGAAGGCCAAGGCAAACCTGCTCTAAACAAATCTTGCCAAGAAAACCTGTTATAGGTTTGTCTTCATGTCACCATAAGTTGGAAATTACTTGAAGGCACAAAACAACAACAAACATGACAATTATTTTGCACACAATTCACCCATTGTGGCTTTGCAGAGAAATCAGTCAGTTAGAGGTCTAAAAATGCTCTAGCCACATTGTGTTCTTTAAAATGCAACCCTCAAAACCATTTTAAGTGGAATCAGTTGGAAAGAATTGAATGTTAATTTTTTCCCAACTTTTTAAAAACTAACCAGTGAAGAAATGCCTCTCAGATGTGCATACATAATATTGCAGCTCCCCACTACCAAGACTCACTTAGCAAAGTGCAATCAGACCTCCTGGGCACACTCACTTCTCTGCTTCTCAAGTCCTGCTTTGGATGATGCAAAGCTAGGCTACTCAAATCACTACACTATGCAGGCTCAAAGCCTAGACGCAGCCACCAAACACTCAACAACAGCCACAAACTCAGTGGCTGGCTAAGCATGACAGGGGAGGGGGGAATGTGCTGTCATGAATAGCAATATTCTTCCAATTACTAGCCTTCAAGTTGCCAGCTCCCTACTCCATTAATCAAGATTTGTGTTCAGGCCATATCTATTAATCTGAACAGGACAAACCCATATCTCATCTATTCATTTGCTGTTGTCTTTCTGTATTAATGTTTCTGTTCATTTTTGTGCTGCAACTTTTGGTATGTGAATTAATAGTATTTCACTCAGCATACCCAATCCTACTTCATTTTATAGTTACTTACATGTATTTCTTATACTGTGTTGTAACTGAAGACCATTTGATACAGACACTAAATATTGCTCATGTTGTACGATATTGTCACAAGTGCACTGGACTAATAGTGCTTAGTGACTGCCCCATTACCAGGCTTCAGCAACACAAAGGTGATCTGAGTCCACAATGTGTTTACTCAGCAGTTTGAAGATTAAGTCTGTTCATTTTTGTATGTTCAAGACAGAGGCATGGGCAGGAGTTTCTCTGACTTGCAAAGTTTGATAGTGAACATCCCTTGCATCCTTAAACACTCATATTTGCTGTGTCCATGCCACCTTCATGACTTTGACCTTCCTCCTTTCTATGCATGCCTAAACTGCATTTCTAAATGCTCAACTGAAGTTTTAAATTATGGCGATGCTCAAAAATTAGGGACTGCATGAAAATTTCAAATGTATAATAGATTCAAGAGTATTTAGCATTTATATGGTAGGTAGATACCTGATAGAAAACAATGATTGATGAATTCTCTATCAAATCCTTAATAATAGTATTTGGCCCCAACTTCTGGAAACAACTGAGATCCAACCTTGGCTACTATTCAGTTAAGGATGAAAGAACTAGATTAAGGATGGAAGAAGATCTAACCTGTTGGAGGTCCAAGTTTTGCCACCACTAGTCTAAGGATGGAAGAATCTATGAATTCCGCTTACTGCTATTTCCATCTCTGTTATGAAGAAATCTGTGAATATTATTGAATTCTTATTAAAACTGAATTGAAATAAAATGCTTATTAATCTTCTCTGACCAATTCAATAGGTGGAGTTAATGATGAAGAGCATGGACTTTAGATTGTGGGAGGGGCAGGGGAATAAAGTAGGAAGGCTAAGTCCCTTCTTGCAATTATTAGGCAAAATCGGACAATCAAGAGTACTGTGCAATTGTACCCTATTAAGTATTAAATGTGTTAAGTATTAAGTGTCTTCAGGACTACCTTATCCATTAGGCACTTTAGGCACACTGCCTAGAGTATACAAAAATGTTAGGGCCTATGAAAACAGGATTTTAGGAAAACATCTCTAGTAATATGTAAAGCCAAGGCAGGGAACTGAATACAAGAGTGTCTAGGGCCTAAGAAAACCTTAATGTGGCCCCAAGTGTATTAAATGGCCCATAAACACACACACACACACACACACACACACACACACACACAATTAAAATAGCTATTGTTGTTGAACCCAGCACACTTATTTGAGAGTAAGCAAATTAAACACTTAGGGTCTTTCTGCCCTATCCTGTTATAGTGCTGTTATTCCACATTCAACATTTTCTGGAATCCTGGAGTTTGCTGTTTAAGGAGGGGACTTTAGAATTCTCAGCCAGAGAACTCTCTGGTCTCAGTAAACTATAAAGCCCAGAATTCCACAGGAGGTTGAAAGTGGAATAATAGCACTATGACAGTGTAGGGCAGAAAGGCCCATAGAGAGGACTTCTAAATATGTGTTACGTTTGCAAGAGTCTTGATATTTAAGGTATATCTTAATATATCTTAATATAAAGTTCTGGGATACCTGGTGAAGACCCTATTAGCAAACAGAGATGGCAGCTCTAAATTACCACCACTCAAGGATTTTAACCAAATACATCAGAGGTGAACACAAGCAGCCTTCAATCCAGAGAGACAACTCTGCCCATTTAGTTGTCTTTCACATACCTTTTTCCAAATGGTCAAATTCTGTTTATCTCAAATATGAAAATTTCTAAAGATTTTTTGAAAACTATCAAATAGGCACTGAAATGCAATTCTTACCCATGACTGTTTTTTCCTTATGTTTTTAAATGCACCAAAAGATATATAAAATTTTGAGACAATTCTCACCCATTGCCCATGCAAAAAGTGATCAGAAATAAATGGAACTGTTCATCCTGATCAGCAGATGCTCCTTCTGCAAAACAAGGATGCAACGGAGGTGGAACACGCTAAATTTCCACTAATGCATATACTGGTCTGAATTTTTCACCTCCTTGTATACAGGAAACACATTTCTTTTCTCTGTTCAGTCTCTGCTCTATATCCTCACATGGAGGTACTTATTTGCCAGTGGTAATTCATTTCAGAACAATATAATTTCATGAAAGCCAAACAGCAGGTTTGGGGGTTTGGTGCACATTGTCAGATATCATGGAGTACTTCATCACTCGGAAGTGCCTTTATCCCCATTTCTCCAGTTCCTTTTCCCCCCTCCTTCCCGCATTCAAAAAGCTGGCCTTCCATCTGACCTCTCCATGCCTGCAAATCATCTTAAAGAGGGGAGAGCTGAGCTTTTTGGCAGGTGCATTTGATGCATTTTTGTTCAAGTTGCTCACACTGTTCCAACATCTGTCATCCCCTCTCCAGCCGGGCAATCAACCTGTCAAGGCTGAGTGAAGTTTTGCTGATCCAATCTGCTCCTTCTGCAATTCCTTGTCAAAAACATCAGGATGTTGTGGATACAGTAGCATACTCTTTAAACAAACCAGTTTTAGCCCCCTTCCCATCAACTGGGGAAGCTCTTTTTGTCTGGTTGCTTTTTCCAAATTGGCTGGGAGCTGACTTTCACTTGTAAAACATATACCAGTGTAATCTTAATCACAGGGCAGACTGACACAGCCATGGTCTTTTAACTGCTTTGGATTTATAAATTAGAGAGGGGCATTTAGAATTCTCGGTCAAATGACTCTATGCCTCCCCAGTCTGCTTTCCACCCATCCCTGATTCAGTGGTTTATACAGGGTTTGATACAGATGGATCTATTGAGTGAGCAGGGACGAATATGTTGCAAATAAAAGCACTTGCAACCAGTTGGAAGAAAAAGACCACAACTTTATTGATTACAGAGCACAAGGGGGTTGGTGCCTGCATGGGTCTGGATTCCCTCATTGATCAACCTGCCTGTTGACCAATAAACTAAGCTTCCAGTCCCAGTACCGGAATCCCATGGAATGGCAGGGATACCCTGTCAGCCGAGAACCCTGCCAATGGGGGTGCCATACAGTGAGTGGCCTCCTGAGCTGGCCATTCCCAAGACCACTTAGCCCCCCCTCCGTATCACCTGTTATGCCTTGTATCAATGCTAGCAGGACATTGCTACCCACCAACCTGAATCCAAGACCCATGTGACTGCCCAAAAGTTGTGATGAAATGTAAACTAAACATTAAAGACATGGGGAGGGTTGGGTGGGGAGTAGCTGAAAAGAAAGAAGCCACAACGACTGTGTCAGGGAATATGTACCCCTACTGAAACACCAATTCATGAAACCACTCATGCTCAGTCTGGTAACCAACGAGAGCACACCAGGCCTGCTCCCAATGGCCATCACCTTCATGGGCAACCGGGCATTGCCATGCTTGCTGCAGACTCGGATGAGCCCAGCCCCACATGCCTCCATCCCAAAAGAGGAGCAATGTGGCCTGACTATCCCGTGCCACACATGGCGCTGCATGGTCAGGTAGGTCACGCAGCGCACTTAGTCTGAACTCAAAAGATTCATTTGTCCCCAAGCCATCTTGATGTCTTTTCAGAAATAACACCCACTGAACCACTCCACTTTGCTTATTATCATGCATACAGCTGCTTTGTACCAGCTGAAATTTCCAAATATGCTTTAAAGTCAGCCCTATGTAGAGTGTATTACAGCAGTTCAAATGAGATGTACCTATGACATGTTACCATGACCAGATCAGGTATCTCTAGAAAGGGGTACAGTTGTTATGCTAGTGTTAACTGTAGAAAACCACTCTTGGTCACCACAGAAAACTGAGCCTTCAGACTCAATACTGAGTCAAGGAGCACTCCCAACCTGCAAACCTGAATCTTCAGGAGGAATGTAACTCCCATCCAGCACAGATTGAATTCCTGTTCCCAGATCTGCTGTTCAAACGACCAGGAGCACCTCAGTCTTGTCTTGATTGCTTCAATTTGTTTGCCATCATCTAATGATACCATTATTGATGCCAGATCCTGGTTTAGAAGGGAAGCAGCTTCCTTGGAGTTTCATGGAAAAGATGAATAGAGTAGGTGTCATCAGCATACAGATGGCACTAATCCCTAGACATCTAGACAACTTCTCCCAGTGGTTTCATGTAAATGCTGAATAACATGTGGGTGGTAGAGACGGAAACAGAGCCTTGAGGGACTCCACAGAGTCTCAGAAACACACAGTTGTTGTTTTTTTGTGTGTGTATGTGTGTGTGTGTACAAAACCCATCACTTACACCATGTTTTACCCATTCTATTTTGTTCCTCCCCCCTCCCCACTGGTCACTGACTGGATTAAATACACAAGCTTATCAGAGACTTCAGAATGCTCTCCCAGAGCAGCTTGTCTGGTATTTCCTTTGACCTAATTTCTCATTTCTTATTTCAGCATAATTGATTGAATGAAATGTCTACAAGGTTATGAGTAGTAGCATATGATATTAAGATGACGCATCACAGTATACAAAAGGAACAACGAAAGGGACTTCTGGTGGCAGCGCTGGGACAATCGGCTGGGTTTCACGGAGCTCCTGAAACTCAGCAGCCTAGTGAGGTCAGATGCCTGGGAAACTTTATTAAGAATGGAGGATGGCGTCCCCCTGGTAAAGGGGACTCGGAGGGGCTCAGAGGGGACCCAAAATCGGCATCCAGCGCTCAGGAGGAGGGGAAAGGAGAAATCTGATCCCCAGACATTATCTATCTGCCTTTCTGTCGGACTACCTATCTGATAGGAATAAATTTAGAAATATTAGAAGAGACAGAGATATCAGCCAATATCCTACATTGTCTACTTAGTTAAGTATTCCTAATTAAGTAGCATCTCCTGTCATGTGCCCTTCTCCTAATATTATCTTTATGACCACCAGCCACTGTGAGCAATAAAAAGTCTGTCCTCTGTCAATTAGGGTACAGCAGACTGATGTTTCCATCTCCGTCCCACCCACAATCTCTGGTGCAAAGAGGAAATGCAACAGAGATCATGCTTCTGATTGTCACACCAGAAGGGGAATGGAAACATCAGCTGGCTGCCCCCTGATCAGCAGGACTACAGACTTCCTCTCAGAGGCTGTTGGCCATTGAGGTAGAATTGCAGGACTTTTTTGATAATGACAACAATGTAGTGATTGTGAATATGCAGTCTTCATGAACACAAATCAATTTCAAATGTGTAACTCTAATTGCCTTTCTGCACTACTCTGTTTTAGTGCTATTATTCCACTTTCAACATCCTGTAGAATTCTGGAGTTTGTAGTTTACTGAAGCCAAAGAGCTCTCTCCCTAAACTGCAAACCCCAGTATTCCATAGGATGTTCAAAGTGGAATAATAGCACTATAACAGTGTAATGCGGAAAGGCCCTAGGTTGCAAATCTATAACTGCAATACTTCACGCCAGCCATCCTCTTTTTCTCTTTTTATACATCCTGAAGGAGCTAATAGTCTTAACACTCTGATTCATCATGATACACAGGCATTTAAAGCAAACAAAATAAAGCCTCATGATTAACTTTATGGAGCATATGTGCAACACAGGCACCTGAGAACAAGCTCCATTGAACTCCATTGTGTGTACTTTTGGCTGCATGGGTTCCACTTGTAAAACACACTGAGCTTTAACAAAAGATCTTCAGGTTGATGAAACATAACTATTAGATTTCAAGTACAAAAGGAAACAAGCTTGGGAAGTAGTGCTAACTTGCTGGATGATGTTGAGAGCCCCATCTCTGGAAAAAAAAAGAAGTATCCGGCCTCTGTTTGATTGTTTTGTGTCCCCCCCCCCCCCGCCATTTCCTGACCTCCTCTAGGCTAATCTGTCACAAGCCTTCATAAAACACAAAATTTTTATCACTTCATTTACTTGCAAGGGCAGGGAGAATGCATCCATTATCCTGACTCTCTCTCACAGATGATGTCAATTCTCCTGCTCTGTTTTTGTGCTGTCCTTATCCCTCATACCGGTGAAGACCTGCAGTGGGATAAGGATCAGGAAAATTTTCACTAAATTTGACTGACTGAATGGAAGTAGCATTTTCATACCTCATGAGACTTGTTAGAAGAAAAATGCACACATCTCCTCAAGCATGGACATGTTTGTAAAATGTACAGAGCGTTTCCAAGAAATAAAATACACAGAAAACAGGGCACAAACTTTAAAATGCATGTAGCCAATAAAAGACATAGAAACACACTTTGAGTAGACTTCTGTACATTAGGCAAACCATACAAATGGGGATAACCTCATTCAGCTCAGGTTTCATATAATTTCATAACTCTGGTGGCAGCAGACTTTGAAAGCAGAACATCATACATAAAGGTAAGGGTACAACTGTCCTAAAAAGTCTTACAATCTCTCTTATTCTTGAAAGCAATCAAATACCATTATCTTTAGTGAGGGAATCAATGGTTCTATTAAAGTGGAAAGGGGATATTCTGCCCAGCCTTATATGTTGCTATCTGGGTTCCAACATAGTACTCTCCAGATATTTTGGAAGACATATTCTATCATTCAAACCATCATCTGGGGATGATAGGAGATGAAGTTTAAAATATCTGGTGGACGACATGTTAAAGACTCAAGTCCCTGAAGGAACCTTTGTTCTCAAATCAACCAGCCTATACACTCAGGGCGTCTTCGCAGGTTATTCTCCAGATGTCCCCACCATCTGTGATGAGACTGGTGGCAACCAGAGACAAAGGTTCTTTAGATGTGTCTCTACCTTTTCTGTGAAATCAAAATTATGACCATTTTTGGTGCCACTCAAATATGTTTCAGTTCTTCCAGTGTTTTACAGTGAAATTCTATGTATCTCCATGTAGAAGTAAGGCCCATTAAACTTAACCAGGCTTACATTTTGGTAAGTGAGTATAAGATTACAGCATTGACGTCTGTATCTTTTATCCAGCTGGAGTTTTCTGGAGTTTATAGCGCTGTATTGTAACCCATCATTTTTGTTAACTGCCTAAGATGCAAAGCTAGCTTTGTGGTACTAATGTATGATATATTATCATGGGATAGTATAACATCTGGCAGCTATTCTTGACGTTTTGCAATTGGGGCAAAGTATTGTACGGATAAAGAGGAGAGGTGAAGAGAAACTCAGGTGAGCTGGGCAGCTATGAATAATCTCATTGTACTCCAGAATTTATAAAGAAAGGCAGTGTAGTGGTTATAGTGTTGGGCTGCAATATGAGAAATCTAAGTTCTAGTCTCCACTGAGCTGTGAAACTCAATGGATGCTCTTAGCTAGTCACCTTCTCTCAGCCCAACTAATCTTACAGGTGTTTTGTATGATGAAGTAGAAAGGAACAGAGCCATACATGCTATCTTCAGCTCACTGCAGAAGAGATATAAATATAATTCATAAGAAATAACTAAGATTAATTCTTCTTTTAGTTCTTGTCAGGTACTAGTAATGGCCCAACTAGATACAGGCTGATGAATGTAGAACCAGTTCACACTAGTTTCTTCCTATAGTGTAATGAGATGAAAGCACTTTTGTTATTTATACAAGCATCCTCAACTCACATATAATTGAAAGACTCATAGAATACTATTTAAAAAGAGCAATACCCTTCAAGATATTAAGAAAAAAAAATCAGAACAAAATCAAAGTCCAACACTGATAAGGAAGACCTAAACTAGAGCAAGTGCTTATAAGAACATGTTCATCATTAGTGATGAAAGAAATAGACGAGGTTTAAAATAGAAAAGGGGGGGGAACCTATCTGACTACCACCGTGACTAAATGGAGGTGAACTGCAGTTACTTTTCAAAGAGACAATCCACCTGACATTTCCTACATCTTAATATCTGAAAGAATTAAGAGAGAAAACTGTTCCGATTATGCTCTGTTAGCAGCTGCATGTATTTTTAATCAATTTTGTCACCGTGTCACACCTTCTTTCTTCTCCCCACTGGCTCCTTAAATACACGTCCTTTAATAGAATCTTTGTGCTTTCTTCTTTTTTAAAATAGAAATCTGACCCTGGAGTGGTTGAGCTCAGCAATGGCCCACTTCTTGGCTGTCCGCATGACTTGCATGTCTCACCCTCATCAAGGAAATAAAAGGCTTCTAATTATACAGCCCAAATGGAATGGAGTCGAGTGCTCCTGTGCCGGTTTCTTTGGCCAAAGAGAATTTCCCACAGAGATCAAAAGCCAAACTTTGGAATGCTTTAGTTCATTTAAAAGGGTTGAAATAACAGAAGAGAGACCCATAAGAAACACTCTAACATTTTCTTCTTTAAAGTAAGAATCTCCATCATCTCTGTTCGTACTCCTAAAGGGCCTATACATACCGAGACAGAATTTTCAACATCTGACCCTGTCTTTCTCCCTGCCAAACACCCTGGCTGAACTCTGGAGTAGTGTTTTCAAAGAATGAGGAGCATCCCAGTTATTGTATGTACGCTAAAGTTCACTCCTTCTTTTCCTTTTCCCACAGCCTGTTCCTGTTACACCTAAACAAGCTAGAGATCATTGAATTCTGGTTAAAGAATTCATTTTTTTCCCTCTCTGTCTTTAGAGAGAAGGACAGAAATGTCAACTGCCGTTGTCTCATTTATACTGCTGACGAAATCTACATTCAAGCAAAGAGGTAAAATGGCACGGTAGACAAAGAGAGAAGGAAAGAGAGGCCATTTTCTTGCTTCTGTTACCAGGGAACGATATCAACAAATACATCCGTTATTCACAGTCCAGTAGGACAGGTAGCTGAAAAGAGAAGTGATGCAGTCATTCTTGTTCCTAGGTGAATCAGCTGGTATCGTCTTTGCTGACTGTGGTAGACTGCAGAGATTTCTGCACTAGACTGTTATAGCACTATTATTCCACTTTCAACATCCTATGGAATCCTGGGAATTGCAGGTTAGGGAAGGGCATTTAGAATTCTCAACCAGAGAGCTCTTTGGCCTCAGGAAACTACAATCCCCAGAATTCCACAGGAGGTTGAAAGTAGAATAATAGCCCTATAACAGTGCAGGGTGGAAATGGCCTGAATCATATTTCCAGCAAGTCAGTAGGGCTCGGCCAGGAGAGGTTATTTAGTTAAGTAAACTTAACTCATTAAGTATACCTAACTAAGTAGCTGATATAGAATACTGGCCAATACTTTTAAAAGTTTCTATTGTAGTATAGTGTTCTGAGAGTGTTGGGATTAGGAGTTCAGGAGATCAGGGTTCAAGTGCTTGCTCAGCCATGGGAATCCACTGGGTGTCCTTCAATGATTCACACTCTCAGCCTTTGAGGAAACCAATCTGAATAAATAAATCTAATTACCAAGAAAAGCCTAGGATTGGATCACCATAAGTCAAAGTTGACTTGAAGTCTCATAACAACAGCTTTTAAAATACAAAAAGCATTTTACCTATATGTTACTAATATGTCACTCTTTAAATAACGAATAAAAATTAACACGCCAATTTAGAACAATTAACTTTTAAGAAAAAACTAGTTGTGTAATTAGCAAAGGATTACTTTTGAAACACGAGACTCAAGGTTCTGGACACAGTGTGTGTCCACATGTTCCAAGTGTCCTACCTCACCTCTGACCCTAAGAATTCTATCCCCTAAACAATACACCTCATTTGGTTGTGAGGCTTGGAACATACTTTTGTGGTGATGAAAAGAAGAGATAGGCATGCAAGAGGAAACTAGATTTTGGCCAGAGACCCCCACCCACCTGCTCAAATCCCCAATGGTTGTATCAGTTCCTTAAAAAAAAATACCAGGGATGTCTTGAGGGGAAGCCAATTCAATTAGTTTCTACAGCATAACTGTCAAGACCCAAATACTAGGTAGAATAATGAACTGATTAAATCCTGTAATTGCAATTCAATGGAGGAAAGCATTCATCACTGAGATAGCAGTGGTTCCCATATTACAGAGCGCACTTGGCTGCCAGTGGAAAGATGGCATGAAAACAGTCCTTAATGGAAACTTAGTTCCATTAGGCAATTATTCAGAGATGAATTTGAGGATGAAATGGTGGGGGTGGAGGTAAGGATGAGAGGCTCAAATCTCACAACTTTAGAAAAGCAAGAAATCTCTCTCCTTAAATTGTCATTCCCTCCTACCTATTGCTAGCTGGTACTGCTCAGGACCAACACATTGAATGACATCAGTCATTTGCTGGATCGTTCGGAGTCAAAAGCTGGACCATATGTCTCTTCTAAATCTCATTTTGGATACACCAGATGATGTTAGATGTGTAAAGAAAACTCACCAGAGGAATTTCTGCTATTGTGCCATTACAGTCCAGAAGTTAATTATGTGCTGTGTGAAATAATTTCACTTTCATTTGGCTGCCCTTGATAGAAGGTTCATGAAAAGAGAAGAAAAACAGGAAAAACAGCTTCACATGACACATAATTCATTTATGGATTTTGATGATGCAACAGAAAAAAAATAATCTGGAGGGCTAGGACTCTTCAAAAGCAAGAGGAGCTCCTTCACTTGTTTTTCTTTTCTTTCCTTTTCTTTTCTTTCTTTAAAAAAAGCCTGTTTCACAAGCGGGAACAAAGCAAATTTCTCAGCAGTCTAGCACCATCCTGTCTCTCTCAAAATCCTTTGCATGTAATGTTGTTCTGGGAGATTCACAGGGGGTAACGTGCTAGTGTGTCTAGTCTGTGCATGCATGCATTCCTGCTAGTTGCCACTTTCAAACCTTCCAACTGTCCCAAGAATTAACAGTCCCAATTAATTCTCTGCCATCCCACCTTCACAGTTGGTTTTAAAATGTCTCAGTTTCTCTCTCTTGCTCCCATCTCCGCATTGTCCTCTGTTTATTTCAATTGCTGTAAACTGTAGCATGCATTGTTATCTCAGTGGAGGGGAGAAGGGAGCAGGAGGCAGAAATTTCCCCTTCTCAATAGACTGAGGCAAATTGCTACAGCTTCACCTGTTCTTCCTCATTAGTAACTTTTACCACATTCTGATATTGCTTGGCCACATGTGTCCCGGTTTTCATCTGTGAAATGTTGGGTGGGGGGGTATGCATTTTGTCAGTAATGTTATAGAAAGGAGTTACCTCCAGGGCATCCTGGATAAGCAAAATGATAGGTAGACTGCTGAGAGATGACCTTTGCTATTGACACTGTATTTGTAGCAGAGAGATGGAGAGAAAGAGATGAGCTTTGTTGTTTGCTCCCTGTCGATTTGTACGTGTGAAGGGGGGAAGATGTGCCATTGCTGTTGCTAACATTGCCTCCAAGATGAATTTTGCTTCTAACGCCCCCATCAGAACCTGCTGCTTATAAATTTCTCTATTGACTTAGACTTATTGAGACCCAACAGCCCCACTCAGGTCTTGCAAACTCAGGACTGTGGCTTCCTTGACTGAGTCTATCCATCTACGATAGAGTCTGCTCTTTTTCTTACTGCATTCCACCATGCCAAGCATTCTTGTCTTTTCTAGTGAGTCATGTCTTCTTACTATATGTCCCAAGTATGACAGTCTCAGTTTATCCATTTTGGCTTCCAGGGAAAGCTCTAGTCTGAATTGCTCTTGGACCCATTTATTTGTCTTTTTGGCTGTCCATGATATCTGCAGAACTCTCTACCAGCAGAACATCTCGAATGAGTTGATTCGATTCCTATCAATTTGTTCCATTTCCAGCTTTTACAAGCATACATAGAAACTGGAAATACAATCACGTGGACATTCCTGACTTTGGTATTCAATATATATCTTGACATTTCAGAATCCTATCTCGTTCCTTCACAGCTGACTTCCCAAGTCCTAGTCTTCTTCTGATTTCCTGGCTTCAGTCCCATTTCGATTAATGACTGCACCAAGGTATAGGAAATTTTTCACTATCTCAACGTCTTTCTTGTCTACTTTAAATTTAAGTGAATCATTTCTGACCATTATTTTTTATTTTCTTAACATTCATTTATAACCCAGCCTTTGCTCTTTCTCCTTGGCTTTGGTCAGTAGTCATCCCAACAATTTGCTGTTTTCTGCTACTAGCATGGTGTTATCAGGATGTCTTAAATCTCAGATGTTCCTTCCTCCAATTTTCGTAACTCCTTCTTCAGTCTAACCAGCTTTCCGTATGATATGTTCAGAGAACAAGTTAAAGAAATATGATGATAAAATGCAGTCTTGTCTGACTTCATTGCCAATTGGAAACTATTCTCTTTCTTGGTATGCTGTCCTAACAGTGTTCTCTTGTCCTGAGCATAGGTTATGTATTAGGATAATTAAATATTGTGGTACACCCATTTCTGTAAGAGTGGATAAATATTTTTTTCATTGCTTGCACAATCAAAGGCTTTGCTATAAAGTACAGGCTGATTTATAGATTAGTGCACTCCATTATCCAACACATGTTTGCAAAAAATGATCCTCGTGCCTCTTCCTCTTCTGAACCAAGTTTGGACAGCGGGCATCTCTCACTCCATGTATGATAAAAGACTTTGTTGTATTATTTTTTTTCCTGCATAGAAGATTAATGCAGTGGTCATATGGATACTGCAATCCCTGGTGTTCTTTTATTGGATTGGAATCTATACTGAGCATTTCCAATTTGTGGAGCATTCTTTTGTTTTCCATATTTGTTGACAAATTTTAATTCTGGATTCTGTCTCTGTTGCTTGAAACAGCAATATTGGTTTGACACTGTTCCTCGTGACATTTTTCCTCCCAAGTGCTTTGAGGGAACTAGCAAGTATTAGCTACAGTGCTACTGCCACTGTCTCTGAGACATCATCTGCCTGTGTCAGCCCCCACTAGTGCTGCTGTATAGTAGCTGTTTGGCACATTTAGTCTGCTACCCCTGTAAAATCCTGTCTGACATGGGAAACCCTACCAGCAGCACCTCTACCTTCAACATAGCCTTTTGCATCACAAGAGCACACAGCCCCACTACTATGACCAGGTAGCGCCATGGTGGGGAATCAAGCAGTAAGCAAACAGTTTTCCACATCTTTAAAGTTTGAAGGGGGATCTGGGAGTGGGATATAAAATTCAGAAGGGCTGAACCATTGGCCATCCTTGCCCCTATTCTTGCAGATTTCCCCACCAATTCCCATTCTGTTTCTTATGGTAGAGAAAATGTCCCATTATCTCTTCTGGCATCTTAATGCACTTTGAGCTTCGCTTATGTTGGCAGGAAAGAACCCTGTAGTTAATTACAACCTTTGTGTGTTATTTGCTAAGGTTCCAAAGCTGCTAATTTCCAGATGGCTGTTCAGGGAGTGATTACATTTGAGGTGATTCGTCAAACCAGGAAGTCATCCACCCTGTAATTGTTTGGTATTTTCTTAAGTATCATTTCAATTTGGGCTCATTTTGAGCATCTCTCCTTTTTCCTAAGGATTGCTGAAACCAAAACAAAGACGTAACCTGATTTGTAACTCCAGAATAAGATATCCATATCAAAAAGAAAGAATTCAGTCTTATGAATTGCCCATTACACCTCTTGAGATTGACTGGTTCAGTTCACATCATTGGGCTGAGAATGTGTGTCGCACAAATCCAGTCTGTAATTATTGCAGTTGGCACATTCATTCATTCTTGACGGGTGTGCAACACCAAGAGATTGCTTATTTGTATTTAGGAGACACTTCCAGATGAAAACAAAACACAGAGAACTTTTGCATGCCTTCACCTTGAAGCTAGCTCAAGATATTTTACCACCTGTAACAGAGCAGAAAATGATGCCTGCATCATCCAAGTCAAGGAATATAGTACCCAAAGTTAGTCAAATGGCTGAAGCAGAAACAGAAGTAGATGAAAGACCCTCCTTCAATCTCAACTGCCAATGTCTTGGCTTGAAGAGTGAGAAAAACCGGCAGTATCTGCCTTTAATCCTCTCTCCCATTCCCTTTTCCTTGCGTGTTGTGTCACACAAGGGAACTATCAAATTACCAATTTGTAAGCCTTTGTGGCTGAAGAGCAGGGTATAAATACTCTTAAGTAAATAAATACATGTCATGGGGCACAGAATCCCACAAGCACCTCCTTCTGTCTTTGGCAATGAAAGCACAATCATGACAATGTAAGGAGCTAACAGGTTGCTGTCCTTTCGTACCACTTGGAACACGCTTCCTAGGGTAGCTTTCTCACTTTACCTAATGGTAGGATTGGGCTGGCTTCTTCTCCCCTCAGAATGGAGTCAGCTCATACATTCCTTCAGCTGCTAATGGCTGTGTTGCTCTGTAGCCACATGGTGTGATTCAATATATAGTCCTACCACCATGTGTTCCCACCTGTGGAAATGAAATTTACAAAATGTCCTTGTTTTGAGTGTGCAAGACAGGCAAATCTCTCACTAACTGCGTCTTTCTTCAACAAAGGGGCTCAGGAGGAAGATTTAGGGAGCTTCCCGGCAGTTACAGCCTGAGACGGCCACTTTGCTCTGTCTAATTGTAGGACAGGTCTCCGTTTCTTGACATTTATGATAAACCTAATTTCCTAATGCTGGTGTGGAAGACAGAGAGAAAGAAATCATCCCCGCAACATCCTTTAAAAAACAAAGATAAAGGAAAGTATACCGCATTGCTACAGCCTACTGTTTTCTCCCTCTTCCTCGATTCTCCCCGTCTCCCTCTTTCCCGTCAGCATAACAGAACTGAGAATCAACTTATTATACGAGTTGGAGCTTCTGGGTTATTTTTCCACAGAACACACATGCTTTTGAACTCTTAGGAGATACAGTCAGCCGTGTTGCCAATCTCTTCTTCTGAAATGGAATAAGTCCAACACTGAATTAATGTGGTACTTTAACAAGTTCCTTTTTTTTTTCTTCTGTTCATTCAGTTGTGTTCTGGGGTTTTGTTTTATTTTTCAACTTCTGCAGCCCTTCTCTGGTTTCCAAATCTTGGCTCTTCGGGTACATTTATTCATTTAGTTTTTCAGACTAATGATTTCACAGGAGGCTCGTCAGACAAACCCAACTCCTGTGTCAAGGAGAAACTTTCAGCCACATTGAAGAAGCAAACAAGACTTAGAAGATAGTGAGGTGAGGAGGGCAGAGGTATAAGTTGGGAATCAGAAATATTTGCTTGTTGTAGGAAGTAGTGATGGATGGAGGCTCCACATGGTACTAAATGAGGCACTGAAACACATTTTTGGTTTGGTTTGGTTTGGTTTTTCGGAACTAGAGGCATCTGAAAGGTACTACTGCTTTTTTTTTTTTTTAAGGAAGTTTCCATGTGATAAGTCTATCAAAATGTTCCCAGTTAAACTGGATGAAATTAGAAAGATGAAAATGGGATCATCATGAGGCAATTTGCTCCCTGCTGAGCTGAAGGCTGGTTGTGATTCAAAACTAGCTCTGGGGAAGCAAACTGCCAGAGCCAGGATTAGGTACGTGGGACACACTTCTTATATTATGCAGCATATCTGAACGGCATTCAAGGTTCTCAGGCCGCAGTCCTATACTCCTACGCTAATGTAATATTCTTGAGTACACATTACAGAAAAGCTCTATAAACCTTTTAAAGCTAATATGCTGTATGTGTCTGTGTGCTGTGTGTGACTGTGTGTGTATCACTGCCCATTTTATTCAGTATGGGATTTCCTCTCGGGTACTAAGGCATTCTGTGTCCTACAGACCCAGGTGTCAGTTTTGGCTTCTCCTGGTTTCTAATTAATCCAGGCTTAATTTGATCCATCTTGCTTCTGTTTGACATTTTTTATGCACTTTGGTACACATATCTTTTTCTCATTTTGTACACACTAAACGTATTTTTGTAAGAATTTCTTCCTACTTTAAAATGGAGGAAGGGAGGGGGACAAGAAGAAGAATGTACAACTAAAGCCATTTCTGCACTAGAGTGTTATAGCGCTATGACTCCACTTTCAACTGCAAACCCCAGGATTCCATGGGATGTTGAAAGTGGAAGCTATAACACTCTAGTGCAGAAATGGCCTAACTAGTATTAATTTTAGTGAGAGTTTTGATAGCTATAAATCCATTTCCTTAGATGCAGTATGGAGTCATTTAAACTTTTTTAGAAATAATTTAAAACCGTTTTGTACTTCATTGTGCTAAGGTGTGATTTCTGATGCAATCTTTCCCTGATGTATGTATTTTTGTATGCAATTTGACTGAAGAATTCCATACTAAATTCAGAAAAGTGTGAATATTCAAGTATTAACTGCATTTCAGTTTGTTTATTGGTTCAGGAAGTATAAGATAAATATCTTTGCCTTAAGTTGGGAAAGGAACTATTTTCCCACCCATCTCTACACTTATAAAAACACCAGAACCACAATTTTTGTTAACCTTTTGGGGAGTGGGATTTTAAACTAGCCCCAAGGTCTTTGCCAGGTGGTCACTATAGCAGACAAACAAATAAATCAGAATCTTAGGGCACATTCTTAGCATCTTCTTCAGCATCCCCCCTCCCAAATAGACAAAGGTCAATTCAGTAATACCAACTATATTTAAAAAAACAAAAAGCAAATAAAACATCTGGCAGAGGTGGTGGTGGTTGTTTTTGTTGCATGGTTTTTTGGAGGGGGGTCACAAGCATTTTGGAAGAACTGACAACACTTCTTAAGGAAACAGTGGCTAGCATTAATCCTACCACTAGAATGTTTTAGGAGGTGGAGAAATTTGGAGAAAGGTGGAAAATTTGGAACTGCATTAGTCACACATTCGATCTAGGGATGTAATTATTCACTTTTTTTTTTCTTGAAGGAATCAAAGAGGAATTTTAATAGCAGTCTTCCCACTGTGATAAAATCTTCAAAAAACACACTGTTTCTGCAGCTTATTCGCAATTCAGCACTCATTCTGCATAAATTTTGTATGCGACTGTTTTGCACATAAAACAGCAGTTAAATTTTCCATCGAATAAGTCCCCAAATACAGCATTTTCACTAGATTATTATCATCCTGTTAGTATTCCATTTTCCAAACTACTTTTGTTCCTCTCATATATATATATATATATGAGAGTTATTTATTGGCTCAGAATTTGGTAAAATGTAGAACAATTATGAAGCAGGGAATACAAAAATTGAGGAACAAAAGTAGTTTGGAAAATGGAATACTAACAGGATGATAATAATCTAGTAAAAATGATGTATTTGGAGATTTACATGTAGTTGTTTTGTTCATAAAACAACATTTTCTGCACAGGAAACAGCATTGTTTTCTCGTGAAATAAATTTCTGCATAGAAATAATGTTTTCTTGACAGAAAATGCTATTTCCTGCATAGAAACTGCTGCTTTATGTGCAAAACAACCACATACAGTGTATATGTATATGTATATATATATATATACTGCTTTCTTGCAGATGTTTATAGATAGTGATCACATTCACACTCAGCTTTCTCTTTCCTTTCCTAGTACATAAATTTCACTTCCCTGGCTTGTTGCCCCTCACTTTTTTTTTAATTTTTTTAAATTCTCCCAGGAGTATTGCTTCCCACTGCATCTCTTAGACTTTGTGAGGATTAGAATATAAATATATGTCTTGTAAAAAAAAAATAGTATGATGGGTTGCAACATTACCAGAACTATGGCAATTGGCATAGTTCACATTTTCTCTAGAGTACACCAAAGTTATGTAACTTCATTATATACTGTACCAAGGATGTGTAAGGACACATAAAGGCATGTAATACTCATGTTGTTATTTTCTTTTTCTTTTTAAAAATTCCTTGTTTCTCACCCCTAACTTTCAAACACACTGCAGTTGTGGATGCCCTCCTGGGAACTCATTCCAACTCATTACTGATGCCTTCTAAAATTTCCATGTATAGAATTGGACACAGTACTCTGACCAAAATTGGATAGAGATGTGCTATTGATTCTCTTGATCTGGACACTATCGCTTTGTTGATGCAGTGTAGAACTGCATTGACTTTTTCCCCCTCCTGTTGACTCACGTTTAGCTTGTGGTCTATTAAGACTCCTTGATCATTCTTACGTGCATTACTGTCAAGCCAATGTCATTCATCATATATTTGAGTACCTGATGTTTCCTGCCTAATTACATTATTTGACATTTATCAAAATAGGCTGAATTCAAAAGAAGAGCTGAAAGAACATTTATGGCATAACTTTCAGCCCTACAAAGACAGAGAATTCAGCACACAAATTTATTTCAAACTTCCAGATGGTTGAGCTAGAGTCAAAAGTACCACAGCCTATATTCTCCAGATAAACTTGCATTTTTGTGAGTATTGGTTATCTTGTGACATTTGATTTTTGACAGCTGACAGACCATAGCTGACCAGTTTTGATAGCTGACATTTGATAGTGTTTTGGATATGGTGGTATTAACAACAGTGATGATAGCATCTGCTTGTATCTCAAAGGATATACTATAACATTTTTGTCCCTCTGTGATAATTAACCAACACTCTGAAAGTATTCATAGGAGCATTTTATGCCTAAGAGAATTTACGGCTACTCTCTTATAGTTCTTTATAACTTGGCAGTGTTTGATGGATAACCACCAAGAGTTTTCATATATGATTGTTGTTGTTGTGTGCCTTCAAATAATTTTTGATTTATGCTGACCCTAAGGTGAACCTACCATGGGGTTTGTAGGACTGAAAGCAGGTCACCCAGTGAATTTCCATGGCTGAGCAGGGAGTCGAAACTGTTTTCCAAGATTGCAGTCCAACCCTCATCTCAAGCAGTGGCCCTTTCCACACGGGGTAAGTACTACGGTGTGGTGCGACCTCTGACAGAGGTTGTCCGCACCGTGGGAGTGGACTGGGTCGGACTACTTGTCACAGTTCCGCACCTCAGTCTGCTCTGGAGCGACCCGAAGTGGCCACGCAGCGTGCTTTTTAAAAACCTGTTTTTACAGGTTTTTCAAAAGCATGGAGTGCACCACTCCGTGCCACTCCGTTCCCACGCTCTGGTGCAGATTTGCAGGCACGCACCAGTGCATGCCTGCAGATCTTCCGGGGGTGGACTTCCGGCTGGCAAGCTTCTCCGGGTGGTGGAGAGCCTCCACCAACCAGAAGCCGCCATTTTGGTTGCCGGAGCCGCCATTTTGGATGCCGGGGACTGCGGAACAGCGAGCTCGAGCTGCTCCGCATAGGGACAGACTTACCCGGCTGCCGGTAAGCTCCGTTTCAAAGCGGTTTCCCTCATTTCCCCCTCCATGTGCGGAAATGGCCAGTGGTCTTAAGAGGCCAATAAATTAAAACCATTCAGATTTATGATTTGGAGGGGGAAATTCACATTGAAAATGGTGGATTAGGGACAAGAGAAAGAGAGAGAGAGAAATACTAGGAACCCACACTTCATTTTTCGTGGCCTCAGGAAACAGCAAGATTCTGCAACTTCTTTTCAAGACAGTTAAGAAATATATGTAGAGTAACTGGCCTGTATCCACGTTCAGCAGCTTCCTTCTTGAACATAGTTAGCTATTTTCATAAAAGGCAGTCAGTAAAGTTAAATCCCTCACTATCATCTGAAATATTTACAGGATTTATTTCCACTGACTAGAGAACATTTTAATCTCCAAAGGAGATAAGGTTTAATTCTTCTCAAGTCTAATAACATTCAACAAGCTGTTAACAGGTGGTTTCCTTCCCCCTCCCTCCTTTACTTATACCTCAAAAGCATAAACCGAATGAAGATTTGAGCTCTGTCTGCCACAAACAGCTGAATGGCTCTGTGCTTAAATTTGGTAGAACTGATATCCCTTTTGCCCAGACAGTGAGTGAAATGTTGTTGTTTTTCTAGTTCTTGTTATGTGCTTTCAAGTCACTTCTGACTTATTGCAATCCAAGGGCAAACCTATCATGGAGTTTTCTGGGGCTGAGAGTGTGTCACATGCCCAAGGTCACCCAGTGGGCTTCCATGACAGAGTGGGGAATCAAACCTTGGCCTCCAGGATTATAGTCTAATGTTCAAACCTCTACACCATGCTACTTCCTATCATATTGGGGGGGGGGGGGAATTAGCTAATTTTCTGAGACAGACACAATCCCTCAGACTTTAACATAGCCCCAATTCCACTTTGCAGAAGTGAAGGTTAAGAGGGGACATGATAGCCATGTCTAAATATGTGAAGGGATGTCATGTTGAGGAGGGATCAGGCTTGTTCTCTACCACTCCAGAGACTAGGACAAGGAGCAATGGATTCAAGTTGCAGGAAAGGAGATTCCACTTGAACCTCAGGAGGAACTCTCTGATGGTCAGAACTGTGTGGCAGTGGAACATGCTGCCTTGGAGTGTGGTGGAGTCTCCTTCTTTGGAAGCTTTTAAGCAGAGGTTGGACGGCCATCTGTTGGGAATGCTTTGATGGGTGTTCCTGCATAGCAGGGGGTTGGACGTGATGGCCCCTGGGGTCTCTTCCAACTCTATGATTCTATGATTCTATGATTCCCAAGCAGCTCTTTTTTATCTCAATGCCATTCCACTACAGACAAAGGTCAGAACTCCATTGACAGCTTTTGTTTATGCAGGTTTCTCCAAAGAAAGAGTTGATTATTTTTGTCCAGTGCAGGGTGGTTGCATTCAGTTCAAGACTGCAGAAATGAAGTTGCACATACAGTGCTATTGTGTACTGATACATCTTTGATTGTGTCTTTGGTTTCACATTTTGACATCTTAGGCCCTTTCCTCACGGGGGGGGGCGAAACGGGGCCGCACACGCAGGGGCGGAGCTTACCCACAAGCGGGTTGCTCCGTCCCTCTGAAGAGCGCGGATCCGCCGTTCCAAACGCCGCCGAATTTCGGCGGCGTTCTGCAGCGCTCTGCGGCTCCCGGCGGCACCCAAAATGGCGGCCGGTGGCTTCCGGCGGCACTCCGTCAATTAGGACAGCGCGCCAGCCGGAAGCCTGCCCCCAGGTAGATCTGCAGGGGTGCGCTACCGCGTCTCTGCAGTTCTTGACCGGGGGCTGCTATGGGGCAGCGCGGGTAAGTTTTATAAAAACCACTTTTGAAGGTGGTTTTTATAAAACTCACAACGCCACCCCTGGGGCTGCACTAGAACAGTTTGAGGTTTAGAACCTCACTTTTTTTAACTTCTCTAGCGCAGACCCCGGTGAAGAAGACCTCCTGGAGAGGTCGCTCTAGCGTGGGCAATATGCCCATGTGGAAATGGCCTTAGTTCAGTTTTACAATGTTGATATGCGTTGTAAGGGCTGTGTAATATGGAACTCCAGACCAAAGTACACAGTCCTGATGTGGGCTTTTGGCCTACATCTATCGAGGTGAAACAACAGTGATGGTTGTGTTCTGGCCATGAGAAAATGGAAAGATGGAGAAGTCGGAAGTACAAAGCAGAGAAAGATCCTTGTGGAAGAATGTAAGAGCTTTGAAGTTGGAAAATTCTGGATGGAAGAATCATTTTGGAAAGATACAAAAAAAAGAAGAAGCAAGAAACAAAAAATCGGATCTTCTTCTCAAATGATAACCCTCAGTGAATGACTTTCTAAAACGATATTGGACAGATGTCACTCTACTATTGACTCTGATTGATTTAGGTTTTACATTATAAAATGTCATTTGTTGGTCCATAACGAATGTATCTGGATTAAAGCAAGAGGTAAATGAAAAGCTTAAGTCCAACATGAGGATCATGGATGCACTAGCATTTTTCATCCCTCTCTGGAGCAAGTTTTATGGGGACTCGGGGCTGCAGTGGCCAAATAATAATGAGTGACAAGAACCTTCCAAACTGTGAAATCAATTTGATGGGAAGAACTTGAAGAATTATATTATGCAATATCACCCATAATGTAATTGCCTACCAGTACACTTCAGGAAGTACTGCAAAACCTACAGTCCTTCAAGCTATACTGAAAGCCAGATCCCATATGCAGGTCCACCTAGATGTAGGCTTTTCCATTTGATGGCCCCTGCCCCCATGTCCACATGATGATGCTCAAATGCTCAGCCCATTCCCCAGCATCATCAGTACTGCCAAAAACACTGAGTCTTTCAGATTACTTTTGTGGCCCAAAGAATGATAGGATAAATTTGGAGGGATTACATTTTTGAAAACTGTAATCTGATACTTCAAAAAGGACTTCATCTGAATATAACATCAGTTAGCTAGCATAACCAAAGAGGATAATGACTTTCATAGTGTTTTTTCCTTTTTTTGCTTTTATACCAAAGATGTATCTTTCTTCAGATCTCAAACAGCAGACATGTTTTCCATAGTACAGCTCATCTGAATATATCAAAGTGCTTTGCAGACATTAATTATAATTAATTACTAGCTGCTGTGTGTGAATAATTCACAAACAGCAAGGAACTGAGAAGTTTTTCCTTCAGTCTCGTGTTTATTCTTCCCTCCTCTGGCTTGGCCATTCCTTCATTCAGTCACTGCCTTGTGAGGAGCAATGGCATTTCCACACCTGGTGGACTGGGGAGAACACTCAGACCCAGGACTGCTTTTCACCATTGCCACCTTCTCTGAGGGAAGCAGAACAAGGATCCAAAGGACAGCCTTTTTCATAGTCTTGATAACACTAAGGCCATTTCTGCACTACACTGTCATAGTGCTATTATTCCACTTTCAACATCCTATGCAATCCTGGGGTTTGCAGTTTGGGGGGGCAGTCTTAAAGGAAATGGCCTAAATTATTATTGAGAGAGCAGTATTTCCTTTGTATCTGTTATTGTTGTGTGTCTTCAAGTGGTTTCTGACTGATGGAGACCTAAAACAAAGCTATCACAGGGTTTTCTGGGGCTGAGTGTGTGCGAGGTGCCCAAGATCACCCAGTTGGTTTCCATGGTTGAGCGGGGAATCAAACCTTGGTCTCCAGGGCCATAGCACAATGAGCCAACCACTACACCATGCTCACTCTCTTTCCTGTGTATGGCCATTTCTTCACTACATTGTTATATTGCTATCATTCCCCTTTCAAAACAAGGTGGAATTCTAGGGTTTATAGTTTACGGAGGCCAAAGAGCTCCCTGGCTGAGAATTCTAAATACCCTCCCTTGAAAACTGCAAATCCCAGGATTCCATAGGATGCTGAAAGTGGAATAATCGCGCTATGACAGTGTAGTACAGAAAGGCCCACAATGTCAATGCCACTGTTTTTGACCATCCCTGGAGAACAGAAGAGATGTTAGCAGTTTGAAGGAAGCTGACTGTTGTCCCCATCTTCAATAGGAGCAAAAATTGTACCTTTGCAACTACTAACAATTAGCTTGATATCAGTACCAGGAAGGGTTGTAGAGGAGGTCATTAAAGAATTAGTCTGCGCCTAGTTAGAAAGGAATTCTGTGATTACCATAAGAACTTTGACAAAGTCTCCCATGATATGTTTGCAGACAAGGTGATAAAATGTGTGCTGCACAGTGATACTGGCATTTCTACACCACACTGTTATAGTACTATTAAGACCATTTCCTGACCATTCCATTCCCTGATCCTGTGGAATTCTGGGGTTTGTAATTTACTGAGGCCAAAGAGTTCTCTGGCTGAGATTTCTCAGTTCCCCTCCCTAAACTGAAAACCTCAGGATTCCATAGGATGTTGAAAGTGAAATAGTAGCACTATAACAGTGTGGTGCAGAAAGGCCCTATATGAATAAATGTTCATTACTATCTTGGGGTGGCAGGGGGTGGGAGAGATGGTATAAGGACTTTTAAGTCCAGAGTCACAACATTACCTAACCACACCATTGTTGGTAGATGCTGAGTGCAATCATACCATGGCTGCATTCTCTTACGGTGCCCCAGAGTCAATGTTCTTGGCCATTTGCAGGGGAGATTGCTATTCCCCCGACAGAGGGCATATCTGTGGTAGAGAAATTTGAACATTTTGCATTCTTCTGGATATGAATGTTGTGAATCTGAGTTCTCTGCATCCTGAATATGAAGAAATGCACGAATTTTGGTAAAGTCTTCAAAAACAAACAGCAATAAAATTCTCTCCCATCACTACCAGTAAAATTGAATAGATAATACTACTCATAGGATGTAGAAAGCTATATTAGAGACCCACTGTGGTGCAGTCATTTAAATGTTGTACTAGGACCACAGTTCAAATCTCTGTTTGGCCATGGAAACCCACTGGGTGACCTTAGGCAAGTCACACTCTCTCTCACCCTCAAAGGAAAGCAATGACAACCCCCTCTGAACAAAGTATGCCAAGAAAACCTCATGATAGGTTCACCTTAGAGTCGTCACAAGTCAGTAACAACTTTAAGTGACACAGCAACAACAACAACAGAAGGGTGTATTACACCTGGCTGCCAAACATGTAATAAACAAGAGGAGCTTGTCAGAGGTATCAACACTAATGTAGTACCAACAACATGGTTGAATGCAGCACAGAAAATCAAATTCAAACTTTTAAGAATCAACCATTCAAGGCCTCCCACAATGAGGGATCTATTTCTCAGGCTGAGTTTTTCCCATATTCAAGTATCTTTTAACATCTCAAGTTCTTCTCATCCTACATGTGAAGAAATTTGCACATTTTGGCAGATCTATATCAACTGAAATGAAAATTTCACCCCTTTCTACTAGTACAAGAAACATAATTACCTAGACGTATGCGAAATCTCTCCCAGTAAAGCATTGGTAGCTTTAGCCACACTCTTTGTAGCTTTCTTTTGCTTGAGGAAAGCACCTCCTCTGCCACAAGAAGTTATTGTGACTTTTGTTTTGGGCAAATCCACTCCCCAGATTACCCCTCATGAGTGTCATGTGTCATTTATTGTGCCAAACTGTACCTTCCTGATTTTCTTAATAGGCTTCCCTCAAATAAAATCTGAAATTCAGAGCAAATCATTCTTGCCATACTCATGACAGTTACAAGGCAGAGGAAAAGAAGGAAAAGCAAATTAAGGACAGTGAGCTCTGGGAAGATTTACATGGAACTCTCCCTCCTCCTCCCCTGCCACTTTCATAATCTAATCAGGAGAAGCGTCACCTTGTAATCAGAATATATCATGACCAAAAGCAAAGATCAATTGGGAGCTATCATCCATTACTGTTGTTTTTGCTGGTTGCTTCATTTAACAGGGGAAAATTGAAGTGTGCGAGTCAACAAGTGGCTGAAGAATGAAAGGCCCTGGTCACACAGAGACCTAGAACTGGAAGGAAAGAGCCTGAGGTGGTGATGTTGATTTTTGAAAGCTGTCTCTCATTTCCCATTCCACCATTAACAGCTTGTAGCCATCTGGTCCTGTGAGCATTCTTTCTCTCAAGACCATTAGAGAACCATCTGGTTCCCAAAAAGAGCCAGGCAGCATCAGGATTCTCTTGGCTCCAGAATCATGAAAAAAATGATGTTACGGGCATCAACCAACCTGTTGGGAGTAGCAGAATCCCAAATGGGACAGACATTAATTGCCCCACAGTGATTTTTCAGATAAAGGAACAGTACCGTGATTCTAGTTTTTTTCACACTTTTGGGAAGCCACCAGTAGCAAGCTGCTCTTGCACCTTTTTAATTGCTTTTTGATTTTCTATGTCTAGGATAATCAGTAACAAATAAAGTTAAGCAAGAAGACACGGCAAATAATGTCCTTTTCTTTCCGGATGATTAAGAATTATTAAGGCAGTGGGAAATGACTTGGAAGAATCAATTTATTAATTAAAACATTTATTCCCTTTTCTCCGCCTTAGACAGGAAACAACACTACAACACTATGTGAGAAAGTACCTGTGAAATTATTTAAAACACATGAGTTGGGTTTTTGTCAGATTAGCTCAGAAATGAGTGAGCTACTTCTCTAGGATTGCCAGACTGGAAACTGAAGACAGTTCCCATACCTTAACTGTTGTGTAGAAAGGGGAATTTCAGCAGAGGTTGCTTCTCATGCAACCACGTAAGAAGTAACATCTCCTGACATTTCTTCTTCTACACTACTATTAAAGGTAGAGAAACCCTCCCCAGTTTTCAACGTGGTACCCCAACTCCTTTCAATTTCTCAGGCTGTTTCGGAGCCAGTCCAATATAGCTGCTTAAGTATCCCATCCACTCAGATTCGATATTATAATTTGCCATCCAGGAATTGTGAAGATTTGTAATGGTCTGTAATGTCTATGGCAAAAGAACTTTCCTGGTTCTTCCACTGTTACCATTTGCCTTCCAAGACAATGAGCAACCAAAGGTACTAGAAAGGTACACTCTGGAGTAGCAGCAACATGTACCACCATCACCACTTGTTTGAAGGAGATGTTTGGGACAAAGGTTTGTAAACATCTACAAATGTCCACGTGGTCATTTCCTCCTGAATAAATATTTTCACTGATGCAACTCCTTTTCCTCCCTCTATATGCAAACCAATGGAATGATGCTGCTCCACTGGTTGGTTGAGTGATAGGTGGATTGTACTTTCTGCTTTTCTCCGAATATGGGACCCAAATGGTCTTAGAATATAGCTTGAAACAAAATATGACTGAGGAAACACCAGTTACAACAGTTAAAAGAAAAATCAAATACCCTATTAAAACCAGCACACAAGTAAAACAGATTAAAAACATATAAAAAGTAACAATGAGTATAAAACTACAGGACCCCTCCCATTAAAAGACTTCAGCAGCAACTAAAAATGCCTCATGGAACTTTTTTGCCCCATAATAGAGATGTTCCTGACGAAACTGAATTGCACCTGGAAATTTAAAGAGGCTGCTACATCCCCCAACAGCTCAAGTTGGGGCCATTTGACTTAAGGGTGTTCCAGAAGGGATAGTTATTCTGTTTCCACTGAAGGAGAAATGAAGCCTCTGTTGTCTGTGTGGATGTTCTTTTTCAGGTGCAGCAGGGGTTGGTGTTCCCTGCCTCCCCTCACAGCACCTAAAGCCCTCTCCCAACTTACTCAAAAGTCGCTGAAGCTACTTCACATGGCCATTCTGTGCTTTCCAGCAAGCAGGCAAGCTTAGAAGAGTGTCTAGCTACCTTTTCTTTGTACTTTGTACTTTATCTGCTTTTGGACAATGGCCGTTGCAAGTGTCTAGCTACCTCTCCATAGCCAAATGCAAAAAGATGATACCAGCACTGACATCCACTAGAGTCTCAAAGGGTTTCAGCACTGCTGTCATCATTTTGTGTCTGGCGATGAAGATACAGACAGTAGTCCTCTGTTTAGTGAAAAACATCTGTGAACCTACACTATAATGAGCCATATACACTCCCGCAACTTACTGATAAGTCTCATATGGCCATTCCATGCTTTGCAGTAGGCAGACTCACAGAAGCATCTCACTACATCCTCAGGCTTGTTTAGGCTTGATTTGCTCTTGGACCTATTTATTTGTCTTTTTGCCAGCCCATGAGTACCCCAAATAGAGAGCAGCTGAGCAGGACTAAAGTGAGATGCATGAGGTGACCAACTGTCCACGCTGCTTAATAGCACAAGTCAACGTGGAGGTGAAAACAGAGGACTTTAGGGGCACAACTCTGTGCCACAGTCTCCAGCAATTCCTCCAGCTAGAGATCTCTTCCTGTACCCTCACCTTCAAAAACAACGTAAACTGAAAATAAAATTTTAAACAATCACTTGCTACACCTAAACATTTCTTCAGGAAAGAAAAGGAAAGGATAAGAAACCCGAGAGCTATACAATAAGAACTGACTTTCAAAATATGGCTTAAGCTGTAAGCTCTGTCCCAGATGCTTTGGTGCTATTGGTATTATCTGTTACCTTGAGGCAAAATTGCTTGGAGCTTTTGGAATATATTAGAGTTCATTTGAGATTTAGGGATCTGGGGTGATAAAGACAAATGCTACAAAAGAGGACCACAATCACTTTGCACCAAACACTGCTAGTTTTAGGCTACGATTTTGTAGCAATTATTGGGAGTATGCTATATTGAACTCAATGGGACTAACTTTGAGAAGACATGAGAAAAATGCATTGTTAATTTATCGGGGGTGTTTCAACCTTGTGCATACATTTCTGCTTTCTCAGCCACACACACTCACCACCCAAGAAAAGCTCCTGCAGATGAATGCCACTCCCAACATAACCAGTCAGATTTCTTCTGGAAGCCCATAAGGAAGATACAATGACTCTTGCCAAAAAAAGCTGCTTCAATCAGTGTCTCTTCTTCCCTTCTCACCAGTTTGGACCTAAATACTGTTCTTAAATCTATCAAACAAATACTATGGGACATAGCTTTTCGTGATCTGTGCTTATATTCATATGTATCTAGCTCTCCCAATGCAATGCATATCCACTATGTTGGACTTTTCCAACTAGCAGGCTACTTAAAGAACCTCTCAATGGTTAAGTACCACACATTCTTTTCAAATGCTAGATGAAATGTTTTCTCTACTGAACTACTCAGAAGTAGATTTGAGAGTGACCCCTATTTGGAAAGATGGTGCCCTTGTGAGAATTTGGAAGTTCAGTCGATAAAACATATTCTTTTGGTTTGTAGATACTATAATCAGGTCTGTCACTGTTTAATTACCCCACTGTTGAAGCCACCTCCTGGACATTCAGATCAATTTTATATTAAGTTCCTGCTAGAAGACATGTCCCCCAAAGTGACCCTGGCTGTTGCTAAATTCCTCACAGAGGTGGCCAGAATCAGAGTGCACTGTGTATCAGTCAAGAGTCAATTATGACTGTCTTACTGTTTTGATTTTTCCTTCAAATATTTTGCACATGTTCTGTTTTACCCTCAAGTCTTTTCTTTGACTGATCTATGTATTGCAATTTTAACAAAGAAAGAAAGATACAATGAACAATCTTTGTTATTTGTCTCCAACACCTGGCATTCACAGGTACAGTATATCTGAATCTACATACTTCATTTAGTTATCTTGGTTAGTAGCCAAATACAGATTAAGTATTTTTTTTCTAGATACGGGATCCACAAAACTCCAAAAAAACCATGCTGAACCTCATGAAAAGGCCCATCTGGTTCAGCATACTGTTCATATAACAGTCACTCATTTCCTCACTGGAAGCCCTCAAACAGGATATGAGTGTTATTGCAATGCCAAGTCTGTGCCATGTTTATTTTCCTCCAGAGGAAGGAGGCTATACTTGCAGCAAATGCAAGCTGGTTTCCCTACTGGAACAAAACTTATCAGAGAAGATGACACATTTTGGAAAGAGCAGAACAGACTCTCCTGGAATGAGAGACAAGTCCAAAAGACAGGAGGTAGATAGATGGAAGAACGTGACACGTAGAATCAAAACTATCAGGAACTCTGCTCCATGTTTGGAGCTACACGGCTGATTCCGTGTTCTCCTCTATCAGCAGTTATGAGGAAGGGGAAAGGAAAAGAATGCACAGTCTTTGGGCAGAGATTGTTATTTCATTGCTCTTTCCTGTTGAAGAACATGGCTGAGGAAAAGAGGGGGAGGAAATGCTAAGTGAATAACTGGGTTCTCAGATAGTACCAGTGGGATAAAATTAGGTTCTTGGACCATGGCTGTACTTTCTAAACTGGAAGACTTCTGGCAGAAGAAGGGTTGCATTTCATAGCAGTTGGTAGGAATACATTTGCTAGGAGACTCACAATGAGGGACTTCAAATAAAGTTATAAGGGGAAGAGAGACAGTATTTCAGAAGGCAAGGGGACATCAAATACTGGAATGACATTATCGATACAGGGGGGTGGGATGATAGTGCAGAAACTCACCAATGTGGGGGAGGGATGAAGAAGACACTGGAGATAATGACTCTAATGCACAGAGCATGGGAAATACACAACATGAATTTGACCTCTTAACAAAGAAAAATAAGTACAATTTAATAGGCATCACTGAAACCCAGTGGGATGGGTTGAAATGTAGCAGTAGAAGGGTAATAGAAGGGTACGGTGTATTCCAAATAGTCTAAACAGGAAAGGAGAGTAGTAACATTATACAAGATGTGTACAACTGGGAGGAGGTCCATTACTTAAATCATGGAAAGCAGGTGGAGAGAATTTGAATAAAAATTAAAGGAGAAGGAAACAATAGTGCTGTCATTATGGGGATCTATTATAAGCCAGATGGAAGACTTGAATGATGTCTTCCTTAAGAGGAAAAGAAAAGAATTAACTAAACATCCAGTAAGAGAGATATGATCACAATGGGAGATTACAACCAGCCTGATATTTGTTGGAAGTTAAACTCTGCCAAGAATACAAGGTCCAACAAATTGCTCAATTGCCTTCTTACAATTTCTTTGTACAGGAGGTGGAAGAGGCAAGAAGAGAACTAGTTCTTTTGGATTTGATCATAAGCAACAGCCAGCTGGCAACAGTGGCTTTGGGTAAGTCCAGACTCCTTCTTGTGACAATAAAGTAAGCTTAATAACTCTACCAAATGAAATTCCAGCAACATGAGAAAGTCCCTTGGGAAGCAGTAAAAAAATGGAAGCCTCAGAAGGAGGAAGAAAACTTCTGAGAAATGAGAGGACACTTTTTGGCATGCTGCAAGCCTGATTGGCTTAGGTCATTTGTGCACTACACTGTTATAGTGCTATTATTCCGCTTTCAGCATCATTTGGTATCCTGGGGTTTGCAGTTTAGGGAAGGGCCTTTAGAGTTCTCAGCCAGAGAGTTCTTTGGCCTCAGGAAACTACAAAACCCAGAATTCGACAGGATGTTGAAAGTGGAATAATTTCACTACAACAACGTAGTGTGAAAATGACTTTAGACAAATTCATCAGAAGAGGTTTGGCTTCACAGGCTATGAATGATTTAATACAAATCCAATGAAGCACAACTTAAGGGCTCCTTGTCCAGATCATGGTACCACCGAGGACCATTTGGTACAGCTTCATTAGCAAGACTTCATAAACTCAAATTCCTTCAGCCAACTTCATCATAGTCTCCTTTTTCCAACAGAAAGTTTACTGCAACCTACTCTTGCAAGAACAGCTTCAAGACACCTTGGCCTGATCTTCCAGTTTTATCCCCATTCCCCTTTGCTTACATCCAACTGAGCACTGCAGGTCAAAGGTAAGTGACCTTGGGGCAGAGAGATCTAATTTGACAATAAGAATTAATGAAATATCTGGCCGTTTTTTAGGAGAAAACATTTCAGAAATTTGCAAAATTCTTCATAAACTGGAAAGATATTGATTTTTTTTTTTAAAGGCTCATGTGGAACAAAATGACAAGTGAAGGATTTGAATGTTCAGATATTAAAAATCTGATTTCATTGAAAGCTAAATTTTGGGGGTGGTTTTTTTTAAGGCCCCTGCTTTTAACATCTACATTGTAGGGAGTTACAATATGCTCCTCTTCACACTGGGAATTGTTGTACCAATTGAATTTGGCTAGAGAAGATGGTTGAAAATTTCATTCAGTACACTTTTAATAAGAATTTACAAACAATCATTGCTTGGGGAAAACCTTTTAATTAATTTGTTAAATCGTTCATTAATTAGTTTAACCTCCTGCTTCTACAGCTGAACACCATAGTCTGCCTGATTAATGTTGCAGACATTAACGTTGCCCTTAGTGAAGTGGGTATTTTAAACTATTAGTATTCATTGATGGGTGGAGTGGGCCCTCTTTCCACCAGTTATTTACAAGAAGTAGGGCCTCGTAAGGAGGATTAGGGAAAATATATCACATGGCCTGTTCGGCCTCATATTTCTGCTGCATGCCCTAATACGCCTGATGTCACATTTGTTCTTTGAATGGAGAAGCAGAGACAGCGAAGAGATCATGGGAAGCAAAATAATTTAAAGAACAGAAGTAGCAAAGCTATTGAATAAGTGAGAATGGGGAGGACAAGAAATGATGGAGCACTCCCAATGGAAGGGAATGTGGAGTGGGGAGAAACTTAGGAGAGGACCAACATTTTCAGGTGACCCTGACTGGGTCCCTTGAAGTTGAAACCTCTGTCTCCCCATGTATCCCAGAACCATTCTGCATGGCTGTATAAATATCTATAGTTCTTCTTTTCCATTTTTTCTTGATTTTATTTTCTGGTTCCTAGCTGCATTGAACCTCTTTACTGTAGCTGTAGGGTGCTCAGTATTCACATAGTGATGAACACTTGGATAACAAGAGAAAGGTTTTCCTCAAACAACCCACTTTTCACATTTCTCTCTCTCTCTCTCTCTCTCCACTCGTCATTTTGCTTTCTGTCCACTCCCTATCTCAGGCCATTTCTGCACTAGACTTTATAGTGCTATTATTCCACTTTCAACATCCTATGGAATCCTCCCTCAAAAGCCTTTCCCAAACTGCAAACCCCAGGATTCCACAGGATGTTGAAAGTGGAATAATAGCGCTATAACAGTGTGGTGCAGAAAGGCCCTCAGCGACTCACGTGCTTCATAATCTTCCCTTTGAGTGCTTTGGTTGGAGTTACTACTAATTTTGGAGCAGAATATCTATGTCTTGTATGTATACTCAGAGATACGTCCCACTAAGTTCAATGAGGCTTACGCCATTTCTGCCCTACACTGTTATAGTGCTATTATTCCACCTTCAACATCCTGTGGAATTCTGGGGTTTGTAATTTACTGAGCCAAAGAGCTCTTTGGCTGAGAATTCTAAAGACCCCTCCCTAAACTGCAAATCTCAGGATCCCATAGGATGTTGAAAGTGGAATGATAGCACTATAACAGTCTAGTGCAGCAATGGCCTTACTCTCAGGTGGAATAGTTTTGTGCATTCCATGTTGTTTTTGTTGCTGTTGCTGTTGTTGTGTGCCTTTAAGTAATTTCAGACTTAAAGGAACCCTAAGGCGAACCTATCACACAGTTTTCTGAGGCTTAGTATGTGACACACCCAAGATCATCCAATGGATTTCCATGTCTGAGCAGGGAATGAAACCCTGGTCTCCAGGGTCTTATTCCAACAGCCTATTTCTAACATACTTGTGACAAAACACAATGAAGATGGGGTTCCATGCAGAACACATTGTGGTGATATCTTTATTAGGCCAACCAAAAGGCACAAAATATATCACATAGGCTTTGGAAGCCCACAGTCTTCTTCCTCAGACATGGATGTTCGATGCCATTTTGGGGAAGACATGTGATAATGGAAGTTCACAGAGCTTAACAGCTTTTAGAAATAAAGGACTTCAGTAGCACTTTTGAGGCGATTTTATTCTGTATTAAGATTTTGTGGACGACAGTCCATTTCCTCAAATGCACGTTTCCAGATATGTTGGACTCCCACCATTCCAACCAACAATTATACTGTAGGACCCATAGTCCAACTGAAAAAAGTGCCAAATCAAAAAAGTAACTATGAAATGTCACAAGAAGGAACAGCAACAAAAGCAGCAGCAAAATAGCACTAGTAACAACAGCAAAAAATGGGGCACAGAGGAAGATGCTGTGCTGTGGAAACTGCTAAAAGGGAGCCGTGTCCTGCGAAACAATGGTGAAATATTTCCTGGACAAATTCAGGGAAACTTCCACAGTTTCCAGTTTCTCCAACTTTTGTGGCCGCTACAAATTTTAAGAGGCCAAACGTGCACAGAATTTCAAAAGGCCATTTACAAACTGCTATAGCCACATTCTGTAGGCCAACAAGTACATGTCCCATTCTATTCTGGGACTATGTGTTATCTACTGACATTGGCCAGAGAAAACCATATGGAAGGTGGAAGAGTTGATGCTTTGTTTTGCTTTGTTTTTAAAAAAACTGAGTGTAGAAACTAACAGATTGCCCAGCTCGACTGCCAGGTGCTTGGCTGCTGAGCTTCAGTTTACAATTTAAAAGTAAAACGAGAGAGTGAGAGAGACGGAGAGAAGAAAATAAAGATGCCAGTGCTTGGATCATGTTCTACAACTGTTAGTAAATAATGCAACCATCTGCTGTCTCCTCCTGATCTTTGTGAAACATAACCTCTTGGCAACCTGAATAATTTCAGGGGGGAAAATATAATTTACGTACAAACATTTCATGCTGCCCTGGTTTATTTTAGCAATGGAAAAACAAATTTACAGGACAGATAATTCCAGAACACCTTGTTTCAAACTGAAAACTTCTGTATAATTTTCCCCCAGCTTGATGTCAACAATAATAATAATTTAAAAAAAAACATTCAGGTCCAAATGCTGTTTAATAGTTGACATGCCTACATGGGAAGCACTGAGGAAACACATGGGAGGAGCTGGATAGTTTTCCAGTAGCCATTTTTGTCATAGGGTGGGCGGTTGGAAAGTACAAAAGCAGGGTTACAATAATGACCACAGATGGTTTACCTAAATTGAAAGTGGGCAATTAAAACATCACAATTGTTAAGTATTTTCTATATCTTGGCTTAATCATGAATCATAATTGAGATTGTAGTAAAAAAAGAAATCAGAAGATTAAGGCCATTTCTTCACAACTCTGGTATAGTGCTATTCTTCCACTCTCAGCATCCTGTGGAATACTGAGGTTTGTAGTTTCCTGAGGCCCAAGAGCTCTCTGGCTGAGAATTCTAAAGCCCCCTCCCTAAACTGAAAACCTCAGGATTCCATAGGAGGTTGAAAAAGGAATAATAGATTTGTAGCAATGTAGTGCGGAAATGGCCTAAGACTTGGAAAGACATCTAAGAACACTAAAGCCATTTCTGCATGACATTACTGTTCCATGGAGACACATGGCTGCTGGTCTATGAGTTGTGCTTTCACACAATGCTATCACAGTCCCACTGCCAATGCATCCCCAGCCATTGTGATTGTGGGATAGTCCATTACCAGAAAAAATCTAGTAATGGCCTATGATTGCACGATGCTCTCATCACTGGTGGCCATCTAGGTGCTTCCTTCCCCAATGCAGCATGGGAAAGAGGCCGACTGCACTGAAGAAGAAAGGTGCATATCATTCACACTTTAATCTGCAGGCAGCTGATTGTGTGCGGAGGGGAGTGTAGGGAACACCCTCTCCTGGCAAAGGCACTGCTGGGATGACGCCGAGACAATGATGGCAAAGGATAAGGTGTGGAAAGACAGCTCAAAAGACTAAGACTTGGAAAGAACCAAGTAAGATGTTCCAAAGTCAAAATCATACATGTCACAATATTTCTGATTTCAATGTACAGATGTGAAAACTGAACAGTACAGAAAGCTGGCAGGAAGGAGATCAACTTGTTTACAATATGGTGCTGAAGGATTGTTCTGCAGACACATGGACTGCCAAAAAGACAAGCAAATGTGTCTGACAGTAAATCACGTCTGAACTCCTCTTAGAAGCCAAATTAACTGAGCTGAAGCTATTCTGCTATGGACATGAGAAGCTGTGACTCACTGGAAAAGATAAGGAGGAAGGAAAATGGAAAGACCGTGCTACAATTTGATTGAATCAGTCAAGGAAACCACTGCTTTGAGTTTGCAAGTTCTGAGCAGGAGAATTGATGAATGAAGCTCATGAATGCCTCTCATGCAGAGTTGATACACAGAGTTGAAAGTGATTAAATAGCAAATAATAGCAACAACCCAAATCTTAACTCTTCCACTTGTTAAAGGTATTTTATTAAGCAGATAGTAGGGTGACCCAAATCTCACTTAATCTTTTAAGCTGTTTTAACTTGTCATGTTTAATATGTCTTTGTTCTACTTAAACTGTTTCATTATTTTAATCAGGAATTGTTTTAAATTGTTTATTGTTTTGTCTATACACAGCCCTGAAATCCCATGATAACTGGTAGGAAATGAATAGCTTTAAAATAAATAAATACATGCAATTTAACATGATATTATTTCTTATAATAACAGTGATGTAATGGGGAAAAAAGCCAATGCATGCAATTATATTATAGCAAGTTTATAGTGCAAGAGGCCAATTATTCAGTAGTTTTTGTTCTGGAAACTGCTGTGGCTTCTTTTTATTTAAATTTCATTCTTTTTATTCAAATTTGATCAATTCTTTTCAGTTTATTCTACCTAGAGATGTAAACCAGATTCTTGGAGATGTATGCTTTCTCAACCCCTGCCTATTATTGGCTAATAAATGCAGCACAACTGAAACTTAAAGTTTGGCTGGTTGTAGGTTGAAAATGCTTCATTAAGAGAAAGGGAAATTCCAGCTATTTCAAAATAGAAACAGCCTTTGCACTCTTTACGGAAATAGCCATCACTAGGTCCTTCTGAGGTGAATAAAGATCACCCAAATATTCCACAACGTCACACTTAGGTAGGGTGTTCAAGCTGTTGGTGGCATTCCAGCTTAATTTTATTTTATTTTATTTTTTGCAGGTAATGCTAATTATCTAGTTCTCATCTGGTTTTATTTCTGAGAATAAACCATAACAACAGTACTATGATGGGGGAGAGGGGGAACAATAAAAAGAAAGCCAGAAGGGGGAAAAAAAGACAAAAAAAGCACCTCTTTCAAAACAGCAAACTACACAAAAACTGGTTTTGAGTTTACCTCTGTCAAACAAAATGCTTATGCCTTGTCCCTTTAATTGTTTATGTTAATTGAAAAAGCTGAATCCCAAAATATTTGTTGTAGTGGTAAACCATGATCATTTCTCACTACACTGTTATAATGATATTATTCCACTTTCAACCTTCCTTGGAATTCTGGGGTTTGTAGTTTGCTGAGGTCAAAGAGCTCTCTGGCTAAGAATTCTAAAGGTCCCTCCCTAAACTACAAATCCCAGGGTTCCATTGGATGTTGAAAGTGGCACAATAGCACTACAATGGTGTAGTGTAGAAATGGCCCATATAGTGACTCTTTGTCAGTTGATAACATCTGAGAAGAGCAAGCTACAGCAAATATTTCTCATCTTCCATAGATTGTTTCTCTTTGTGTGTTCACAAAGTCCTGGGAAAGAAATTGACTCAGTCACCTCAGTGGATGCCTTTTGCCAGCTGTTGGATTGGAAGTGAGGAAATCCTTTTGATTTTTCTGGACTTCCGTGGGTTCTTCATGGGTTCTTCAGCAACATCGATCATGTTGCCCTGTTGGGCTATATTACTGAGATGCCTTTGGCGAAAGCATTTGTGATAAGCTCATTCTTTCTTGAAAATTTGGTTGCAAGCTATTTTGCTGGAGAAATATTAATCAATCTCCATCCTTTGGCTTCTCTACATGGACTGGGAATACATTGGAAATGACTAGCTATAGAGAAGTAGATACTTGCACTAAGGCATAATGAATAGGTGACATTAAAAATGCAACCCAAAAAAGAATAGCTTAACTTCTTTCTTTGCTATAACTGTAATTTTTAGTACCATTTTCAGTTGCAGGCATGTGTCCTCAATAAATAGCAAAGAAGGAAATTTATATCCCTTTCTTTTTTTAAGTTTGGGTCTCCAGGTGGCTTACAAATGATTTTTAAAAATAGTTAAAAATTCACAAAATGCACAAGTTTAAAAATGATTAAACTATCAAAAAAATTAAAACCAGTTAAAACATAAACCATAACAAATAAAAAACAGCACAACCATGTAAAAAATAAAAAAGACCCAGAACATTGTACAAGGTCCATCCTGGATAAACAATGTCTCTTCAAAAGCCTGCTGAAAGAGAAACATCTTCAGATGTTTAGGGAAAAATGACAGGGTGGGTACATGTTTAACATCTTTGGGAAAGGGGCATCGGAGCTTAAGGGCAGCCACTGATAAGGTCTTCTCCCATGTTCCTGCCAGATGTCCCCATGAGGTTGGTGCTACAGAGAGAAGGGCCTTCACAGAAGATCTCGAAACATGAACAAGTTCATAAGGGACCTGGGCTGAATATCACAAGTCAAGTGCTGTTTTGTCCTGTGCACTGGAAGTTGACCATACAGTTGTGCTGGAGAACCTACAGATTCCTAGAAAGAACACTTACCCAGCGTGACTGTATGTTCCACTTCTACCAGAAGCTGACCATAGAATCACACTGGAGGACCTAAAGATTTCTGGAGAAATATTCTATTTTAGTTAGTGTGATTTTGATTTTGATTTGCTTTTTTCTCACTTCTGTGGGGGTTTGAGCCCCTAATCCCTAGAAAAGGGGAGGGCTTAATGTACTTTGTTTAAAGAAAAAAATCCCATGGTATGAGATGGTAGAGTAGGGAAACAATTTTGACTCTTGCCTCAAGAAGGAACATGGTTTTAGCTATTTTAGTCAGGAAATGTTGCCATCTTTCACATCTAAATACTACAAAACATACTGAATTCAGATGCCAGTACCCCCACAGATATTCCAGTTGTGATTAAGCTGTGATGCAAGACGTTCATTCGATTAGCAAAATAAGGAGCGGATGAAGTGAATTTGTGTTATTCAGAGACTGCTTATGTTAACCTAGCTCATTCTCTTTTTCTTTCCAGAAGGAATGGCAGGGTGATGGACTGTGAGAAACCCTTTGCAAAAGGCACAGCAGCCATTAAGGTTGTCTGAAGCTTGATTGTGGGTTTTGCATAGAATACAGGTATTTTAGAAGATGTGCAATTTAAAGACTCATTGTTTGCTTGTGTTCTATCTGGCATTATTCATGCAGGGAGTGGAGGAAAACCTTAGAGTCTCACCCTCTGGCAATCAGCTGCTTGTGTTCTTCATCACCAAATAGTTGACTACACTACGGAAAAATATCAAATAATGGAAATATTCCTCTTGCTGTGAAAAATGCATCAAAGCAATCATGCAGAGGCTGGTCAAGGTGGAGATGAAACTAATGGAAGTTCTGCTGAAACAATCTGTTGGCAACTGCCTTACCTTACTCCATCTCCCTAGTCAAGTAAGGAAGCAGAACTATCCCACCCACCCCCACTGGATCTTCTGTATTTCAAAGAACAACTTATGTGGCATTTATATGAATATTTTATTCATTCCTGTGATCTCCTTCAGCCTTGCAATTCCACTACCACTAGCTTGTGAATATGTTTCAATGCAGGATTCTCAGTAAAATCAAGGTCCAGCTAAAGTTACAAATGTTGCTTTTTGGTATTCAGAGAGGCAAGTGCTTCAGACAAATAGCAGACATTTTCCATAACATCTCTTGTCTCTGGCTTTATCCTATTACTTAACAACCTCCTCATCAGCTAGAGCTACAGTCAAGAAAGCATGGAGTCTCTCTCCTCTTAACTCAGCTGTTGGTTTTATTCGGACACAGTTGGGAGGATTGGATGCTGATTTTGGCTTTATGAGTCATGGCATACCAAGGCTAGGAGGAAAGCCGATTTTTACTTTACTAAATTGTTTGGAGGGAAGAATGGGAAACAAGAGAGTAACACTTCCCACTAGCATCACATTTGGTATGAATATTTTTGCACTGTTTTAATGAAAGGCACTGCTTTAATAAAATATTGCTGTAGGTTTACAGTCTGTACTCCTGTACCATTATCAGGGGAAAGAAAAAAAATATTTCTGTATCCATTCATTATACTACCCCAAACAGCCATTCTTCCAGGTCTTTCCCATACTACACACCTATCCCTGTGATGTTATGCTAATCTTTGTCCTGCATCAATGGGGTTAAAACACTCTACCTAGTTTGCTAAGAAACCACTGAGCATCTGATAGAGCGCTAGCAGAGAAGTGGTTAAATGTTGGTACTGCAGCCACAACATTGTGAGTTCAATCCTTCAGGGCTCCAGGTTGACTCACCTTCCATCCTTCCATAGATTGGTAAAATGAGTACCCAGCTTGTTGGGCGCAATTAGCTAAAAACCTTGGAAACTGCTTAGAGAGTGCTTTGCACTGATAAGCAATATAGAAATGTAACTACTAATGCTATATTGATAGATGACAATCATGCAGGTTTCTCCGGGACTGGTGCAAAGGACAGATTGAGCAACCTATAGCCCTAGACTTCATTTCATGCAACTCTCTCAAAATGGTCAGTCCAGACTTCTGGCAAGAGCATCTGTTCTTCCCCAGCATGGGCACGAAGGAAAAGGGAAAGAAAGAGAATCCCCATCTCTAAACTCTGATGTCTGCACTGATGGCTTACAGGAGGGTAAATGAAATTAGGGACTAGGGCTACGTGTTGGCCACTCCATCTTCATTCTCAAGTCCATGGATCATAATGATCACACAGACTCCTCACAGATTACTTGCATAGAAGGTAAAACAAACACATGGAGATTGGTACGTGTGATTGTGAGCCCTCTCATTTTCAGAGTTTGAAAAAGTTACTACTTTAAATCAAAGATTTCAAAATCCATCACCAACATGACCATGTTTACCTTAATGGATTCATTCTATGTGACATGTTCTTTCCTTAGGACTAATGAGTTTGTAAAATGAAAAACCTATTAGGAACGTAGGAAGCAATGTTGTTACTGTATATTTTCAAGTTGTTTCCAACTTATGGTCACCCTATAGTGAACCTATCATGGGGTTTTCTGGGACTGACAGTGTGTGATGCACCCAAGGATTTCCATGGCTGATCAGGGAATCAAACCCAGATCTCCAGGGTTGTAGTCCAAGGCTCAAACCACTATATCACACTGGCTCTCCAGGAAGCTATACCAGGTCAGATTGCTTGTCCATCATCAGATGCCATTGTCTTTGACTAGGAAGAACTCTCATAAGAAAATGAGGAGATTTGTGCTGGAACAGTTCAAAAGATAATCCAGGTCAGCACTCTGTTCCCTCAAGACAAGGCTAGGCTGGGGCATCAGGGGTGGCAAATTGACAGCTCACTCACCCTGGCAAGTTCTATAGAAAAACATTTCTTATCTTGGAAGCTAAACAGGGTCATCTCTGGTTAGCATTTGGATAGGAGTCTGTCCATGAATACTACCTGCTATAGGCTATAATTCAGAGGAAGGAACTGCCAAAACCACCTCTGAGTATTCCTTGCCTAAGAAAACCCTATGAAATTCACGGGGTCACCATAAGATGACAGGCAACTTGGGCACATACACATACACAAGGTTAACGTTTGGAGTTCAGTAGTAGATTGAAATCAGCAGTTTATTTAATGATGCAACCCTAAGTAGACTCTGGGTTGCAAGCCCAAGGTTTCACCTTGAACAACCAATTAAACCATATTTATAAAGAATTCCTACAAAAAAAAAATGCAGTGGCAGCAACTGAGCAACAAAGACCTTGACAGCCATTCAAACTCACTAATTAAGAGCAAGCACTGTTTCCAAACCGTGTATGTCACACTAGTCTCTTGTATCTTATTCCAGCATTCTAGCCATATCTTATCAGTATAACACGTCAAGTTGTTTTGGAACATGGCTCAAAATGTTTTGTACACATTTAATCTGCAGTCACTAGAAGCTCACTGCATTTTCTACACCTCGTAAAATGTTGGTCACTTTCTGACCTTTTCCCCTTTATGGTACACTCAGAGACAGGCACTGTGGAAATAACTGAGTCTGTGGTACAGCCGGGTTCTGGTACAGTGGGAGCAAAAAGGTATGCATGCAGCAGATTCATCCTTCTCTTCTTCCTCTTCCTCTTCCCAGGGCAGCAGGGAGGATGAGCTGTACTTCCACTGTGACCTCATTGCTAATATAGGAACATAGGGAGCACTGCATGTTGTCAGAGCTGACACTTCTCTTCCCACCTCTGGAAAGAGAAGAGATTGGGTTGCCTCTACTCTACAAAGCACACAAGCAGGACATGAATACAGTAGCAACCATCTGCTAATGTTCCCCAGCAATTAGCATTCTCTGGGAACTGATATTCAGAGACATACTGCCCATATTCTCCTATAGGGAATAATATGAGCAGTAGTCCTTGATAGTCTTTGTGATCCCTTTATCATTTATGAATGTGCTTGATTTGCCATTGCACAAATAGGTGGTCAACAGAACAAGTTTTCAAGCAGAGGCCTTTCCTATTATCTAACAAATGAATTCCTCGAAACCAGAGATTCCAAGGACTGGACTTTTATATACTTATGCATGTAAAACAGATATTCTTTCACTAAACTGGGGTCTCTCCATGCCCAAGGCTCATTGCTCTTCTGATTATGTCACATAGGACTTTGATCACTCAAATTCATCCTTCCTCACAACTTGGCATAGATTCCTTGCTGTGAAGACACCTGCCATGTAATTGCTCCCTTCAGGCTTCAGTAGTGGCTGCTGGTGTTTTTAATGAGTTCCTAGGACATGGTCTGAAGACGCATGATGCAACTTCTTGCTACTGCTAAGCAAACTTAGATCTGGTCCGTGCATGGATGAGAGACACAAAGGACATAATCCATGGTGTTGAGAGTTCCGTGATGGAAGGGACCCCCAGGATATTTATTTGTTAAATAAATTGTGATGCATACTTTGGAAAGAAGCAACAAGAAGTTTGCCTGTACTAAGTGTATGATGGCATTTGGACAACTGTGGAAGGCATAACATGCTAAAATGGAATGCAGTTGCAAAGTCTATGGTGTATTTTTACCATTATGGAATCATGTTATCCATTACTCTGAACACTCAACATTTCTTATTACTATTAATGTGGTCCAGATAATAAGTTGATAGATTACTCGTTACTAACATGCTGTCATTCCTGTTCCCATTAAACCACTGAAAAATGCAAGGAAATGTCCCCTGGTTTCCCACCTCCACTCCACATATCTGACAATCATAGTTCTTATTGGATTGTCCATCCTTACCACCACTGACCCAAACAGATGTAGGGCAGTAAACCATATGGTTTGTGCCAGCACACAGGAGCACTCATTCAATCAATTCCTTTTCTTCTTTCCTATCTCAAGATTTGTTATACAAAGGAAAGGAAAAGCCAAATGTAGACAGATACACACTCTGGACTTTGAAAAAACTGATTTCTGTAAGCTAAAAGGAAATACTAGGTAAAATTCTATAGTCAGAAATTCTCAGAAGGGAAGAGAGTTTGTGATCCAAGAGAATTTCTTAAAGGTGAGATAGTGAAGGTACAACTCCTCTCACTTTTGTTGCTTAGACTGAGTTGGAACACACCCAGATACAGGCAACAGACTGCACTCCTGTCACTTCAATACATTTTTGCAGGGACTTGTGTGCAAGAAATACAGCCATGGCCATTAAGGGTAAAAAAAAGTAAAACAATGAACAGCTCATTATGGCAGAAAGTAGTTAGTTACCAAAGTTATTCTTAGCAATGAACATTTTACAGTCATCCCTCCACATTCACTCAGGCTAGGGGCTCAGGACCTCTGTGAAAGTGAAAAAAATGTGAATAACTCTAGGGCCTTCCAAACCATAATTAACACACAAAAAAAGTATGACCACCATATTCAACCCACCGTGGATACCTTTGAGGCATTAGGGTTCCTTCACAAGGCAGAAGTGGGGGGCTGGTGGGGCTTCCTGCCACCTCCACTGCTGCCCCACACCATTTTTAATAGGGACTTACTAGCCTCATTCACAATTTCTCAGTCTCATGAGGCTTGCTGTCCATATTAAAAATGTCATAGGGAGGCAGCAGAGGTGACAGCAAATAACCCACGAATAATCAGATCCACAAAAGTGAAACCCACAAATGTGGAGGGCTGAATGTACTTCTAAATTCTGGGCTTCATATGAACTAGAGCTGTATGAGTTGGACTTGATGTCCCATGAGGTGCCTTCCAGCTCTATGAACCTATTATTCTATATTGCCTTCAAAGCTGGTAGCTAAGTCATCCAACATTGGCACTTGTGTCTTCCATAACATCCATATCCAGTAAAGGGCTGCTGTTACATTAAAAGTAGAGGATCTGGAAAAGTGACTGACGCACATCGGGACCAGTGCTCAGAAGGATCAATTCACAACAGGATTGATGCACAAAGAGACTCATGCTCATCAATCCCATTGTATTGTGTGACACCATCTTGGGAGTGCTGGTGCACATAAGGTGACCTGTTACACATCTTCGCCATCTACTCACAGGGTTTCTTACTTCCCGTACTATGTAACTAGATGTACATAAAGTTACATAATGTTGACCATGACAGAGGATTCCAGCTATTATAATAATTAGCACCACCACCACCATAATGAGGCAGAAGAGTTCACCTTCTCCTACATTATAGTATGATAGAACTGCGGGAATGGAGTGACCAGAAAGGTTACCCACATAGTTCCCTCCCTTATCCCCCTGCTGTTTCTGTAATCCAATTTGACTTTTTCAACCCTCTGAGCTTTTGAATTGCTGCAGTTGGTAACTGGCTTTAACTCAGTAAGTGAGAAGCACACACAAAGAGTTTGTGGAGGTGGGACTGAGATCCTTTTCTGAAGATGAAATGGGAAAGGGAAATAGATGTAACTTCAGGTAAAATGCATTGCAGATGCACTCAGAAGAGGGTAGAATGGGAAAATTTCTTTCTTTTCACAACCTGTCAGATAAGCTAGAAGTGGCACACAGAAGAAATCAGGCAATATCATAGCCATCCCTATTAAGAAATGGGAAATGCCCCTTCTTTGGCTTCTTCAGGTATGTACACCAGAAAAAGAGACATACTTCAATTACAAATTTCTGTGTCTGTATGGGCCCATGTGTGCATGTACACAGACGTTAAAACAGGAAAGACAAAGCAGCAGTTAATTCAAGGTAAGCTTATTTGTTCAGGGTGTGAACATCTCTCAGTCTAGATTCCACCTACATTTTCTTCCTGCCCTTGTTTCTTAGTGGAATGTGTAGCTTTGCATTTTCTTCTAGTGCTGAAAATTATACATTTTTGTTTTACACATAATTTTTTATTTTACACATTTCTCCTAACGTAAACACTCTAACAGCAGTACAACTGCCCCTTCCTCCCACCAAGGACAGGGGAAAAGGGGAACTTATTTGTGCTATTTTCCTCATTTATATTTTCCCACAGTGAAGCACTCTTGCATGTGTCTGTATGTGTGTGTGTGTGTGTGTGTGTCTATCAATAGGTATTTTAAAAAAAAAAGAAAGAAAAGGATGAAGTTATTCACAAAGGAGCTATATTTGTTAGGCTGATTAACAAACAGAACTTAATAAATTAACTTTAAAAAAGCTGAAATGTTTAGTACTTCATTTGTTAGGTTCTGGTTGTTAATCACTCTGAGGAATATATTGCTTCAATAATGCATCTTTTAGCCATTTGCAATTTAAAATGTATGCACTGGTTTCTTGCACAGTTTATTTCTGGGATACACACTATAAACTTGAGCCATGTGCAGTTCCATGAGGCAAGGCACATATCTTCTGACAAGAAGGCCCCGGAGGTGCAAAAAAGCTTCTTTTGTCATGCCTACCAAACCCAAAAGAATTTCCTTCTACCTCCCCCCCCCAAAACTCATTTCATTCTCATAATGACCAGACAGATAGAAACACAGTGTGCCACAGATGCTTGTCATGTGTAGCCAAGTTATCCTCACTGTCTTTAACTGATAAAACATTTTGTGGCTGACCTTCAGAGGGAGAAAAATGTTCCTGGGCATAGTTTCAAGATTGGCTAATATTTATTGCAATCAGCTCAGTGGTTCACTGGTCATTGAACTCACAGCTTGAGTAAATGAGGTTTGTGTCAGAAGGGAGGACATCCTCAAACAATCTGCTTATGGAAAGCATCCAAAGACCAGAGCTTCTGCTTGTGTGAATTTAACCCCTTCGCCAGAAGAGTACTTTCTAGTCTTGGGGAAACTCTCCTGGAAACTCTCCTGATTCCCCTCAAAATTTTTCTGGTGTCTTGCCCAGAAAATTTACTTCTATGAGTCCCCCTCATGTTTCTGAGAATTTGTCAAGAATCTTGTGCACCAAATCTGTGGTGTGTGTGTGTGTGTGTGTGGATGTGTATATACACCCACGCACACAATATGATAATGACTTGGAAAGACAGCTATAAAAGAACTAGATATAATTCTCATACAGAAAGACATGACACTAATTACCAAAATCAAAATCATCAAGGCTATAGTATTCCTGATTTCTATATACAATTATGAAAACCAGACAATGAAAAGAAACTGACAGAAAATAAATCAACACATTTGAAATATGGTGCTGGAGGAAGATTCCTAAAAAAGACAAATGGATGTGGCTTAACTCTCACTAGAAGTGAGATGAAGATGACTAAATTGGGGTTGTCATTCTTTGGACGTATCATGGGACAATGTGACTTACTGGAAAATACAATAATGCGGAAGGTAGTAATAAAAGTGGGAGACCACCTCACAGGTGGATAGATTCAATCAAAGGATCCACTGCCCCAAGTCTGCAAGACCTGAGCAGGTTGGATGATGACTAAGGATCTTGGAAGTCTCTTATTCTTAGAGTCCCCATAAGTTAAAGCTGACTTGATATCAAATAACAGCAAAAGAGACATATCTACAGCAACATACTTTTAAAAAAGAGGATGAGTGGGTAAATTTGTGCAAAAAAAATCACGAAATTTTCCCTCAATAGAGTATTGAATATGCAAAATAAAAAAAGGTACAGATTCTCATAATCTTTTCCAAATGTTTAGAAAACTTTTAAGAAATTGTTCTCAGAAGCAGGAATGCAGTAAATAAAACTTTATTTCCTTATGCCTAGCCTAGCTTGGACCTTATGATTGGCCTCTGAGTCAAATAAGCTGTATTCTGGAATTAACTCTTTGAATCCCACATCACATGAATTCCTCATAAAAGCCAGTGGCAGCTGGCAGTTTCCATGTCTTTGGGGCAAAGAAACCATGGGGTGTTTCCCTCTAGACCACACTTTGGTCCTCCAGGTGTTTTGGACTTCAACTGCCTGAAGCACCAGCCAGCTTGGCCAACAGTGAGGGATTCCAGGACCTGTAGTCTAAAATACATGGAGAACCAAAGTTTGGGAGCTATTGAAGGTGCCAAACCTACTTGGGGGATAGAATTCAATACACTCAAGAGCTCATTTAAACTCTAGAATGAAACAGAAAAGTGACTTCATATCTACTGTGACACTGTAGGTTTATTTCCAGTCTCTTAAGAGACTTCTAGCCTTGCAAGATTGGAAATTCCCTCCCAGTGTTTTTACTAGGGTTCTTGCCAGCCTTCCAAAGCTGACTTCCACGCATGGAACACTGGCAATCTCCCAGTTCATATGCTGCTGCCACCACCCTCCTGAATTATGAATTACTTAGACAGAACAGGAGGGACTCTGCCTAATCGCTAAGCGTAAGGAACTTCTACCTCCCCCTTGCCCTGAGTGAGAGGTCCTATGTAGCGTGTGCCAACCCTGGCGTGGAAATGGAGAGAAACGGAGGTTTATAAAAGTGTTTTAATCAAGGCATGCAAATAAACAATATCACACTTGGGAGACCCCCTCTCCCAGGTACACTTAGTTACAAGAATTTACAAAACAGATATCACAGCACAGATGCATTCTTTAGATCAGCCAATTTCCCAAAATAATAAACAGCCCTAACGCGGCTAACTACTTTATTCTAGTACTCACAGATGTTCTTAGAAGAAAGAAGCCAGGAGGCCAGGCATGCCTGCCTGCCTACGACTGGCATAGATCTCATCTCTGTGTGTGTGTCTCTCTCTCTCTGGCCACATGGCCTCTCAGAAGTTTTATTTTCCTCCTTGGAAGGATCTGGAAGCCTCTCCAAGATGCCCGCCTCTTTCCTTTTTGGTTGGTCAATTCTCACCTTGTGACCTGTGATGCTGACCCTTTCTTTTTGGTTGGTCAACTCTCACCCTGTGACCCTTGATGTAATCCTAACATCTCATTAACCCTTGGTTTACCTGAAGAGGGAAGTATCTCCCTTTGATAAGCCTAGATAATGGAAAGCCCCATTATCACATCTGCACTGACATGAAAGGTGTCAACCATCAATGGTAAGAACACACAGGCCACTTCCGCCCTACACTGTTATAGTGCTATCATTCCATTTTCAACATTCTGTGGAATTCTGGGGATTGTAGTTTCCCGAGGCCAAAGAGCTCTCTGGTTGAGAATTCTAAATGCCCTTCCCTAAACTGCAAACCCCAGGATTGGATAGGAGGTCGGAAGTGGAATCATAGCAGTATAAAAGTCTAGTCCAGAAATGGCCTTAGAGTCACAAATAGACACTTTAGGACACACACAGTCACTAAAGCTGGCATCTGGGAAACTGCCATTTAGAGAAGCCCTAAATGGCTGGAGATGGACAACAAGTTTTAAAAACCTTCAGTATGCACCCAGTTCTTTAAAACAATAAGTTACATTTTGCACAGTGTAGTCCGAATATCATTCCCTAAAGCAAGCAGTATCTGTTGGTTATACCATTCTCCCGATAACGATTTTTTAATACATGTATATTTTGGATTGTCCCATATATTCAAAACTAATGGAAGGTATTTTTACCATAGACCACCAGATTATAGGAAGTTATATCCCATCTAATCCTCAAATAACCCCACTGAACTTCTTAAAAATGAAATGGAAAGAAAAAGGAGTTTTACAACTAGCATTCACATTTATTTAATGGCTGCTAGAATTTGCATTGCTTACCATCAGAACACTTCTGAATAGCTTTGTAAAAGCTATCTGGGATATTGCTATGTCAACAAAATTAATCAGCTTTCAACTTGCATCTCATAGTATTTTGGATTTTACTTTTTTTAAAGAAACCAACTAGAGAGATTTATAAACGTAGGGGTATTTGTTTATTTCCTGTGGTGCTGGAAATAATATACATCTACCAAAACAAGTAGCCACAGATAACTTTAATATCTAAGAATGTTTCCAGTCCTACTTAAAAGGTCTTCAAATTGGTGGCCGCCAATACATCTTATGGCAGTGATTTCTACAGTTTAACTACGCCCTTTGTGAAAGTAGTGTTCCCTTTCACAAGTCCAGAATATCTCACTATTCACTTACACAGGTTCTAGCATTATGAGAGAATAAAGCAACCCTTGAATAATTGTATATACTTTCATGTTCTTTTTATCATAAGTTTTCTCCTAAGAACCCAAGCTCTGAAGCTTGTTCTCACAGCACTATTTGGATGCCTTTTTCTGCATACTAAGGATAGAAACCCAACTCGGACCACCCGTCTCCCACACTTTTGCACACTGCTGAAGGTTCTGTTCTGCCTTCTGATTTGCTGCAATCATTTTCTCTGCAACTGCTGGCCTTTCAGTGATTTAAAAGCCAGGACAGCGTTTGTTCTTTCCGGCGAAAGAATTATTAGAAAAACCTAACTGACCTTCAGGGAGGTTATCAGCAGTTCACATTCTGCTATAATCTGTGGGGCGGCATGGTGCCCTAGTGTTCATGAACCTGAAAGAATGCTAATAATGACATGTAGGCAGGCAAAGACAAAGAGATACAGTGTCCTTTCGTGGACACAGAGTTAGATTAGGGCTACGGAGACCTAGGCCATTTCCACACTAGACTGTTATAGTGCTATTATTCCACTTTCAACACCCTATGGAATCCTGAGGTTTGCAGTTTAGGGAGGAGCTTTTGAGGCCCCTCCTTAAACTGCAAACTGCAGGATTCCATAAGATGTTGAAAGTGAAATAATAGCACTATAACAGTCTAGTGAGGAAATGGCCATAGGTTTAAATCCTCGCTCAGCCATGAAACTCAGCCTGTTTTTGTGAGAAAGGAGAGGAAGATGGAAAGCCATGTATGACACCCTTCCACTTCGGAGGAAATATGGGACATAAATATAAGTTAATATATTTACCTACAGGTTAAATGTGATAGGTACCACAACCAGGATCCCAGATAAGCTAAGCCAGAGTTGCTGTGACCCAGACAATGATTTAGGGCTATAAGAAGATAGGAAACTGCCTTATACTAGGTCACACTATTGGTTCTTCTAGCTAATGGCTTTCCAGGGTACAAGGAGGTTCCTTTCCTAGCCCTGCTTGCAGATCCCTGGAATTATCTGATAATCTTCCATCTCCTGGTCTTGGTACTGTGAGACAGCCATTTTATGCACTAAAAGCACCTTTTTCTGTTACATTTTCTGCAAAATGTCTGTAAAGAACTGGTATATTTTTCCTTTCTATGGCTAAACATGTGCACAATGAAAGAGAGAAAGAGAGCACAAAAGGACAAAAAGATTTTTTTTAAAAAAATCCAAATTTTACATTTTTTGAGAAATGCCCCCGAATCAGTCTTGTACAGCTAGAGAATCTCTTCATATCAACAACCATGTCTACATTCTTTATTAGCACTAAAGATCTGCTTTACCTGCTCTATCTGCTCCCAATTTTGAGCTTTAGTTCCTTGGACTTATGACAGAGAGTGGAACTCTGAGGTATCTCAGCTCTATCAGCCTGTCTACATAGGTCCCGTGTATGGTGAAGATGAAAAAAATATTTTAAAATGGTCAAAAAATGGGTTTTTGAGTGTCAAGAAACCTTGATGAGAAGAATCCTAGACTGGTGAGTATCTTCACAGTTCAGGACTTATTTGCACAAAATTCGCATATAGTTGTTTTGTGCATAAAACACATTTTCTGTGCAGGAAGCAGCATTTTTTTTATGGAAAATAATATTTCAACACAGACATATTAATTCCTGCACAGAAAATGTTTTTTTGCACAGAAAAAAAGCTGAAATTAGGAATATGTCCTGTGTAAAATTCTCGCATGTTCAATTTGCATAGAAAACATTTTCTGTACAGGAATTAATATTTCTCCATGGAAATATTATTTTCTAGACAGAAAAGGTTGTTTCCTGCTTAGAAAGTGCTATCTGCTGTGTACAGACAAATTGCACAGAATAAGTTCCAAATTGCAAATTGCCTTCAAAAATCTGTGTGGGTTTTCAAACACATTATCATACCAAATAGCTGAAATTACTCGTTGCTACCTTCAAGAAGAAAGGTATTTAAGAATTACATTCCTAGTGTGTGTGTGTGTGGTTTGTGTCCAGGCTACTTGAAGGATTATATTATCCATTATGAGACTGCCCAGGTTCAAAGACTCTGGAAGGAGCACTTCTCTCAGTTCCATCACCTTCACAGGGATATCTATTGGGAAGAAGGTCTTTGCAGTGGCTGTCCCCAGCTAGGATAGTTCCTTCCCTTTTCCAGCAAGTAAAAGCTTTTCTATTCTGAGAGGCTTTTAGTATCTGATTGCAATAGGCATTTAATAATGTGCTGTTTTTTTTTTATCTTTATCTTCTGTCTTTTAATGGATTTTTAAATGGTTTTTATTCTGCAGATTGTTTAACAGCATTTCAAAAATTACCGTCACCTGTTTTTACTGCTGTCTTTGTGTGCATTTTAATCTGCATTTGTTATAATTTTTGTAAGCCCCAGCTTGGGGAAAAGATGGGATATAAATGAATAATAACAATAGCAATGGCATGCTGTGAACAAATGTTAAACAAAGCATTACCAATAGAGAAGAAAGAAAAGAAGGGTTCTGCTTTTCACTGATGCACCAAAGGTTACTGGCAGGAGGGGACTGGAAATGTCATCTTGCTGCACCCTGAGCATTAGGAAAGCAGACCTCCACCACTTCGTACAGCTTTGGGCTGCTAAGATAGGTTTGGGGAATCAAGCTGTTGAGGATATATAGTTACTCATTCATAACTACATCTATGATGTAGGATTGGAGCCCTAAGTAATAATTAAGTGTTGCAACTAAATGTTAAACCAGTGGTTCTCAACCTGTGGGTCCCCAGGTGTTCGTGGACTTCGGCTCCCAGAAGCCCTGAGCATTGACCATAGTGGCTGGGGCTTCTGGGAGCTGAAGTCCACAAACATCTGGGGACCCACAGGTTGAGAACCACTGTGTTAAACCAAGTGTCACCAACAGTAAAGGAACAGAAGCTGATTTATTAGATATGGGTGCCAATAAATAGAGTAGGGAAAGTTGCAAGACATGTTGCTGCCTTTTCCCATCCAGCCCTCAGCCTTTTTCATCTGTACTGCCGAAATCTCCTCCATCCTCCAGTGGTGCCTTCCTACAAGGCCTTCTTGTCCACAATAGCATGTGAAGCTGGTGCAGCCCCACATCCAGTATCATGAGACTAAGGCCATTTCTGCACTACACTATTACAGCTCTATTATTTCACTTTCAACATCCTGTAGAATTTTGGGGTTTGTAGTTTACTGACTCCAAAAAGCTCTCTGGCTGAGGATTCAAAATGCCCCTCCCTAAACTGCAAAGCTCAGGATTCCATAGGATGTTGAAAGTGGAATAATAGCACTGTAACCAAGTAGTGCAGAAGTATAATGGTAAATACAAGGGAAGTCCCTCCTCTCCTGTGACCAGATACTTTTGTATATGTGTGTGCATGTGTGTGAGGGGTGTTTAGCTGCAACTGATCAAAACATGGTGCGCCAGTCCCATACATCCCTTTCACTTTGTGAAGCTTTTCTATTAACTGAAGCATGAAAGCATCAGGGACATGGCATGCAGACACAACACACTCCATCACTCTCTGGCTGCCTTGACAAGCAAGACGCGCCTTCTTGGAGTGGATTTTCTATTTGTCAGCCCCTGTAACTTGCTTCAGGGTAGCTGTGTTTGCTAATGCCACCCATGCTGTGAGTGGTTAGCAGATTCTGGAGCTTGGGCAATGAAGGAGAGAGAGAGGGAAAAAATCTCAAACAAGGACAATACAAGTGGCATTTCAGAGATGCGTCAAGCTCTCTTCTCCTTAAAGTACTCTTGTTTTCAGCACAGGAACAACCAGAATTCACTGAAGCATCAGTTCTGCCTACAGCTGTCATGAGTGGGATGTGTTGTAGCATTTAAGCATCTAGAAACGTAGGAGTCAGGTGGAACGCCTTTTGGTTGTACTTGGATGAAAGAACTCCCTACCTTGGGAGATCTATCTGGCCCCCTCCCTCCTAGCCATCTGCCCCTGAGTTCAAAAGACGTTCCCCATTTGGCGGGGATTTTAGTGAACCCATTCCTTGTTTATGCTGTTTTATCAGCTGCGTCTTGTTTCGGCTTTATTGGCTTAGCATGCTGCTTGTAAGGCAAGCACCCTGAGCTCAGCACTCACATTTGAAGGGCAGGATATCAATTACTGTCACCAAACAAATGCAGAGAGTTTCACGAAAGGAGCCATTTAATTTCCCTGCAAGAAATATTTTATTTACTTCTTTGCTACATTTATATATTCCCTCAGTGCTGAAGCACACAACGCTGTTTGCATTTTACAATAATAGCTTACAAGCAAACATACATCAGGCAAGAGATGGGAGGAGGGGGGGAATGGGGAGGTGAGCAAACAAAGCAGGCTATGTAGAAGACAGGTAGGGTAAAAAAGAAGTATGAGAAGGCTATATACCTCCAATGTCTTCAGCCATACCTCACTATACAACAGCTTTGGGCTGTTAAGATAGGTTTGGGGAGTCAAGCTGTGAGAGGACACATAGTTACTCATTTGTAACTACATCTGTGATGTAGTAATAAGTAATAATTAAGTGCAACGTGTTATTTTTCTGAGCAAACAGAAGTTTCACAAGAAGTCCCAAAATGTAAAAAGTCATGGGAAAATGTGCAAAAGGTCTCATCTGGCAATAAAAAAAAGTTTGAAATTTTTCACTATTGCATACAAGAATGAATTTCAGGTATGATGCACTTTCCTACCTCAGGCAGTATCTAAGTATACTCTGCTCAGCTTAGTACATAAATGGTCACCATCTTGTCTTTTGCCTCAAGCAGCAAAAATATTTGGGGTCCCATGCTGAACTCCCTTATTAATCATATAACCTTTTAGGAAGTGAGGTGGATAGCTTTATTTTCTCAAACATTTTAAATATTTTAAGTATTAAAAACTTATAATACATGATAATTCTTGCTAGAAAGAAGGCAAGCATCTAAAGGTAAGGTTTTAGTGGCATGAAAATCCACAAAATGCACCAAAATAAATTCCTCCCAACTTATCCAGTAATGATTTGTTTGACACTACTCTGCCATCCGTTTGCAAAAATTTCTCCACATAAAAGGATGTCAAAAGATACCCCAAAAATTTTATATGTGTGTGACTACATTTTCCTGGATGAATAACCCTATAGCTTCAATCTGCAAAATTGTGCATGGTACCATTCCAATTACCTGAATGCAGAAAATCCAAATTGCTTGAATGTCAGTTGTTTAAAAAGTCCAAATTTGCAATGTAGCCCTCATTTAAACCTAGGTCCAGGATGCAAACTATGTAAACCGAACTCATTTTGATCCCAATAACCTGTTTAAATGAAAATTTATGCCCTCTGACCAATCATAAATTGGATTCATGCTCACACCCACACATGGGCATATATAAACATTTCTGCTGCTGTTTGCTGCAATCACAATATAAAGTTGCTGCCATGTAATATCAAGAAATGATGGGCAGCTCTATACATATTTGGTCTGAAATACTCTTGAGTAACTGAATTAATTTCCTGGATAGTCTTCTGATTGTCATGCATGAATCCCTCTAAACATCAAAGAGCTCAAACCAAATCTAATTCAGATTGCACCAGGACTCCAACAGTTTGCAATACAGACTCAAATGGGCCCAGCAGCGCCACAGAAAGAGAAGAAAAGTCTTTGCTTATTTTACTCATGCATACAAGAGCCATGAATTTCAAGAAGGTTCTTCTCTCCACTTATGAGAGCTTTTGTGCATTTTTTAAAAAATATTTTTTCCCCATTTGTGATGGGGGGTTTTTTGTGGGAAAAAATTGTGCATGACCACCTCCCCCAAAGTCCTTTGTGGAATAACACTGTTTTCTGTAGAAAGGCTTTGTGTGAGAGTGTTTGCAATTTTTTTCTTTTTCCCCCAATTGTCACAAATATGTTTTAAAAAAATCTTGCAGTCATTTGCCATTGTCTCAAGGGAGTGTCTTGATGTACTGAGACATCCTTCCTTGCTGAAAAAGAGGGGGAAATGTGAATATTCTTTACTCCAGTATACCCCCAAGTTACCCCAGGTCTTTCCAAGCAGTTCTACATAAACAGCAGACCTCAAAGGCTCCTCCCTAAACTGCAAACCCCAGAATTCCATAGAACGTTGAAAGTGGAATAATAGCACTATAACAGTCTGGTGTAGAAATGGCCAATAACGTCATTGACAACTTCCTGGGTTCATACAGATGCTGATCTTATGTTTTGATATATGCCATCAATCGAGATAAATACTCTCATGCATAGAGTGTTCTACACATGAAAAACAAGCCAGTGTCTACACAGAAGAATAAATGAATTCAAGTCAAGTATAATGACAGGACTATAAAAACAGTGGGGTAATATTTCAGTTTCCAGAACACTCTTGTCACTGACCTTAAGGTGACCATTCTTGAACAAATTAACATCAAAGACCGTGACTGAGATGCTGCCTTATGAGCTGCAATGCATAACTTTACAATGATGGAGCTACATACACGTTGTTGACACAATGTTTACCATGTTAGAGAATTTTGAACATTTTCCAAAGGGCACCACAGAAGATGTATCATTGCTCCCACTGCATAATGTATCACTGTACACAAAATGCTAGGGACATTTTTTTGGTTGAGCACAGAGCACCCATGACTTCTTACAGCCTTTTGCTGCAGATTATCACAACAAATGGCTCTGGGGGGGGGGAATTACCCTTTCTTTTGCTGTCATCATGGAAGGGCATCCTGTTTCACAAAGTACTGTACTGTTGTGCGTTGCAAGCCTTGTGCAATGGCCATACCTTATGCTCTGGTCCTGCAATGCCCTCATTACTGTCATGCCCCTCTCAAAGGTCCTCACTGCCCTGGGACTGTTAACAGTGATGCTCACTCATTTGCAAACAACTCCTGCTTACTTATTTGCAAACAAATGAGCAGGAGCAGCATTGGCACTGCCAATAATTGTTGGCTGGTGAGGAGCTTTGGCATGGACATGACAGTGGTGATGGGTTCACCTCTTGAGCCATAGCTTGTTGCTACCTCCTCGGCTGCCCTGTGACATTTTTTCACAGGGACTTGAGAATGTGTGATTTTTAGTACAGCAGACTCTTCACTTTCATGGGAGTTAGGGGTTCAAGACTGCTGCAAACATGGAAAAAACTCAAATAAAATCATGAATGCTACCTTTTTTTAACCTGAGAACACTTCCCTAGGAATCTCTATATCCTCCAGCACAATTCTGTGATCTACTTCCCACGGAAGTGGGCCATAGAGTCATGCTAGCAATGCCTAGAGAAATATATAAGACCTAAATAATGTATGATACACACAAATACACTTTAGTCAATGAGGAATATGCTTATACTAGTTCATACTTTAGGAAAAGAGAAGAAACAGCTTACATAGTGAAAATGTGTACTGTTTTCCATATAGGAAAAACAATGCAAACCAAATCAACCTGATACAAACAAGAGGTGGGATGGAAATACAGGTGAGATTCAGAGAAATGTGAATTGAATTTGGAAGTCTGTCACATCCCTAACTACTTCCTAGAGTTTTAATAGAAGCAGGTACTGGAAAATAGAACTCTTCCCAAAAAACTGAGAAAGAGTATACAGAAGTGTTGAAACACCAACAGAAGTTGTGGAAAACATACAGATTTTTCCTTAGCCTTTCCCTATCCATTATTTCCTTCCGACCTCAGAAATATGCTTAGGTAAGAGAAGAAAAATCTAACCAATAATCCAGAAAGCCATTACTACTCAGAGCCAAATGCATGTACATTATTATTATTATTATTTTAGAATTAATAGCCCAACAACTTTGCAGACTGCTTCATAAATCCCACTCCACCTCTATGAGCAAAGTGCTGGTGTCATCTAATCTCACGAGGGAGGGCTGGAACACAGTAAAGGATTTTCACCTCAGTTATAAAATGTACTCAGAGATGGACGTCAGCAAGACCACCGAGAGGGTGAGAGCACATTAATGTCCTTCCCCAAGACTTCTAACTGCAGGAACATTCATTACTGATTACAGTGCCCTCTGCCACATGTCTCCCCTCCAATGTATAGAAGAAGGGGATAAGCTTGCCATCACCCTGGTGCAGAGCAGAAACAACAGTGAGAGGTCAAATTTGGTCTTTCTCATTGGCTTCAGAGAACCTCACTCTTGTGCCAACAGCCTCGGGGCAAAATGAATAAATAGAGGAGCCATAACAGGGGCTGAATTTACCATTTTAGCACCATGTGAAGATAATTTTATTCTTATGTGCTTTTCATTGATTGCCTTCCTGTCTTCACTGTCTCAGTATTTTTTTATTGATTTCCTGGTAATTTGGTTTTCATTGTTTTGCTTACTGTTTTACTTTAGTTAGCAGGTTATTACTCCTATGTTAAGTGATACTGTTTTAAACATCCTTTGTCTTGACCATTTTGAAATCTTGTTGGAAGCCAGGGAAGGGATATATTTTTAATCCATGCATTCATACAGACGTACTTGGGAATGTCTCCCAACTGAATTAGTGGCACTAAATTCTTATTGTACAAGGAACAATGGAACAAGGCATCATGAACATTTTGCACTGACTTCAAAGTGTATATCAACGAACCAGGCTTTCCTCATTACATAAAAATGCTGGGTTAGGCGTACTTGGAATGGATCTCAACTGACTTAGTGAAACTTAGTTCTCATGCAAAATATGGGACAAGTCATGATGGACTCTTCAAATTGATTGCAATGTGTACCTCACTGAACCAAGCTGTTCCCATTATACAGACATGCTGGGGATCAGCAAATCTGTCAATTTCACTTTCTTTCATATTGAGTTTCACTTTCTGTTATAAATCCTATTGGTCAAAACAAACTAGACTAGACTCATTAAATCAACTGTTGAGTAGTGACTTGACAAATAATTCTATTGATTCAGTAGCTCTGCTCTGAAACCCAACATGGTGTAACAGTATGACCCTGGAGACCAGAGTTCAGTTCCTCACTCAGCCATGGAAGCCCACTGGGTTACCTTGGGCATGTCACACACTCTCAACCCCCACTCCAAATCCCATGATAGGTTCATCTTAGGGTCACCATAAGTTGGAAGCGACTTGAAGGCACACAGCAGCAGCAGCAACAACAACAACAGTTGAGATTAACAATAATATTTAGGCCTCATCTTGTAAAAAAAAAAATCTCAAGTTCATTATGTCCTGTTTATGAAGAAATTTGAGAATTCTATATTAGCTTTAAAAAAAAAGTCTTCTCATCCATTTGCATTGGACAAATGTAGTTGCTGCAGCTATTCCTTGCAATAAAAAGGAGCGTATTGTAGTTACATACCATTTGGTTGCTAAAGATCAGGAAACTGTCAGATAAAAAGAAGTGTAAAAACCATGGCTATTTCCACCCTACACTGTTATAGTGCTTTTATTCCACTTTCAACATCGTGTGGAATTCTGGCCTTTATAGTTTATCAAGACCAAAGAGCTCTCTGACTGAGAAGGCCCTTCCCTAAACTACAAACCCCAGAATTCCACAGGATATTGAAAGTGGAATAATAGCACTATAACAGTGTAGGGCAGAAATGGTCCATAATTCAGCACTACAAATATAGCTGAACTGCACCAGGTTTCAGACCCAGACATTTAAGAGTTAAGCACTTGTCAAAGACTTCTTGCCAGATCATACCATCAAAGAATCTTAGAAGTGAAAGAAGCTCCAAGGACCATCTACTCACTACCATAGAGGACTACACAACTACAGAACACTGGAAAGATCCCATCCAAACTCCAAAGAAGACCTCCACCACCTTCTAAGACAGTCTATTCTACTGTAAAACAGCTCCTATTGTCAGGAAATTCTTCCTAATGTTTTGGAGGAAACTCTTTTCTTGTAATTTGAATCCATTGGTCTTCATTTTAGTCTCTTTGGAAAAGCAAAAATGAGCTTGCTCCATCTTCTGTGTGACATCTCTTCAGATATTTGAAGATGGCTATCTTGCCCTCCTCTCAATCTTCTTTTCTATAAACTAAGCATACCCAGCTTCCCATGTCATTCCTCATAGGGTCTGGTTTCTCAACCTTGGATCATCTCCATTGTCCACCTCTGAACATATTCTAGCTTGTCAATATCCTTCTTCAACTGTGCTGTCCAAAACTGGACATAGTATTGGAAATGACATCTGATGGAGTTTTAATTTCTGCCAAATTCAATATTGTTGTTTATACACCTCCAGTTATTTCCCTTACAGCTACGAAAAAGGGAATGATTTTTCTCAGTTTTTTTAAAGGAACCAAATGAAATTCTCAGATCTCCTTTAGGCAGACTTCGTTGATTTGCGGACATTTGAGCTTGCCCAATGCAAACCTTGTTTTCCTGGCCATGCTTCTCCTCAGTTATATTCTTTTTGCAAAGATAAGGTTAGGAAGAAAGGAAAGAGGGAGAGAGGGATAAAAAAAGAGACAGACTGGCTACTTTCTGTGTCACTTGCCAGTGCTTTTTACAACTGGTATGTATGTATGGAGGGGTCTTCTCTGTTCTTCCACACCTGCCCATCTCTTTCTACATTTAGAAATCATTTAAAAATGTTAATAGTCTGGTAGCAAAAGCAGTGATTGGGGATGACAAATGAGAAGGGAGCAGAAAAAGGGTGTGCAGCTAATGGCTTCCTACAACTGCTGATTAAACATCATCTTTCCATCTCTTGCCACCTAATTCTACCCAAGCCTGATTTATGGTGGGAACCCTCTTCCCCCACTCCAACTGCACCATGTCCATAGTTTTATGAGCTGGCAACAATTTAGCAGATCAGCAGACTTTCCTCTCTACATCTCATTTTCTTCTAATGAAAAGAGGAGAGAGACATGGAAAATAATATTTAATCATTGTTTCCTCTTCTTGCTTTTTGGGTCCTCCTCAAATCATTGTTGTCTTTAAAAAAAACCCTGCAAATATCAGAGAAGGGGTGAGAACAGAAGCCATCCATTTGCATCTTGTATGACGTGCTCATTATGACATCCAAAGAGCTTATGGCTTTGCAGGCGATCCCCTATTCCTCCTGCTAATGGGAACTGTCTGGTACTATTTCTGCCTGTTTAAAAATAGCTCCTTGCAAATCATATCCTTTCCAGCAACGGTATCGTTGTGGGCCATCTCTAGGAATGGCGAAGACACAGTTCCAAGGCAGAACAAGTGGTGCAGATCCCAAGCTTGGAAGAGACAGGTCATCAATAATGTAGATACCTTTAACAAGTTCCTTTTCTTAGTCACAAAAGCATTAAATAAGTTACGTTTCAAAAGTAATATGAGTGGAGATGATGATGCTTTATTTGTGTAATCTGCTATATAAAAGTCAACGTCTGTCTGTGAGTTTGTCTGTTTATCTGCATCAGGCAGGCAAAAACCTCATATGATTGGCTGTGTGAGGCAAGAAGACCTCATAGGATTGGCTGGTTGTAAAGATTCTATGGAATCCTGGGGCTGGGAGTTCAGGGAGGGGCCTTTAGAATTCTCAGCTGGAGAGCTCTTGGGCCTCAGGTCAGTTGCAATGGAGACGAGGCCTACCAGCAAGAAGAAGGGCAGTGTATTCCCTTAGAAACCAGACTCTCTGCATGTTAACAACTCTGAACACAGATTGGATTGGGGAATATGAAGACAAGTTACAGGTACTGGAATAGGCTGGTTGCTATGGAGATGAGGCCTAGCAGCAAGGAGGAGGACAGTGTATTCCCTCAGGAACCCAAACTGTATATGCAAATAACTCTGAATACAGATTGCATTGGGAAATATGGGGAAAAGTTACAGATACTAGAGAGTTTGGTGAGTTCTCAAGAGGAAAATAAAATCCCAGGCAATGCTGGGTAAATATGCTAGTAAGTAATATTTTCTAGTTGCTAGCTCTGCTAAGGGTAGTACCAGATCTTATGGTTTTAAATTACAGGAAGGTAGATTTTCCATGAACATTAGAAGGAACTTCTTGATAGTAAGAGCAAATCAGCAATGGAATCGATGACCTAGAGAGACGGTGGGGTCTCTTTCTCTGGACATCTTCGAAAGAAGCTGGACAGCTCTTTGTCGGTAATGCTGCAGCTGGCATTCTTGCGCTAAATGAAGGATTGGAGACAGTGGTCTATGGGTCCTTTTCCAGCTCTGCATTCTACGGTTCTACTTTTTCAAGGTTACTGGTTACTTAAATGTTACAACATTACTTGCAATTCCACAATTTACTTAAAGTACTCTTTAAGACATTTTTAGAAGGCATTAAAGAGCATTTGGGTTTTAGACTAAATCGAGCCTGAACTCTCACTAGAAGCAAAATAGAACTAAACTGAAGCTCTCATATTTTGGACACACCACAAGGCAACGTGACTCACTGGAAAAGATGAAAATGCTTTGTAAAATGGAAGGCAGCAGCAAAAGAGGGACACTGCAGTACAGGTAGATCAATTCAACCAAGGAAACCACGGCCTCTGAGGCCATTTCCGCACGAGACTGTTATAACGCGATGATTCCACTTTCAACATCCTCTGGAATCCTGGGGTTTGCAGTTTTGGGAGGGGCCAGGTGGCCCCTCCCGAAACTGTAAATCCCAGCATTCCATAGGATGTTGAAAGTGGAATCATTGCGCTATAACAGTCTCGTGCGGAAATGGCCTGAGTTTGCAAGAACATGACAGTGTGGACTAGTCACCTATTCATAGGGTCACCATATGTTGAAGTCAAGTTGATGGTAGATGAAAACAAGAAAGGCATTTGATGGTATTTCTACACACATTGTACCATTTTCTTATTAACCCTATTTCCCTCCCCAATATGTTAGAAAAGCAAGGACTGTTATTAACAATTGTCATTTATAGTGTTTTGTCTTGCTTTTATCTGTAACTACCTTTATCTGTTTTTATCCATACGTGTTTTAATATTTTTGATTTTATTATTTTTAAAAAGCATTTCCTTATACATGCTTCCTGATAAGTTCTATCCCTTGCTTTTAGCTGTGAGACAGCAATGTGCAAAAAAGAGTGGACTTTAAACACAATGGCTGGTCTAGTCCTAAGAGGCAAACCTATGCTCAAAATTCAAGGGTCTTTTTTTTTTCTAGACCTGCACAAAAAGTTTTGACTACTTTTCAGCTACACCCTGCCCCATCTCCTACATTCCTTCTAGACTACAAGTTCACAGATCATCCTACATTTAAAACATTTTTCTTTTTTTGAAAAAAAAAAATCTTGGAGGCTGAAATGATAAAATGGATTTCTAGAGACAAATAGCACAAAGCAGTATACACTAATACAGCCAAACCACCTACAGGAAAGGTACCTTCCACACTGAAAGCAGGAATGTTTGGCAGTCATGTTGTTGAATATTTGAATGGAATATTGGGCCATGGCAAAAATCAATGAATAAAACATCTCAGTTGGCTCTGATTTTGCAAATATGATCAGCAGTTTAGAACTCAAGATACTGCATCTGATACAAAATTGTTTACTGCCATGGAGGACATGGTTGAAGTGAGACCTTTGTCAAAATTGATATTAAAAGTTTTAATTTCATCTTAAAGAGCCTTGAACCCCAGGTCTCGTAGAAAAGTGAGACATTAAACAAAGAAACAAATTAATAATAGATCTCTGGGGAGCAAGTACATCACACTCTCAGCCCCAGAAAACCCTGTGATAGTTTTAGGGTCACCATAGGTCGGCATTAGGGTTACCTTAAGTCAAAAACTAAAGGCACACAACTGCAAAGGAAGGCAGTTTGGTGTAGTGGTTTGAAGACTGAACTAGGATTTTGGGTGACTTTCGGCAAGTTACACTCTTTCGGCCTCAGATGAAGGTAACAGCAACACCCTCAACCAAATTATGCCAAGAAAACCCTGCAATGGGTTTGCTGTCTGTTCATCATAACTCAGAAAAAATAATCTGAAGGCACACAACAACAAAATAAACCCTTAGCAAATATCTGCTTTTCCCTGCTCTGGTTTCCAAGGTGGGAGAGTTGATTTTCTTCCCTCAGAACAAAACTGTCTTTGGACTTCTGCCATTGTCCACACAGTCCTAATAGCAGATATCAGCAACAGCATCCTGCTCTGGATTCCATTTGGGAGCAAAATCAAATAAATCAATCAGATAAACAAATAAGCTTTTATTACATTGTGGCAATCTTTTGCTTTTCTATTCCTCTGTCCCCCAAAACAACAAACAGACTGTTTATGCAATTTTCCAAGCCATCACTGTGGAACAGAGAACTTTCCAAAGCAAATCTCCTCATCATCCTCTTTATTCTCACCAGCTTTGAAAGAAATGCAGTCTCAAAGAATAAAAGATGAATGAGAGAAGTAGTTCAAGAATAACTCCACCCTCAGCTAGTACTTGGTTTTCCCCTTACCTGATACACATTGCATGGATGTGCTAAATCCATTAGCAGCTACGACACTAAGAGGTCATCTTACAATAAATGCAGGTAAGATATTATGTCAATTATACTGTTGACTTTGTAGAGTGTCTTAGACCGTTAGATGCTCAGATCTGCTAATGGCGTGTTAATTGGGAATGGTCAGGTTGCCTCTTCTCTGCCATTCTCTGAAGAGGTCTATGGTTCAGATCTTTCAGAGAATTGTAAAGAAGTGTAACAGGTAAGGGGAGTTGTAGACACTAATCTGTTCTCCTGCTTGAACCTTTTATTTTAGATAGGAATGTTGTCCTATAGAAAGGAAGATGTGAGGACAACCTGACTGACTTGTCCTGACATTTCTTGAGAAGAATGTTGCATAATGATCCTTCTGAGCTCTTCAGCCTCTTGGGTCACCCTTTGTTCCTTCGAAGCACGATGAAGGGAAATGTCAGCCCTCACTTTTGTAATGGAACTTCAAAATACATCAGCCCAGAGACGTGCACAAAATATATACATTCAGAATTAAAGAACAGGTCATGAGAAGTAATGGTCCTTGCTTTCGGGGGAAAATTAACACAACAGGTTCAGGACTCAAGAAATGAACTCTATTATCACTCTTTTATTACAGGAGTTTCCATTTCTTTTATCAATAGAAGCAGACGTAATCTTGATCCACCTGGATCTCATGAACGTCTATGGGATGGCATCTTAACTTGAAAGCTAGAAAAACAAGTGGGTAGATATTTGTGTATTCTATGTGCTGCTTATGAATGCAATGCTTTGTTCAGTTGAACTTTGTTCAGCTATATTGCTTTCAATAAAAGTTAAAGGAAAAAGCAGGGTGCCCTTGCACTATGAATGGCTGAGTGACAGGGATTTGGCAGAGAAGATTGACATGGGTGCAAGGAAAGGTTAAAATGGATGCAGTCTCAAAATATAGGCAAGGCCTGCAGCAGCTCCAAACTGTGGTTATGGACAATACATGCCAGATGCACCAGCCTGCAGGAGCTTAATGGTGACTCAGACATGTGTTCATGAAGCAATGCTGATCACTTTCTTCTAAGTTAAGCTGATGCTCACAGATGCATCTTCCAACCAGTGGAGTCATGTATGGCAATCTCATGTGCTGCACATCCAGGTTTGAGGATGAGGACATTGAGACAGGTGACTATAGCCCCACTTCACAAAAACAGCCCCTTCTTGCACAAATGTGCAAAGCAACTGGACATCTGGCTTCATGCTATAGGTGAATCAGGTTGGGCAGTACAGACAGACTATGAGGAGCTCTCTCTTAGACCAGCACTTCTTAAGCCTGAGAAAGAAGACAGCATTCCAAGCATTCTTCCTTGTCTGTGTCTGAATCTCAGAGAGGCATGAAGCAAAATGCACCACCCACCTCTTCAATTACTTTGCAATTGGGAAATGGGGAAAGTCTCAATGGTAGATGATACCAAACTTTGGGAAGGTAGAGGAAAGAGATCTACATCCTCCTTCTCCTAAAACATTGCTCTCTTGACTAAGTCACATTAGGTGAGGAAGTTTTGTGCATGCATGCAATACCAACGCTACCATGAGGCTCCTAGCCATTTAGGGCCCTGAAGTAAGGTTGCCGTATTCCAGCCCCTCTAATCCAGGCAGATAATTTGCACATTATGCAAATTATTACAATGCTGCATATTATTAATTTGGTTTCTGATTCGGCAAATTGAACATATTAATTATTTCCTATTTTGTTTCCTTTTGTTTCAGCCTTGATAATTACTCCTCTGACAGAACTAAGAGTGTAATGTTTATAATGCTAGGCTTGGAACAGAGAGACACAAGCTCATATCCTTGTTTCCTCATGGAATTTATTGTGTGACCTTGGGTTATCACTGTCTCTCAGCAAATCTACCTTACAGCTTTCTTGGGGGGGACCAATATCAACTGGAACTGTGAAATGTGGTTGCACATACCCCTGGTATATGCAGCCACAACAGTGGCAACAATAACAGCAATCTTTTGTCACATACAGGCACTTCTAATACTAGTGCAGCCTCATCATATCACTACAGTATTTTTTGCCATTTTTTAATGTGTATATATATATGTATGTATGTATGTATGTATATATAAATGACAAAAGGTACAAATGCATGAAAATATTACAGAAATCCCACCTTGCATCTTCCTGTTTTCCCCTCCCTTGCTCCTTCCATGACTTGCATCCTTTTCTTTCATCTATCACCTTGGGCTACCATTCTCCCTCTTTTGTACCTTCCATCAATTATGCCTGTCTTTCTTTCTCCGTGTAGCCTCCCACTGGGCCCGTCACTCTCCCTTCCCACTTTTCCCCTCCATTGCATCATACCCGGCATTTGCCATGCCTTCCTCTCTTGCTTACTGCATACCAGCATGTGCATGTTTCACTCTCCATTTCCTTCTTCCCTTCCCTTTTCTTCCACCTCATGTTGACATACCTTTCTTTCTTGTACCTTGCACCCATGTGCTTTGCTTTGTTTCTTTGGCCAGAACAGGTGCTAAAGAGTAGCCTCTGTGTAATTTTTCTGGCTTGTCATATGATTCCCAATTGATGAATCTGGTGAGTATGACTATCTGGAAAATTAGTATTCCAGGCTCTTTCCTGAAAAGAGATGTTTTAGCCAGAATAAGTATAAGTAATTGGTTCCTATGGAATTTTTTTGTAGTTTGTGATATCTCTCCTAACTAGTTCTATGAGGCTGCTGAATTTAGTGTGTGTGGATCCCTGAAAAGTTGGTATTTTGTTCCATTTTCTAAAATCTAAATATTTTGACTGGGACTGGTATAATCAAGTGGTTCATGTAGACTTTGTGTGGCTTCTTGCATGACTCTTATCTAATTTTGGACCACTGATAAATTGGTAGGTGTAATCTACTTGGAAGTTAACATCTGGGATCACTTCAGTATGTTGAGCATGGTTTCTCATTATATTAACAGGATTATTTTAAAATATCATGTTTGAAATGTCTCTGTTTTAATATATTGTTTTGAAGCATGTTTAGCATACTTCAATGCTTTTCATATAAATCTCTCTCAAAAATGGCCCATTCTAGCGCATTCAGTCCAGGCTTTTACCCACCGTCAATGGGAGAACTCTAACTGCCTCTCATAAATGGAAGTGTGTTTTTCCCTGAACATATAATAAAAATGCATACCATTGCTACATGAAGCAAGTCATGAAAAAAAAAACAGACTCCATGGAGCCTTAAATAATAATAATCATATTCCAGGTTTACCTTCCTTTATTTTATTGCTCCTCTTTCACTCTAGTGATTCCACTGCTTTCTGTGCGCTGTATTTTCAAGAGGTTCAGCAAAGTAGACTGCAGATGGACTTCCCTTGGAATGTTAGACACTTCTGCAGATTTGTGACATTAACTCAGGAAACTTGAGACATGCATGTATGGAGGGACCACTGATCTTGTCTACTCCTAATATATATCTCTATTATCACTGATTCAGAAAACAGAGATTTGTATTGAGAGATACTGGGTCTTGGCAAGGGTATATCTCTACAGTATACTTTTATCGAGGCCTATTAATATCCTAAAGGCACCAGATCCCACCTTATCTTGGAAGCTAAGCAGTGTCAGCTCTGGTCAGTACTTGGATGGGAGACAGTCAATGAATACTAGGTGCTATAGGCTTTATTTCAGTGGAACAAACTGGCAAAACCATTTTGAAGTATTCCTTCCCTAAGAAAACCCTATGAAATTCAAGGGGTCACCATAAATTAATAGGTGACTTGAAAGCACGTACAAATATATCTCTATCAATACTGATGCAACTTCATTGATTAGCTTAACACATTCAGTGGCAAGGTGGGCTTCTTTTTCACCAAGCAGAATGGCTGCATATTTTGCCACATCACTTGTAAAAGCACTGCTTAAGAAAAGAAAAGAAAAGAAAAGAAAAGAAAAGAAAAGAAAAGAAAAGAAAAGAAAAGAAAAGAAAACCCTAGAATTTGAGTGAGCTGACAGTTGAGACAGGCACTAGGCTAGTGGTTCTCAACCTGTGGGTCCCCAGATGTTCATGGACTTCAGCTCCCAGAAGCCCTGAGCATTGACCATAGTGGCTGGGGCTTCTGGGAGCTGAAGTTCACAAACATCTGGGGACCCACAGGTTGAGAACCACTGCACTAGGCAGACTGCTTAGAATCCTGATAAAATCAGACTAAAACAATAGTATGACAACCCTTCCCTAGAACATTTTCTCCAACTATACTATTTATATTCCAACCCTGCATAGGTGCCTGAATGATTCACATAACGTTACTGCACAGTTGGAAACAGCTATGAAGGAGTTAACATGCAGTGATCTATCTTGACTCAGTTCCTCTGGTGAGGTACCACGTCCAACAGTCTCCAAGGTTTGAGTGTATACGCTTGGCAATAGGTCTACAAGACAGTACAATAGTGTACCATTCACCTCATTGCCCAACTGCCTCCCTGCCAGAGCTGCTGGATCTGATCTTGAAAGTGCTGTTAATTTCCCCTAAGTTTACTGTTTTGGGGGATTTTAACATCCACACTGAGGTAGCCTCATCAGGGCCAGCTCAGGATTTCATGGCTTCCATGGCAACCAGAGGCTTTTCTCAGTTAATATCTGGTTGTACACACATAGCAGGCCACACTCTTGATCTGGCTTTTGCTGGTCAGGATTATTGTAATCTGGGGATGGGGGCTGAAAAAACCCTGTTATCATGGACAGATAGTTACTGGATAGAATTCAGATTTGCTGGGACTCCTAACCTCTGCAGGGGTAGTAGCCCCATTAAAACGCTTCACACAAACCCCAGAGACTAATGGATACAAAAGGATTCCTGAATGTTCTGGGGGATTTTCCAGCTGCTAGAGTTGGGTGATCTGTTGATGTTTGGCTGATCTGTGGAATAGGGATATGACCCACGCAAGCAACACAGTTGTTCCCTAAGCATTCTTCACATGGGAGAACAGCACAGGTTCTTTGGTTTTCTGAGAAGCTCAGAGCGATGAAGTGCTTAGGTAGACAACTAGAACAACAGTGGAGAAAGACTCAAGATGAATCTGATCAAGCACAGGTTAAGGCCCCATTTTAGAACGTACTTTCCAATGAGGGCAGGAAAGAAACAATTCTTTGCTCCTTCTATTTCATCAGCTCAATCTCACCCAGCACAGCTGTTCTGGGAGTTCTGTTCTGGCTATCACATCTTAGGCTGCTGAAGAGGAGCCCTCAGAAAAGTGCTGTGACAAATTTGCAGAGAAAATTGATCCGATATATTCTGACTTGGACTCCACATGTCCAGGAAGGTAACTGAGGCATACACATAACCAGTGTTGATAGATGGGTTTCAGATTGTTTGACATGATGGTGTGGACAGGTTGCATGGAATGAGGAGGCTAACTACTTGTCTGTTAGACCCATGTCAGTCGCGTAGCGACGGTGCAACGAGGGAGCGATTTGCCCCAGGTGGCAATGTTTTTGGGGTGTCCCAGCCCATAGCCATGCCCCTGTGCACCCTGGCCATGCCCCCACACACTGTGCTTATGCCCCCATGCACCATGGCCATACCCCTCACACCATTGTGCCGCCCCTCCCACCCACCCCTCCACACACTCCAAGCTCCACCACTGACCCATGTCCATCCTGGCTAGTTAAGGCTGCCAGAGGAATACTGGCCAAATGGGTGGTGGAGGTTGTAAATGCTTATTTGAAAGAGGCCTATCTTCCAACCTCTCTAAAAGAAGCAATTGTCAGACCCTTGCTGGAAAAAAAAAAAACCTTCATTGGACCCCACCTTCCTAGGTAACTATCGATCAGTTTTTAATCATCTCCTTTCTAAATAATGTCCTAGAGTAAACGGTGACAACACAACTCTAGGCTTTCTTGGCAATATAGAAGTACCATAAACAAACAAACAAATCCCATAGTTAGACCTCATTAAACTGTTTACAAAAGTCAGATCCTCAGTATCTCTAGTTTCTTTGGCAGCATAATTTAGATTGGAAATGTTATTTTGCTCTTGCCATTGTGTATGAGGGAATCAGAAACCATTCCAAATCTACTGCAGGTTAACCAGATGATCCACTAACAGATTTCCTGCCCATTCTTACTCTAAGCCACTCTGAGCTTTCAATTAGATTCTTCATCCTGTTATAGCATTCTGTCCTGGATCCCACGTTTTTCAACATCTTTATAAATAAATGACTTTGATGATGGAATAGAGGGCATGCTTATCAAACCTGCAGATGACATCAAATTAGGAGAGGAAGCTAATACTCAGGAGAGCAGGATCAGAATTCAAAATGACCTTGACAAATTGGAGAGCTGTGTCCAAACCACCAAAATGAATTTCAACAGGAATAAGTGTAAGGTGTTACATTTAGATAGGGTAAATAAACTCTTGGCTTGGCAATGCTACATGTGAAAAAGACCTATTGTCTTAAAAATGTAACATGAAATGAATGGTGGGTGAATGTTGGGGGAGGGGGAAGGTGAGAGTTGAAAGGAAGTTTTTTTAATTAGAGAGAATGTAAAGGGGTTTTATGGATGTCTATGAATGATTTGTATTATATGAAAAAAGAATAAAGATTATAATTTTTTAAAAAAAATGTAACATAGAAGCTAAAAAAGCAGAAGCCAAAAAAGCAAATGCAATTCTAGGCTACACCAACCAGAGTCCAGATTGAAAGACATAATAGTCTCAGTCTATTCTGTTAGGTTTCTCCTGGAATACTGTCTCCAGTTTTGGATACCACAATTCAAGAAGGATATCAACAAACTGGAAGATGTCCAGAGGAGGACAACCAAGATGGTTAATGTTGTAGAAGCCAATGGCTGGAAAACAAGCCTTAGGGAAATTAAACCCTATGAGGAATGACTTACGGAGTTGGACATGTTTAACTTGGAGAAAAGCAGACTGAGAGGTGACACTATTGCTGCCTTTAAATAGCTGAAGGGATGTCATGTAGAAGATGGAGTAAACTTGTCTTCTGCTGTTCCAGAGACTAGGACAAGAACCAGTTGATTCAAATTGCAAGGAAGGACATTTCACCTAAACATGAGGAAGAACTTCCTGACAACAAGGACAGTTCAACAGTGAAATGGATTGGTGTGGATACTACTGGATTCTTCTTCATGGAGGTGGAGGTGTGGGAATCTTTAACCAGAAGTTAGTTATCTGGCTCTCAAGACTGCTTTAGCTGTGCATTCCTGCATGGTGGGGTGTTGAACTAGTGATCCCTTCCAACTTCATGATTGCGTGATCTCCAGCCAATGGCTGGAAAACAAGCCATTGGCTTCCACAACACTGGCAGTCTGGGAATATTACATCTTTTCTTTTCTTTCTTTTCTTTTTTTTTTTTGGCCACAGATCCACATCTGGATGCAGCCCACTTTCCTGGCCACTAATTGGCTATGGATGCATTCCAGTGTGGAAAACAGTTGTGCTGAGAAAGGGGCTATTTCACAAAGAGATACTGAGTATTTCCTTAATCAATAAACTGAAAAATACATACACAGGTGTAACAGGAAGTTATGTCTGCATATGTTACCAACATCATTGCAGCTTCCGTTTCCCTCAGTAGCAGCCAGATGCCTCTTGGAAGCTGGGAAACAGGGATTAAAACAACAAACTTTCCTATTATTTTTCTCCAGCACCTGACATTCAACGTTATGCTGTCTCTGAATACCAGTGCTTGTTTAATTAACACAGTCAGATTCCACTTGGACACAAAAACTGAAGCATCTCTTTATCTGAAAACCATGGCAGACATCCATAACTGACCTCTGCGTCTGCTGTCATCTTCAAAACAAAATGGCTTCTTACAATTTTTTGGATTTCACAAACCATTTTTCAGAATCAAACTCAGGTTTTCAGAAGGACCAGAACAAGCACTCAGAATTCTTGGGCCAGTCCTGGGGATTCTAAGGGGCAGCTGTAGGCCACCCTCACTGCTGCTGCTCTAACTGCATATCAAGCACCTGCCAGTAACTCCCTGGAGACATGAGGAGTGAAGCAAGTGGGGAATACTACCCAAGTTCCCAATTTCAATGCTATCAGCATCTTACCTCAAGCCTTTAAGTCATATCAGGTTGTTATGTTGTATTATTGTACTATACATTATATAGAAAGAGGATTCTTTGGGCTAGACGCAACAATGCAGGTGTGTAGCTCTAGACTACCCCCACCACCACTGAGTTACACAGCAGTTTCACTGTGCAACCCTTTTAACGAAGGCACTCACTAAAAGTTAAATTCAAATGGTCTCTCTTGTGGAATTCTGCTTGCGCCCCCATGAACCGAAAATGGCCATTAACCAACAAACAAAAATAAACAAACAAACAAACACATAAAAGGGAGTGCATGCATAAGAAAACATATACATATTAGGATTATCCATGCCCTCATATTTCCAGTTTAAGTTCCAGTTGATTTTTAAAAAATCACATGTAACAAAGATTTCCAGGCCTACTTCCTATGACTTCACCAGGGGCTATCCCTGAGTCTCAGGTTTTGGCCTTGAGGTTTTATGCCCTGGCATGGTATTCATGGCAAAGGCAGTGCTTGAACCAGGGCCCTCTTGGTTTGTAGCTCCATTCACTAGATTCTTGTGCTGCACTGGCTCAATCTCCTTTCCCTAAGTGGGAGCCCAAGCAGCTTCTCTGGCTGAAAAATTATACTGGTTTTACATTTAAAGCAAGTGTCTCATTAGGTACTCATTTCTAAGGCACATCAGCTTCCCTGTGTCGTTCCTTTATGCCACTCACAGACCATCGACACCAGTCCTCCCTAGGCTATCTGAATGTAAAAGAGACAACCCGGTGAGGCAGAGATTACAAACATCGATTGAAATGAAATCAAATCCTGTAGGCTCTGTGTAAACCATGGACTAGATTTATAGTTACAGTAACTGCATCATTACACCTAAGCATCAAGGACACCACGTGTCTAAATGTTGGCTCAATAAGAAATATTGATCGACAACTTTGCCAACACCTGTGATCTCAATAAAAAGCAGACGGTGCTGTATTTCAGATCTAGCATTTGCTCATGTTTTGCAATCCACTGTGCATTTATATGTTGAAGGAAATTCGCACAACAGATTTAGACTGGAGGCTCATAACCTGCACCTCATATTGCAGTTAGGATTCCTTACATAATGCCCACAAGAGCTGATCAAAAGGTCAGGGAAGGGCTATTGCCAAAAAGCGGGGCTGGAAGGTTGGGCTCCAAAAATGCGTGACGCAATGGACTCTTGATCTGATCTAGAAAATCTAGAAAAGTTCTTCTTCTTCTGTCTCAGTCTGGTATGTCTCACAAGATTGTTGCAGGAATTATATACTGTCTTGAGCCCACAGGAGGAAGAGTGGTACATAAATGTAACAAATAAATAAGGGTCTTCAGAACTAGCAATGTTCTAAGTTGGTTATTGCTATTTTCCCCCAACATCTATTTATCCCAACTAGACAACAGAATAGATTCAAAGGAAGAAAAGACATAAGCCTTCTTGTCCACTTGATTGTCAACAAGCCAACAAATATGCAGTTATAACCATAATAGTTTTGTAACATTTGCAGCTCAGTGTGGCATAGAGTGAAGAAAGTGGCTAACCAGAAGTTAGCTCAGCTCTGAGGATATTGCCCTCTACTGCTCAGGTTTGAAAAGCATAAAAAATAACCTGTTATTAAAACACAGTTGGTAGTATGGTACTGTGAATACATGTCTGGAAGCATGCAGCAGTTTTGTTATTGCCTCCGCTAGTGTACTTTCTATCTAGAACAGGAGAAGTATACTTATTTCTACTTGATAAGGTGCCACTGGGTACAAATGGCTTCTTACAATTTTTTGGATTTCACAAACCATTTTTCAGAATCAAACTCAGGTTTTCAGAAGGCACATCACTTGGCTAGGTTCCATGTAATTCTGTCCACAAATATCCCAGTTCCCTAGCAGGACAATGACTTAGCTATTATAGTGTAATGGTGCTGAGCAGAGTCACAGACTGGCTGACGTTGGGCACAAGTTTCACTAAATTGCTCCTATTCTAGTTCATCCAATATAGGCCTTAACTACCAAACTAAGAGGTTGACAGGTCTTGGACCCAACACGGTTCTCAGAGCAGTGTTAGGCAGGCAGCTGATTTGGCCTGAAATACTTTTAACTAGCCTTGTCTATTATGCCACTTGTTCCCTTTCCTAGGAAACGTACATTTGGTAACCGTGGTCCATGCCTCAATTACCTCTTAGTTAGAGCAGTGTGGCACTGCCCTTTAAAAACATTTCAGAAGCTATAGCTAATGCAAACAAGGTGCCTGGAACTAGTTTACAGTGGGTGGTAGAGGGAGGAATCAAAGGTTAAAAGTATTATCCTAAGCATATAAACTCAGAAGCAAACTCTCCTGGTTTAAACAGAATTTACCCCCAAGTAAATATGCTGAAGAACCAACAAAATGAAAACAGTGGAGAAAATTTGGAGTGGGTTGAAGAATTTCAAAAAACAACAATGGACTCAGCCAGACTGATTAAAAAGACCAGATGAACTAGGACTGGATGCACCCTGTGCCAGTTTTATGTATTTTTGAATGAATGGCATTTTCTTGGCAGCTCTGATAAATGTAAATAAACATACACCCACACACTCACATGGATTATAAAATTCAACAAAACTAAGGGAAGGGGGAGAGAGAAAGAGAAAAAAAGAGTCACTCATTCAGCTCTCTCACATAGGATGCCTCTTCTTTTTCTGCAGTTATACAAATTCCAAAATGTGCTCACCCCTAGCAATGATGACAATATGCCTTTTGCTTCAGAGCCACTGATTTAATCAATCAATTAATTGTTTCATTGACAACACTTGTATGAGTAACCAGCTAGGATTTCCTTAATCAAGTGGCAGTCCAAAAATCTATAACAGTTGTCACTGAATTATTCTGGAAACAAAATTTCAAGTGAATTTGACATTTCAAGAGAAAGAAGAAATGTTTTCATAAGGCTGGCAACACTGATCGGGCTGAAAGTATTCCACAAACTTACACTGCCAACAAACCTAGAAAGCAGCTATACTTTTTGAGTTTTTGTGAGTTTGCATCAAATGTAACCTAAAATAAAATTTCAGGTGACTCTTTCTTAACAGGGAAAATATCTGACAAACGTCTAGTGAAACCTAAAGTCTCCTTTAAAAATGCAACTGAGTTTTGCAGAGCCCTAATTTTAAGGGATTTTAAAATGGTTGTGTAGCCTGTTGGCTCTAACCTTGGTCTAGTCTTATCTTGATTTATAGGCTGAACAAGAGCTAGCTCTGTCTCTGAAGATGGATGCCCTTGTACTCCACAATTACTTTATGGCCTAGACTCCCTAACAAAAGTCCCTTGATTTATCTGTCCTGTATGATGATCCTCACCCTGTGCCATAACCACGAAGGTCACACGGAGGAAGATATTTCTGCCAGCTCATACAGTGCATTGGCTGCCAGCACCTCTTAATTTGCTGCACTGTCAGAACACAAAGACTAGGGTCAGAAGAGTCCATGGTATGATATATAAGACCCCTGCTGGAACAACTGGAAAGAGGCAAGCTCTCAACAGGAAGATACTGATGGTGGAAGACCTCAGCCCCAGAGAAGAAACACTTCTGTGCCTGAACATTGTGTCAGGAGCAGCTAATGACTCCTGTGGGGCAGGAAATCCACCCATGGTTTGAACATCAGCTCTTTGGTTTTAATAGCAGCTCTGCCACCACAATGGGCTTTTCCGCACTTTGAGGGGGAAACGGGGCAGTCCGTTACTCACCGGACTGGCACGCTCCCCCCCCGACGATCCACAACAATCTGGAGCAGCGCGTGCCTGTGCTACACACTCTCCGGAGACGAAAATGGAGGCTTCCAGTTGGCGGAGGCTCTCCACCAACTGGAGAAGCTCACCAGCTGGAAGCCCTCCCCCGGAAGATCTGCAGCCTCGCACTGGCGCAAGCCTGCAAATCTACACTTAGGACAGCGACAGACTGGGGCGTGCTGAGCTATTGAAAGTCCTCTTTTAATTGGTCTTTCAATAGCATGGGGAACCACCAGTTCTGGGCATTCCAGAGCAGGCTGAAGTCCAGACAAACATTAAGTAGTCCGGACCCAGTGCACCCCCAAGTGTAAATGTCCTCGCTGGAGGATGCGCCGCCCCGTTTTAAATATAAAATGCGGAAAAGGCCAATGAAGACAGTAAATGCAAGAATGGATTCAACATCCTTAATTCTGGTGCCACTAACCACCTCTGCATTTATTGTATAAAAAGGGGGAGACAGAGAAAGCAGAGTCCCCACAGCCTTCCTGAGAAGCCAGCTACATCTGGTTTTGTTATTTTTCATCACTCAGCATCCATCCCACCAGGTATAGAAAGTGTAAGACCATGAAGAACTTGAACCTCACTTTTCTTATCCCTTTTTCCTTCAAGTAGTGGCTGAAGTCCTGTGACAGAACCAGGCACGTGGCTAGCAGAGCAGCCCTAGTAACTGATGGTGATATAACTGGATTGGCTTTGTCTGAACAAAACCCAGCTCTAGCAAGAAGGAGGGGCTGTAGGTGGGACAGCAGAGAGCATATAACCAGGGAGGGTGTTTTGGTTTCTAGCTTCCTTCAGCGAGATTCTTAGAGTGAACTTTAAGTCAGGGTTTCAGTCAGCCATAGGGAATTCCCTGGGAAAGAAGGTTATTCTTCTCAGTGGGCTAGTGTGAAGCAGAGAAGAGACCAAACCACTCCTGAGGGGCAGGATTAGAAAGTTAAACCCTGATTGGAGATTGACACCTTTTGTGCTAAGGCAGTGGTTCTCAACCTGTGGGTCCCCAGATGTTTGTGGACTTTAGCTCCCAGAAGCCCCAGCCACTATGGTCAATGCTCAGGGCTTCTGGGAGCTGAAGTCCAAAAACATCTGGGGACCCACAGGTTGAGAACCACTGTGCTAAGGTGTATGTGTTTGTGTGTTTGTGAAAGCCATGTTGTTGAATACTGTGGTGCTTTGAGGGAATTAGTTAAACCTCTTTGGCCAAATGTCATTTTGTTTGAATATTCTTGGAAAACCAAATACCTTTTCCCTGTGTGTTATTTTAATAAATATTTCATTCTATTTTTATAAATTTCTGCATTAATAGAGTATATTCTTCCATTTTACTTTTGTAAGAACACATTACCACAGGTTATTTATCTTTTTTTGAATAACTATTAATATGTTTTGCCCTTTATCCACTAAGGTGTTGGGTTTAAGGGAAATCAGGGTTGTGAAGAAGTAGAAGGGAGGGAGCAAGGTGTGATAGTAGGATCAAAAGGAATGCTGCTATTCCAGTCAGGGAGAAAAGAAAGCAGACCCTGGTCTGGCCCTCCACAGTGTCTTACATAGGTTCCTCCATGGAAGCAGCTGAAAATTTTCATCTGATGCAGAATGTTCTTTGACTGAAATCCTACCAGTGTCTTAATATAAGTTCTCCCTTGGAAGCAGCTGGATATTTTTGTTTAATGGTGAATGTTCACATTCAGTTCAAGGTTGCGGAAGCAAAGTTGCACATACAGTGCCCTTATGCATGCAGGACACACACTGTGTACCAATGTGCACCATTCACGAATGATATGCATTGTGGATTGTGTGCAGTTGAGCATGTGCATTTGGTGTACTGGTCCATTTGCCATTCAGCACAAGGGTTCCAATGAAAAATTTAAATTTTTTTTTTTTTTTTGGATTGCAAACATAACAGCAGAGACTGTCATGACCATTATCACAATGATGCTTGGTATTTAAGCCACCTGAAATCTTCTCCAGCTGTAGAATGGGGTATAAATCCTATGAGGAAACAAACAAAGCCATTCCCCAGGATTGCTCACAAGATTCACAACTCTGGAGACTCACCACACAATTTGAAGCAGATGGTCAGCTGGGAGCTATAGAAGATCATCCCAATGAGTTAATTCTCAGGGCCACTCCAGCAATTAGCGATGCTTGAAGAATTTGATCTTTGCAGTTGTGATATGACCTGAACTAATCCAGATTTCTGAGGCTAATGTGCAAAGCAAACTGCAGCTTTCCTTCAGATTTAACACCTCTCTAAATTTTGTCCTAAAGGTAAAGGAACCAAAATGTGTGTAAAAGATTTAGCTTAGGACAAATTACATTTATATATGCATTGACTTACTTACTTACTTACTTATTTAATATCCTGCCTTACTCCCTGCATAAGACTGATAACAATAATAAAGAAGTTAAAACACAATCAAGCAAGCTATCATATTAAAATGCCATTAAATTTTAAAAGAGTAAAATCATTTAAAAACATAACAATAAAGTTAAAAATGCAGTACACACACTCCATAAAAACAGCATCCTGTAACCAAGAGAAACTATGTTAAAAATATGCCATTTTTAAAATGGATACATCCATTTCTAAAAGAACTGTACAATTCCAATTGTTATGACTCACTTTTTGCAACAAAGACCTGTATAACTGTAAAAGTATTTCAACTGCTAGTTACAGTTGTTAAGTATTCAATTAATTTTTTAAAGCCTTCAGGTTAGTGCAAAATGATTTAGGAAATGATTTAAGGATGCTGAACATATAGGAAACTGGCATCAACCAGAAACAGACTGATCTCTCCATCCTTACTCAAAATGTGGTTTACTGTAGTACAAAAGAGATCTAGATGGTGGGTGATTCAGACATTGTAATGAAAACCTGAACCTGGGAACCTGGCCTAGAGTCGTATCCTGAGCTGGGACAGAGGTTCAGCATGCTGCATTAGGTATAATCCCACTCTCCTTGAACTGATTCAAAATCCAATTAAGTTATTTCTGAATAGTTTGAAAATAATCGTTTTATCTCCTGCGCTGACCCAAGGATCATAAAATACCTCTTCTGTTACCTGACTGTACACTCCCTCACTTAGATATAGTTTAATTGGCAAAATATATTAATTGGCACAAATATAACATATACCCTGCTTTGGTTGTATGGCCAGCTTAGATAAGAGGAAAAGGTTGGCCAAACACGTGTGTTGTGAATTAGGTCAGAAAACACCTCTAGGCATAGCCAGGTCATAGCCAGGAAATCACCAAGAAACTCCAAAGATAATGGGCTGGCAGTTAGCCTGAACAACTCTACCTTTTAGACAATAGCTGCTGGGAGATCCTCACAAGACTGCTGAGCTCCTGTCCTAGCTTCTGTTCCTCTGACCAAGCAAACCTCTCCTTTGTCAAAAAAAACCGTCTGACAAGTACTGAGCTATCAGGATGACCTTTAGCCCTTTGTCACCTAATGCTAAGACCATTAGACCATTCTAGAACTCATTGTCCACTTTGTGAGCTCCACTCTTTACTTGGTCAGAGATCTATTAACACCCTTGCCTTCCAGACAGAAATCAGGTATACAAACCCTTGTTTTAGACCAGCCCAACCTACTGTACACTGATCGCTGGTTACCACTCTGTTGCTCTGATTCACAACTGTGTACTGTCCTTAGATTCAAGTCTAAGCCATGTTACTGCTTCACTTCGCCCTCAAATCTCGCTATCCGAAACTTTCCTCCTTTTCCTTTTAGTTAGCCTTGTGTGATTGTGTGACTGCTTGGATCTTGTGTGTGTGACTGTAATTCCCCCAATAAACACAATGAAGCTTACTGCAGTTGGTTCTTCTCTGCAGAAGTACTGGTAAACATAGGTGGAAAGATTTCTCTAGGTTACCCCCCTCTCACAGGCCCCCTTTACTGAGATAATAATCACCCATTTTTGCACAGAGGTACTGGCATTGCAGGTGGACCTCTGAGTCACCCATGTTTTAGAGTAACACCTCCACTCCCTCAGATAACCTCCTCATTCTCCTCTTAACGCAGGGGTAGGCAAAGTATACTTCTCTGGCTTCATGTGGCCTTCATGGCCTTTTTGGCAGCCCATTCAGTGCTCCCAATGCTTCTCAGACTTTTTTTAAAAATTGCATTGCAGTTTTTTTATTGGAATCAAGCAGCTAACCACTATATGCATTACAGTTAACAAGAAAAAGAGGTATAGTCAATGGAATTGTCAATATCTACTCAGTATCATAGTCAATTTATTTCCTTTTAGTTCAATATCAATAGCCGACATCACAATCAATGTAATATTAATCAAAGCCAGGTTAAATATATTTAACTTTAATTTGTATAAAAATATAAAATTGATAATAATTGATCAAGGATGACTGTGGGATTTTATTTGTTAATAACTAGTAGTATAGGATAAAGATTCCTTCCTTTCTTCCTTCTTATATTTGTTTATCCCCTCTCAGCATGTCAAGGATATGAAATACAGATAAAATCAAAATACATATGTGTGCATGTGTTCACAAACATACACACAATTAAAAGAGTCTCCCAGGCCAGCTCTGGTTTTAGGGACCAAAATACTACAGTCTGACAATTGTGCAAAGGTGATTGAGCCAGCATACCTCCTCTGGGGAGAGAGGAGTTATACCACTCAGGTGCTTCTACAGAGAAAGTTCTGCTTTATGAAATCACCAACTTATCTTTCCAGGATAGTGTCATATACTACAGGATTTCTGCTGAAGATTCCTTGCAAGCTCATATTGGAAGCAGCAGACTTTCAGGTAATGTGACCCCAAGCCACCTATCATTTTATTCTAATTCCAGCCTTCAAGATTGGATGAAGTAAGCCTTCTAATATGAGGAAACAAAAACTATTGTTCTTGTGTCATATAATTGGCCACTTTGGAAAAAAGGGCTGGGCTCTTAACATCTTCCTCTTCTTCCTCTTCCTCCTCCTCAACATTTCTAAGGACTAGATCTTGGGACCTTTCCGCACTACACTGTTACAGTGCTGTTATTCCACTTTCAGCATCCTGTGGAATTCTTGTAGTTTACTGAGGCCAAAGAAATTCTAAACAGCCTTCCCTAAACTGCAAATCCTAGGATTCCATAGGACGTTGAAAGTGGAATAACAGCACTATAACAGTGTAGGGCGGAAAGGCCCTTGATTACTGTGTAACAAGACCTTCACATGATTACAGCCTGGTGTAACTTATCCCTCTGTTCCCCTCATTAAAAACTTCAATATCTTTCTACTGACAAGGCTCTCCTGATGTGTTCCACCTCAGAAGCACTGTATTCCAGCAGTGAGCAAGTCACTTCTTTGTGTTGCCGTGAATAAAGCCCTCAGGATCCGTTGGGATGAAAGGAGCTATATAAATCTCAGTTACGGCTATTATTGCTTTCTTTCGCATTTATCCACAAAATAAATGACTTGGTAAGTTGATTTTCCACCTGCTTTTTCATTATTTGTTGAACAAAGCTACCTGGGAGTGCTTGGCTATTACTTAGCCCCAGATTTAATTTGGTGACCAGCACAACCTTCCATCCTGTGAAGAAGCCAAGATTCTGTAATCAACATATGGAGACACATCACTAAGAAGGGGTTGGGGGACATTCACATTCACACAGGAGTTTTGGAAAAATTTAGACATCAGGGGAAAAGGCAAGGTCATTGGAGCTCACAGGCTTTTGTAGTTGCTTTCTGTTCTTGCTTTGGAGAAATACTTTTTTTTGGTCAGTATGCAAATAGTCACAATTTAGTCAGCGAAGTGAAACCAAGGTAGCAACCACAGATGCTGTATGGGATAATTTTTGCCTCTGTGCCCACACTCAGTGGACCATACTTGTTTAAAAAATGGTTTCTGTGTAGCTGAATATAAAACTTTAAGAGACATATAGTTTCTATTTTCAGTCATTTGTGGCTGATCTTCATAGATTTGAGGATGTGGTACGGTTCTTCTATTTCTCCACCCTGCAGGAGTCTCTTTTGGACCTTTGGGGGTGCCTGAGCTTTTGGGGCTGTAAGTCTTTGGAGGGATTTCAATGGGAGCCTGGAAGGGTACCAAAAATAGGATCTGCATGGATCCACCGGCCACAGTTTTTGTACCCTGATGTAAGGAACACACATATTCTCTTGTTCTCAACAACAAAGTGTGTCTCAGGATGTCAAGACATCTCACTGAGGAACTGTTCCACAGCTGCAAGATTTTACATTTCAAAACTTTTTTTGTGTGTGAAAAATTAATTAACGGTTCCCCCCCCCCATAAACTCATCATTTCTGTACAGAAAATATTTTTGTGCAAAATGTCGCAGTATTTTTGTGCAAACATTCAAAAGGCCTATAAGTAAATAAATAGCAAAAGCTTTCTGAATCTTGCAAATGATGAAATAATGAATTTTAATACCTACATTAAGTAGTATGTTTTTCAATCAGACAAACCACCCTTCTAAGCCAGTCCATAGTCTATCAGCTGTCACCACTCACAGATGTTAGCACCCAAAGATTCAGTGCCTTAGTGAGAAGTCACCTTTCCCCACTTCTGAATCTACAGAGACTTTCTCTCCCTCTCCCATTGGAGATGAGAATCCTATAAGAACACATACACACACACACACACACACACACACACACACACACACCCACCCCAAGCAAAGGTACATGGAAAGAGAGTTTAAAAAAAAAAACATGAAATCTTTTAATGAAAGCTTTTATTCTAAGTAAGCAGTCTTACATTAGGAGAAGAATATCTTGTACATGAAGGCACCTTCCTTCAGGTGTTACTTGTGAGTAGTTACAAGCTATAAAACATCTTAAGTCATATTCAGCAGAGATTAGGCAAAAAACACAAGCTCTAATGCAACTAGGGTCCTTATTGCACTATGACCTAATTGTGTTCATCTCAGATGGATCCTGGCATTGCCATTGCCAGGGTGGGATCAGGGCCTGAACACTCTCCACTGCACCTGGTCAGCTTCCAGCAGGTAGGTAGCAACAGGCATACTCTTCTTCCTTACACAGTACAGTGTCAATGGTGAGTCCCTTTCCTCACCTCTTCCTGCACTGTACTGCAGAAGGAAGTGCTATTAAACACTTCCACCCTTACTGCACACCTATAGCTGACGGGATTGTCGTGAGAAAGGGAGCCATTACCAGATTTTTTTCTGGTAATGGAAAAGGGAGTGACAGGAGCAGACGGGGACGCAACAGCAGAAGGTGCGCAATGACATTAGGCAATGGCACATGTCATGGACTGGGAGCAACCTGTTGCCCTACTGGGATGATGACGTTGTGTGGGAAGGGCCTAGATAAACATCCCTATTCTACTCATGATTCTGGATCCTTGAATGCTCACGGAAAACTTGGAGTCTGGTCTCCTTTGTTTGGCCCACAACCATACTTCCCCATGGACAGTGATGTAGGCAGCAGATTCTATCCCTCTATCAGTCCCAAAGTCTCTTGTGCACTTCATGGCACCATGTTTTATAACCCATCACCCCCAAGAGTCTGGAAGCCTTCACACCTCCCACAAGGCTGATCATTCCCCCTGGGTAATCGTCTCTGGGGATTTCTGCTGACATATGTGATGCTGACCCAATAAATGTAACTTAACCCATAATATCATTAATCCTTTGTTCACCTGGAAGTTACCCCATTCCTCTCCCTCTCCAGTTGTGTTGGCCCAGATCATGTCAAATCCATCACCACAGCAGCCATCAATGGTTACTGATCAGGATGGGTGTATATTATCTAAAGTATCAGAAGCAACGTATTTCTATTGGACGCTCTTGAACATGAGATGGAGAGTTCCACTGCAGTCACATCCTGCTAGTGACCTTCCACGTAGCCAACTATGTGGACAGAATTTTGGATTAGATAGGTCTTAGCTCTGATCCAACAAGCCTTTTCTTATGTTCTGTGTCTTTATGCTTTACATTCTCAAATGTCTTTCCAGGTGACAAATCACTTCTAACAGACAATATGCTAAGCCGGGTATTCTCACAAATCTGTTCATACAAGCTGCTTAACAAATTTGGACAAATGTGATTTCTGGCCTTCTTGCACATTTTTAACTCTCTCATTCTTCTATAAAATTTGTGAAGATGCTAAAATTTGGGGTGGTAAGGATTCTTTTTAATCAAAACAAACTGATCAGATATCCCAAACATCAGCATCATGCCAGTTCAACAGGTGTTCTTAGTGCAGAGTGGATCATGTTGAACCTACTGTTGAAAGAAATGTTAGCAAAAAGCACAGCTGCAAAAATTACTTTTTAGGGACATGCTGGCTGGGGAATATGGGAGGTGTAGTCCAAAACAGCAAAACAAGCTTAGGGGAAGTACATTTTTAATTCACTCTATACTTTTTAAGGCTGATTCTGGTGTGATACCCTGATGGGATCAGATTGCCAGGGTGTCAACATTTGGCTTCTGCCAGACCGTGGATAGTCATCCTTTCCCAACAGTCATGTGCCTAACCACAAAAGATGGCACAGCTGAGAATACAGCAGATAAATTTAAATTTTGGCTCCTGTGGTGTTAAAGACATACCCATGTTAATCTAATGAAGTAGCCCCGGTCTATGAAAGTTTATACTACAAACCTCTTTCTCTCATTCCCAAAGGGGCTACTGCATCCCTTTCTAAATGTTTCCTGTAGTTTCAAATGCAGTTTGCCAAGCAGTGTGTGTGTGCCCACGCATATGCACCTTCAAGTTAGCTGTTGTCTTATAGTGAATCTCATAGGGTTATTTAGGCAAACAGCATAGAGAGGCATTGTTCAAGAAGCATCAAACCAAGATTCATACATTATGGTCTTTTCCACACTGTACTGTTACAGTGCTATTATTCCACTTTCCACATCCTGTGGAATTCTGGGGTTTGTAGTTTCCTGAGGCCAAAGAGCTCTCTGGCTGAGAATTCTAAAGCCCCCCCCCAAACTGCAAACCCCAGGATTCCATAGGAAAAGTGTGGAAATGCCCTACGTTTCCAAATTTATGTCCCAGCTCTGTCCTGACCGGTCCTATCTGCACACACACACACACACACACACACACATTTTCTCTCATTAATTTAATGACACAGTTGATTCTGAATGAATGAGTTGTGCACTCTTGTCCTGGTCCTTAGGTTTAAAACTACTCACAGATTTTTTTCTTCCTTCCTTCAATCTTAGCATTCTTTACAGAAATATAGAGAGAGGGGTTGTAATTGCATGGATATTACTTGGGAACAAGTCCCACAAAACATAATGGATTGATGTTTCAGTTGACATGTATAGAATTTGACTGTTTCTTTTTCATTTTTTATCACAAAGCCAAGGCTGCTTGTCCATGCTTATTCTACAGAATAGGAGGCACTATCTAGACAGAGGGCAGGCCATGGGCACATGTGTTCCCCTACCTTCTTTTTAGAACAGGTAAGTGACTTCTGGTCACTTGTGGTTATAGAAAAAGTCTTTCCTGCATCTAAAAATCACAATGAAGGGGGGACCTGGTTAAACTACTTCCTCATGGTGCGGGGGGGGTCATTAAAAAAACGGATTTTGGAGTAGTGGAGAGAAAGTACAGCATTCCCAGATCCACAATCCCTAACCATCAGATGTGTGCAGCTCCCGCACTTCAGAAGGTTACCCACTCCGGGTGTATGAAAATGCAGTTTCCTGGGTAGGTCATCTCATTTCTTCCCTGACCACCAGTTGGAGGGGGGGAATCTTCCCTATTGCTGACATAGCTGATTCTTATGACTGAGGAAGCCAAGTATAGAGGGAAACTGGGAATGTTAAAAAGCTGAATACTAGCACAGTGTTCATGTTTTCTACAGGAGAAATCACCATCCTAATGAATTGCTCAGTTTCAGTGTCTAAAGTGAAGAATATTTGGGGCAGTCTTTAATTTAAATCTAGAACTATGTGCTTCTTGCATTTAGTTCCTAAAATATTTATGTATGACTGTTTTCTGAATCTTGCTGTGTTCAGTTTTCATGACTCCCTTGGTTAGGGTCATCTATTTTCCCAAACTGTCCTGTGTGTTCTTCAGAAATCAAAGATTAATCACATGGATACTGCTGATGTCAACTAGGGAAAATAATTGTACGATGTTCTCCAAATTAATGCTGAATGCTAAAGCAGATTTATCTTGTTATTAGTTTCTCATTAGTTTCATGCATTCCCAGAGATCCTATAAGCCTGTAATTATAGTTTATAATCTCATGTGCACATTTGGTTCTCCTTGCTCCACTCCAGCATTTTCACTTGGGGGAAAGCCTGCAAAATTAGTTATTCCATACAGAGAACACAAAATAAGGTTAAGAATCTAAGGAAAACTGTGCTGGATCTGATTAAAGTCCAGTATTCTGTTCTCACAGTGGCAAAGCAGGTAATTCTGGGAAGGAAAAAAGCCAGACATAGGCCATTTCTGCACTAGCCTGTTATAGCACTATGATTCCACTTGCAACATCCTATGGAATCCTGGGGTTTGCAGTTTCGGGAGGGGCCATAGGATGTTGCAAGTGGAATCATAGTGCTATAACAGGCTAGTGCGGAAATGGCCATAAGTAAGCACCCTCCTACTCATGTTTCTCAGCAACTGACATGCAGAGGCATATTGTCTGTGATCCTGGAGAAAACTGTAACTAATAGCCATTGGCAGAGCTTAGCAATTAATTCAGGAATACTTCTGATGCTGTTCCAGAGAATAATTGACTGGAGTCTGAGATCTAGCCACCCTAGCCTGATTCAAGACGCCTGCTGAAGAGAGGCTTATGTATTTTTCTGGCAGTTTGTTGTTGTGTGCCTCCAAGTTGTTTCCAACGTATGGTGACCCTAAGGTGACCCTATCACAGGGTTGTCTTGGAAGGCATAATCAGACGGATCTGCCATTGCCTTCCGCTGAAGCTGAGACAATGTGACTTGCCCAAGATTACCCAGTGAGTTTTCATGCCCAAGTGGGGATTTCAACCCTAGTATCTCATATAGTCCAACATTCAAATCACTACACGCTGCTGGCTATCTTTATGGCAATACTCTGATCAATATCCTTTGTTAGGCAAGCTGTTGGGGTTAATCTAATATATAAAAGTCAAAGTTTGTTTGTCGGTGTCAGGTGAAGACCTCAAGTGATTGACTGCCTAAGAAGATTCTATGGAATCCTGGGGTTTGCAGTTTAGGGAGTGGTCTGTAGAATTCTAAGCCAGAGAGCCCTTGGGCTTCAGTCAACTGCGTCTGTCTTCAATAGGCTGGTTGCTATGTATACAACACCTAGCAGCAAGGAGGAGGGCAGTGTATTCCCTCTGGAACCCAACCTCTGTATGTTAATAATTCTGACTACAGCTTGGATAGGGGAATATGGGGAAAAGTTACAGGTACTGGACAAGACAGTTTGGGGAATTACAGACACAGAACCTCAAATCTTTCTAACAAGTATTACCTATGAGAAAATAGAATCCTGGGCAATGCAAGGTATGTAAGCTACTAATTCATAAGGGCAACCACAGGCTTACTGTGTTATTGCATGGATAAGTAAGTAGCTCTGTATGCAAAATAACCACAGAAATTAGCTAAGATAAGGAGAGAAACGACAAAATAGATAGACTGATGTGTGCTTATCACATCTTGTTCTCAGGCTGGCATGTGCTGGCATCATTTTAGTTTATCAAGTTTGACAGATAGGTCTTCCCATACCTACTTTAGTCTACCAGAGGAATACTTATGCCCACAGTGGATCTGTTCTGATATATACTTAGCCTATCTATGGTCTGTTAGATGTACAAAATGCCCAGCCCAATTTTTCTTTCAGACGTAGACGGCTTGAATGGTATCTATTAGGACTGTTTACTAACTTTCATTATAGTATTCTGATTGTATTGCAATTTCTAGCCCCTGAAAAAAAAAAAAAAAGTCCCAAAATGCCTCCAAACACCCTGTAGATAGCATGGGAGCATTTTGTCATGTTTTTAGGGGCCACAAGTCATTTTAAATGCTGAAAAGGCCTTTTTGAACAAAAGAAAGTAAAAGGAAGCCACTTCCACTTTTCTTCCTGCTTCTAAAACTGGCCTCTTCTGGACCTAAGTTGTCCTGGGAGGATCCAAAAATGTGACAAAATTTCTCTCACATCCCTACAGGGTACTTGGGGGAAAAAATTTGAATCCTGTTGGTTTTGTGGTCACAAAAGCAGCCGTGAGGGATGCATGGGGCTCCCTGGCTACACTTTGCCCACCGTTGTTGTTGTATGTATGCATGTCTTCAGTCATTTCTGACTTCTGTAAATCCTAAGGTAAACCTAGTATGGGGTGTTCTGGGGCTGAGAGTCTGTGATACACCCAAGGTGAGCTTCCATGGCTGAGCAGGGAGTCAAACCCTGGTCTCCAGGATCATTGTCCAACATTCAAACCACTACACCATGCTGGTTCTCGTGCCCACCCCTACATTACTGCATATCTGTAGCTTTTTTCAAAATAGGGAAACAACACAATTCTTCATGATGTAGTAGAGTATTCCTACAGTTAAAGACAAAGAGAGGAACTCAACAATAACATCAAATGTTAATCACAAGTGCAGATTCATCACAAGGTATCCTCATTGCTTCTCCTCTAGGATAACATTCATTTGCAATCTAAGGGTCTGACACATTGTGCCACCCAAGAATTCCCAGGAGACCCCCTCCCTCTTGCAAAATTTGCTTTCTGCTTTCCTGCTGCAGATCTCCCCACAAAAGAAATGGGAGCTGAGTGGTATCAAAGATCCAAAAGAGAAGGGTTTGTTTAAGAGTCTTATCTGAACTAAGCAGCTGGGGGAACATGGATGGTATCACAAGCCTGTAAAGCATCCCTTTTAACTGCAGCACTAAATTCTCCATCACTCCAGACCCTCTTTCTCATAGAGGTGACTGGAAACCCTTGAACAACAACATGCCAAAGAGATATATGTCCCTCCACTTTACAGGTTTTGGTCAGTGTGGATCAGTTAAACTTGTCTGAACTTTTCCTTCTTCCTACTTGAACTTGTAAAATGTACATTCACAGTAGACATGAATTAAAATTGTTCACACATATGCATGAATGTATGTATATCTGTGCCTGTACTCCTGTACATTTCAATATTATTGAGTTCCTGCCCCTTTCAGCAATATTTTGGCAGTCCTGCTGAAGAAATTCAGTATTTATATTGCATGCCCTCCAACCCTCCCAGTTTGCCAGGACATTCCCAGTTAACCCTTTGCTGCCGCACTTTTTGTACTGCTTTTAAAATGGCCCAATTTTTCTCTTTTCCATCCACTTTCCTCCTTCATCCTCAGCTTACTTCAGTTGCTGCAAGCTCAGTTCAAATTACAAAAGCAGTTTGTATTCAGTTAACTCAGTAGCGGGGAGAGGAGAGGGACAAAATCTTTTCCTTCCTTGTAGGCTCTAGCAAAAACAAACTGCTGCAGCCTCTCCCAGCTGTGCATTCTTCCACATAAACAACTTTTGACACCTTCACCAGACTCTGATATTGCTTGGCCATATCGGTCCCAATCTGTGAAATGTTAGAGGATATGATATTCCCTTCACTTCCCCCACCAATTGAAGATGGTATTTGTACTGGGACACCCCCCTCCATTGACGCAAGTATCCATTATCTTAAGATGCTGCTCCAAAAACTAGAATATGAAGCAATGGATTCAAATTACAAGAAAAGATATTCCACCTAAACATTAGGAAGGACCTGTTTAAGAACTGTTTGACAGTGGAATAAGTTGTGTTAGAGGAAAATGAAATATTTTTCTTTGGAAGTCTTTAAACAGAGGTTGTATGGGTTTCTCTCAACAGTATTCCTGCATTGCAAGGGGTTGGACTAAATGGCCCCTGCCCCTCTTCCAGTCCTATGATTCTATAATTCTATTTTCTTCTCAGGATGTGAGCACTTGTATAGAGGACTTTTTGAATTTCAGCAACTCACCTCTCCAGTTGTTAACTGAATTGCTCTCTCACACTTCTGAAATCATATTTGAAACTTTGAGGGCAAGAAACTTAATGGAGAAGGTCCTACATCAGAGTTGTAGAATGTAAACTCCACATGAGCAATCTATGTGCATAGATTGTGCTACACACTGCTTGCGCGGAATTACAGTGGTGCACAACAGAAGGCACACCCAACGGTATAACTGAATGCACAACCAGACATTCAGACAAAAATATCCAACCACTTTGGTTGGAAAACTTACACAAGTGTATATTGCTGTATAGGATTCTGGCCAATATATTTTTATAGTAGAACATGACTACCCAAGAGGACTTATTAAGCATCCATCAATTACTTTTTGTTTCATACAATTTCAATTTCTCACCACCAGCCTTGTTTCTACAGATGTGCCTCCTCACTAGGAATGGAAAAAATATTCAAAAATATTCAAAAAATGGTCAAACCTCATGTTTTTCAAGTGCTGAGAAATTCTGATGAAAAGAATCCTAAGCCATTCCCGCCCTACACGATGATGATGATGATGATGATGATGATGATGATGATGGTGATGATGATGATGATGATGGTGATGATGATGATTTATTTGTTACCTGCCTCTCCCAAGACACTGTTATAGTGCTGTTATTCCATTTTCAACATCCTGTGGTCTGGGGTTTGTAGTTTATTGAGGCCAAAGAGATCTCCAGTTGGGAATTCTGAATGACCCTCCCTAAATTACAAACCCCAGGATTGCATGAGATGTTGAAAGTGGAATAAGAGCACTGTAACAATGTAGTGCAGAAATGGCTCTAGACTGACAAGAATCTTCACAGTTCAGGACTTATTCCACACAAAGTTCATATATGGTTACTTGCTCAGAAAACAGTATTTTATGGGCACAAAATGACATTTCTATGCAGAAATACTATTTCTTGCAAAGATAAATGCTCCTTTCTGTGCACAACAACTGTGTGTGGATTTTGCACAGAGTAAGTCCTGAATTGCTAAAAGGGTTTCAAAATACTGTGGTTGTTGAAGTCTTTCTTGCAGTGGGAAGAAAACTGCTAAAACTATTGGAAATTCTTAGGAATTTTGTCAAGAACTGCATCCCTACTCCTCCCCTTGCTTTATAGCAATGCCATTTCCTGTTGAACTTATTGTTGAAAAGAAGCTACCTGGCAGTGGTAGCCTAATCTGATTGGAACCCAAGATACAAAGGCCTCATTTTACAGTGAGTTTTGCATTATTAGAATCAGAGTGGAAACGAAATCCAAGGCTGAAAGAGCACTCAATGAAAGTGGCATAGACTTGTCCAGTTTCGATGAAGGTCTTTTTCACTCAGTGCTTCGTCTTTTGAGATTTTTTGTTGTTATCCTGTCTCATATTTCTCTTTTGCTTCAAGCAATGGAAGTTGGTGGTACTGAAAAAAATGGAAGCCTTTTCACCTTATTGCTATTGCCATTATTTAACACATCCTGTAGAACCTGGGAAGAATAAAGAGCCAACAAGGTTGAAGTATCAACAGGAAGCATGAAGTCTTTCTGATGTCTGAGTGGGTGTGGCATATAAATTTTCTGCTTGAACTTCAGGAAAAAAAAATCTTCCTTTTTTCCTACAAAGGACAATGTTGGGTAGTTAATTCATGGAACATGTGATTTGTAGACACTTAGCTGCTGAGAGTGTTGCTATGGAAAGTTAACATCTCTCTGAGTAAATGAATGCTTACATACCCTCCAATAGTCCAGATTTGACACAGAGGCCCTTTCTGCACCATACCTCATTAATGTGTTATTCCACTACAATCCCAGCATTGCCATTAGTGCAGTGGTTCTCAACCTGTGGGTACCCAGATGTTTTTGGACTTCAGCTCCCAGAAGCCCCAGCCACTATGGTCAATGCTCAGGGCTTCTGGGAGCTGAAGTCCAAAAAACATCTGGAGACCCACAGGTTGAGAACCACTGCATTAGTGGAATGGTAGCTGGTTAGAAGCACTGTTTTCTGCACCCTTCTGCCTTAAGTGGATGAGTAGCATTATTGCCACTGGTGTTCCTTCTGCACTGAAGCATTCTTGACCACTCCCTTTCCCTGCCTTCACCCTGCCCCACTGTTCCTGATGGGTCAGGTTTTTGTTTGTTTGTTTTTCTTTGGAAGCCATATTAGTGCAACAATGTGGTAACAGCATGACTCACCAGTACACTATTGCATTTTCATGATATAATGCTTAAAAATGTATTTTAATTTTTTTTAAAAAATAACTCAAATGAGAAATTCACAATAAGCACAAAGAGGCGATAGATTTTGAAGTTACTACGCCATGGGAGTCACTGAGGGAAGGATTAGCTGGGCATGCTCACACACACACACACACACACACTGCTATATTTGCCATCAAGCCCTTTTACAGTATCATGCTGCTGGCTAACAGGATTGAAGCACTAAAGGAGGGTCTCAACGGATTTTTCCTGGAAATGGTATAAGGCAGTTTCACAACACTTGGGAATAGGATAGCAGCTGGATAATGATGACGTCATGTGGTAGCACGACTCTGGGACCAGAGACAACCTGCTGCTGTGGTGAGACAGTGACACTGTGTAGAAATGGCCAGAAAGTAGTTCCACAGCCTAGATGCCATCTCCGAAAAGTCCCTCCCATTCGCATTTTGTTCCTGGAGCAGCCATCTGTGATTTCAGGGAGAGGGCTGGCCCATTACCTGGTACCCAAATGTTTTAAATGGAAATATAAGGGACTGGATGTGAGATCTTTTATAAGCAAACTATATATTTTACTGCTCAGGTAGGGCATCTTTCCTCAACTCTGCCTTTACATTAGAAAAGTCCATAGCTCTTGCAGAGAGATTTGAAGGTCAAATGATTTGTCATTCATACTGCTCACTGTTTTGTATCACATAAACCACTTTGAATAAGGAAGACACAGATGTCTTCCAATTTTCAACATATACTTAAAGGGGGAAAAAGACAAAATCAGTGACAAGACTCCCACTGGGCTGGATTGCATTGCCACATCTGCTTTGAGCTGTGTTTGTTTTTTAGCAAATTGTCAGCCATGGTGCTCAAAGAGCCTCTTACCTCCACTGACCTCCTCTTCACTGAACTTTCTTTTTGAGAAGATTTCTTCTATTTTATTTTTTCAGTTGGCTCATCATCCAGTTACAATATTGTGAAGTATGTAATAAGGCCAGGAAAATGTAATTATCCTGATTTACGAAGAAAAAAATGAAAAGAGGTTTGAAAAATATAACTGCAATTTCTGCAGTGATGGAGCAAATGCTGTTCTTTTGTCATTCCCACTGCTTCTAAGAACAAAATATCCATCCCCAGTTTCTTACTAATACTTGCTACTTCTTTAGCACATTTTCAGAATCCATCCTGTTCTTCATAGCTTCACAGTTCAGACTTTTCCCCACATCTGAAGCTAACAGAAAATACATAACTGCATTGCCCTCCCATCTAAATGATGGTGCCAAACACTAGATATAGTGAATAAGGTCATACTTTTTTAACTTAAGGAATCTGCAATATGGCAGCCAATTTGGATGAGGGAAACTGGCTAAGCCAGATCTCTCAACTGGGAGCCTTCTGGATTTTAAACCCAGGCTATACACCTTGTGGGTTACTCTTGCATGATCCCTTGAAAGGACTGGGCAGTTCCTAGACATTTCCACAGGTGGCTGTGGTTGGCACTCTTTGCTGAGGAAGTCATCTTGGGACAAGAACCCACCACATATCTCTCCTCAAGCCATTTGGCAATGAGAAGTGATGGATGAATTCTTTCATCCATCAGGTGCTACCAGAACCCTTTGGACAGAACTAATCTGAAGTAAATGCTCTCACTTTGCCAATTGTGGCATATGCAAAAATCAACCAGTTACCCTAATACTAAACCGTAGCCCAAAGGTTCCAATATTATATTGTACAGATTGGGGGTGGGGGGAGATGTCCAACAGCTAAATAAGGAACAGCAACAAAAATCCTACTGAGTCCTCAAAAGGCAACTTGCTACAAACAGGTAGATAGGTAAAGAACAGCTAGAATTATGGTTGTGCTGGCTTAAATAGCCCAGCAGAGTCCAGTCTGCTGTCAGAGTAATGACGTCCCCTGCCTTCCCATGAGACTAATTATTTGGGGAGGGCAAAACCCCTCCTGTCATATGGCCAGGGTCAGATCAGTTGGTCTACTTATCCAGATCTTGGTAATGTTACTTTTTAATAAGTACCTACTAAACAATGTAGAACTTGCCCTGTATCATGGGAACTCAGGGCTATATACAGACAAAATCAACCAAGGAATTAGAAAGAAAAGAAAAAACTACTACTACTCTTGGAAACATGCAGGTATCAGGGTCACTGACTGTGTAACTGGAAAATTGTAGAAGCTGAAATCCAGAAAGATTATTTTTCTGAGCTCTGTTAGGTATCCATGAGTGCTGACTCTAACTGGCAGTATTTCTCCAAGGCCTTTGCTAAAGTGCATTCCAAGCACACATGCATGGATGCATATATATATATATACACCCATCTTAGGATTGGAGCCTGATTGCTAGTGTAAAGCAGGATTGGAGAACAGCAAACAGCAAATAGAGTATGAGATAAAATACATCTCCCTCACAGTTCTCTGCAATTCAGATGACACCAGAGGTTTCTCTAGCAACAGGCAAACTAATGGGTGGGGGCACTTCCCTCAGCCAGGACTTCTTGATGCTACACCAACCCCTCAAATGAAAAAAAAAATACTAAAAAGTGAGGGGCATACCTTATAACACCCTCTAGAGGTGCCATTCGCCAACTTTTATTTCAAAACTCAACAATTGGTGTGATTTTAAAAAATATTTTATTTATTAGTATAGTTATTTTGCTTGGCAAGATGCAAAAAGCAGCCTTGTGGGGGCACTCACAATCTGTGGGCTCCATGATTCCCATCCTTGTTATAGGGATTCATGTCACCCAATTAGTAATAATATGGTTTACAACTAACTTATTAACCTTTTTTTAAAAAAAAAAAAAAGTCATGCTAGCTTTCACCTGGTACAGAATCTTAATCTTTTCTCATTAATGAAAGGAATGTCATGATTACTAAAAGTCAACATGGGTTTCTCAATAACAAGTTATGCTAGACTAATCTTATCTCTTTTTTAATATGGTTATTAGCTTGATAGATGAAGCGAATGCTGTGGATATAGCATATCTTGACTTCAGTAAGACGTTTGACAAGGTTCCCCCATGATATCCTTGCAAACAAGGTAGCAATATCTGGGCTAGACAACATTATTGACAGGTAGATTTGTAATTTGTTAACTAATCGAACCCAAAGGGTACTCACCAATGGCTCCTCTTCATCCTGGAGAGAAGTGACTAGCTGAGGTGCCACAGGGTTCTGTCCTGGGCCCAGTGCTGTTCAATATCTTTATCAATGATTTGGATAAGGGAATAGAGGGCATTCTTATCAAATTTACAGATGACACCAAATTAGAATCCGTAGCTAACACCCCAGAGGAAAGAATCAGAATTCAAAATGATCTTAACAGATTAGGAGGAGGTTCCACCTGAGCCTCAGGAAGAACTTCCTGACGGTCAGGGCTGTCCGGCAGTGGAATATGCTGCCTCGGAGTGTAGTGGAGTCTCCTTCCTTGGAGGTTTTTAAGCAGAGGCTAGATGGCCATCTGTCGGGAATGCTTTGAGGGTGTTCCTGCATAGCAGGGGGTTGGACTGGATGGCCCGTGTGGTCTCTTCCAACTCTACATTTCTATGATTCTATGATTAGAGAGGTGGGCCAAAACTAATAAAATGAATTTCAACAGAAAAAGGTATAAGGTACTACATGTGGACAGAAAAAAATGAAATGCACAGATTCCCACTGGCTTGACCACAGTATATGTGAAAGAGATCTAGGTGTCTCAGTAGACCACAAGCTGAACATGAGTCAGCAGTGTGTTATAACAACTAAAAAACCAATGTGATTCTGGGCTGCATCAATAGAAGTATAGTATCTATGTCAAGAGAAGTAATAGTAGCACTCTATTCTGGTATGGTCAGACCCCACCTGGAATACTGCACCCAGTTCTAGACACCACAGTTCAAGAAGGATATTGACAAGCTGGAACAGGTCCAGAGGAGGGCCACCAAATTAGTAAAAAACCTGGAAACTATGCCTTATGGGGACCAGCTTAGGGAGCTCGGTATGTTTAGCATGAAGAGAAGGAAAAAGAGAAAAGAAAGAGAGAGAAGAAGAGAGGGAAAGAGGTGACATGATAACTATTTAAATATTGGAAGTGATGTTATATGGAAGATGGAGCAAGCCTATTTTCTGCTGCTCCAGAGACCAAGACATGAAGCAATGGCTTCAAACTTCAGGAAAAGAGATTCCATCTCAACATGACAAAAAACTTCCTGACAGTAAGAGCAGTTCAATAGTGAAATACATGGCCTCGAAGTCTGGTTGAGTCTCCTCCTTTGGAAGTTTTTAAACAGAGAATGGATGGCCATCTGTCAGGAATGCTTTGCTGGTATATTCCTGCACGGCAGGGGGTAGGACTTGATGGTCCTTGTGGTCTCTTCTAGCTTTATGATTCTATGATTTTAAAAAAAGCTGAAGCTCATATCATTAGTTGGTTGGAAGGGCAGATGGGAGAGAATGGACAATTCTGATAGAAATCAGTTTGAGAAAGAAATGGAAGAACTTCAGTAGCTAGAAAAGTCTTCTCCAATCTCAGTGTTCTCTAGATCTGTTGGACTACAACTAGGATTTGCAGAGTGAAAGCTATTGATAACCTTTACTGGTTGTTCAGTAGAGGGAATTTCAGCCGAGTAATGAGGAACGCCATAGAAAAATACTTCTACTCAACTTTTAAAGTTACAGGAGCCCTCCACAAATAGATCTATAACAGATCCCTAGATGTATTAAACTACAACATCTGCTATCCTCAGAGGTCAACTTGAATATCATCTGGATGCCAGGGTAGAGAAGACTGAGCTAGGAGAACAAGCTTTCTGATTACTTAAACTGGATTTAGCGGGTACTCAGTGAAGAGGTATTTACTAACCCTTTGCTGATGTTAGTTGTGCATCAATGGCTTGGCTAAAAGTCAAGTAGAATGCAGGATAATAGCCACAAGCCTATTGAGACTTGCTTTTGCTTTATCTGAAGACGACAGGCAATATTGCCCTTTCTTCTTTTATATGTACTATTTGAGCAAAGATGGAAAAGCCTTGGCTACAATGGGAACAGAGGGAAAGCCAATCAGATACATTCTTGTTTTGTAATTCCATAGAACAAGGGGCAAAGAGCAAGAAGTTAATACACTCCACTGGCACCAATACCACCAAAATAAATAAGTAAATAACTAACTACATACATACATACACACATACAAACATAAACAATCAGGACAGTATGTACACTCAGAAATTGTTGAAGGGAGGAAAAATCAGGCTAGAGAGAAGACTGGTGAGATTTCTCAAATGGAAAGGGAGGGTTCCAGTGCATGCCCAATTCACCTGAAGTAGTGGAATTGGGAGCTTCTCGTAGGTCTAAACACATCCAATATTTTGAAGGAAACTAAATAATTTTGAAGGTCCTGCAAGTGTGATTAAAGTGTAGTATGTGGGCCACATATGGGCCAGGTGTGACTCCCCAGGGCCTTCTGACCCATCCCCACACATTTTTATGCAACCATCCAAATTTTGTTTGCTCCCTGTCTGGCAATCATAGCCTCAATGAGGCACAATGGGCCTTACTGCAGCATCTTCCTGGATCTAGTGTCAGTGGGTATATGCGCTCATGTTCATGCCATTTGGAGAAAAACAACACATAAAGTACTGGGGTCAGTACTTATGAGCTCATACTCTCCAATATTTCAGTGATAAAAACCTGGACAGATATGCAAAGCAACATCACAGTGTGGCCAAGACAGCAAAAATTATGAATGAGAGAGGTCACACATGCTAGTGGAGGCTGCAGTAGTTTGCTTTTGCCTCAGTCTTCTGGGAGGGGTAAGATTCCACATTTCATCTCCTCTTCCCCCTGCTCAGTTAACTGAGGGCCAACTACTTTTGTCCTTTGAACTCAGTTTGCACCAAGAGATGTAAGCTGAGGACAAAGAAGGAAAGTGGGAGAAGGTGAGAAATTTAAAGGCAGCTAAAAAGGGGTGAGAGGGTGACACACAATCCTTGCAAAACTGGGGCAGTTGGAGGGGATGTGAGTTTTCTTGTTGTATTCAGTACAAGTGCATAGTCTGAAAAAAATAACAAATGTATTTATACCACAAATTCTGAGCCCAGTGCACCGGAGGGAAAGTGATCTTAGGTTTCTGCTGTCGGGGAGGGGGGAGTTCCCTTAGGTTGGCACTGAGCCTTCCACAAATCCAGCAACAGCATAGAACTGTGAAAATTCCTCAAATATCATATGTGCTGTAGGACAGGCCGTACCCTACTTCCAGATATGATCTCACAGGAATGAAGGCAACTATTACAGATACAGGGTGCATACAGCTACCAAAAATAGCCCCTCTCACAACTCTGGGTTTGCTAAATCACCTGGTTCACCAGGTTTTAGCCAAATTCTGAGTCCATTCGCCTGGGTTATCTTCGACCCATTTCAACAGTCAGCTGACGCAGAAGCAATTCCCCTACTCCTGACATTTGCCTGCCTTAATCCTGTGACTTCACAAAGGGCCATCCCATGACTAAAGAAAGCCCAATCCTTAGTCTCATGTTTTGGCCCTGAATCTCAGATGCTGCTGCATACCCTTCAACTGTCCCAATTTGGCACAGTTAATCCTTTGCCATCCTGTTTTTAAAATGTCCCAGTTTCTTTTTCCTCCTCCCACTTTCCTCTTTTGTTCTCAACTTACTTCCACTGCTGCAAACTGAGTTCAAAGTGCAAAAATAGTTGGCACTCAATTAACTCAGCATAGAGGGGAGCGGAGGAGAGGGTCAAATTTTGTCCTTCCTCAGGCAAAAACAAACTGCTGCAGCCTCTCCTAGCTCGTATGTTCTTTGCCACGAGTAACTTTTGCCATCTGGACCACTCTTCAACGTTGCTTGGCCGCCCATATCCCAGTTTTAATTTGTGAAATGTTGGAGGGTATGCTGCTGGTTTGGCCAGTCTACTCTCTACCCCAACCACTGTACCCCATTAACCTCACTTCCCATTTTGAGGAAGGCTAAAAGATTTGTCAGTTTCAGCTCAACCATCTCTTCTTACCAAAACCTTGACCAGTGAGGAACTGGACAAGAAAAAATACAGCTTTCTAACTTTGAAATCAAACTCCTAAACTTCCCACACCTTTCCCATCTCCCTTGTGTCTGGTTTCTAACCGTATTCCCTTTCTCAAAATTATTCTTTGCTTTGACAACACAATGGACTTAAAATTATGCCAGCAGTTTCCTTGAAGGCCTACAGAATAAGATCTCAGGAAAATTATTTGTCTTTCTTCCCACTTATCTCCTCCTTCCCCCCAGCGTACAAGCTAAAAGTCTGCAGTGCATCACAGACATTATTATTCTCTAAATTGCAGCCAGGACTTCAGAGCTTGCTTCACCCAAAGAAAGATACAAAACATGATTAGATACAAAAGTGCGATGAGAGGAGAAGAAGAAGGGGAAAAAACACCTTGAAATATGAAGCGCAGTAGTGGCGGTAGAAGGATTAAAATCGTCTTCTTTTGGAAAACCATCTTTTCATCTCCCACATTCTTGGGCTCTGATTCAAAGCCTATTGAAGTTAATGCAAAACTTCCGATTGGTTTCAAAAGGCTAATAAATAATTCTTCCTAATATTCACCAGGCCTGTGTTTCAATTACAGCACCTTGCCAGTTTTAGATAGTTAGCTCCTGGGGCCTGGAGTTCCTTTGAGAGGCAATATTTACAGTATACCAGATGAGAAAGTAAATTCACAAAATTTACTTATGGAAATGGGGAAAGCTCTCCATCTTGATCTGGCTTCTCCAAATTCCAAATTTCTCCAAATTAATCAGGCTGCTGCTGCTGCTGCTGCTGCTATTATTATTATTATTATTATTATTATTATTATTATTATTATTATTATTACTGTTATGCATAGAAATCCAAGTGCACTTTTTGTACACATTTTTCCTTAGGTACAGATTTTTTTTAACGTATTTATCTCATTTTTAAAATGTTTGTTGCTATTTACTACCAAGTTATGTTTGACTTGTGGCAACATGATGAATAAGAGATCTTAAAGAAATCATCAACAGCCCTGTTCAGGTCTTGCAATCCCAGGACAGCCATGGCTTCCCGTATTGAATCAATCCCTCTATAATGTGGTCTTCCTCTTTTCCTACTGCCTTCCAATTTTCCCAGCACCATTGGCTTTTCCAATGACTCATCACACCTCATGATGTGTCCGAAATACAATAGCTACAGTTAATTATTTTGACTTCTAATGAAAATTCAGGCCTGATTTGCTCTCAGACCCATTTATTTGTATCCGGAGAATTCTCAAGTACCACATTTATATGAGTTGATTCTCTTCCTGTCAGCTTTCTTCTTTCTTTCTTTCTTTCTTTCTTTCTTTCTTTCTTTCTCTCTTAATTTGTATGCCACCTTTCTCCCAAAATAGGACCCAGATTATCCAACTGTCACAAGTTTGCAGAGAAACTGGAAACAATATGTTACAGATTATTCTGACTACGGTATCTGCACTTGCGGACCTTATCAAGTTCCCTCATAGTTGCCCTTCCATGTCTTTGCTTGCTTTCTTGACTACTGTTTCTGTTTTGATTTATGATTCAGGCAAGGTATAGAAAATCTTTAACTGTTTTGTCATCTACCTTAGCCACTTTAAAGTTTTGTAATGTGTTTTTGAAAACTATGCAGTTTTGATGAAGTTTTGTGGGGCGGGGAGATAGAAAGTCTAGAGCAGCAAGGACCCTATGCTGGTATCCTCACTTGACTTACCCTTACCCCACATGACATCAGGAGAGTATAGATGGGCTACCAGTATCCTTGCCAGCAATGTTCTACTAGCAGATTCACAACAATGCAGATGGCACTGCCATGTGATGGCTATCAGAATGTAGCGCGTGATGATGCTTTGCCTCACTGGGATGCTCTTGGGGGAGTGACAGAAAATGGGGGGCAGTAATAGTCCTCAAGACTATTTGAAGGATGTGGGGAAAAAATCGGAGGGGAGTTGAGAAGGATTCCTTTTGTTGGGTTTATCCAGACACTTGAAAAGCCTCTTCTTTGTTCCCCCACCCTTAAACATTTGTGATATACTGGAAAACCTGTACTCCAGAGAACACACTCTGAAGGTAACAGTAGTTTATTAACTGAAAGAACACGGGTACCAACAGCACACTTCCGCAGAAGCTGCCAAAACTGTTTCTACAGCCATCACACACTGTTATAAACAATTGATACAAATTCTGTCATGCTAAGCTTCCATTGGTTAGTACAGCACTGCCCATTCTTTCCCAAGCTGGTGCCTTTTGCAAGCTTCCTTAAACATGAACAGTTTTTGACCTGTTTCCTAGCCTTCTTTGTTATATCAACACTACTGCCAAGCATTATATATATGTATATTGTCACATGAACACTCTTTCGACATGATTGTTACCATGACAGGGAAACCTTGCAGCCTGATGGCATTTGAATATTTTCTTCATCCCTGGAATCAGAACAATCTAATGGTGCAAAACAGCCATTTCTTTTAGAGGAGTCCATAGTATTTTATGACCAACACAATCAAAGGCTTTGCCATTGTCTGTAAGGTGCAAGTTGATTGTCTTTTGAAATTTGCAGATGTTCTCTATTAGCCAAGGTATTTTTGGCATCTCTTCCTTTTCTGAACTCAGCTTGGACATATGGCTATATGGTAAAAATATCTTTGTAAAATCTTGAGCATGGGAGATTCATGCAATAATCCAATAGTTACTGCAATCCCTGCTGTGCTCTTTCTTATGAATTGGAATGTATATACAGCATTTCCAGTCTGCGTGCCATTGTTTTGTTTTTCATAATGATTGCAAGAATTTCGACTGCCTTCCAGTGATGTCCATGCACAAGTCATCTGCTCAGTTACATGAAGAATGCATTTGCAATGCACAGTCTGTTGGCTTCGCACAGTTTAGTACATCACTCTCTTTCATTTCTTGATCTTAGACCAACATTTCACACTTGCACTGAATAAATCAGTTGCACATTGGCAAAAAAGGTACAATCACAGGGGTAAGGGGACTTACATATGCGTATAAGCCAAATATTTTGGCCCTGCTCTTCTTTTTCACATCTTGCAATATTTACCAACAATCCCTAGCCAATAGTGGCCTTCACACTAAGAAACTCCTGCTGAAAATAAATGCCTGGGCCTCAAACACAGTCCAAAACAAGAGAAATGCCAACAGATTTGATTCCTGGAATGCTGAACAATCTCTTTAAACTTTTTTTTTTAATTCCTAAGCTATGAAAGGGTATTTCCCTCTGCCTTCAATGTATTAGCTTTCCCATTCATAAGCAACAGCACAGGGGTGATAGATGCATCCCAAAGGCTTTTGAAATTTCAGAAGGTTAATCAGGATAAAGACTGTAGAGGTCAGGAGGTTTTGAAAGATGCTGATAAGCATCCCAGTAAACACTTGGCTTTATGCCAGTAACTCAGAAAATCCAATACCACACGTTATCCTAAGTGGCTTAGGGCACGGCTCAAAACATTTTCAGAGAGGAGTTTGATTACCTACAAACTGGGGTCTACATACTGAAAAGCTAGAGAAGGCACTTAAGCAAGGGGGCTCTCATCCATATGATCTTCTTTCCGTAAGTGTTCATCAAGGGTCTTGCTAGTTCAACAACTAAGAATTTCTTCTTTAAAAGAATAATCTCATAGGAAGAAACTCTCTGAGATGTCTGCTGGGTCTCTATATGAGCAACCCTCGGTCAGCTTTATAATCTGTTGATCCTTAAGGGATTGTACTACAATTCTTGGACAAAAACGGTGGAGGGGAAAGACTGGGACAGAACCTATCAAAATGGTATGGAGGTATGCATAAGCCAGTTGCTTAGCACTGATTTCCAATTTGCGTCATATTGGCCTTCATTCCCCAGACACACTGGCCTAACAGGCCAATGGTCAGTGATTCTGGGAGTTGTAGGGCAATAAAATCTGGAGAACCAAGATAGGCAATGAAAGCCACTAGTGGAATGGTGGCAAAAGCATTTGTCTTGCCCATAATCTGAAAAGGGTAAAATAATTCTGATGAAACGGACAGAACATAAGATCTGGACTGGAGAAATCTCAAGCCACTTAATAACCACCAGGGTTAGGTCTACTTCATTTGTTACAGAAACAAAGGAAGAAGTATGTAAACAATCCCAATATCTTTGAAGGAAGGATGTGATAACAGCACAAAGCATGAATAAATCAAGAACTGCATGTTAATTTGAGACAGCAATATCCAAGTGTGTTTGTGTTCACCCACACACACACCTATCCACTCACACATCTTCTGGATCTCCTTATAGAAAAAGAAAGGCAGTCTACCTGAAAATTTAGAAACTCAGAGGCAGGCTTTTAAAATCCTACTCCAAGTTCTTAAATTCTTCTTCACGCACATGCATAAGATTCTACCTTGGTTCCATTCTTTCCTCAGCTAGTCCAGTTTTACTTCCATAGGCCACCTGGGCTTCCACATCATTAGGGTGGAGAATACATTCCTTGGGTCTTAGCCAGAACTTTGACTGTACTATCCAAGGTGTTGACTCCTCTCCTTCAAACAGATTCAGAACCTTGGATAGCTCCTTTACAGGTCAGATTAAAACCCAGACCATATTCACTACTCTACTGACATAGAAGCTACCAGCCACTGTGGATTAGTACCTTGGAAACCGCAATTTGGCAGCACCAGACTGCTTTGGAAGATCTTCTTCTGAACTTTGGCACTGACCTAATTTATAAGTTAAAACCCCCATCTTCTTTTCTCTTCTTAGAGTCCATTTCATGATTAATGTAGTTCCACTGAATTTCCTTTACTAGCTGCAGAGCAGAAAACACATTTCCTAGCCTATTAATCTCCACTTTGGGTCCATTTATAGAGGGCTAAATGAGGAAGAAGCCATTTGCACACTTTGTTCTAAACCCAGGACACTTCTGGAATTGTAAAGCATTCTGAGCCCTGAAAAGGGCAATAAAAATCATTAAATAGAAAGCAGGGAGCAAGAAGGATGGATATCCATGGATGTGTTCTTTTCTAAAGAAGTATCTTTCTAGCACTGGAAGCAAAAAAAGTTTCCCATGAATTATGCAGACAGAAAGAGGGGAGATTGGGTCAGTCTGTGGAATTTGGCTACCATTGCATCATGTCTTTTTATTTTACTATAAATGTCTGGATCCATCCGGAAAAATTTCTAGTCTTAACAATCAAAATTCTTTTTCCTTCAGTTTTGAGGATTTAATTGTTGCCTTTGCAAGTGGATGAAGGGGGGTGGAAATTCATCTTGAAATACTTCTTTAGGAGAAATCAGAAGGGCTATAATTCAATGGCAGAGCATATGCTTTACATGCAAGAAGACCAATCCCTGGCATATCTAGTTAAAACAAAATGGAGCAGGAACCAGCTGGAGTGAAAAATCTAGAGATCTTGGAGACTCTCGGCCAGTCAGAGCAGATAACAATGGACATGCTGGACGGAGAGACTTAGCTGGTAGGATTTATGTTCCTGGGATATATGCTGATTAAATGGTATTGTAGTTAGAGTTTTGAACTAGGACTAGGGAGATTTCAGTTTTTCATCCAGTTCCTAACCCAGTCATCTTTCACCAGGTGACCTTGGGCCAGTTGTATCCTCCTCACAAGATTGCTATGAGAATAGTATTCCCATGCCCGAGCTCTGTGGATGAATCACTGAGAAGAACAACACAGAGAGAGAGAGAGAGAGAGTACGGAGGGATAAAGATGTCTATGAACATATGCAATATGGAGCACAGCAGTGGACTATAAAAGGCCATCATCCCACCCAATGGAACAAATATACAACTATGAAGTTTTCCAGATATTACATGCACATATGCTATGTAAAGTTTCCCTTATATCGTTCTCGCATGTAATAATTGTTAAAATTTTGTTAAACTTTTCTGATTTTTTTTTAAATCTTGAGACCTTTTACAAAAAATATCATTGATGCACAACAGTTCAGCACATGCCATTAATTCAACGAGACTACTTCTTTTTTTGTGTATAATAGGTATGTTTGACTGAGGCCTTTGTATTCTGTGTAGAAAACATTTGTTCTTGCGCAATAGCAAATGGGCATCAATGAGCATTTTTGTCCAAAGTGTACTGTGTTCTCCATAAAAATGTTGTATTGTGCCAAAAAAGAAGAGCGGGCTGCAGAAATGATTTTTTTCACAAAACAGTCCTAAAATGTGAAGAATTTTGCACAGATTAATGTTTCAGTGTCACAAGGCACTATTATTTATCAAACACAAGAAAATTGGAGAGTTTTATTCGTCTCTCTAATAAATGGAGAGATGTAGATGTAGATGATATAGATCAGGTTCTTAACCTGGTTCTTAATCCTGGGGAGTCCAAGCACAAGATTCAAAACATCCATGGACTGGGTACAAAAAATGATTCCCTTCCCCAGTCTAATTTTCTTCTGGTTATATTTGTTTTGGGGTTTTTTCTATTACAGTGAATTTTAAAGTAAGAAAATTAGGACAATACCCTTCATTGGGAGATGTATGCATCTGACATAGCTACATCTCCATAGCTATGTAGCCCGACACATAACACCCCCCAAGTTCACCTTGTAAGCTGCCCAGCCCTCCCAATTCAGCCATTTCTGGGTGATCAAAAAGTGAGAAGATCAGCAGTGACATATCCAGCTCTTTTCCTTTTGAATGGATGGACTGAAACAGACAAGAGGGGGTCCTTGGAATATTCTTGCAGTTGTGGTCCTTGCACCGTGTCCTGCTAAATGTGGAAGAAAAAGGGAGGAAGGATAGAAAGGGAACAAGGCGAGATGAGGCAGGGAGTCAGAAGGAAAGGGAGAGTGTGCTGTAGAAGCATCAGAGCAAGAAGCAATGGAGGGATACACAAGATGACAGAGAGAAGAGCAAGGATGAGAGAATGAATGGAAGAATCAGTTGAGTTCAAGGAGCAAGCATAAAGACATTGTGAGGGCATGAGGTGAAGCAAGGGAGGGAGTAGCACAGAGAAAGAGTGAGTGGTGTAGATGGAAAGTGATGCAATGGAGGGAGTGGGAGAGAAGGGAGAGTGAGGTGAGGTAGTGAGTAGAAAGAAATGTGAAATTTGAAGTGGCAGAGTGCAAGGATCTCCAGAAAACCCCATGATAGCTTCACCTTAGAGTCACTGTAAGTCAGAAGCAACTTAAGGCATGCAGCAACAGCAGATGTTGGGTAAAACCACCAAACTTCTTAAGAAATGCATGGGGAAGATAGGATTGTCAAATCACAGGCCGTGACTCTGGCTTTACTGTTTTCATGACAGGAGACAAGAGTGCAAATTCTCCAGAGTGCAAATTAACCAGAGATGAACTTTGATGAGTTCATCTCTGGTTAAGAGGAAAGAACTATGTTCAAATTTCTAGCTCACCTAGCACAGCAGAAACTTCTTAGGCCCTTTCCTCACGGGGGGGGCGAAACGGGGCCACACACGCAGGGGCAGAGCTTACCCGCAAGCGGGTTGCTCCGTCCCTGAGGAGAGCGCGGATCCGCCGTTCTAAACGCCGCCAAATTTCGGCGGCGCTCAGCGGCGCCCAAAATGGCGGCCGGCGGCTTCTGGCGGCGCTCCGCCAACCAGGACAGCGCGCCAGCCAGAAGCCCGCCTCCGGGCAGATCTGCAGGCACGCGCTACCGCGTCTCTGCAGTTCTTCACCGGGGGCTGCCACGGGGCAGCACGGGTGAGTTTTCTAAAAATCACTTGCGAAGGTGGTTTTTATAAAACTCGCAGCGCCACTCCTCGGCTGCACTAGAGCAGTTTGAGGTCTAGAGCCTCACTTTTTTTAACTGCACTAGAGCACCCCGCGGTGAAGAAGACCTCCAAGAAAGGTCGCCCTAGCGTGGGCAATATGCCCGTGTGGAAATGGCCTTAGAATTTAGAAGGCTTAATAATTGTGTTGCTGCAACTTGCAAAGACTTTCTAGGACTCTCTGTATTTCTGTCAGCTTCTTCCTTTCATCCCAGTGATAGTGGCACCAGGGCTCACCCTGCACAGGGCCCCCCTCCACCTTCTGGCTACAAACAAGTAGGCCAAGCTAAGTGTTCCTGGTCCATCTTTCTAAGTTAAGTGGGAAAGAATAATGTCCTCATTTCATCGTCATCTAGGAAACTTTAGCTAAGATTTTTTTTTACTTAATTTCCAAACATCAAAACATGTTCCCTCCCACCACCCCATGTGTCTATTTCAGTGACAAGCTGTCATATGCATAATATCAGTAGGTCTCAGGTTTCAGCCCATTAACCTCAGGGCCTGTGGCAATTCTGAATTGGCAAGCCTAGAGATAGACTTTTGTATTACAAGGAACAACAAAGCAGGAGCTTTCTTGGTTAGGCCATTTCTTGAGTTCTGGGCAACAGAGAAGGTAATCACTACTGATGAGAGTGACCTGCTTTTGTGGGTGGATTTTAAAACTGAAATTTTTGGTCTCTGGTGGCTTAAATGGGGGAATTGACTTCCTCTCACTCTTATAAAATCTTTTGGACTTTTCAGACAGTCCTTTTTTCTTTAGCCCAGATACAGCCATACACTTCTAATGTCATCTATATTTCTTTTTACCATCTGTTCATATGATTTAAAAAAAAAACTTTCAGCCTTTGTTCAGATGTTTTCATTCATCCAATAAATGGTTTTGGAGTTCCTAGCTCAAAAAGTTCTAAACTATTGATTCTAAGTGGGTATTATACAGGCTACAGGGACTTGAAAAACGTAATACTGATTTTATGAAATGTGATGTTATGTGTCATCCTTTTTATGCTTTTATATAACCCCCAAAGAAGGCTTTAAGAGCACCAATAGGTAAAATCCATTAGGCTTTTCAACAAATAAGCCATATTTTGAGCATATTGAGATGTGTCTCTTCTTTTCTTATGATGACACATGGTACGGCTGCATCTAGATTGGATTTCTACAATGCACTGTATATAGAGCTGCCTTTCAGAGCCTTTGGAAACTGCAGTTCATTCAGAATTCAATAGCAAGGATGCCAAGTGGCATTTGCATATGGAGTAATATTGCACCTGGTTGCATGGGTTATGTTTTTATTTCTGGCCACAATTAAAAGTGTTGATGATAATATTTAAAGCCCTAGTTTATTTATAGGCACAGGTGATAATCACAGGGTCTACAAGTCCAGCAACCCAAGCTGGAATAGCCAATAGTGACAGACGCTGGGAGTTGGAACCCAACAACATTTGGAGGACCAGATTATTCCCCTCCCATCTAAGGCCATTTCCACACTACACTGTGATAGCGCTATTATTCCACTTTCCACATCCTATAGAATCCTGGGATTTGCAGTTTAGGAAGGGGCATTTAGAATTCTCATCCAGAGAGGTATTTGGCCTCAGTAAACTACAAACCCCAGAATTCCACAGGATGTTAGAAGTGGAATAATAGCACTACCACAGTGTAGTGCAGAAATGGCCCAAGATACCTTTAGATATTGTTTTCTCCTTTAACAATCTTCACACACCTGAGAATAAATGGAAAAGCTTTATTCTATGTCTTGACTATGGTGGAAGTAAGACTGGTGGGGATTAGAGGAAGGGCCTTCTCAGTGTCCACATCAAAGCTATGGAATTATTGGTCCACTCATGCAGCAGAACATGAGATGGGAGGTTTGATGGTTGCACTGCTTGTGCAACAACACACTAGCAGAAGTCATGGTTTTTCCACAGAATGACTGTGTGCACACGGCCTATGCTTCACCAATTCATCAATTTTTGTCATTTGATGATGAGCTTCCTGTTTAGGCACACACTTATTCGCAGACCCTCATTCAGTATTTCAACTGCAATTCCTGACTCTTCTTATCACAATGTTGTTTTGCAATTTTACCATGTTTTGTTACTGGTTTTGTTACTGAGGTTAGCTGTCATAAGAGATGCACAGGCACTAGAAAGGAAGGACACAAGTTCTTGTACAAATAAAATAAATAATGAATGAATTATGTAGTGTTTAAAAAGTACAGCTCACCCACTATAGTGTTCTCCTCTCCCATGTTTTTTACATACATAAATAAAGAACACTCTCAGGTCTGTGTCTGACAATATTCAGTGCTACTAAATGCTGCAATTTGTTTGCCTGCCTGCTGTTTCCACTGTGTACATCTCTTGGGATCAAGAAAGACAGAGGAAGTTACATCTCCTCACTTGCTTCAGGCATTGACCTCCACCTACTCTGGGAGAAGTAATTTAATAATAATAATAAAAAAACTTCCCCAAACTACCAGAGCCTTCTGTGTAATGGCAGCTATAGAAGACAGTTTCTACAGATCAGCGTCACAAAGCCTCATGCAGATGGTGCTGTCAAGGACATTTTTAATGATGGTCCAAGGGCATTGCTGCCTAGCTGTTTATAAGATGAGATGTTTAAACAATGTGAGTGACATTCTTGGTATGCAAAAGCAGCATCTCACAGAGAAGAGAGTCAAGGAATCCAGACATGAGGATGCAAGGAAAAAATCACTGGATCAGCAGCCTCCTATGTTTCACTACCGAAGGGAACCACCTTGCCCCTCATCCTGCAACAACAGGGTGTTTGCTTGGTTCCCTATGTTCACCCCACAACTTCTCTCCTTAGGACAGTCTGATGCAAGAGGTGACACTAAGCTTGTTGCTTAGAAAAGAAAGGCAGCTAAAAGCAAAACCATTACAAAGCTAACAAATAAAGACTACAGCACATTCTGAAAGGGCTCTTTCCCTCTTAACAATTAGCAATCAAAAACCTGCTGGAATGAAACTGTGTTTACCTGCCTATGAATGACTCCTCTCTCCCCCACCATCAACCATCATGATATTAAAGAAGATGACTTTTGGAGCACTTTTTAACTCTTGTGACAACAATCCCCTCTCAACAGTAAAAATCACAATCTTACCAGTTAGTATTTCAATATCTATTTGGATGGACAGCTTTATGTATCTAGTAGCCTCTTTTCTCAAGTCAGATGAGCTTTCTTGGATTCTGGGCAAGTTAACAATTGGTTTTCTTGCATTCTGAGAAAGGATCACCATAAATAAGCTGTTAAACAAGCACCCAGGACATTCAGTGCAATGCTAAGCATATTTATTGTGAAGAAAGTCCTGCTGAGTTCAATGGGACCAATTCAATCCCATGGACTGAGTCAGTCCCACTGAACTCAGCAGGACTTTCTTCTCCTTAAATATGCTTAGTATTGCATAGACTAAGCACTTGGGATTCATTCCTCAAGACTGAATCCATGTTAGCATATTTTAGATTCAGTGAGGCTTCTTCTCTGCCAAATTGAGATAAAGGAAAAGGGCCAAGAGTTGACAGCATCATAGAACTTCAGAGTGTGAAAAAACCTTGGAAGTATCTCTACTACCCTTGTTTGGAACAGGAATCTTGCGGGTAAAGTATCACAATTTGATGACTGCTGACCTTCTTCTTCAATATTTGCAGGGTAAGAGCTTCCATCAACTGGTGAAACAGTCTGTTTTTCTCTAAGGTCTTGTCTCATTCCATCTTCAATGCATGCATTTAAGAACTATCGCAGAGCTGCTTCACACATAACACGTTTTGTTAAAGTGCACAGCTAAAAAGGAATGGCAATCATGCAGCTCTGGTGGACTTCCATGACACCCCCATGTCCCTAGATGTCTCCAGATATTCCTGCCCCCCCCAAAAAAAATATTCAAAGAAGTTTTAGCCAAAAAACTGAATACTGAGAGCATGGATGTAATTCTGCACTGTAACACTGTTTGATGGAGTCCAGTTCTGATGCTTCATCAGTGGCAGAACTTGGAGTGTGTGGAGGGAGGGCGGGGAGGGGCTACAGCATGAGGGGCGTGGCCACTGTGTGTGGGATATGGCTGCAGCATATGGGGGTGTGGCCAGGGTGCCAAGGGACATGGCTACAGGCAGGTATGCCCCAGAAACATTGCCACCCAGGGCAAATTGCCCCCCTGCCCCCATGGTCCTATGTGACTGTGCTTCATTTGGATATGGAAGTGACCAAATGTCTGGCTACAGGAGCAGAGAGAAAGCTCTTGCAGGTTTTTCCATTCCGATAAGTCTTCAACTACACCTCTGGTAGATGGAGTGCTAAGTACAGAGAGACTCATCTCAACAAATTGACAACAGCAGTTATGCATGGAACATTTGTCAACCTGCATCAATGAAATCACCAAGCCTCTTCAAAAACATCATTCTATAGCCTGGTGTTTTCCCAATGCATCAAACTTCCACTCTAAACTTCCATGGGCTGGCAGAGGTTGAAGTAGTCCAAAGCATCTGAAAGCCAAAAGATTGGAGGGGATCAACCTCCAGGCAGGATGGCAAACTGACACTTCTTACTGGCATTCTGCAGCAAGGAGAGCTTTTGCAGTGAAAGTGCCAGCTAGAGAGATCTCTAACTGGGGAAATTCCCAAGGGGAAGTTAGGGGATCACCCACGAGGGTCAAGAATTATTGTTATTTCACATCTACTTGTGAATAAATGTGGAATGAACAAGGAAGGAGAAAGGGTGTTATATCTTAGCCCGAGCCATGGAATGCAGCTCTTCAGCTCTGAGAGATCTTATATATATCAAGTCAGGAAGTGCTTTCTCAGTTTTTTTAAACAGAACCTTGGGATCATGTAAGTAAATAATTCTTCTGATTAAGATGGTTGAATGGAAGCCTCTTCAAGTTGCTTTCTTTTTGCAACTAAGAACTGAGTACGTGTGTTTAGCCTACAAGATTTGGACTTCAAGCAATCAGAGGTTGATGTGCTTAAAGGTATATAATAAAGGATTTAAGAGCATCTATTTGGAAGGATTTTTTCCATATATGATTGAACTGAATTTTAACAAAGAGAAATTACATAGTGGGAAAGTGAAGGCACTATCTCTCTGAAGCTGATAAGACTGCCTGCCGTCAGAGAACAGTCTGACTATTAACTATGTGAATGCTAGATTGAACAAAGATGGAACTTCCCCAGGATTTCTTACAACTCTTGTTTGAGATTCCTTCTTTGAGAGTCAAGGAATTTCCAAATTTAATAAAGAGACTGCAAGAATATTTTACAGTCAACCTGAGACAGGTGATAGCTGGATTCAAGGAAGAACTGTTGGGGACGTAATGCAAGTGAGAGGAGAAAGCTGGGGCTAATTTAAAAATGATGGATAGTAAAAACTGTATCAATAAACAATCTCAGGGATTAGCCAAGATTAATCAAGGGATTAGCCTCTAAAATTGAGGAGAAGAGGGCCCAAGTAGCACTGGATGGTAAAATGGGAATTATAGTGCAGGGGGGAGAGGGAGAAGGCTAATCTGGAATCAATATGTAATGAATTGATAAAGATGGAAAAACAAACCCAGAAGGATTTAATGAAACAATTAGCTGTAAGACTGAGGAACAGAGTGAGAAAAAGATGAAAAAGCAAGGTATTCTGTCTCCGTATAATTTTACTTAAAGCAGAAAATTGGAAGGAGACAGAAATAATAAGACATAAAGAAGAGCATCTGAGGAGAATGAAGGAGGGGGGTCATCGTTAGGATGGAGGAAAATGAAGGCAAGACTTAAATTTAGAATGAAATAGTAGAAACAATGCCTGGTTGAAATAAGGTTATGTGATTTGCTTATACATACAAGATAATGAGAATTAGATGGGATTATGATCTTGAAAAGGATTTTATACAATGAAATTTGATAGAGATATTGGAGATAAAATACAAAGGAAATTCTAGAATCATAAGAATTCCAGATTATGAAAAGGATTTTATACTATAAAATTTGATAGAAATATTGGAGTTTAAATATAAAGGAAATTCTAGAGGTATAAGAGGGTTTAAAGAATGGATTTAGTGATGCTATATAGTATGTAAGAAATTTTCAGTTATATTTAGTAAGGATTTGTACTATGTAATCTGGCTAGTAAGTTGTTATTACCTAAAGTGAGAAAATGGAATATTACTTGTCATGATGTACTATGATATAATCGCTCAGATGTTTTGTAGGAATATAAAAAGATAATGATTGATATTTTAGTGCTAGATATGTCAACCTTAGGAAGAAGAAAAATATTTTTGGCTGTTGAGAAAAAATATAATTGGATAGAAACAAGAGAACTGTTGAGTTTTTATGTACGGAGTCCTGAAATAATGTGAATGTTATATACTGTACAAAGGAAGAATGAGAGTCATATTTTTCTTTATTTTTAATCTTTATCTTTATGCTTTATTTTCTCTTTCCTTTCCTTTTTTTTTCTTTTTTCTTTGTGTATTTGTAGAATTTTGTGCACCTGAAAACTTTCAATAAAAAATGCTTGAAAAATGAAAGCCGAAAGATTGGGGAAGGCTAATCTAAAGCACCTTTAAAAAAAAAATAAAAAGGAGGGGAGGGAAATTGAAAATACAGTTCAGTTTCCAAATAAATGCTTTACAAAGATCCAAGTAACTGCTAGATTTTGAGCATCTGGAAGTCTGCCATTGGACTAGTACTAAAAAGGCAAGGGTTTATGGGAAGCTAGATGTTCTACATTCCCTATTGTAGGTTGCATCATGGTTCTACGGATAGCTGGGTAATACTCTGCTCTTGATCTGGCATTTTATAATGACGTTGAAAGCCATGAAGTTCCTAGCCTATTATGTAACAAATAAACACACACAAATGTCTGTTGGATAATATAGTTCTACTGGAGATACAGGGTCTTGCGATTAGAGGCTCATGGATAATTTGACTAACCTCAATGGATCATATTAACAAGCGACATGATTGTCGGAGTTTGACGTCTCCAGCTTTGATGTCTTCAGTTCCTGTCTCAAAACACACCCCCAGTGCTTGGACTGTCCTAAGATTTATTAGATGCTATTTGATAAATTAATTACCTCTATGATGGCAGTCACAGTTTGAACCCCTCCTGTCATTCAAGCCTTGGTCTGGTGTTTGATAGCATCCTCAGAGGCCATGCAGCTCCTAGGCTATTTCTTAATCAAAAAAATGTCGATTGGATAATACAAAAATGAGCAAACAGAAGAAGCCTCCCGACAGCTCCAGAAGGCATTAATGAAAAGCTACTGAATTAAAACGGCCCACCTGTGGATGTCTGTGTGGAGTCCATCTGAATACCAAACATATTCATTATTGCCCATACTACTTGGCTGAGCCTCTGAAGGATGTGTTAGGACTGAGCTTCTGTAATAGAAGGAAAGGGATGATGACACAATTTACTGAGAGGAAGGCAAATACACAAAGCAGAGGAGAAAAGCCATTCCACATTTGTGAGGAACTTTTTCTTTGTCTTGGCAGAGCTGAGCAAACAAAGAAAGGCACAACCTATGCAAGCGTAGAAATAGCCCTGTGGTGGTGACTGTAGGCTTGGTCTAACAGTCTGGATTTCTGGTAAGCAAATATGTCCAGAGGTCTATGAATATGAGAATGCAGTCACATGCCTAAGGCTTGGACCAATTGCTGTTCTTGGACAGATTGACTTCAGCAGCATCAGAAAAATATTTAGTATTGGGCCAGCAACTAACTCTTGCTGAAGATTAGTATGGAGAAAAAATGGCCCTTTTGCTTTTGTTTTTCCATTATATTCCCCAGAATTTTGAGGAAGGGGCATTTCTGGCCTATTTGAGGGATTTGTGACTATATGTGACTAATCAGGGAAAATGCCACTTGGGCAAAATTGCAGATGAACTATCTGTAGAAGTGGGTGAATTCTGGGAAACTCTGCAACTGCCCACAGGTCTTTGGCAGCTCCTATCTCAACACCTCCTGCACTTTGGCCTGATCCATCTCTATTCCCTGGTTAGAGATGTGGTACCCCAAGTGGTCAGGTTTGTCAGTATGAAAATCACATTTTGAGAGTTTCACATACAGATTGTATCTAATGTTTTTTTAAACATCCTCCCAACGAAAAGTAACATGTTCCTCATATGTGCGACTATAGGTTAGTACATCGTCCAAGTAAACCAAAACCCATTTATACAGATGGTTTTGTAATAACTCAGTAATGAGTTTCATGAAAACTCTGGGAGCTCCACTTAAACCAAAGGTCATTACTAAATATTCAAAAGCCTCCAAAGGAGTGTTGAATGCTGTCCTCGACTCATCTTCCTTCCATATGTACATATGTACTCCCAAATCTCACTTTGTGAAAATCTGACCTTTTCCGAACTGGCCCAACAGATCTTTTATTCTGATTGGAACTGCAAACCATGTTCAAACCCCTAAAATCCATCACCAGTCTTAAGGACTCATCCTTCTTTTCTCAAAGCAACATTGGGGCTCCCATGGCTGATTGAACCAGCCTGATGAAATCACGCTGTAGATTTTTGTCTATGAATTCTGTTAGCACCTCCTTTTCTTTGGGACGCATGGGATACAATTTGCTATGGGGTAATTCACCTCCTGCTTTCAACTCAATAGCGCAGTCAGTGTCCCTTTGGGATGGTAGGAAGTCACATTCCTTCTCTAATCCCACCTCTCTCAAATCTGCATATTCCACAGGAATTTCTCCCACCAGCTTGTCAGCAACCCCTCTTTGTTGTTCATTGATTTTGTCTGTCCCTGACCTCTTGTCCGTGTGCTTCCTGGCACTAAACAGCAATTAGGCCAGGTATGCCCACAATACCCTCCCAGTGTGAAAAAGACAGTTCCAGTGCTCCAGCTGATGTGTGGGTCATGGAAACTGAGCCAATAATACTGGATAGTTGGCTGCTGGGGCCAACACAAACTGAACAGCCTCTCAATGGTCCCCCATGCTTAAATAAACTGGCAGCATCTGATGTTTTGCTAACCCACTTTGCATCTCCCAGCCATCCATCTGCCTTTCTAAGTAGTCCAAGTCTTCAGGTTGCAACTCCATGCCCACTGTAACGGTAGGGGTCATTCAGCACTGGGCATCATCATTGATATACAGCAAGAGTGAAAGGCCTGGTGAATTTCCTTAAAGTGCCTTAAACCCATGCTTAAGACGATCTGCTCTGAAATATACTACTAATCTACCACAAATTCCACTTTAGGCCACCCTCATTTAGTACATGAGCCTCAGTCTGGAAACAAATGCCTTAATATTCCCTATGGTGAATGTAAAAGATTCTCAAGTCTTAAACTCATGGGAGGAAGAGCAGGAAAAAGAAGAAGGGGTAGCTAACATTCTATTAATGACATTCAAATGCACAAGCTGTGCATGTGAGGCAAATCATGTGCCATAATGCAACATACTTTATCTGATGGCAGTGAAAACAGAATTGAACATACAGCAATGTTGCACATTTTATTCATGCATTGCCATTTAACATTGCAGTCGTACACTGTACATTGTGGTTGTATCCTGTGCATTGCGGCTGTGCATTGCAAAATGGCACACAGTCATTGACATGTGTTGCATAATGTTGCTATTTTGCATGGGGATTGGTGCAATGTATCTATGCCTGCAGATGTTTACATTACACTGAGGAGATGTTGGATTGCAGCTGATGAATTAAAAAGATAAGCTGAAAAAGAAAAAGGAAGGGAAACCAACCCTAATATAGAGGGTGTTTCTCTCTAGAACACAAGAGAAGAACCCAACACAGTTGGTCTCTCCTCATTGGTCATGACAGATGTGACAAGACTCAATTGACTAGAACTTAATTGCTTATCTGGCAAATGAAGCATAAAATCTATTGTGAAAAATCTGTATGACTGAACTGTTCATTGGCGTTTTGTATGCCCAGCTGAATCAGCTCCTTGAGGTCTGGGGTGAACTTGGGCTGTGGAATGACAAGATGCATTGCAATCCAACACTTCTGGAAAGTGCTAGGTTGGGAAAGTCTTCCACGGGTTAATGCCACTTCATTTATTGCAGAAAATCTGACACAATAATTTTGGTCAGAATGTTCCCCATTTCAAACTAGAAAATGATAATATTGCATCTGAAAAGCTGATCTTGAGTGGGTGGACAGTTGTCTTCAAATGCAGTGAGATGTACATACTTTTCTGCTGCATTCTCCTTGTACCCATTCTAACTGGCATTTTAAGACACAATGGAATCCAAGATCATTGGCAGCAAGGTAGATAGCTAACTTCTTATCTAATATATAAAAGTTAAAGTTTGTCTATTTGTCTGTGTCAGGAGAGAAGACCTCACATGATTGGCTACATGTGAAGATTCTATGGAATCCTACAGTTAGTAGTTTAGGGAGGGGCCTTTAGAATTCTCAGCTGGAGAGCTTCTGGGCCTGACCAGTTGCTATGGAGATGAGGCCTAGCAACAAAGAGGAGGGCAGTGTATTCCCTCAGAAGCCCAATCTCTGTATGTTGATGACTCTGAATACAGATTGGATTGGGGAATATGGGGAAAAGCAGTCAACTGTGTCTGTCTTGAATAGGCTGGCCAGTTGCTATGGAAATAAGGCCTAGCAGCAAGGAGGAGGGCAGTGTATTTCCCTCAGGAATCTAACTTCTGTATTGTAATAACATAGTGTATGTTAATAATATAACACAATGGATTTGGGAATATGGGTAAAAGTTACAAACACTGGACAAGACAGTTTGAGGAATTAGAGACATAGGGTTTCAAATCTGTCTAACAAGTCTTACCTATGAGAAAATAAAATCCAGGTAATGCCAGTGTCTTATACAAACACTCAGTTTGGCACATCATTAAACTAGAAGATGTATTCACAACAACATCACAGTATTGATCATGCTACCATTGGGTAAAATTTTCCCTTCACTTTTGTTTTAGCAGATCATATGCAGATTGTTTTGCTTTTTTTGCTGTGCTACTGACACTCTCATTGCCCTTTTGAAATGTAAACTGATTTCAGCCTATGATCAGGTGTGTTCAAAATATAGAAAAGTATCCTGTCAGTTCTGTACATTCTTTTTGCAGAAGCAGATGTTGAGCTGAACCAACTTGGAAGGGTGAATTAGAGGTATGTACGTCAGTAAGCCTGACAGGTGGAATAAGTCACAGTTAAGAAAAGATGTGCATATCAAGAGTGACATTGCCAGCTATATCAAGCAGTGGAGCAAATGGAAACATTCACAATAGACAAATCATAGGGAGCTGTGATGCAAAAACCAAAAATGGAGATGGAAATCCCATGGCTAAGTGCTAGGACATGTACTTTGCATGCAGAGCAATCCAGGTTCAGTCCCTCCTTCTGTCTCAAGTGAAGAAGAGCTCAGTTTAGCAAGTCCTGAGAATGCTCCCTGCTCTGTATAATTGTATAATGCTGAAGCTGACATAAGGGAAAACTAATTTAAGAATCACCACTTGGTCCATCTAGTGCAATGTTCCTAACTAACAGCTGTCATCAAGTGACATCTAGCCAGAGCTTGGAAAATTTACTTTTTCCTGCATATAACTCTCAGAAGCCCACAGCCAGCTTGGCTGTGTATATGGTGCATGGAGGCATGGAAGCTATAGTCCAAAATGGGAACTTTTCCAGGTTCTGAATCTATTGTCTCCCTAAAGCTCATTAGAGGTCTTCTCCAACCTTTATTTTGAAGCTAAAAATATGAAGGAAAGGACCCGAAACCTAAGCATGTAAGCTCTTTTCACTACCTGATGTTGAGCTCCTCATTGTATACCAGGCCTGCAGAAACATTGCTGAGATTAATGAAACCCACGAATCACAAATGGTAGCCCACCTGGTTTTGCCTCCCTTCAGATGTGAACTACCATACATGTGAAGGGGAAGTTTAATCTCCCCCCTCCTTTGTTCCTAAACATTGTCTCCCTGTGTGCTGGGCTTATGAGGGGAAGTAAAACCTCATTTTTCACCAATTAATGCAGCTAAATTCCCTTCCTATAAGAAGTTCTTCCAATATCGATTGCTCCCTTCTCAAACACACTGCTGATTCATAAAATCATAGAATCATAGAGTTGGAAGAGACCCCAGGGGCCATCAAGTCCAACCCCCTGCTATGCAGGAACACCCATCAAAGCATTCCCACCCATCAAAGCATTCCCAACAGATGGCCGTCCAGCCTCTGCTTAAAAACCTCCAAAAAAGGAGACTCAACCACACTCCGAGGCAGCATATTCCACTGCTGGACGGCTCTGATTGTCAGGAAGTTCTTCCTGAGGTTCAAGTGGAATCTCCTTTCCTGCAGCTTGAATCCAATTCAGTAAGTTTGCTCTTGTTGAGACTAAATTTTGATTTAAGCCCCATGAATTTCAACATAAAACACAAATCTGGAAAAATCTGGATTTGACCAAGAAACTGAAACTTATCCTCTGTTACCGTGGACCTGGGGGGTTCGCGGAGCCCTCACAAGGGATCTGCAAAGCCCTGCTGTTGGATACCAGCCCTGCCAATGGCTGGTTCTTCTCAGGAAGGAGAGAAAAAGAGGAGAGGGAATGTGCCTGCATGCTCAGCTCGGCCTTGCTTCTCTAGAAGGGAGGGAAAGGGAAGTCTAGATTGAGTGTTAGGCCAGGTGAAAGGGTTCAAGGGAAGACACTCTGATTCCTCACCTACAGATGGGAAACAGCCAGGTAGTGCTGACTTTCTGCCTTCCTCTCAGAAGGGTGCTGATGCTGCTGCAACTGCACAGGATGCCTTGTTTTATTGTCTCTGCTACACCCCTGCAGGGACTGTGGGTGCCAAGGGACATTATGCACACCCAAATTGCTCCCTTGTTTGCAATGGGGGAGCAGTTTCTGCACCTGCACCTCCCTGCTTCTGCACCCCTGATGAAAGGGACATAATGGCAGGAATGTGCACATGCCCAAACTGCTCCCTCATTTGCAAATGAGGGAGCAGTTTTTGCACCCACATCCACACCCGCTACTGCATCCCTGATGAGAGCAACATGGAAGCAGGCATGTGTGAGCATCGAAACTGCTGCCATATTTGACAACCCCCAATGAACAATTTTAAATAAATATTTGAATATTGAAATCTAAATATAAATATTTGAATCTTGAGTTAAATCTTGGGAGTCCCCAGCAACAAATTATATTTACAGGGGGTCCCCGGTAAAGAAAAGGTTAAGAAACACTGATCACTGTGCAACATGGAATTTTTGTGTACTGTAGTTCTTTCACTGGGCAGAATAACCTCTGCTCAAAAACACTGTCTTGCTATTATTCAATAGATTTTCCTCTGAGCTTCTCTCTCCCAAAGTCTTGAAGGCGCAATTCTGTTAATATAAAGTCAAACCAACAAAAAGAGTAAACATATAAGGGACATTCAGATGTTGGTGTGTGTGATGTTGTTTTGGACTGAAACCAAAGCCTGAGATGCCGAGGCACATAATACTGCCCTCAATTATGGTTGGTGCCTTTTCATCCTGAACTAGCTTGACCCTCTCACCACCCTGCAAATCATCTGCCCTGCAACCTGTCTGCATTATTTAATCCCTCCACTTTGCCAGGTGTTTGGAATTTTCCTTCCCTATCGCAAAGTTATTTTAACTCAAAGGCTTCTGCAGCTCCAAGGTTTGATTTATGCCTGGAATTCATCTGTCTGGCCAGGCTTGAATGGTTCCCTTTAATGACACATGGATTGCTTGTCAGGCGGCTGTCCGTGGCACGGTTGGTGTTTGGAACACACAGTAATTGCTTCATTTATACACTCACATGTACAAGTGAGCATGACTAATCTAAAGAAATGTCTCTATTTTTAAGACCATTCCCTCCTTCCCTCCCCCTATAAACATTAAAAATGATGAACAAGACTGTAAATATGGCCTCCTGCATCAAGAACAGGTGGTGCTAATGGCTGTTAAAGGATCCCAAAAGGGAAAGAATGGAAACCCACCATAAATTATGGGGCATTTCTGTTCTTGAAAATAAATAAATAAAACTTGCTTCTTGTGTTGAAATAAGAATAGAGGAGGATCATTTCAGCAAAAGACCTATTGTGTGAGGTGCAGTTCGTTGCAAATTGCCATGCTTCCTTTCTTGACTGTTCTTTAAAAGGCATTAGCCTGAGGCAACTATTTGTGACCATGGAAAAAGTTGTCTAGTTGACATATCTGTGTCCATGCACTGTGGAAAGCACTGTTGCCTTTGTAGACCTGTTAGGTCATGCACATAGAAGGAAATATGATTGCCATCACTTGACCGTATAACCTCACACTAGACATTACGGGGACTACATACTCCCTGTACTAAACCCACTTTCCTCCCACAATAGGATCTGCTCAGAAATCTGTCCCACAGTAGTCAGATGTGCAAATTAACCTGGTATTTACCCTTCAACGATCTTTAAAGCAATAAAGCAATGCAAAATAGATGATAATCGCGTGTTATAACAAATGGACATCTATCCCCACCCCCACCCAAATGACCTCTTCTAAAAATTTGCTAAGTGTATCATTTCATTTGACTATCAGAGAGGTCCTCGGAAGATTAACATCAGGTAAGGACTTGAGCCAATCAGCCATTCTTTAAGAGGTGGTCTAGGGGTTAACCAAGAAGTATTCAACCTGGGCATCACCATCCAGCTCAGACTGAGGGACTGAACTGTGAAGACCAATCACACCACATAAGGAAAACTGATTTACCCAAAAGGATACAATTTAATGATATGCTCTGACCCTTATGAATCAATCCTGGGTCATGCTTGCACAGTTGCTCACCTGAGCAACTAGAAGCTCCATTTAGATTACTACAGATATCCTGGCCTTGCTTTGAAGAGAACCTTGCAAAGCCCCAGGGTGGGCATATGACACACTGAAAGAGGCCCATGTATATATGGAACCTGGTCACCTATGTGTCCTCAGAGAGGAATGCAGCCTTCTTTATCAAATTCTAACAAGCTGTTTAGCAGAAGACCAAGGTCTGCTTTCTAATCTTGAACACCAAAGACCTTGCATAGTCTGCCCTCGTATCCTTTTTGTCAAGAAGACAGCCATGTTCGTCTGTTTCATCACAAGCAGGAAGGATGATGGGGAGAGATCTAGTTGTACCATTGAGTGTGATATATTTCAGCATAAGCTTTCATTGTCTCTTCTTCATCAGATGTGCCTGATGCATGGTATGAAATGGACTGGAGTCCGCTAAAGTTTACACTGCAATATATCAGTCCCAAAGGTGCTGCTAGATCTCTCCCTCACTTTCTCTCATATCACAGTAAGAGATTTCTATTCTGGACCCTCCTACATGCTTGTACCATTAGGTAAGTTGAGGCAACTATTTCTGGCAAAGGATAACAGAAAGTATCAGTAAGTGTTGGAGGAGAGAGCTGCGTACTGTGCAAACGGTGTCTTCTAATCCAGATCACTGCATTAGGTATAGTGGAGGATATTACCTCATTATTATTGTTGAAAGGAAAAGCCCACTTATCACTCCACTCAGCTTTTGTACCTAGAATAGGAAGGAAATACTGTCTCGATTTTTGCCTGAAGCTGTTCTGCATCAGACTCACCCTCTTCTCATGTACTAGCAATTTCACCAAATCTCTTAGACAAATGCCGCAGCCTAATATTACAGATTCTGCAATCTTTCCACTCTGCATGTGGACAGAAATGCATAAACATCCCTATTTCTGTCTGTGAAACATTGGAGGATATGATCCAGTACCAGTTTCCATCATGAGTGAATGTAGCCAGAAGCAAAGTTCTTTTGACACCTTGCTATAATGAAAAACTTCTTACTTAATTCAGAGGGAAAAATGTCTTGCTAAGCTAGGTATTAAATTTCCTATCAAGGTACTGTAAGACTGACATAACACTGAGCGAGTATTACACCCCAGAGAAAACACAGGATCCGATCGCCTGATGTCTTGAAAATCAAGATCTGTCATTTTCCTTAATAAATTGCTGTTGTTCTGACCTTTGTGCCCGGAGGTCTGTGATTTCTTCCTCCACATCCAACAGAGTTGCTGCCTGAGTCATCACCTTCTTGCTGCAGGGCAAGGATTTAAGCTGCAGAACCAGAAGCCCAAGGCAGAACTTGGCTCCCATCTCTTCCAGTTCAAAAGTCCCAATTTGTAGACCCTGTTGCAAAACAGTAGCAACTTTCAGCACCAAGGAGGCAATTATTTGGGCATTAATTCAAACTAAAAAGAGAATACGCAACAAAGGAAATAAAGCACTAGCATGTTCAACCCTGTTATCTCTTCACACACATTGAGTGTGGTTTTTATGGATGGGAAAGCCTTTTCTATCTATGGAAAAACAGGGATTTAAACCACCATCAAACCAACCTGAACAAAACCAATTCAATCTGATTTTTGAATCTAAGTAAGTGTGGAGAATGGTGGCTGGTCAGTGGGATTGTGAAACTGCTCCGAATTGTAGTCAGAGTTTTAAATGAACTGTTCAAGCTGCTAAATCTCTTGGGGCAATAAAGTTTTGCACCTTTAACATTCAGTCTGAAACCCAGAGTAGATACACCATCCCACTCAAGACACCTTCAACAGGTCTTCGATCCGGTCTGGTTAATGTGTGGATGGGAAATGAGGGCACTGACGCTGGGGGAAAAATACATACCTGAAAACCTGGAGGTATACCTCCAGTCAGGCTCACCAATGGTGGGTTGCATGGGCCAATGATGTCACTTAATATGAAGCAGCTTATTATGTTTCCTATAAAAAAAATACTTTTCAGATGACACTCTCAGTGGCCATGCTGGCTGGCTGCAATCCAAAAATGTAATTTCCAAAGCTCTGCAGATTGCTAGGAGAACCTCCTTGGAAAGAAGAATCTCTCTCTTTCATGAAGTCACCATCCACATGCAGAGAGCTGTGGAAACAGTGATGGAAGGAGCAGAGTCAAGAGCCCCTCAGACATTTACTCTGCACACTTAAATAACGCCCTGAACCGGGCTTAGATTAGACCACTAGAAGTTATTTCATCTCTGCAGAGGCAAAGCTAATGATAATTCCTACACAAGGACATCTAGTGGGTTGTTCCACTGGCAGAAACCTAATCATGGCTCCATTTACGCTGCCCACCTGAGCATAATTATATCTTGGCTCATGCCAGCGTGCCGTGGTGTTGCCTTCTTCCTCCCACTCAGGGTCCCAAGAAGGCATAAACTCCCTTGTAATCATTAACCAGAGCAGAAATGAACAAGAAAGAGGGCCAAGAGACCATAAGCAAATTATGAAGTGTTTAAAAAAAATCAATACTAAAGCAATTACAAGATAAACACCTAAGAAAGGCCCACATCTTATTCAGGTTTTACTGGCTTTCTGGCATACAAAGAAAGAAAGGGTCCCGCTGGCAAGAGAATTCCCTTCACCTCAAATTACACAATGTCTGCAATTTGCGTTTCTAAAACATGATCTATTCACACATCACATTTTGGCAATGCAACTTGAAGATATATATTGCAGGTACTTCTTATTGTTTCTTTAAGATGCAATCATCATCATCATCATCATCATCATCATCATCATCATCACACAGGGCAAACCATCTTGTTGGGCTGTTTTCACATATTGAGTTATGCTTTCTGTTTATAGACAACAACAACATCAGCAAAAAACCCATACATGCCCAGCCCAGAGGTATATCATAACTGAGAAATGTGGGAATCTTGGTTTCATATTAAGATAGGGAACTAGTTTTCCACTAAAGCGCGCATTTGCCCCAGTGCTGGAATATAAATTTTGAACATTCAGATCTTTCAAGGAATACATTTAAATCTTTAATATAAAAGAAATCAGACATCCAAACAGAGATGTAAGAGATCGGTGTTGTGGTAGTAGTGGGTGTGCCTTCAAGTCACTTCTGACTTATAGAGACCCTCAAAAGAATATTTGATGGGGTTTTCTTAGTACGATTTGTTCAGATGGGACTTGCTATTGCCTTCCTCTGAGGCTGAGAGGATGTAGCTTGCTCAAAATCACCCAGTGGGATCCCGTGGCTGAGTAGGGATTTGAACCCTTGTTTCCTAGACACCATCTAACACATAAACAACTGTACATTGCTGGCTTTCAAGAGATGAATACACATCTCAATATGTATTTCAATTGTGCGGGTGATAGATAGATAGATAGATAGATAGATAGATAGATAGATAGATAGACAGACAGACAGACAGACAGACAGACAGACAGACAGACATTAGTCTCAACTAGAGTAAACCCATTGAATCAATTCTTTATTAGTGAGTTAACTCACAGGTAAATCTAATTGATCTAGTAGTTTACTTTGGTCAAGACTACTAACAAAATTCAGGATATCTATACACACACAGACACAGGTATCTCAATATGCATTTTGACTATGACCATTTCCGCACTAGACTGTTATAGCGTTATCACCATGAACCGGCCTGGCCTTTGGTAAACTAGGTATCATTTTTGATATCACAATTCGGCCCTGTTTTGCCACGAGCCAAGTGTTTGTGAGCCCGCCAAACAAGCATGAAGCTAGGCATGGCTATTATATGCTGACTCATACTTGTTTACACCAAGGCAAGCCAGAAACTGCCAGATCTGCTTTAGGAGACCTCCCAAAACAAACACCTTCATTACAGATGTGCGTCAAGACAAAGAGACCCCTGCCCCGAGCAGGCACCTGGCGAGCTAGGTGCTCAACTGCCAAGCTAGCTGCATCTGCATACCGGCTATACTATTGTCAATTCGGACCTTAACTCAATCATGTAAATCAGTGGTTCTCAACCTGTGGGTCCCCAGATGTTTTTGGACTTCAGCTCCCAGAAGCCCTGAGCATTGACCATAGTGGCTAGGGCTTCTGGGAGCTGAAGTCCACAAACATCTGGGGACCCACAGCTTGAGAACCACTGATGTAAATTCTGACCTTTCGGAGACATTGTCTCTCACCCAAACCTCATTGTTTTCACCCCAGAGCAGACTAGCCCATGGTCATTCTTTCCCTAATAAAACCCCGCAGTTCGGAGAGCTCCTCAGATCTCTCGCTGGATCGCTCCAGACTTCCATCCAGCCTTGCTGCCGCTCTGTTCAGCGAATTCCCCTCGGCCGCCACGCCAAGCTTCCTCTCTTCAACTGGACTTCTTCAGGACTACAAGAAAGGTGGCGTATCACCCATTTTCCCCAAAAACTCTCATTTCCGATTTCTAGTTAGCTGTGTGGTTGTGTTTTCTTAATAATTTGTCTGCTTGTTAATAAATATCCTTGTTGCCATTTTAAACTGTCTGACTGCTCACTGACCTGAACCTGTATACATAGGGTAAAAGATTCCCGCTAAGCTACCCTGCCTCTCACTAGCTTAAGAGAGTGCTCCAGCTAATTTCCCCAACTTTGCTTGGTTTGGTTTGGTTATTTGGGTGCCCCTCCCGGGACCTCAATTCACAGAGTAACAATAGCGCTATTATTCCACTTGCAACATCCTATGGAATCCTGGCATTTACAGCTTCAGGAGGGGTATTTAGAAGTCTCAGCCAAAGAGCTCTTTGGTTGTCCTTAGTGAACTACAAACCTCACAATTCCACAGGAAGTTGGAAATGGAATAATAGCACTATAACAGTGTAATGTGGAAATGGCCTATGTTTCTCCAAGTGCTTCTAAAAAACAAAAACAAAACAAAATAATGTCTAGCAACAGAGAAGAAGCAGGAAAAGGAGAAGCTGGGTGGATGTAAAAAAATTTGTAAAAGAACCTGTGTATTAGTCTGGCAATGGAACTGAATTAAAGGTTCAAAATGCTAAAGTAACACAGACCAGAAACAGGGAGATTTATCCATCTTTAATTCCATGTTTTCCTGCTTCACTGGGTCCCTCCAGTATAGTTTGGGGGTAAAGAGGAAGAGTGAAATGGTATCTGTCAGCTTTTCTACTCAACACCACATGGAAGCAAAAGGAACAGGTAGGGAATTGTGCTGGTCTGGGCAACAGCCTCTGTGCTTGTCATCGCGTCTGGTTCAAAGCTAAGGTAGCACAATACACTCAAAGATTAAGCTCCCCGGTTCAAGCAAAATCAATCCAGCCTCCACAGCCCCCTCAAAGAAATGATTAAAAACCTCAGCAGGTGAAGGTGAGTCGAACTCTTCCAACCTGGTGTAACTGAGTTTCAATGAGGAAAACAACACTGACCCTAGACCAGGCAACTACTAACTTGCTTGGGTCTTCTTATGCCTGCTTCACAGGGATTTCTGAAAAACCCAGAGGCTGAAATGAAACAGTGGCAGGGTCCTCATTTCTTCTCAGCAGGTCACCAACCTGTTCTCTGTTATTTACAGTGAGGGTTTCTTTTGTCCTGAGGTGCAAGGAATTGGACCTTGGCTGCACAAATGAAAAAAATGAGAAAGCATCTGCAGTCTCCCGTTTCCTTTGGCTTGCCTTGACTCCCACTGCCTCCAAATGTACACTTTGGAGCTCTTGCATGGAGTGGAGAGCAGGATCAGTGCCAGGTTTGCTGGCTTCTCTGCTACTGAGCACAGGTAACTTCTTGCTGCCAGCTTGATCCCAATTCCACAACCACCAAGAAGGATTTCCTCAGTAACTGCAGTGATCCACTTCCCTATGCTTAAGAGTGTACCTGTGGTTTATTACCTGTCCTTGTGACACATAAAAAATATTATTATACAACAGCAAAAATGCTCATCAGTACTGCTGAGAGCTTAATCCAGAGCAGCATTTGGTTGTGAAGTGAGGATAGGATGCAACTTCCGACATGAAAAATCACTGTGTGTTAGTTTAGGAAAGTTGCAGAGGGAAGAGAATGTTCTCATTACAAGACAGCAGGTTTTTCTCTCTATCGTTCTAGGATGTCATGCAGAAAGTTTAGCCCCTGGGTTCTGTGCAACTTCCCACCAAATCTACTTTGTCTATTTCAATTCTTGTATTGCTTTTGTGTTACGGACATCTAAGGTTGCCAGAATGAAAATTAGATATAGTTCCTATACTTCTATATTAGAGAGGGACATACCATAAGAAGTATTTACTTTGGAGATATCATAAGAAGACATGACTGACTTCCGGTGGAGGCGACACGGCGACAAGACGGAGTTCGCGGAGCCAGCGAACTCCGTATCCTGGCGCAATCGGATTTTCCTCGAGGATAGAACAAATTTGAGGAATTTGTCCCCTGGAATAAAAGGAGGACACGGAGGGGCTTGAAGGGGATCCAGCTTAGTCCGGTGTGCAAAAGGAGAGGAAAGGAGAAGAAGTACGGGATGGACGGCAAGGATTGCGGAACCGCCATTATCGTTTTAGGCAGCCTTATCAACAGAAAGGCTTGCCGTCCACCACTATCTTTTTATTTTTCTATCTAATATTTGGAGAAAGCCGTGGGGGTAAGTGAGATCCTTTTGAATTTCAGCTGTTTTGGGGGGGCATACGAGATCCCTGTTCGGGGAAAAAAGAATAAGTGTCCAAGAGGATTTGGACTACGGGACAGGAGAGCGGGGAATGAGAGAAAGAAATATGGAGTTTTTGAAAGTTGCATTCCCCCTAGATTTTCAAAGAAGAGGTGTTACTGTCGGTATGTTAATATAAGGAGAGCGGGGATAGATTAAATACTTGGACTGAATGGCAAAATAAGAAAAATAAAAACAAAAACAAAAAGCTTCAAGAATATCAATGACGTGGCAATATTAGAAGATTTGGAAAGCTGTGTAAAGAACTAGTGTTGGAAAAAAATTGACGGTGATAAGACTTTGAGAAAAAATATGGAAGAGAGATTGTGAGGTTATTTACCTGGACTATTAATTAGGACTCCCTAAGAGTAACAAAGATTTTAAGCGGGGCTCTTATAAGAAGGAAGATAGGAAGAGGAATATCGGGATTGCCTTTTAACTGACAGTGACTGCTGAGTTGTAGTGGAGCTGTAGATTGGGACTTTGATTGTTGGAATCAAATGTGGTTCTAACATGGCGATTGGATTGCAAGAAGCTAAAGGGGAGCATGTTTAGCAGCGGTGACTGTAAGAAATTGTCGTGAAGTATACCTTAGTGGCTGTGAAGGAGACGGATTTGGGAGAAGAAATAGAAAAAAAAATAAAGACGAACTGTGAATTCGTAACGTGAGAAGAAAGAAAGAAGAAAGAGGAAAGAAAAAAGAAGAAGAGGGAGGATTGGAAAGAAGATTATAGACTGTGGGTTGGGTTATCAGAGACGTAAAGCTATTAAGATATTATAAGCAAGTGGAGGAAGAAGAGAAATGATTTGTTGATAGTGGGTGGGAAGATTGAAATATATATTTGGTATATTATGGATCTGGTCTTTTGAAGATATAATTAGGACATCGGGGGAAAACAGGTAATGGAGTGTTAATTGAAAAAAAAAAAGGTTAAAAATTAAGGGTTAGTAATTCAACAGTAATTATATTTTATACAGCCCAATTATTTAGCGGGGATAGTCAGAATAATCAGAGGGGAAATTTTAGTATTCTGAAATTCATAATTTGAAGTTGAAGGTGAAATTGAAATTGAAATTGATTTTATAATTTATAACTGAATCAAATTTATATTATATAATTGAAGTTGCTATAATTATCTCGGTTAATTACATTAAAGGGTTGATTTGTTGGTTGTTACAGATAAATTGATGGTAAAGAATTGTAACTGATAGTAATTAATTTTGTAATTATTTGTGGGAGTTACTGTAACTAAAGGATAACTAAAAGATATGTGAAGAGTGTATTAAAGAGGAGTAAGAAGTAAAGAAGTGGGAAGTGTTATAGAGTGAGAGGGATTTAAAGAAAATAAGTTACTCAAGACGTTTATTGAGTTAGTGGAGGAATCAGATTGGGGGAAAATATCCTTTGTGTGGGTTTAAAGAGGAAGGACACATATAAGAGAGATTAGGAAAGTTAAAATTTGTAAATGTAAAATAAAAAGTTTATTAATTGTGAAAGAAGAGAAAATATATATATAAACAAATATATATATATATATATATAAAAAAGCCCAACATTTAAGATGATGGCAGCAGGAAAAAGAAAGGGAGGCGCCGGGATTTAAATTCAAATACAATACCTACTGCAGAGAAGGGCCTCAATAGAATTAAAAATGCCGAATTCGGAGGTAAGGATATCAAGAATGGAAAATCAAGGAACGAGTTCAGGACCAGACACATCTGAAGAAATACGGAAGTTAACATTGTTATTTAAAAATGAAACGAAAGAAACAAGAACGGAAATGAAGCATATGAGATCTGAAAAAAAAGACGGACATTAAGAAAGAGCTGGAAATTTTCAACGAAAATTAGATATTATTTCTAAAGAATTAAAACAAGCAAATGAAAAAGTGAAGCAAGTGGAGGAAAAGACAACGAAGATGGAAATACAGGTATCAAAAAGGGGGGAGAAGAATGAACAATTGGAGAGGACAACTGTGCTATTAGATATAAGGAATAGAAGCAAGTCAGTGAAAATAAGAGGGCTGAAAGAAATGATGAATGAAGATCTGACATTAGACTGATAAGACCGTTGGCCCAATTTATCAGTTGGACACCAGAGCAATTAGATTTGGAAATAGATAGAGCAGTGGTTCTCAACCTGTGGGTCCCCAGATGTTTGTGGACTTCAGCTCCCAGAAGCCCCAGCCACTATGGTCAATGCTCAGGGCTTCTGGGAGCTGAAGTCCAAGAACATCTGGGGACACACAGGTTGAGAACCACTGAGATAGAGCCTTCAGGGTGAATTCGGTTGTGGCTAAGGGGAAAAAAATGTACCACGGGATATTGTGGTATATTTTCTTCGAGAAAGGGTGAAGGACCTGGTGATACAGAGTAGCTATTCAAAGAAGTTGGTGGTGGAGGGGCAAGAAGTTAGAGTATATAAGGATGTTCATCCAGCTTTACTTAAGCGAAGAAGAGATTATAACTTCCTGACACAAGTATTGAGAGCACAGAATATAAGATATACATGGGAGAGAACGGAGGGTATCTCATTTAAATGAAAACAAAAGAGAGTTATTTTAAACACCATGATGAAAGCAAATGAATTTGGAAGAGAAATAAGGATGAATTAAATAGAATAGAAGGAATGATACAAGAACATGAAAGAGGTAACAGTAAGGGAGCTGATCAAAGAACGCAAGACACGAATGTTATACAAAGTGGTGAGGAACAGCAGGAAAATAAGAGAAAATAAAAGAAGAGAAAGAGTTTGTAGAAAGACAAATAGAGGAAACATTAGAACGAGAAGAAGAAGAGGAGGAGGAGGAAGAGGCTGAAGACTTTAACCAATACAGGATTTGGAATTAGAGGATTTGAGAGAAGAAGGAACAGAGGATATAGAAGAGTAATCAAGTAAGTACAGAATAGAAATTTTTATACGTTATGAAATTGAGACTACTCTCCTGGAACGTTCGGGGCATGAACTCCCCTTAAAAAAGAAAATGTATTTTTCATAAATTGGAAAAATTAAATTTAGATGTGATTGCAGTTCAAGAGACACATATAAAAACTGAAGATTTGAAATATATTAAGAATCCTAAATTAGGTCAAATATTTTCGTCAACAATAAATAAAAAGAAAAGAGGAGTTGCACTGTATATAAGTAATAAACATGAAGCAAAACAAATATATAGTGATGATTCAGGACATTATGTAATAGTGGAGGCAAGAATTCAGGATATGAAATTTGTAATCATTGCGGTTTATGGCCCATTAGATAATAAAAGTAAATTTTATGGAAAATTGTTAGAAAAATTATTAGAAATTAAGGAAGGGAACTTGATTTTAATGGGTGATTGGAATGGGGTGTTAAACCCATTAACTGATAGATTAGGTGAAATCAAGAAAGGTAATAAGATAAATCAAGGGAAACTACCAAATGTATTTTTTGAAATATTAGATTATATGTCCCTGGAAGAAGTAGGAATTAATATAAAAAGAAATAAAAAGGAATATACTTACTACTCGGATAAACATAAATCTTGGTCGAGGTTAGATATGTTTTCATAACACAGGAGTTGATAAAGAATGTGGTAGATTTAGAAACTTTGCCAAGGACTTTTTCAGATCATTTGTCCATTTTGATGTCAATGCAATTTGGTAAAAATAGGTTTAGTTGGAAATTACAGGATAATTTATTGCAAAAAGGATCGATAGTTAAGAATGCTAAAAAGGAGATAAGTGAGTTCTTGAAAGTAAATTTGGGTAAAGGACAATCTATACAGGCAGTATGGGATACGTGTAAGGTGGTTATGAGGGGCTTTTTATTAGTCAACAGGCATGGGTAATGAAAAGCAAAAAAGATAGAGAAGAAAAAATTCAAAAATTATTACAAGATAAGGAACAAGAATTAGGGAAAATCCGAGGAATTCAGAAATAAATAAGGAAATAATAATGTTGAGGAAACAATTACAATTATTAACAGTGGAAGAAATGGAAAAGAAATTGAAATTTACTAAACAAAGACAATTTGAACAGGCGAATAAGCCTGGAGGGCTAGCGTACAAATTAAGAAAAGAGAGGGGAAACGAAGCATTATTTGCCTAAAGGAAGGGGAAAGATGTATTATAAACAATCTAAGATCAATAATATATTAGTTAAATATTTTGAAGATTTATTTAAGGAGAAACAGTGCCCACAGGGACAAGAAAATAAAATGATGAGATATTTGGAACAAGTGGATATAAAACATTTAACAAAACTACAAAGTGAGGAATTAGATAAAACAATTACAATAGAGGAAATCAAGACTGCTATCAGAAAATTAAAATAGGGAAGGCACCAGGCTCTGATGGCTTTACTCCAATTTATTATAAAACTTTTCAAGAAGAATTAGCCCCATTTCTAACACAAGTAGTAAATGCAATTAAGCTTGGGAGTTATCAAATTCATGGAAAGAATCAAATATAACTTTGATTCCTAAAGAAGGGAAGGATAAATTAGATAAGAAGAATTATAGGCCAATATCTCTATTAAATACAGATTATAAAATTTTTACATCAGTATTAGCAGAACAATTAAAAACGGTATTGGTAAATTGGATAGAAGAGGATCAAAATGGATTTTTACCAGGCAGATATCTGAAAAATAATATTAGAGTAATCCTAGACACAATAGAGTATTATCAAAAATCAAATCAGAAAGAATTAGCCCTAATTTTTCTCAATGCAGAAAAAGCGTTCGATAATTTGAGTTGGAAATTTATGTTTGAAGTAATGAATAAATTAGATTTTGGTGAAAGGTATAAGCAGTGGATTAGGGCAATTTATGATGATCAAACAGCTTTTTTATTAATAAATGGTCAAAAATCGAATCAATTTAAGATTAGTAAAGGAACAAGGCAGGGTTGTCCATTATCCCCGTTATTATTTATAATGTGTCTAGAGATACTAAACTTTAAAATTAGGAATAATAATGAAATTAGAGGAATGAGAATTAAGGACACGAATTTAAAATTCAAGCATATGTGGATGATCTGGCTATAATTTTGGAGGACCCATTAAATGGAATTAAACCTTTGATGGAAATACTAAGAAATTTTGGGGAAGTAGCAGGTTTAAAAATTAATAGAGATAAATCATTAATGATTACTAAAAATATAACTCAAACTCAAGAAATAGATTTAATTAAATGTTCGGGGTTTAGAGTAGAGAAAAAGGTTAGATACTTGGGTAGAATAATTACTAAAAATAATTCAGATTTATTTGATAATAATTATAAAAGGATAGGGAAAGAAATATTGGATGACTTAAAAAGATGGAAGAATTTGCATTGTCTTTAATGGGAGAATTCCTCCATAAAAATGAATATACTTCCGAAAGATAATGTTTGTGTTTCAAAATTTACCTATATTACTGAATGACGGGGTGATTAGTAAGTGGGAGAAGGAAATAAATAGGTTTATTTGGAATGGGAAAAAAACAAGAATTAAAAGTAAATATTTAAAGGATATAAAAGAAAATGGAGGTCTAAGCTTGCCAATTTAAACACTATTATGAAGCCTCAACATTAATTTGGTTAAAGAAATGGATTACGCTGAAAGAAACAAAATTATTGAATTTGGAAGGTTTCAATTTATATTATGGGTGGGATGCGTACCTTTGGTACACAAATTTAAGAGTAATAAAGTATTCGTAGATCATTATATAAGGAAGGCCATATTAAGGATTTGGTTAAGAGTGAGGAAGAAAATATACTTGAACTCCTTATTACTTCCGTATGAAGCATTTTACAGATTAGAGAAAGTTCAAATAAGGGAGTGGTTAACATATAAAGACATACTTAGAAAGGAAGGGAATATGATCAGATTAAAAAATAGAGAAGAATTAATGAGGGAAGGCCACTCATCGCATTGGTTGTTATATTTACAATTGGCGGGGAAATTTAGGGAAGATATGAAAAATAATGGGATTTCTTTAGAAGATACAGAGTTGGACGTTATATTGAAACCAGGGGTGGAGAAACCATTAAGCAAAATATATAAGTTGCTTTTGAAGTTAGAAATGGAAAAGAGAGTATTAAAGAAAATATGATAAAGTGGGCACAGGACTTTGGATATACAATAACAATAGAGCAATGGCAACAAGCTTGGAAAATAAACCAAGATTTTACAAGAAGCTATTATTTAAAGGAAAATTTCTTTAAAATGTTTTATAGGTGGTATCTAACCCTGATTCAAATATCTAAAATGTATAAAAGTAAAAAGCTTGGGAAATGTTGGAAATGTCAGGGGGTGGGAAATTTTTTCCACATGTGGTGGAAATGTAAGAAAGCAAAGGTATTTTGGACGCGAGTACATGAGTTAATTGAAAAACGTTTAACACAAGATTTGGTATGCTTCCGGAATATATTTATTGAATATTTTGGAGGGGATCGACTTAAAGATTAGAATTAAATATTCAAGAATCTTATGTTATATTATATACGCAGCGAAAGGGTTGTTTACGCAAGATATTGGAAAGACAAGAATATACCCCCCCAAGAAGAAATTATATATAAAGTTTACGAACTGGCTGAGATGGATAAGCTAACATGGATGTTGCAAGATAAGTCGAAAGAAAGTTTTCAACGTGAATGGGAAATCTTGAATCAATGGTGGATGAAGAAATGGAGTGAACATGCCCTGACAGGATTGTATTATTAATTTCATACGTTAAGAGATTTAATGAGGATGATAGTAGATATAAAGAACACAAAGAGAATAATTATAAAAATATAATTATGTTTAAATAATATAAAAATTAAGATAAGCAAGATTAGGGAAAGAAAGTGAAAATTTGAATGATAAGATAAGGTAATATTTAATTCCCCCCAATTGAAATAGTCAATAATCAATGAGTTATATATAAACATAGATATAGAAGGTAAAAATAAAGAAATGTTGATTTAGTGATGGAAAGAAGTTAATTTTAGATACTACTAATATTACTAAAATAAAGATAAGGAAGAAGGATAAGATAAGTAGATAGGTAAAAAATAGTCTAAGTTATAATATTATATTAAGTAATAATGGGTCCAAGTGGAGTTGATATTTCAGATAGTGAAGACCCTAGATTCATTTAAGTGGGTTTTTTTTAAAAAAAAAAAAAAAATATAGACGTAAGAATGAGGTTTATATTATCATGGAAGGGGAAATATACACTGTTTGCCGAATAGAGGTGGTTTTATTTTCTGCAAAGTTTAGGTGAAAATATGAGTGAGCAGGATAGATAGAAAGGAATAAAGGTAAAATAGCGCCTCCCAGAGATATTAAATGAAGTCAAAGGATGAAAGTAGAGAGAATGTGAAATTTTGTAAGTATGATTGTGATTATTAGTGTAAAATGTGGTATTAAATGTAATGTAATGTTGTGGGTTTTTTTCTTTTGTTTTGTTTAGTTTTGTTTGTTAGATTTGTTAGTTATATTAGTTTGTCTTTGTTATTGGTAGAATGAATTTGTTTTGTAGTATGTTGTCATGGATGTTTGTATATCTTTTATGTTTTTTTATGTTTTTTTCTTTCTTTTCTTTTTTTGTGCAATTAATAATAAAATGTATATTTTAATATTAAAAAAAAAAGAAGACATGACTTGTTAGAAAAGAAATAAGGCTGGGTAAAGTGGGATGCAGTAGGAAAAGAAATACGAGCAGATTGATTCAATCCAGAAAGGCACAGCCCTGAGTTTGCAAGACCTGAGCAGGACTGCTGGTGACAGAGTGACTTGGAGATCTGTCATTCATAGGGGCATTTTAAGCTGAAGTTAACCTGACAGCTATTAACAACAACAAGAACACCGTCTAAAATTCCCTCTACTACACAATCATTAAAGATAAAGACCATTTCCACGTGTTACTGGATCTCATGGTCACCTCATCATGATCCCTGCAGTGCATTTGCCAGGATGGGAGTGCAACACAAACACACACACCCAAGCACCTATCTGGCTCCTTGCGGAAGGGAGAGCAAGTAACGCACACCTCTTTCCATGTTGCGCTGGGGAAGGAAGTGTCTACATTGCGCTTCCACCCCTTCTGCATGGCTGGCAGTGATGGGAGCATCGTGCAATCATGGACACTTAATGCATTTATTCTGTTAAGGGAATATCCCATGATTGTGATGGATGGGGATGCGATCGCAGCGGAACCGTGATGACATTGCACAAAAGCACGACTTGCAGGCCACTGCCATCCTACCGTCATGGGACAGCAATGCCATGTGGAAATGGCCACAGAAACTGTCTCCATTTTTCAATCTGGAAACTCCATTAAACACACACACGCACACACCCTGCCCAAGATGGTGGTAAGCAAAGTTACATTGCATATTACATTGTATATTAGAGTACACAGCCATAACACATAATTTAAGGATGTCAAAAGTGTTTCTTCACATAGGGCCCATCCAGAGTGATGACTAGTAATGATTCAAACAAATCCAATTAATGTCACAGTGGGACCTTTCACATTACACAATTATAGCACTATATTCTATTCTCATTGCCATGGAAACACCCTGTGGAACCCTGGTGCTTGTAGTTCAGTAAGGCATTAGAGCTCTCTGGGTGAGAATTCTAAATCCCTCTCGCTGAACTGTAGATCCCACAATTCCATAGGATGGGAACATGGCAAGTAAAGTAGTATATAGTTCAGTAAGAAAGTGGTATACAGTGTTATAACTGGGTGGCTTGAATAGGCTCAGTATGTCACTTTGGGCTGCTTCTTCTCCATTTCTGCATCCATTAAAAATGAAATTTATGATCTCCTCTTCCATATTATTATTGGGCTGAATCAGATCACTCCACCCTCACATGACAAAAGAGTATTCTGGCCCCTTAAACTGGATAGAGAATTGATTATTTGATTGACTGATTGATCTTTGATTGATTCCAGCAGTTGATGAAAAGCCTCCATCCAGAACATCTGCCTCTACTCTGGCCTCTGAGGGAAAGAAGAGAAGCCAGCATTTGCATTTCAGCACTATACTTTCATAGTGCTACTTTTCCACTTTCCACATCCTATGGAATCCTGGGGTTTGCAGTTCAGGGAGGGGCATTTAGAATTCTCAGCAGAGAGCTCTTTGGCCTCAGGAAACTACAAACCTCAGAATTCCACAGGATGTAGAAAGTGGAATGATAGCACAGTGTAGTACAGAAATGGCCAAAGAGTTCAGCATCCCCAAAAATACAAGTATACCCCATATCCCTGTATGTTCAGGGTCAGAAAAAGCAAGATTGAGTCAAGCAGTAGCCTGACACGGGCATGACAGTGGCAGAGCTTGGACTGTGGAGGGGCCAGGAGGGGGCGTGGCTACGGTGTGAGGGGTGTGGCTGTGGTGTATAGAGGAGTGGTCAGCGGTATGGGGATGTGGCCAGGGCATGTGGGGCGTGGCTACAGGCTGGGATGCCCCAAAAACACCGCCGCTCAGGACAAATTGCCCTTCTCGCTTCCAGGTCCCTATGTGACTGGGGCACGGAACAATTATGAAGCGTATTCTCAGATTTTTAGTGGTGGAGGAGAATGGAATGACAGGAAGGAAGGTTCAAGGGTAATAGAAGAGAAGGATAAGAAGAAGAGTGTGTGTATGTGAAGGGAATGCTGTGGATGTAGCATATCTCGATTTCAGTAAGGCCTTTGACAAAGTCCCCCATGACATTCTTGCAATGAAGCTGGTAAAATGCGGGCTGGACTGGGCTACTGTTAGTTGGATTTGTAACTGGTTGACCAACCGAACCCAAAGAGTGATCATGAATGGCTGCTTTTCATCCTGGAGAGAAGTGACTAGTGGGGTGCCACAGGGTTCTGTCCTGGGCCCAGCGCTGTTCAATATTTTTTATCAACGACTTGGATGAAGGAATAGAGGGCATGCTCATCAAATTTGCAGATGACACCAAATTGGGAGGGGTTGCTAATACGCCCGAGGACAGGATTGAAATTCAAAATGACCTGGATAGATTGGAGAGCTGGGCCAACGCTAACAAAATGAAATTCAACAGAGAGAAGTGTAAGGTCCTACACTTAGGTAGAAAAAATGGTATGCAGAAATATAGGATGGGGGACACGTGGCTGGATAGCAGTACATGTCAAAGGGATGTAGGAGTCTTCATAGACCACAAGCTGAACATGAGTCAGCAGTGTGATGCGGCAGCTAAGAAAGCCAATGCAATTCTCAGCTGCATCAATAGGAGTATGGTGTCTGGATCGAGGGAGGTACTGGTACCACTCTACTCTGCTTTGGTTAGACCTCATCTTGAATACTGTGTCCAGTTCTGGGCACCCCGATTCAAGAAGGACATGGTCAAGCTGGAGCAAGTCCAGAGGAGGGTGACCAAAATGGTGAGGGGCCTGGAAGCCATGCCCTATGAGGATAGACTTAGAGAGCTGGGTACGTTTAGTCTGCAGAAGAGAAGGTTAAGAGGGGACATGATAGCCATGTTTAAATATTTGAAGGGATGCCATGTAGAGGAAGGAGAGGGTTTGTTTTCTGCTGCTCCAGAGACCAGGACAAGGAGCAATGGATTCAAGCTGCAGGAAAGGAAATTCCACCTGAACCTCAGGAAGAACTTCCTGACAGTCAGGGCTGTCCGGCAGCGGAAGATGCTGCCTCGGAGTGTAGTGGAGTCTCCTTCTTTGGAGGTTTTTAAGCAGGGGCTGGATGACCATCTGTCGGGAGTGCTTTGAGGGTGTTCCTGCATGGCAGGGGGTTGGACTGGATGGCCCCTGCGGTCTATTCCAACTCTACATTTCTATGATTCTATGATTCTATATGTACCACAATTCACTTAAGTATTCTGTTGAAGACAGAAAGTGGAACTAGAATTAGGGTAGACTAAAAAAAAATATTGTTCGCACCCCGCTCTGCCCCATCAAGGGGCGCTGCAATTAAGGCTGAACAAGATACTTTTTGACCTAAGGTTAAAAAAAAAAAAAAACAACCCTCAAACATGTCCCTATCCAGAACTAAAAATACATTATTAAGAAACAAAATAATTTTCTACACATTCATGTTTCTCAAAATCAGCTATATGAGATGGTCACTTCACTGTGTGCAATATTTGTCTGTTGACTTCACATAAAGTAATTGTTCTTATGTTCTCCGGTAACAATTTTTTTTTAATCCTCACAAGGCAATGAAGGAAGCTCTCTGCTGCCCCCAGTCTGCAGAAAGCACCATAGCAATGGCTTCCCACATACCTTCTGCTGTGTTTCAGCCATTCCAGTTTACATCATAACAATTCTGATTTTGTGGTAAGAATCTCCCTGGTAAAGACTTCTCCTTCTTGCAAGAATGGGCAGTAGGCAAATCTGGATCGATTTGAGAGCTCTGGGTTTAGTAGATTAGCAAAGATACTTTTATTCCCACTTTTCAATCTCCACCCCTACCCCAGTCCTAATTTATAATGTTGAAATAGGGAAAGGTTGGAGTGGCAAGTGGTGGATTTTGGTCTATAGGAACTGTGAGTTCTGTTCATGCCTGGTCCTCAAAAATATATTCCTGGGCTCTAATTTTTTTTAAAAAAAAATCTATTTTAAAAGGAGAAAGAAAAGGAATAAAAAAGGGGAGATCTAGTACCACCTTTAAGACTGATGCTTATTTTAACATGAGCATTTGTGGATGTCGATCCACTTCTTCAGATGCAGTACAGAGTGATATTAAAGCCTCAGGTTATTAAGCATATTTATTACAGACAGAATGTAATAGGATCCAGAAGATTGCAAACTGTGACCCTAATCCTAAATCTTCAGTGATCTGTGTAAGGTACTATGGTCTTTCAGATCTGTATAGTGGTCAGTCAGTACTGAGGTGTAAAAGCGATAAATCTGCTTGCCAAAAGTCAGTTGCCGTTGGGTCAAAACCTTCTCTGAGGAGATACCTTTTGTTATATATGCAGTAGTGAGGACTATTTTAAGTCAATCCTAGTTCTAGACCCATTTTCTGTTTGGATGTTTAATCTTATATCTGCATGAAATATCTATATGTCTGTTTGGATACTGGGGTTCTAATAAAAATAAAACACCTTGCTCACAAGTGTAGAGCCTGTCTACCTCTGCCCTCTTTATAAAGCAGGAACACCCAATTTCAGAATCACTTTTGATTTTTTTTTTTATAATCTTCTGTCTCCCCCAAAAGATAGTCATGCTGTTGATTATTCAACGAGCATTCAATGTCATTTTGTGTTCTTTCTTTCCCACAGTTCCCTAGAATTTTGCCATTTATGGGGTCTCATGAGGAGTAGCTAATGGCAGCTGATAATCCCTTTACACTTACTGAGTTTGAGACAGTACATCTCTGCATTCAGAGTCCTCCTCAGATCACACTTTTTTCAAGAAATCTAATGATGCAATAATTTGTGGGTATGGTTACTGGTAATTCTAGTAGGGTTACTTAGTTGGAACTGTAATGGTAGAATAATATTTTTTTCCTTTTTTTTCTTTCATTACAGTTTGGTTTGGGGGGAGGTCACAGCCTTTAGCATTCAGTAAGACCTTTTCCGCAGACAGGCATCATCTTGTGCTGCCGACACAAGAAGAGTGGAACTGCGGCAATGCTTCTGCATAATGTCATCGCAGTACCACCCTTCTTCCGTCGCCAACCAGTGTGACCGCAGAATAAATCACTGACAGGTTTTCCCCATCGATGATGCCGAATCACATGATGATTCCACACTTCCTTGCCCTCGGGAAGGCTCGGAAGTACGATGGAGGTGCTTCCTGCCCCAATGCAGCCTGCGAAAGTGCCCGGGTGTGCTGTGGAAGCGTGTCCATCATGATCCCTTCCACAGAGAACCAGTCCAGTGTGGAGGGGAGCATTCCTGTCATGCTTTCTTCCTGGCAGAGGCACTACCGGAATCGCAACCACAGGGCGACACAATAAGGTAAGGTGCAGATGTGTAAAAGCTAATAAATAAATAATTGAGAGGGGAAAAAAATCAAACCTTCTCTATGAAGCCTTTGGCACAATTATCTAGGTCTTGATCAAGTGTTGCAGGTATGAAGAAGCTTTGGCAATCAATATGTTTTGGACTTGAAATCCCAGAAGCCTCAGCCAGCATGACCAATGGTAAGTGGTTGCAGGAGATGTAGTACAAAACAACTGAATATACAAAGATTCTCCAACCACGTCCTACTGAAACTATGACTGGGTATATAGAATTGAACTGAACTGATCTGAACTGAACATACATTATTTCCTTAATATCTTCTCTTCCTTCCTCTTTCCCTCTCCCCCTTGATCCTTGTACGTTGAATTTTAACTCATAAGCCCTTCAAGTGAAATGCCTGTCTTTGTGTTCTTACTTTTGTTGTAAAATGCCATTTGCATTAGGACGGCTCTTTCTTTGTTGTCTTTTCAGCAGCATGTTAAGGCCTTTCTTTACCATCAAAAAGAATTTTTAACAAGAAAAGTGCTTTTTATTGTGCTCCATTGCTTTTAATCTTTGTTTTTAAGTAAGATTTTAAAGGGTTTTAATTCTGTTGTTATTAATACCGTTTTAATGTTAATTTTGTATGTGTTGAACTAGATGCTTTTACTGTCGTTTTTGTAGGCTGTCTTGAGTCCCCGTTCAGGAGAAAGGTGGAATAAAGTGATGGATGGATGGATGGACTTCAGTGGTGCTACATAATATATGATATACAAAGATATGCAGTCTTGAGAAAAGGAAGATTTGTGATGCCTGCTTCAAACACCAGAGGACCATCATGATTGTTTCAAATATGTCTCAGGCTCAGCCTTTTAATTCAAGATGGAGTAGAATACCTTTCCAGCAGTTCCTATTCACTTAGATATTTTAGATACCAACAGTGTAGTAACCTAAGGTTGGGCAACTGTTGGTGTTAGGGAGCTGCCTCCCCCACCCTCCTGGGGACCTTGGAAGACAAACTTTCAATGTCACTATGGGGGTTTAACACATAATACACCACTTTCCACCAGTTATGAAGCCTGAAGCAGCTTCTGGGTGAGGGGAGGATGTGACAAAATTGTCTCCATGCTCCCTAAGCAGCATGGTGGGAAAAAAAAATTTTAAAAGCTTTATTTTGAAATATTTTGGGGGTAATGGTGGCCTCAAAATGGTGTGGGGGTTAGATGTGGGCCACACTTTCCGCACTTCTTTATGAAGTCTTAGCTTTGGGAATTGCATTCCCAAAGCTAATTGT